>OZ017770.1:129779-1329779 GCA_963969345.1 Turbatrix aceti | reverse complement strand
TTTTTGCAGCAATTTGCGAGCAGTCAACCCTGCAAGAACCACGAGATCATTGGTTTCGAGTCCCGTGAATGCATTGCTAAGGATCCCAAAGCCTGCAAAGGACCATTCTTCCGCTATTGCACCCTGCCATGCTAAGAATTCTTTTCCCTTCGTTTTATTCTATGTAATGCTTTTTTTCCCCATCCCAATTGCGCAAAAATGGGTTTTATTGTTGCGATAAATATACATTGTATTCATTTCTAATCGATATAATCCTTCCCACACAACGCCGGTAAAAAACAACACAATGCGCAGGTAAAACAAAAACAAATGTTGACAACGTTTGCTTCCAGAAAGAAAGACAAGACAGCACAAAAAAAGACGTCGTATCGTTCAGTAATTACCGTCAATTTCGCAAGTAACGTGGACCAGCCTCTTCAGTATCCAGCGCAAAGGAATGCAACGCTCCATCTCCGTGAAAATAAGAAAACAAGACAGCGCATTTTCTGTGAAAAGTAAAAATACAGGAAAAGTGCGTCGACAGCTGATTTCGAATGCAGTATTTTCGGGCGTTTCTTTGGCGACTGATATTTATCTCTTCCTTTTCATCCTTTTCTGGAAAATCAATTCTCATCCGTTTTTATAGACGTTTTATGCTTTTTCCCTTAAACTTGACAGAGAGAGAGAGAGAGTTATTAGAAAAATAAGCAGAGCAATGTGGAGGGACGCGCGATCGAACTATCTATTAGTACTTGCATCACAGCAGCACCGGCTGCGCTTCCCCGCATCGTGGAATAGTCGTGTGAGGGCCTGTGTGCGTTTGGCTTTGATTTTTTTTTACATCATACACTCGGATAGTGCTTTTTTTTTCCTCCCCCATAGAATGTTTTGGCTATACAATCAATGGCGGTTTTTCGGTCACCTTTTAATTCCCACCAAACGGATTTGTGTCTTTTTTCCTCTACGTATCTGTTGATCGCGTCAAGCAGCAGCGCTTCCTTCTCTATCTGATGTGCGTTTCTTTCCTTTGTTCGTGTGCGAGCTCACCTATGCGTCATCATCATCCTGTATCTGCACGTTTAACGTCGTACTTGTTATATCAAAACTGAACGCTGTTAATATTTTTTTTGATTTTTAGTGACTGCAGCAATGAAAGTCAAGGAGCTAGTCGTATGGGTAGAAAATGTCGGAATTTCTCCGGTGCCGTGGCAGAATAAGGATATCGAAGCCTTGTTACAAGTTCTTTCACGATTGCTGACCGAGGAACTGGCTCAAACGTGAGTTATCTAATTTCACCAATGATCATTCGTTTGTTTTTTTTAGCAAAGATGCAGAAACTGGTGATAGAGTTTTCAAAATTTCCCTCAATGCGGTAATTTTTGTTGTCGTTGTATGCATTTTTAAATTTTATTTTTAGATGCTACAAATTGCCGAGGATATTCTTGGAATTCCGAATTTCGTCATTGAAGCCGACTTGAATCCCAAACAGCACAATTTAGAGTTTGCATTATTCACTTACGTTTTGGCGATGCATCATTCCTTTCATGGCGCTGATTTGAGTGAGTAATTTATGATGTGGTGCTTAGTCATTGTTTTTTGTTTTTTCCAGAGCCATTACTCGAGCACGAACCACTCAAGCTGGTTTTTGAGGTCAAACCCGAAGCTGGAACGACTCACTGTGCCTCTTGTAAGCTTTACGTGCATTTCATAGAACGACTGATCGTCGATCAAAAAGTCTGGCATCGTCGGTGCTTCCTGTGCTCCGTTTGCAATCGACAACTCTTTCGGGGATCTTATCGCGTTTTTGACAACGGAACGTACGAATGCATCGAACACCTTGCCGCCAAAATATTACATTCACCAGGAACCGCAGAGTCTGGCTCTATCATGCGACTTTCACTTCCCGTCGTCAAGCCCAGACTGACTCCGCTGACGGAAGATGCTGTCGTGAACAGCAACGGTGACGTACGCATGCGTGTACCTCCACCGCGACCGCCACCTCCGCGTTCGAATCGGGTCAGTGAAATCATTCAAAAACAGATGGAATCACTAAGCGTCGAACACAAAAGTGGTAGTGATAGCGGAAAGGATTCTCCCGAACAAAAGAGCCCTTCTACGATCAGCGAAAGTAGCACATGCGAAACCAAATCCGTGGATATCACGGAAAAGACTCCGTCAGAAAAATCTTCATCCTCCGTAAGTAACGGTAGCAAACCTGTTCCAAAAAAAAGAAGTACACTACCGACACCGGAAGCTGCAGCGAACGGTGAAAAAGAAAACAAAGCTGCTGAAAATCGTGATATCTGTGAATATCCAGAATTTCTCAACCCATTTGGGTCAGACGAAGAAGAATCTGTCAGTATCACCTGTCTAACTATTTTTATAAATTATACTTTTTGCAGGAAGATTACGACGAATCGCTGAACCCGTTCGCGGATGATCCAGAGCCCATCAAATCTTCACATGAAGCAAAAACAACAACGCCTGTTGTTTCTCCCGCTCTCAATGGTTCTCGATCTCCCAAAATGCCACCGCCCAAACCGCCTCGATGCACCGCCGAAGGAGCTGACGTAACGGCTAAGATTCAGACCCTTCCACGCGCTAGAAGGATCTACAAGGCACCTCCACCACCCATTCCTATCAAACGCAAGATTGAATTCACCGAAAACAAAACATTTGAAACGACAGAGTCAATTATTGACGAACTTCAACAAGTGCAAGCCGTTCATGAAAAAATTGAAATGCACGGTCGCAACGTGGAAAAAGAAATTATCTATTCCCTGGGAAAGGATACCTTCAAGTGGGAAAAAAATCCTAAGGTCGATGAATGGATGGGACTTGTAGATCAGAAGTGCACCGTCATTCGACGTGAATCGTTTCTCATTCACATGTATGTGTTCATTTTTTATTTATGGTTTTGCAACGTTTCGGTTTTTTTAGGTGGCTTGAGCGATTCCTCAATGACATTCATTCCGATACCGAATATCAATTGAGATGTGTTTTGGAGACTCCTGGAGGTTGGCTTGTTTTTTTTTGTGTTGGAGAAAAAAAATATTTGTTATAGAACGAACTCCTGAAAGCATCAATCGCGAGGCTGAACTTTTGGAAGTTCTGGTTGACATCATGAGCTTGAAAAACAACATCATTGAAGCTGGCACGGATTCGGGTCTACTGATAAGTGAGTCCATGAATGCGGAAGCCAAGAAGAAAAACACTTCAACAATGAAGGCCATGAAAGGTCGCCTGAAGAAGATCAAAAAGTCCCTCAAAAACTAAAAGTTTTCACCCGCGAACATATAATTTATTTTTTAAATATGATTTAATGACAATTTCATTACGTCGTTCGCTCACCGGTAAAAATAAAGTCCACAATATGGGTCTTACGTTTTATGTATTTTTTATGCTTTTCATATTTTGATGCAAAATATACAACATCTTCTGTTGTTTACAACTCGTTGGGCATCTAAGCAAAAAATGAATCAGTGAGAAAATTAGTCAGTTTAATGCTAAAGAGGTGATGTCATAGGTCAATAGCATTTTAATGCGCGACACCGGTCTCTGACGCATCGGTGGTTTTCGAAATTTTGCACTTGCACAATAACAGCCCCCACTGTTTAATCACGCGTTTTTCGTCATAGTAGCATTTACATTATTTTTATGAGCTGGATCAAACAATAACAATTTTTTGAGCAATTTTGCTTTTTCACAACTCCAACAAAAATTGTTGAAGTGACATTTTTTTTTATTTTAAAAATCAATGGGAATGGGGTACTCTCCCGTTAGGCAGGCGGTACAATGATTTGCTTTGTCGTTGATTGCATTTTTCTGAACAGAAGCTTTCAGTCCCTGAACTGACAGATACTTGACTGAATCAGCTCCTAGGTACTCGGCAATTTCTTCTTCTGTCTTGTTGTACGCTATGAGCTCTTTCTGTGAAGCAATGTTAATGCCCATGAAGCAGGGATATCTGAGCGGCGGAGATGCTATCCGTAAGTGGACCTAAAAGACATGCTTAATGACGGTCATCCGTTATCCTTTTGTTCTCAACCCAGAACCGGGCACAAAAAAAAGAACGTACTTCTTTTGCGCCATGGCTTCGCAGCATTTTTACGATAATTTTCATCGTGTTGCCACGAACAATAGAATCATCGATAAGGACAATGCGCTTGTCTATGACATTCTGGGTGAGGACTCCAAATTTTTGAGTCACTGCATGGTGACGCAGAGCATTGTTGGGTTGAATGAAGGATCTACCAACATAGGCATTTCTATATAAAACTGGCTGATACACAATACCACTCTGCAAAATTGTTGGCTCACATTTGTATTAGAAAAATAAGCATACTTTTTGAGAGTATCCCAAAGTGGCAGATGTTGCAGAATCGGGAACGGTACTGACAATGTCAGCGTCAACAGGCGATTCGATGGCGAGTGTTCGGCCGCATTCTTCGCGCACGGTTTGCACTTGCTGACCTTCAAAATAGGAATCTGCTCTTGCAAAATAAACATATTCAAACACGCAAAACGCATTTTGTTTCGGCAGCATCTGAAAAAAAAATAATTTTATGCAAAACAAATTTTTTTTGACAAACCTGCCAACAAGATCGAATTCCACTGGTTGTAATTTCAATCATTTCTCCCGGCTCAACCTCACAATTAAAAATTGTATTTGCAGGAAAAGCACAAGTTTCGGACGACACGATAAAGGCTGTTGCGTTGACTGCAATCAAAAAAATTTAAATTAATGTTGTATTTTCTGACCTCTTACGATTAGAACCTGAACCTTGGAATATTGTTCCTATGCTGAGGGGTCGGTTACCGTAAGGATCCCTGATAGCATAAATCCTGTCATATGTCATCACTAAAAGTGAGTACGACAATTCAAGCTCCGACATGGTTGCCGCTAATTCCTTGGATATATCGCCCTGATCTGCTTTTGATTGCCGGCATTTTATGTTCTGTGCAATGGTTTTTGAAATAATTTGTCCGATTAATTCGCTATCGGTATCCGTCGACAGACCAACACCTGATCGCAAAATCTTTTCTCTGGATTTTTGCGCATTCACGAGCTCGCCGTTATGCGCGATGCTAATAAGCCCGGCTGCGGTGTAGAGCACAAAAGGTTGAACGCAGTTGATTGCATTCTTCATTCCTGCAGTCGAATATCTGTTGTGACCGACGATCGCAACAGAGTCTGCAAACGCAAATGCGCGTGATATATTTTCATTTCAAAGAAAGGTATACCTTGGATAGCGGCAATGGATTCTTCGTTATAAACATCCCGAACGAGTCCATGCCCTTTGACGATTTTAAAATTACGATCCTTTGTACCGCATGTTCCGACGAGACCTGTGCTTTCGGTGCCACTAAAAAAGAGCAACTTAAGTACAGAATGACCAAAAATGATCACAGTTTTTTTACAGCCATAAAAAATGTAAAGTAATAAAAAAAACAGGATTTCTCCAGACGTCTACTCACCGATGCTGGAGAGAAACTAGGCAATCGATAGCCGTTGATGCCAATCCGCCAGCCGGAACATTTTCTGCCAATATCAATCCTAAGATACCGCACATAACTGCGCAACAACTGTCCAACAGGTTTTGTGCTAATATAGCTGAGACATGGTGCAGCAGTATCTACCCCAGATTGTAATCAGGACACGACGATTACAAGTCTCCCGTCCCGCCTCTGAATTTGTCGGGTGTCGTTGACGTTTGGTGAGTTGTACACGAAATGAGTGTTTATAATTGTAATTACCCGACATCAGACATACAAATGCGCAACAGGTGTTTTTTCACATGATTTATATCTGTCCATACTATTTTATCGACAAATTTCTAAAAGAACAATAGTAGCAACAACGGGGAGTTATAACATAATTCAGAATTAATTTGTATCTTTTGGTATTTTATTTTTTTTCGGAACACTGTACTAGTAATTTTGCTTAAACGCGATGAGGATATGGATGTAGAGCATGAAAAATTATGCTGGATGCCTTAGATTTGTCATTGTTACAAGCTTGATACGCAAACATCATCATTGTCATCCTGAGATGGCTGCTGCTGCACGGTTGACTGTGTTGTGTCTTCATTTTCTATCTGTACTCTTGATTCAGAGGCAGTTTCGACAATGACGAGTGGCGCCGCAGCCGATAGCTGGCTGTTATCATTGGTATGGCAATTTTCTTTCAACTCAGTGGCATCTTTTTGTGTGTGCCTGGTGTTGCCCTCACAGTTGGAGCGACGTTCACCACGGTGTAAAGAGTTTCGATTAGGTCGAAACCGAGAAATGGGACAGCAGTCGAGTAAATGACTAGCAGGCCTAGATGGCGTGACACTGTCGACTTCCGTGTCTGTTTCGCTGGTTGTCATTGTTGGAAAGTTGAAACTGCCTCGTGCATTACGAGTGAAGCTTCCAAAGAGTCGTCTTGCCGATCCAATGGTAAGCGGTGGGGTAAGAGGTGGCGGCGTATGACGAATACCACCGCTTTCAAAGTCATCCATTTCGATAAACTCTCTTTCCTATAAGCATGAAAAAGTATACGTCAGAATGTCGAGACAAAAATCATTTTTTTAATAATTACAAACCGTCGCCTTCTCAAGACACTGCAATAAATGATGATGCTGAATTTCAAATATGTCTTCGTCCTTGAGAGCTTCAAAATTGAGCAAGCCTTGTTCAAAATCTTGCATGCGCTGTTCATGAGCTTTTTTCTTTGCAAACAACGCTTGACCGCTGGCATTCCTGACGATGCGTATTCGAGCGAGTCTGGCTTTCTGAAAACCATAAAGCAATATTATTTTTTTTCAATACGTCAGCGAAAAAAAGTCCCAAAACAAAATAATGCAAACCTTCTGAGACTTTCGCTTATCTGCTCGTTGATTTTGATGATAAATGCGTGAAAAATTGGAAACAATAACCTGAAAAATATGTTTTTTAAGAAAAATGTTGAGAAAAATGTGTTTTAAAATACTTACAGGCACAGGGAGAGCGATCACCAAGACGCCGCTAAGTGAACATATGCCTCCGACGATTTTACCCATAACCGTAGCAGGAACAACGTCACCATAACCAAGAGTCGTAAGCTGTAAGAGTTCAAGAAAATTAGACATGAGCTAGATGCTCCTTGTGTATTCATACCGTAACGATTGTGTACCAAAAGGCAGCTGGTATAGAAGTGAACCTTGTATCGACCACTTTCTTTTCGGCGTAGTACATTATAGTGGCAAAAATAATGATTGCCATTGCTAATGAGAATACCAAAAATCCGAGTTCAGATGCACAAGATTTTAGCGTATAACCGAGAATTCTCAATCCCTGTGAATGCCTTGAAAACTTGAATATTCGAAAAACGCGCTAAAAGAAATGAAAAATAATTAATTATCAAATATTTTGCGTAATCACTGTTGACACTTACAAATACTCTGAGAGTCACAAAAGCACCGCTAATATCCTTGTTGTCCTGAAGGCCGAGACCAACGTAGTACGGCATGATGGCGACAACGTCAATGATTGACATAATGGATCGCATAAATCTACACCTATCTGGTGCGGCAAATAACCTCAGCAAGTATTCTATTGTAAATATAATGACGCATGCTGTGTCGATGACAAAGAACTAAAAAATTGTAAATTACAAATTTTGTGTCCTTTTTGCATATTTTTCATTTCTGTTAATGCGTCACGTCACGTTTTCTGGCCGTTGGCATGTGGTGATGCAGAACATTTGTTAAAGATAAAATTCGTACCTGACTCTCATACAAATCACCGCATGTCACTGGATTGCCTTCGTCCATGTATTTGCATGGAATGGTTTCGATTATATTGCACATAACAGATACTGCGATAAAAAATCCGGTGACATAATAAAAGACAAGTGCCACAGAAGTTGTATGAGGGTTTTCGAATGCAGCCCACATTTTTTGCTGAAAAAGGGGAGACGTTTTGAGTGTAATAGGATCATTAATTGTGCATATGCCACTCGATATTATCTGCAGTGCTAACTATTTTCTTGCATGCCAGTTAAAAATTTTCTTTAAATCAATAAAATGTGTGATTTTGGAGACAGAAAAAAATCAACATTGTGTTTGGAAAATAAAAGCATTTATTTAATGATGCCAAGTTCTTTTTCTTTGTTTAACGCTAGACAAATTTGACAACTGTTAAACATGTCACCAAAAGAAAACTCAGCGTTGGGGCAAAATTCCCCCCTATTTTTTAACTATGTTTTGCCTATGCAAAAGCGTGTGTCAAAAAAATCCATTGATCATTGTCTACAATGAGGTAAAAATATATAGGCCATCTTCCTGGATCCCAAAAAATTGTCATGTCAGTTTTTTTATCAACTGACAAGTAGTGCCAAGGGCAAGGGCGATTAGCACAAAAAAGTTTACCTGCACGGTGCCTTCTGTCTTTGCTTTGTCCGGAGTGTCAATGCGTTCTTCCATGAGACGTTCATGATTTTCACGTTTTTTGTCTTTGTAATCTTCGTAACAGCAATCGGCAATAAGGTCAGGCATGATACCAAAAAACGAAAGCTCTTCATCGTAAGCGACAAGGCACTCATGTTTTGGATACTGGAAAATTAATCAACGACTTAATGAAAAAAATGCAAAAAATGCCATACATGTAATTTCCCCGTTCGATAAAAAGTAAGAATGTGTCGGAATATGTCAGGATCCCTGTCGAAAAAATACTCGCCAGTTTCCTCGTCGTAGAAGAATTCTTTTTCATTTGACCCAAGAAGTGTTTCGGGAAATTTTTCAAGCGTATTCCTCCATGTTTCAAATTTGCGACCGGATATATTAATAGCCAGCTTTTCGTCAGATACGTGATCGACGGCAAGGTCTTTGGTTTGGATAGCGACGGGAGGCTGTGGCATGGGATTCCGCGATATGGGAACCCATCCGATGGCGGCGGCGCGCGCGAAAGGCAACCACGCGGCCACCGACGCCATCACTTAATCATCCGAATGTGTTTCAAGTTCTAAAAAGAATAGACAAAGATTAGATTTCCACTCTGACTAGCATAGTAAGGAGTCAGCAATTTTCAACTGCTCAAATGCAAGCAAGTCAATGGATTAATGGGAGGCAATGTTTTTCGTCACTGAGAAAAAAAAAGAACTAGCACGCACGAAACACGACGCCTTGTTTTGTTCATTTAAAATAAAAACATAAATTTTGTTGAAGGATATACACCGATAAAGGACAAAGAATAGTAAAAGTATGTTGAGTAAAAATGAAATTGAAAGAAAAAAAAGTGTGAAGTAAGTATTTTGAATTGTCGCTTTCCGGTTCTAGTAAAAGCTCTTTTTTTATGTCGGAAATTTAATAAAACGCAAGGCGAGGCCATAACACTGTGAACTTGAAGCAGGTGCTTGATTCGTTCTTGTTTTGACACATTGATTTCCTTCAAAGCTATTACGTCTATTCGTCAAGAAGCACGTACTATGGGCATACTATGCTTAAAAACTGTCCAAAATTCTTTACTTTGCGAATGTTTAGTCATTTCTTTGTAAAAATTGACTTGCCCGACAAATAACGCGCGCGCCGTACTCTCGTAAGGATGTAATGGCACAGGAAACGGCACAAAATTTTTTGGGAGCAAAAGATTATTTAAAATGCTTGAACAATTTATGGTACAAAAAAACAAAAGAAAAAAGGAGTTAATTTGATGGCGCGAAAGTGATGTGAAGCCCCCGGCAAAAGCATTTTTGAGTGGCGTAGATGTGTATTTGTGTGTGTGCGAGGGGTGGAGACGGAGGGAGGAGTGGAAGATAATCACGGAAGAGCAAAAAAAACATGCGCATCGATGATACACTCTAGCGGTTTCACATGTATGGTCCGACGTCAAAGAGTCAACGATCCAAAACGGATGTTAGCTGTTGAATCAAAAAGCTTATACTCGAAAGCTTCTAATAAAGGGGACGGGACGAGACGGGACTACTTTACTTATTTTTTTTGGGACGACCTTTGAATATACTTGTTCTCATCTGGCAATGTCGACATCAAATGTAACCCACTCTTCCTTCCCGCTGTCTCTTCTCTAGAAGCTCCAAACGTAATGACATGTTTCGTCTTATTACAAAGCCCGTATAATTCTGCCGCACTATTCCCACCCCCCTCCCTTTATACTTGCAAAAAAAAATAAAAACAAAGAATAACAAGACTGCAAATAGTTGTTAAATGCAATTTATAAAAATCTGATTTAGTTTACGGGACGACCAATGAACAAAGGCAAAAAGACAAAACTGATTTTTTTAGGAATGGTTGGAAAGCTTGGTTCCCAGCAGTAAAAAATACGAATCACAAGTATCAACCACTATAGCACTGGAACGGAATATTTGTATCATCCAGTAAAATACGATAGATGTAAAATAAATATTTCAAGGGAAGAAGCAAAAGCACAGGCACAATGCCTTGGATGTTACGCTCATTTCAGTAGTATATGAGAAAAACCTATAATCTTGCCCTTTTCTCTCCGCCCTCATATTTCTTTAACAGCGGCGTAGCTTTCCTTACCGTCTCAAACAGTTTTAGAAGAAGGTAAAGTAAAAAAGATCAAAAAGGAATATTTAAGAGTTTTTTTCAGGATGCAATGAATAACAAAGAGCGTCTACAATGCTTGGAGGACAAGAATATGGGTAGGGAGACACTCGCTATCTCTTTTTTTCTCATTGGCTAGTGGTAGCAATAAGAAATTAAAAAATAAAAGATGGTTAAAAAGCCAACGTTAGTTTTACATCAAAGTCGACGGCGCGCATTTAACGAATGCTTTTGGTAGACATTCCCGATGGAATACGTAAACGAGCGGTGTGTGTGTGATGATGGCAATGAAAACAAGATAACAGGATAGGATATCTACAAGAACCGCGTGCAGGTTCTAATTCTATGGTACAAAAATGAAGGCCCCAAAAAACGAAGACTTTTGACATGACTTTGGTCAACTGAAATATTAATATTCATTTTTCTAAACATGAATAATTTGTTAACCAAATTTGCGCGCACTCAGATGAAAACGATTTTTCAATTGAAGGAGAAACACGTGCCGTTGTGATTGGAGAGGAAATATTTAAAAAGTAGAAATAAAAAAGGGACCGGAAATTCATGGATTGATACAAATTGAGATGTCGAAAAAAGAACATGTTACACAGTGCTTGCTTCATTCCATTGATTTCTGGGCTGGTCTATTGGCATATAATCATCCGAGAAGAGAAAACTTTAACGAGCAATGCAAGCCAACTATTATTTTTTATGAGAACAATTTTATAGAATACACTTTGTTTTTGTTTGTCTGCAAGATGTTGCTTGGAAAAAAATTTTTAGCAAATTTTTATAAATTTTGAAAATCGAGTATGCAAATTATAGAAAATGAAGGGTGCTCCAATCAACGCTTGTGCCTAAATTTGATGCGCATTTTTATTTTGCTTTTCTTTGCCAAAACAACATTTTTCACGATTTTTCATGGTTCAAAAAATTGTGACGTATAGAAGAACAAAAATTAAGCATATGTAAGAATAATACATACCACTTCCGTTTTTTTCGAGCAATTTGTCTCAAAATCCCAAAAAAAGTAAGGGTTGTCACTCCGTATCTTCGCCGAGAGCAAGCCACTGATGCGCTGCTCACCCAAAGGACTCCTCTTCTCATCTCATCTAAAACATCCAGACTGCCCTGTATAAAATGCAATGACTATAATAGACATTTTCACACAGCGAAAATAAGCATAGCTTACTGACTTTTGAGTAGAACGGCAAATGTTGGGAAGAAGAGGCTGAAAAATGATGCTACATTTTTCCACTGTATGTATTTTTTGTTTCTTAAAAAATACTAAGCCAAAGATGTGCTATTCATTTTCGACGTAGCACTAACTACGCTATCAATGTGCCCCAAACGCTGCCAGTCGCTAGTTCATCGAGTCTAGACGCGTGTTTTTTGGAAAAAACAACATATTAATGCGGTAAATTGCCCTGTCTCATCAAATAATCCTATACTCTATTTTTTTCGATATCAAGCCAAATATTCAAAAAATGTTGTTTTTTAAAAGCTGCAAAAATGCAAGTCAGGGCATGCAGTCAGGTTGCAGCAAGCGGCGAAGTGCCGATTTTCTTGCTTCATTGCCTTGTAGCAGCGTGATTTTGAAAAGAAAAAAACAACCAACGTATCATTTTACGTCAAAACTTTTTTAAAACTGATTGCAGTAACACAGCTTTTTTCTAAAAAAATTTTCGTTTGATGTACAAATGACTAGTTCTCTAACATAAAATATTTGTAAGAAAAATAAACGTTTACAGAACATTTTAGGAGTTTTTTTTGCTCATGTGAAAGTTCAGAGTACATTTTATGAATTTTTTTCCGTTGTGCTGAATTCAAGTTTTGCAACCAAATCTTTTTTGCGGGCTAGCCAAAAAAAGGTGAACAGATATAACATTACATTTGTGCACCACATGCAAGGTTGATTGCTAACAAAAAGTTTTAGCGCCAAGCAATAAATAAGTGCATATTTACAACGATAAAAAGATCACCGGGCCTTTTAATGATTAACATTAATCGAAGTCGTGTTTTTATTGAATAAAATTTTACACAAATTCAGTCGAGTATGCACTTCGTGGAACTGCCTAAATACATCATAATTTTTGGATGATGTAAATTACATGTGAACAATGGATCCCCAAAAGTGAAAAAAAAGGATAACAAACTGTTGAATTTAACGCAGAAGATAATCGTGCTTCACTCTTGTGCCCACAAAAAACAACAGCATCTTTTGGACGGGTTTACCCTGAATTTAAGCATTGGACGAAAAGTATACGTCAAAAATTAGTGTTTCAATTCCTTTTTTGTGCGCATTCTGATAATTTAAGCAACGTAACTGGAAGGAATACCATAACTGTCTCTCGGAAATAAAGAAAAATTATAGTGCGTAATAAATTTTTTATACACCAAGAAAAACAGTCTACTTGATTCGAGACACAAATGAGCGAACGTTCATTGAGCAACAACCCCCCTTTTTTTTCTCAGGCAATGCATGAAATAATTGCAATGCCAAAGAAATAAAATATTATTCTCTTAAACGACAATAATGCTGGCCACAAGTCGTTTTGCCGAGTATGAATACAATTAATATGACTGGTGAAATAAACAAATTTTGTACCTTTCGGTCAGACACTCGAAAAAAAATATCCAGGTGCTAATCATACATTCGTTTTCCGATTATTGGTGTCATATTTCCAAACGAAATGCAACAAAGCTTGAGAAAATAAGAAAATTACATGTTTATTATTTTGACTACAATTGCACACCTTTAGAAGTTATCAACATTAGTACATAATTTTTTTCGTCATACAGTGCTCCAGTGCCGTACATATTTCTTGTTCTCTAAATATGGTTTTATATTGCTTTAGCAGGTGTGTTACAGTTTTTTGGATTTTTTATTAGTAGCCTTGCTTTTCTTTGGTGATTGGAGTTTAGCGTAGGGAATATCAGGTTCGGTAAGTAATAGCATGTCATCGTCGTCAGCATGAACAGTAATTTGAAATTTTGCAATAACAAAATGATAAAATCGAATTATTGATTTCAGCAGCATAATTTTCAATTTTTCAATCCAATTAGACTGACCACATCTTACGAATTAATAGAAACATTTCACAGCGACATGCCCACAATACCTGTGAGGAGGTCCAATGACGCGAACCGTCTTGCTTTGTCTTCCTTCTCGTTTTTGTGTAACCAGGCATTTTTTACCACGAGATGAGCCATGGCAATTGTCTTTTTTGATTATGTCTTTAAGAATTTCCCTGTACCCTTGTATTTTGTAATTGGCAAAGTTATTATCGTTGCCCCGCAACTTGGTCATGTGCTTTCTATTTCTGTCCCACCTGAGTTTCCATAGCTACATAAAAAACGAAATACTGGCTGTTCCGCCCTTTGAGGGAATATAAAAGACAGCGGCACACCTTTTGAGTTATCATACCCTTTCTACTGTGCCATTGGCATATTGGTATAGCTCGTGGCTCATCATGTCTGACGAAGTCGACACGTACGGCGACCCTTCGCGCTACAACGAAGACAGCGTTCCAGTACCCGAGCCAGTAAGATTTATTTTGCCATCTAACAGGGTATAACCAACTCTTTGCAGCCAAAAAAAGAATTACATCCCGGCAGACCAGACCTTGATTATAGCGAAATGCCTGTTGGTCCTGCACCAGAAGTCCAGGAAAATCTCGGCCTTCAAAAAGAACAGGAACAAGAGGGCGAAGAAGAAAGCGAATAACCAATTGCATCAACGACGAAAAAATGCAGAACACTGACTTTATATTCTCGAATAAAATGTTAAATGTTACACGTCTTAGCTAAAGTTATATAAATATCTCATGGAATAAATCGAAGAAAACGTTGAACTAGGGAGAGCAAAAAAACACAAATGCGGGCAACAATTTTAGCAGTATGTAACACAATCGACAGAATTATTTTTTGTTTGCAATGCCGATGTGGCGTATTGATATTTTTGTGGAAAAAAAGGGAATGAGTGAAGTTATATTATTTATTTCCAGTATTTGGCAACAGCTTCCATGATGGAGTCGTAAATCATGAAGGTGATGGCAACATCGAGACAGACCCGGCTGAGACGGGGCACTGTTCCTTTGTAGAAACTGAAAAAAAATGATGAACTCAATTTTCGGAACAAAAAAATTAACGTACGCTCTGAAGCCTTCATACTTCCAAATCTTGATGGCACAGTCAATCGTGCCTTTGTACTTGTTGGCTTCTAAGCCTTGCATTCGGGTCTTGACAACATCGATTGGAGTATTGCCATAGACAGAAGCAGCACCCGCAAAGATACCCATGACACCGACGATTGGCTTGTGGATGACCACTGTGTTGTCGCCACCGCGATACCAGTCCTTCATCGTTTCCATACAGAAGAAGCGGATCGCTTGGTTGCTGCCTTGTTTCGCCATCGTGGCGACAACGCCTTGGTAAACGCCGTGGATGCCTTCAGATCGAATGATTGTGGACACGCCGTGAACAAATCCTTTGTACTGTGGCTTGGCAAGAGTTTGATCATGGATAAACTTGACTTTGATGGTTTCCATGGGCGTAACAGCGAACACGGCTTCCGACAGACCGGCACCGAGACCGCAGAGAAGTCTATACGTTGGGCTGAGATTTCCGCGTTCATCGGCAAAGTGTGACTTGAGCGTCTCGAAGGTACCGAATCTGAACGCAGACTTCGGTACTGAACCATAGATCAGGACAGAAAGTCCACGGTAGAGACCAAAGAAGCCCTTGGATGACACTGTTTGCTTAACGCAATCAATAGGTCCCTGAAAAGAAAAATACGTGCATGCTACGCAGTCCTCTTCCTTTTACGCGCAACCAACCTTGTACTTGGGGTGCGCAGAGCGTTCGTCAAGTTGAAGCTGAGTCTTGACGTATTCGGTGGGAAATGTGATGCAGACTTCGATGCCTCCCGTAATGCCACCGATTATAATGCCCTTGATTGCACGATCGGATGGCGCAAAACGCCTCCATCCCGTAAGTGCTCTGTAATAGTTCTCAAGCTAGACGTCATACTAACTCCCCCCCACCAAGCTTACTCCGTAGGGGATTGACCTTGAGCTGGCAGCGAGGGCGAAGGCATGGCTGTTGGTTGCTTGAAATTGAGCTCCGCGTGTTAGTGCAAATATGACTCAAAGCCGGTCGATCTTTGGTGACTAAAATGTAAGTTGGTAAAAAACACATTCAAAATGTGGCGACATAAACAATTCAAACCGACATACATACACACACGCGGTACTCAACAATGCACCAAGCACGTGTGTTTTCTGTACACAAGTAAAAAAGGAGGAAAAACGCTGGAAAAGTGTTGTCAATTCAAAAATAAAGCAATAATTTGATAGAAGCGCGTGGTAAAAAAGCGTCGGTCATAGCATAAAAAAACATGCGATTAAACTTGTTGAGAAATGAACAAACCCCTAACACTGTCTCAACCGCTAAAGAAAACACAGCCTGGACATCAAATAAAAAAAAAGATTTTTGAGGCAGGAGGAGGCAGCTTGGCACAAAAAAACTTCGTTTTTCCCTCCGTATAAAGTTAAGGGTATAGTCCTTATGCGTGGGAATTTTTTTGGATACTGGACAAAAAACAAAAGGAATTGAGAAGAAAACAAACCAAACGCGAACAAACATCGACGTGGTACAAAAAAGGAGAGTATATTGCACGATTTCTGCAGCGCAAGATGCGATTCGGGGGCTTTTTTCTGTCACAAGGTACCGAAGCGAACAGGGCAAAAACCTCTACGGGAATAAAATGCAACATGATTGAACGTCTCTGAATTTATTCAGTTGGATCGTTGTCATTAGTTAGTTTGTAAAAAGTAACGATAATAAACGACAGGTCATTGACGTCAAACCTACCGCGATTCCGTACGCGTGATGCAGTGTATAAGTTGCAACAATGTAATTTATGCGTCCATGATCATCGCAAACTACTACGCGAGACAGAGTGATAAGAAAATATAATTATGGACTCGGCTTAAATCGCTGGTATCAGTCACCCTATGAGAAATGGTCCGATTATCATGGTCCTCAGAAACCCTTTATTTAAACCAAGCCAGAACAGCAGGAGTGTAGACATATTTATACGCGATAAACATGCATCAATCAATCAGAAATGATCGTTGGTGCAGGGTTGTTACCGGTTCGAATTTTTTTAAATTACAACAACAACCTGGGAATAAGAGTACGCGTTACCTGTTTATCCTCAAATATAATACGCGCAACATCAGTGATACTACTGACCGATCGACGACAGGTATGGATGACCTTGGACTGAATGTACTTATATATATATATATGTGTTATAAGTGTATCATAGTACGCATCAAGCAAGGAAGCAAAATACGCGTCTATAAATGAAGCAAAGAAGCAATCTAGGCAAAACAAGGACCAGAATTTGTCGGACAACTCAGACTGTTACATGCAAAAGAATAGAATCATCACCAATGATCGCGACAGGTTAGACCAAAATACGCAACACCAAACGACGACTGACAACAGAGATGATGTGAACAACGACTATGTTTGGTACCCGGGGAAACACGGGAAAGATGCGTGAACAGAAAATAAAGTGCCTGCCTATTTTGACCAAAGAGCGAAAATTGCAGCTCTGTTTACCTGATATGTGATTGCACGACTGCAATCGCGAAGCAGAGCTCTGATGTGAGACACCAGTATCATCATGCATGTCCTACAATAAAAAAACAAAAAAAAACAATCTGCCCAGCTGCTTTGCTAGAATGAAGCGGAAAAAAGCAAATGAGCAGCGAAAAAAACAAGACGCAACAATAGCCAGAACTGTGTGTGCGGTAAACACATCCTTTGTGTATATTCCGTTGCAGATTTCTATGTTCTCGGAGTTGATTTTTTGCGTAGTCGCCTTTTACCAAGCTAAAAAAACATACCGACTTATTTTTGTGAACGTTTGTTTCGCGGGTGGGGGGATTTTCTTGCCACGAAAAAAAGAGCTACGCTTTTTAATCAAAAATACATATGTGGCGTTTTACTAAAGGACATAATAGTCTGCGGAATAAAACGTCATGAATTGATCGCGGCTGAAAACTTTTCAAGGTTTTTGTTTTGTTTAACGCGTGTGAATTAAACGTCGAGATACATCGACTGTCTATTGATTGGTCTATGTCTATGAAATGAGCTCGAATCTATCGGTGATTTACAGCACTTCTGGCGGGATGAGTGCTGCATTGGATAATCATCAAGCCGGAGATGAATCCGCTCAAGTGAGTTTGTTTACTTGACTCTCTTGACTATTGATTGCCAACGTTTTAGGCTTTGGGAGTTGAATCATCGGGTGATCATGGCGTCGTTACAATCGGGGCTATCGGAGCTGCGGGTGAGCATCCGGATGATGAATACTTGTTTGCGGATCGACCAAAAACGGCAAATACCATTACGCCAGAACAAGCTTTTGTCCACATGATCAAGGCGATGCTCGGCACGGGTTTGCTATCCCTGCCTTTGGCTTTCAAGCACTCTGGATTATACGTGAGTGATCTGGCAATGTCATACATTGATGACAGACGCAAGTTTTCAGCTGGGATTGTTCCTTTTGATTGTCATCTGTGCGGTTTGCCTCTACTGCATGAGGATCGTGGTTTTTGCTGCCCATTTTGTTTGCCGACGGTTGGTTTTTATGAGACTCAACCTTTCTTATGGTTTGCAAATTACAGAAACAATCGTGAGCTCATTGACTACGCCAACATCATGCGTGGTGCAGTTGAGGCTGGCCCAACCTGGATTTCGAACCGGGGATACTTTTTCAAGTTTGTTTTCTTTCATCGAACAATATCAAATTTAATTTGAATTACAGGCAGTTGGTAAACGTTAACATCTTTGCTGCCCAGCTTGGCTTCTGCTGCGTTTACTTTGTCTTTATGGCTGATAATCTGCAAGACGTGAGTCGACCTTTTTTCCCTATTTTCTACTGGTCAAAATGCCATTGCGAGCTTTCAGTTCTTTGCAAAGAACGCCAACATTCACATTTCGACTGCCATCTGGATGATCTTGCTTCTGGTTCCCATCATGGGAATTTGTTCGATCCGCCAACTTCGTCTCCTCGCTCCGTTTGCATTTGCTGCCAACATGATCTACCTCTCGGCAGTCGGAATCGTCATTTACTACTTCTTTACGCATTTACAGCCGCTCAGCAATGTTACCAAGTTTGGCAGCGTTCAGAACTTGCCTCTGTTTTTTGGCACTGTCATGTTCGCCTTCGAAGGTGTTTGTGTTGTAAGTTTGAGTGTTTCAGCCTTCTTCCATTGCTTTTATATGTTTGTGGCTTTCAGATCATGCCATTGGAAAACCGCATGGAACGTCCGCAGTTCTTTATTTCCTGGAATGGAGTTTTGAACTCTTCGTGCCTTGTCGTCCTCGCAGTTTTTATTGTCACAGGATTTTACGGCTATCTTTCTGTCGGTGACGCCGTGAAGGATACCGTTACACTTAACCTTCCTAACGAACCGTGAGTTTTCCATGTGCAAGGAAAACATTAGAATTGCTTAGATTTTCAGGTTTTATGAAGCACTAAAAATCATGTTCGTCCTCTGCGTTATGGTCTCATATCCGCTACAATTCTACGTACCACTCGAACGCATCGAAAAATATATCACCCGAAAATGCCCAGTCGAAAAGCAAGTATCGTATATCTACTTTATGCGATTCGTCATCGTGCTGGCCACGTGTGGAGTTGCCGAGCTCGTCCCTCACCTTGCGCTCTTCATCTCCCTCATCGGCGCCGTCGCATGCACGTCACTTGCTCTCCTGTTTCCACCTATCATAGATTTACTAGTCTGCTATGCCCAGAATCGTCTAAACTTTAAAACCTGGCTAACCAACCTCCTCATGTTGTTCTTCGCAATGGTTGGCTTTATCACTGGAACGTACTCATCACTATCGGAAATTTTTGCAACTTTCCACTAATAATTTAATATACGCGGTCTTTTGCTGCTTTTCTTCTGTGATTTACGGACAATGTACAGTCGTCAAACGGTTTACAAATGCAATAAATATTCAGTCAAGATGCATGGGTTAGTATCGGGGGATTATAGGCTCAAGACACAGCGCCCCACTTTCGGAGGCGCATCTTCCAGAAAAATCGCTTAACCAGGGAGAGTGCAATTCGCCCACAAGGCTGCAAGCTGCGCGCACTTTTTCAAACTATTTAGCAACGTTGTACTCACTGTCCGATCGGATCGGTCAGTGCTTTTGCTCGTACTGGTATTTGTTTTATTACGGCTGACGTGTAAGTGTATTTATTTATTTATTTTTCTTCTTTTTGTGTTGGATGCAGCTTTGTGTTTCTAACATGAAGCTCCGGGCTGTCTTCTACGTGTTCTTTACTTTGCTTTCCCTGCTCCCGATTCCGACTGGTACTCAGAGTTCGGAGCAACGATGCCTTCTTTGCGAATATCTGGTGAAGTCGTTTGAAGCTGGAAAACTGGCGACCGAAAAGGCCCATTTTGCCGGTGGTAATACGGATTGGGAAGAACGCAACTTGGGCCGCTATGCTACGAGGTATGCTTTAGGTTCTGGTTTTTATAACCAAATTTCTGCCTTTTTTAGCGAAACTCGGTTCCTCGAAGTTTTGGATCACACTTGCAAAAAGGAATCTATTGGTGACGCCTCCAAGTACTCGGGTCTGAAGGAATTGAACTTTCACGTAGGTTTTTACCGTATTTTACCCGTTTTGCACGATACACATTTTCAGTGCCACAACCTTCTTGAGGAATACGAAGAAGTCATTGAGGACTGGTTCCGTAACAGTCAAGACACTGCTCCGAACTTGTACGAATACCTTTGTGTTCAAGAATCTCGCCGCTGCTGCCTTCCTGGTCATTTCGGTAAACTATGTGACAAGTGCCCCGGCGTGGCCAAGAACGCTGAGCCTTGCTTTGGACGCGGCAAATGCGACGTCAGTATTTATTCATTCTGAGATCATTTTCACACAAAGTTTTCAGGGCGCGGGACTGCGTATCGGTTCCGGAAAGTGCACTTGTGAGAAAGGCTACAGCGGTCCGATGTGCAGCAATTGCGATGCTCACTACTTTGCTGTCTCCAAGACCGATACGTCGATTGAGTGCCGTGCTTGCTTCGATGGCTGCGCTTCTGGCTGCACTGATGAGAGCTCGAAAGGATGTCTTGCTTGTCGTACTGGCTATTCTATGGATGATACTGTTGGCTGCAAGGACGTCGATGAGTGCAGCGATGCCGCTTTGAACAATTGCCAGGCGGATCACGAAGTCTGCATCAACACCAACGGATCGTACTATTGCGAGTGCTCTTCCGGATATCGTCGCAACACTGACAGCAACAAGTGTGAAATCGACTTTGAAGGTATGTGGTTGATGTGCACTGTGCCTAGTTTCTCGTCCTGTCTGTTTGGGTTTTTTGATCTGTGTTACAAATGTGTTGTCTTATCACACGGTCTTATTGGCATGCAGTTTTCACTATTTTCAGCACCAGCCAGACATGCAGCTTTTGAATGTTTTTCATTATATGTTTTAACAAGTATCAGCACTTGTCACTAACCAACTTGTCTGTTGTTTATCATGTATCATATCCATGGTCTTACCTTTTTCTAGCTGATGCCCCGGTATCCGTCCGTCCCGATCGACGCCTTTGGATCTTCTGTAACACTGCTTTCGTTCTTGTTGGCATCTTTATCTATTTCCATCCCACAAGAGCTCGCTACGTGATCTTCTTTGTTGCCGCAGCCGTCATGGTGTTCATCAATTTCTGTATCGACATTTACGCGCAAATCGACGACAATAACCCGTAAGCCAACTCTACCAACACGCTATTTCCCTATTTCTTTAACTTTTGAGATGACATCTTGTCGCAAAATTGTTTGAAACCTGCTCCTTTCGTTAAAAGAAGTTAACCGAGAACGCAAGATAATTTAATGATTTTCAGAGACCTCTTCGAAAAATGATAACTCAACCGACCAAGAACGCTCAGGTACCGACAAAGACGAACTGTAATTACCTAGTGTGTTTTGCGGGGCTTTCATTTATGTTGTTTTTGTTTTAATAAAAGCCATTTAGTGAAATCAGTAACAAATGACAAGTGTGTAAACGAGTTACGCATTGGACTGGTAGTTGCGAGAGTCCTTTCGGGGATTTCAGGTTGCCTTGTTTGGATCGTTGCTCTGCAAGGGTTCTGTATCCTTGAGTCGCCGGGGCCATAGAGCAGTCTGATTATTCATGACAAAGCGGTTTTATGAATTGTTTTGCACGGTTTAACTGTTTGGTACTGAATATTCCGTTAACAATCTTCTGGATTAAGAATCACTGCATTAATAATCATAACCAGCTTTATCCGTTTATATCCAACAATGCCCGGTACAGGTGTTTAACGGTCGTACCCGTAATAACTCAAAAACCATCGCAGATACCGACAAAGAAGAACTAATTGCCAAGTGTGTTACATGAATTTCAGGCATTCATTTATGATGTTTTTTTCTACAATAAAAGTCGTATAGTGAAATCAGTGACAAATAACAAGTGTGTAAACGAATCATGCATTCGGCTGCGACATGGTAGTTGATAGAGTCCATTTTCGGAGGTTCCAGGTGGCATCGTTTGGATCACTGCTCTGCGAAGGTTCTGGATCCTTAAGTCGCCCGGGCCATAGCGCAGTCTGATTATCCTTGACGAGATGTGGTGACACAAAGCGAAGCGCGCCATAAAACCTTCCATATTTGGCGTTCCAAAGACTTCGCCTGGCTAGCCTGCAGGCCGGTGACTCAAAAAAGTAGTATCGACGGGAGTAACGTAGACGCGGTTTTCTTTGCCTCGGATGGAAGATTCCTCTTTCGTAGGTCACAGGCATCCGTATGCTGCGAACAGCATAAATCTCTTTTTCCAAAAATTGCCGATGCTGTAAGCATTCATCCGTTG
Organism: Turbatrix aceti; assembly: GCA_963969345.1. NCBI lineage: Eukaryota > Metazoa > Nematoda > Chromadorea > Rhabditida > Panagrolaimidae > Turbatrix > Turbatrix aceti. The sequence goes on along the minus strand of OZ017770.1, from coordinate 1,307,329 downwards.
TCATTTCGCGCTCGTGGAAATCAGGCGAGTCGGCCATTCGTGGTGGCACGGCTTTCTTCTCGTCCGGATAGAGATCGTCAGGACCTGAAGTGATCATGAGTTCATTCGTTGACTGGTGCAGCTCCGCAGTCGAAACCCATCCACGAGCTTCAAGAGGACGGATATCGTCGATCGTTGGATGATAAACTTGCTTGGCAGCAACTCGGTACTTCGAAGGAGCGGGCTTTGGAGGTGGAATACGGAAATTGGCAGTAAAAGCACGCGGATTCCACTGAACAGTTTCATCCGTGTACCCCTCAGGAAATATGGGATCATATAATTCGGGTATCCGCAGCTTCTTTTTTCGACGAAAACGGAAAAGATCAAGGAATTTATCAGTCTTGAGGGCAGTGATCGCTTTCTTGTCAAAAGGCACATAGTCAGGATGCAGCACCGGGCCAGTTGACTTTTGAGCACTCTCTTCGTTCAACTTTGGTCGCTTGGCCAAAGGCTCGCCAACATCCTTATCTTTTTTTTCCAGATAGGGCTTATCGTGTTCCAAAATCATGGCTTCCATTACCCGAAGCTTATCGAGCATGGCAGCCATCTTGGAACGCTTGCGTTTCCTGCGGTGGCCAAGTGGTCGACGGCGACGAAGCAAGCTAGCTTTACGGAGAATCTTGGCCTGAATCTTTCTACGTTTCTGCCGCTCCCATTTAACGCGAGCAACTTGGAGTCGCCGAACAAGCTTGTCGGCCTCGACGTTAGATTCGTCGACTGCGAATACGGGAACTTTCTGTTGTTGTTTCAGTTGAGCGCGTATTTTCTTCCGTTTAGAAACAACCTTCCGAATCACAGGTCCATACTTTTTGATTATTCGACCGATCTGTGAGGAGATGGTTGATCCATGCGGATAGTTTTGCATCTTCATGACTTTCATGTATTCGAGTTCAGATTGAACAAGGCGGCTCTTCGGCTCAAGCTTGCCCAGACGCCGGTTCAGGACCAGTATTTTGAACTTATACTGTTTGGGAGGGGCTTCACGTCGCTTTCTCTCTCTTTCTTTCTTTCTTGCCAACCTAGCCTTTTGTTTTTCCTTCTTGAGCGTGGCTTCGTCAAAGCGAACACTTCGCTTACGTTTCGGTGTCGGCGGATTTAACTCAATCCGGGGCGGAGGGGGAAGCGGCGGTCCAGGTTGTCGGATTGCTATCTGCTGAACAGGACGAATGATGAGTTTGCTCGGTCCGGGTTTCTTGTTAGGATCAAGTCGAGATATCTTTAGCGGAGGTATGTACTGGCTGACTTGAATGATGTGACGCTCCCGTGCTCGTTCCCGTCGTTCTTTTTCCTTTTGGAGCTCGCGTTGACGTTTCCGCTCCTTTATCCTAGCCTGGCGTCGGTAAAAAGCTTTACCACGGATGATGCTCCTAGGCAAGATCACGACACGACCGTCGCTGAACCGGAACTTGCACATGGGAACTTTCTTGCCCTTTTTGAGAGCAGGCTTTATCTTTTTCGGCACAGATTTCAAAGGTTCCTTGATGGCGCGTTTAGCAGAAGCGGAAGTTTCGTCCGGACGCCGGATGACAGCCAAACGACGCTTAAACCTGACAACATGCTTTGGTTTCTTCCGGGCACGCCTGACTCCACGACGAATTATCCGCTTTACACCACCAGCACGCAGCCTTCTGAGACGGCCAGCACGCAGAGCAGCGCGCAGCTTGATTGGCAGCTTCATCTTCTTGAACTTCTTCTTCTTAGGCTTGCGGAATCTAACCTCGTACGGATTCGTAGGCTTTGGCTTGATTTTCGCAAGTGGAGCTTTGGTGGAATCAATGACTTTTTGGATAAGCTTTTCATTGGCGAGCTTGGACTTGCGGAAATCGCGAAGCGTTGGAAATGGTCGAACGTTAGCCGGGGGCTCGCTGGTAGGCTGTGCATCGAGAGCAACACCATTTACGGAATGAAATTTGCCGTCATTAACTATAGTTTTGGGATTGATGTTTCGAGCCTTGGTTAAGTCTTTGCTCATTTTTTCCAAGATGAATTGGCAAGAAACGACGCTGTCATAGACACGAGTAATACTATTATGCACAGTACTGGCGACCTGGTTTTTAATTATCTGTTGAGCTTGAAGCGATTGCTGATCCTCGGCGGACAAGCGGCATCGTTCAACTGAAATTCATTACGTCATTGAACTTTTTTTAAATAAAAACTTTGTTCTTACATTGCCCGTGGAGATCGTGGAGTTCGCGTTGGCGATTTGAGAAAAGTGATGATAATGCTTGAGTTCTTTGCTTGTGTTCATCGACCAGCGGAATTTTTTTTATTGGTCTGAGTATCTGAAAGAAAATAACGGTTAATTAATTATCCAAGAATTCAATTTGTTGCATGAAACCCGTCTATCGATTAAAACTTTAAAAACTAGCATTTTCACAAAGCTTACCTTTTTAGGAGCCCCGTTCAAACCCGGGCGTCGTTCCATGGGATTCGTAATTCCTGGAATCATGACGCCAAATACACGTGGTTAATAGAATAAATGATTTCTGGTGAGTATTCTTGTTACGACGGTTATTTGAACCAACGATTAAATAATAGCTCTGCAAAAGTCAAAATATTTCACATAGCTGCAGGCAACGTGAATAACTGTTAGTGCAGCCGGATGGCGATGGTGAATGGATGATAACAAAGCTACAGCAAAAACAAAAACGGCGCAAAGCCGGGCTGTTTGTTTCTGACCGCAATTGCTATTGCACGCAACCTGCCGGTTTTAGTCAGAGTCGTCGTCGTTGTCCTCCGCAACGACAGACCGGCGGGCTCGCGGCTCGCACACGGGCGGTTCGTGTGTCCCCCTTACATTACATTAGCCTGTCTGTACACAATGTTCACGTCTCACTTTTCTTCCACGATATCTTGTTATTATGATTTTTGCGTGTTTTATTCGAGATATTACATTTTAATTCTAAATACGTGTTATAGACATCTGAGCTTACTGCTTTTCATTGGCACACAAAAATGGTAGTTAATAGGTGTAAAAGCGAAACAAATAAGAGAGTGTTGCATGTTACTCGGCGATCTCATCCGGATGCGTGATGTGGACTACCTGACCTTTCGGCGTGGAGAACTTAGGGTTGACAGGTGTTGTATCCTCGACGATTCTGATGATTTCAGGAAGCGTGGACGTGGTGCCCAGTAGTTCGACGCGATCGAGTTCTATGACCCCCAAATCCTGGCTGTCTGGGACCCATTTGTATTCAAGGGGAATCTCGATAGTTTCGCCGCGCTCACTGTTGCAGAAATGACGAATCTTAATGAATGGATCAGGTTCGTTTTCGACTCCTGGAAGCCAGTTGAAATCACTGCCGCAACCGTCGAGTTGGAAGCTGCCGTCCTCCTCGGTGAAAGTGATGCTGCAAAAAGGTCGCATGAACAAACAATAAGGGAAAATAAATAAAAAAATACATGGGGCCTCTTTTTCGGTATGATAAAAATTTAACTCACCCCATCATGTCATCGGGATCGAAAATCTGGAAGATAGAAAGGCCATCTTTGTCGTAGAGCCGAACTTCCACATTCATAGCTCGGGATGTGTTGTGATTGCACCGAATAATGCCCCTGACCCAGACGCATCTATTAGCACCGCTGACGATGCCAATGACGGCCAGTAGCAGGAGGCACGCAGTCACCTTCATTGCTCTAGGCTACTGCGGTAAGCTGAAAGACCACCAAAGTACGTCAGTTTTTTTATCATTAAACAAGTACTTTTTTTAACGTTAAAAATACGCGCAACTAAACGTAAATGAATCACCCTGTGATTCCAGTGTTACGATTTTTATCATCACTGAAGAATCGCTACGCGTAGACTCCACTAAAAGCGCGACTGCTTTTGCTTCGGTTGGTGAAGACGATCACAAACGAGATGCTGTCAATCGCGCATTGTTCAACATTAAAATATACAAACACATCAGACGTCACGAATCTTGTTATGCACACTATTTTGACAGCAAAACAGCACAACTGGGGGATCGAATATCCATCCTTTATGCTAATCATGCCGTTGCCCACCGAACACTGACTCACTCCTTTGTCCGATATGAGTCAGGGGGGGATAAAGTTATCGACAACTGATTGCTCCAATACGATAGGTATTACGGAAAACCAAAAATATCTTTTTTCTACTGCGTAAAAAGTTCTCCACCCTTTTGACAGCGATTTGACAGCTGTTGAAAACTTGTGACACCCACCAAAACACGGATAAATGTCGGAGAGTAAGGTCATCCGTTTATGTTTTTAAGAATTGACGCTTTTTTCGAACAATGAATGAGCTCAACACAAGAAATACACATATGAAAGTAGAGAATACAGTGATGAGTCATGTAGAAAGTACAAATTAGAGTTTTTGCTCCGTAATTGATGTTGTTACATTAATTGTCAAGGACAATGGGATCGTGAATGTATTTGTCGAAAGTTTTGGGCACAAAGACGCGGAAAACAGGCCAGATATACTTGTATTCGCCGCCTGGCTTGTTGCAGAAGTGATAGACGCGAAGATACATCTCTGGTTTGTTTTTAAAACCCGGAATCCAGTCTTGATCACTGGCGCAGCCCTCAACTTGGAAAATACCGTCTGTTGATTCAATCGTTGTAAAAGTAATTTTATCATCGGGGTCAAGCGGGTTCTTGACTGAGCTCTGTAAAAGAAAGATGTCAGGAGTACGCACGTACCCATGAGTCATCCCCCAAAAATTAGTTTGCCGCTAACTTACGCCTTCGGGGCTGTCCAAGTCAAAGAGTTCGACGATCGTTTGCAAAACGAGCGTTTGATTCTTGTTGCACACAACTTTGCCCGTTGCCCAGACGCATTCTGTGTTTGCAGATACCAGGTAAATCATGGCCGCGAGAATGAGACCATATTTTGGCAGCATGATGGATCGGGTTGTGGTCGAATGAATGGTATCTGTAAAAAAAATGATATATAAGTCGGACGACGATAAATTATACCATTATGCATAACAACACGATCAAAAAAGTGCGTAAAGAAACGCGGTAATGCAAAGATCCACTTTATCGCGTAAGAGAAAACGTAAAGATCGATTTTTGGTTGTCTTTTCTTTTTCTGACAATGCTACTACCGTTTTAGTCTTTAAATTCATTGATTCACGATCAATTGGCTAAAACTTATCCACGAGTTAACTAACAAACGCGTCAGTGCACTCGGCTGTTCATGCTATGATTTTTATTCATGAATACGGAGTAAATTTTCATATTTTAATCTACAATACAACAACAATATACGCGATTTTACATTTTTTGTGACAAAGCCGATAGAGTCACATTGTTTGGGTATTACTGCTCTTCTCTGAACGCTGACTGACTTTTTTGCACACCATCAGATCGCCAAACTAAGTAAGAAGGAAGAAGAAAAGCAATGGTTTTGTCCTGTTTGCCCTAAGCTACAAAACGCGTAACAATAACCGCTATTCCTTGTTAGAGGAAAAAAAATATATTCTTAGTGACATTCATTGCGCTGCTGTTCGTGTTATACTGACCAAAGGAAAGCGAGTTAGCCGGTTGACAGTGACTAATTGCTTGAGTCATTTCATGCGATAACCAGATGACACTAAGCAAAGCCATATCGCCACTTGGGTCCGATGATTACGCATCGTGGTCAGGGGTCACTATTGTTAGTGATTTGTATTTGTGCCTGACTAATCCATGAGTAATCAATGGACAGAGACATTGGTGATTTTTGTCCTTCTTTTTGTGTTTTGCGCGCATGCAACATGCAGCATTGTTTGCCCACTGCATTATACCTATCTTTGCACGTTGTTTTTTTCCTGCTCTGTTCCTTTCCGGCGAGTTGAACTTTCTCCACAATTTCATGAGCGTGATTTGTTGTCCCAGTGTAGTCATTTCTGCACACGCTACGAGATGTGTATTTATGTTCACTGATGTACAAATACAAGTCCATATTGAAAAATTGCGATTGCGGTTTAGCCGATTTACCTTTTCTCTTTTTTTCAGAAATGTTTCTCATAACTATTTTGTTTATGGTTGCACTTTGGGCTGTTTTTGCCATGAATGTTCGTCGTATTGGAAAACTTTTTGCGGCTGCCAGGAAAGGAGCTTTGCCGTTTTTCACCGAATTTTACCAAGTAAGTTTTTACGATACTCGGTGTTTACGATGATCACAGTTACCTCTTTTTAGGTCAATCACGACTTGAAGATCAATGGCGGCGACTTGGTTGCCAAGGTTCTCTATGATCATGGAATCAAAGAAGTCTTCACGCTCGTTGGAGGCCACATTTCGCCCATCCTGGTTGGAGCCGAAAAGCTCGGCCTTAGAGTCATCGATACGCGTCACGAAGCCACTGCTGTTTTTGCTGCAGACGCCGTTGCTCGTCTTCGTCAACACATCGGCGTGGCAATCGTTACCGCTGGACCGGGTGTCACGAACACGATCACGGCTATGAAGAATGCTCAAATGGCGGAGTCTCCCGTCCTGCTCATCGGCGGAGCAGCGCCGACCATGCTTCAGGGTCGGGGCGCTCTTCAGGACATCAACCAAATGACTTTGTTTACCCCGCTCTGCAAATACGTTCGTCGAATTTCAAAGTTGACTAATATTGCTGATGTACTCCATGAGGCCATTCATGTCGCGCAGTCGGGAACGCCTGGCCCTGTTTTTGTGGAGCTTCCTATTGACGTTCTTTATCCTATCGAAACTGTTTTCCAACAGGCCAGGATTCTTCCTAATCCTAAAGGAGTCAAACAGGTTCGTGATTTGAAAGATTTTTTGCATTGAAATATGCAAATTTTTTTTAGATTTTGCTAAATTTCTACCTTTCCAACCACTATTGTCGGATGTTCTCCGGTATTACCGACACGATCCCTACCATCATCCCGAAGCAACCTGACATCACATTTGCCAACGATGACAGCATTGCCTCAATTGTCGATCTGATTCGTGGAGCTAGCCACCCCGTGCTCCTCGTCGGCAGCCAGGCGATGCTGCCTCCCACGAATCCTCAAACCCTTGCCGAAGCTGTCGGCAGTCTTGGCATGCCCGTTTTTCTTGGCGGCATGGCCCGTGGCCTGCTGCCCGATTCGAACAGCAACCTTTTCCGTCACAGTCGTCGTGCTGCTCTCAAGGATGCTGATCTCATCATTTTGGCGGGCTCGGTTTGCGATTTTCGTCTGGACTACGGCCGAGTGTTCCCCAAGAACGCGAAGGTCGTGGCTATCAATCGTGATTCGCATAATCTTAACCTGAACTTGCGTATCTTCTGGCGCGGGACACTTCTTATTCAAGCCGATGCCGGTAATGCGCTGGTTCGTATTGAAAAAGAACTTCATTCGCAGAAGTCTACGCGCAACTGGCAACCCTGGCTCGATCAACTGACTGAACTTCAAGTCAAGGAGAAGGCTTCTATTGCCCAGAAGTCACAGGCGACCGTCGGTAGCAACGCAAAGTGCATCAATCCTATTAACATCATCCAGCGCATCGATGCTCACATTCCGGACAACGCTGTTATCGTCGTTGACGGTGGTGACTTTGTCGCTACTGCGTCGTACGTTCTTCGCTCGCGAGGCCCTCTCCGCTGGCTGGATCCCGGTGCTTTCGGAACTCTCGGCGTCGGTGGGGGCTTTGCTCTCGGTGCCAAAGCCGTCTACCCTGATTCTCCGGTGTGCATTTATTACGGTGATGGCTCCTCGGGATACTCTATCGTTGAATACGATACTTTTGTTCGCCACAAAATGCCGGTTATGTCGTTTATCGGTAACGATGCTTGCTGGCAGCAAATCTTCCGTGACCAGATCAAGTGGTTCAAGTCGGACGTTGCGTGCATGCTTCGGGTTAGTTTTGATTTTTTTTAAACTGTTTACTTATATAAAACGTTTTTAGTACTCCAGCTACGAAAAAGTTGCCGATGTCTTCGGCTGCCGTGGCTACCAAGTCGACAGCTCGAACGTTGACGAAATCATCGACAGCAAGCTTGACACTGCTGTCGCCGACGCTGTTTCGAAGGAGTCTTCGATCTTCAACATCCTGGTGGCCAAAACAGATTTCCGTGATGGCAGCATCAGCGTTTGATACTCTACCTTTTCTCTTGCCTTTTTTTGATCCCCGATTGTTCGTTGTTGCGTGCCATGCTTAATTTGTTTTAATAATTATTCCCTTTGTTGTTGAGTAATGTTTCTATGTAGTCTACGGTCACTTGCAAAGCTGGATAGGTCGATTTTTTTTTGGAGACAATAAAAAATGTTTGTGACTCGCCCTTTATCCTTTATTTTTGTCAGACAACAACGTGCGAAGCGCACCGAACCGTCCTAAACTTTAGTCAACCACGCGTGCCATCAGGGATGACTTAACGCGGTTACGTGGTCTACGATCGTTTTCGTTTTCTGTTGCCTGTGTATATGTATGAGAAGTATCGCTGACAAAGACATTTACATAATCTTTTATACCCCATACATCGAGCACACCACTAAAACGATAACTGTTTGTCACGTCAGAAGCATCGCTTTGGCAGTTGATTTTTTTTATTTCAGTGATCAATAGTCAGACTGTTTTAAAATAGCGTTGATTTTTATTAAGTATGAGTTTTTTGTTGAACGCATAGTATTATCAGAAGAATACTTAATATCTGACAGTCAACGTAAGCTTTTTTGATCATTATTATTTTCTGTCCAGACATTGATTTCAACGAGAAATCAATCGACCAGCCAAAAAACAACCCTAAACCAACTCAGTCTTTGCGGTTACAGTGTTACCTCCTTTTCTTACCCTTCTTACCACGACATACACCAACACCACCACCGCTTCACGCCATCAGTCAATTCCGTGTTTATTGTTCCGGTCTCAAGGCTCAACAAAAGAAACGAAAAACCCCTTAAAAGTCAAATATCCTCCTCGAAAAATAGGGATCTGGTGGCTAGCAAGAGGTAAGTAGAAAAGACTGAAACTTATATTTGTCCAACGAGTAAGAAACAATTTTTGTTCCCCTGTCATCCATTTTTTCTTCTACTGATACTGCATGTCTGTATCCCATTTATATTGCGTTTTCTATTTTCAGGATTTTGTTTAAAATTATTATTCTTTGCAACTCTAATTGGACTTTTCATCATATCTTGGTATATTTTTTTGTTGCGCCGAAGAAGTCAACAAGGTTTTCGCGTTTAAGAAGCCTCTGTGCGTTCTAGTATCTAGTATCAAACATGCATCAGCACCACAATGTATCCAAATGTCTGTCAGATCGATCCCTACGACTGATCACATCGGATGTCGATGCTTTGGTGTTGAAATTTGTATTTCCTCCAGAATTTATTTTTGGTGTTCTCGGAAATTCGCTTAATTTATGGATTTTGACGTGTCATAGCATGAGGAATCGTGCCAATGATTTGGTAATTTTTTTTAAATTCAAATGAATTTTTTGATAAATTAATCAAATTAAAACATTAATAAAGTTAAAAAATTTAATGAAAACATTAATCATGCTACAATTTAGCTAGCAGCAGTAAGCCTGTGTGACTTACTATTTTTCGTCTTCATGCTACCCCATTCGTTAGCTGGTTTCAATTTTTTTTCAAGAAATTTAACATTTCGTTATTACTACGTCATAGGAAGGCAAGAATTGTTAGCATTTGCTAATTGGTGTTCCGCTGCTGCAATTTGGTATGCCAGCACTAAATTGTGCCCGCATTCCGCAATATTTATAGTTTTTTTTAGGTTTATATTTGCCGTGACTATAGAAAGATTTCTGGTAATTATCAGTCCTCTTCGGTCAAGAATTTACTGGAGAAAATCCGAAAGATGTTTTGTCATAGCAACAATAGTCGTAATGACGGGTCTCTTAACTATGTATCATCACTTTGAGCACAACTGCAGGTCTATTTATTACTGTAATAATACTCAACTCTACACCGAGTGTTACTCTGCTGGAACGAATTTCAATAGTTCTGATAATCTGACAACGGTATCGTTGCTCACAGAACTAAGACGACACTATATTCAGATTAGCACCGTATCCAATGCAATTTTTGTCGTCTTTGTGCCAATCATGGCGGTTGGCGTGTTGAATATGCTTCTTATCAGAAGACTGCAAAAACACGATAAAATGGTTCTGTCGACCCAGGATTCATGCAGGAACATTGTTCTGGCCCATCAGCATGTAAGTCTAAACCCTAAGCCTTTTGTGTTGAAGAAAAAGTAGATTTGTAGAGGCAAAAGCGTCACGCTACAATCACGGTTATTTTGATTTCATCGTGTTTTGCCCTTACACAGGGGCCCTCTGCGATCATGTCACTCTGGGAGCTGTTAATCGGCTATTCCCACAAAAATTCATATCTATTCGTCTTTATGAGCATTACAAATGCCCTGGTGATCACCGGCAAGACAATTAACTTTGTTCTTTTCTGTCTGAGTTCCGCACATTTTCGAACCAAGTGTGCTATGATACTTTTTCGTAAATTTCCTAAGGTAAGTGTTGAGTATTTCCTGGTTTAAATGGGTTTGATCGTTGAAACATTTTTTTCTCAAGGAAGAATTTTTAGCTCGGACAAACGTCGTTTGGACGTAATCTAAGTGAACAGATGCGCGGTAGCAAGCCCGACTTTCGAAGTTCTGTCCAATCGCTACCGCTTTCTCAGCGGCGAGCAAACAGTCAAGCGTCACTGAACAGGGCGAGATTAGGCTCGAAGAAGTTCTGCTCACAACTCCAACCCCTTGCAGAGGTTTCGGCCGCAAACTCGGTCGATGAAAGCAACGAACACGTTCAACACAATCGATTGTTGACTGCATAAAACATGCGTGTGTGTGTATGATTAACTATAAACAAGATTTCTGATCTTTTGACCTTTTAGAGAGCTATTTTGATGGCTAACTCATGGTATCTCGAAAAAAATCACCGATATGTTTTATTGCGTCCCGTTATTACCGTTATGCGAAGGTAACGGATCGTGTTGTCTGTGTATTTTTGTTTATTATAAACTGATTGGTAAATACACACGCACACACTCCTGCATAGCAAGATAGTCGATGGCGTTTGCGGCGGCGGGAGCGAGAGAGTTTGATGTCATCGATATTGCTGATGAGACCCAGAACGATCGAGTAATCGCCAGATAATGTGCGCTGTCGTCACAGCCACAATCAACGCACAACAAAAACTTGAAATAACTTGCATAGTTCATCACAGTGCCAAACAACTGTTGTGCGTTCGTTTAGTTAAACGACGTAGATGCGTCTCTACCGAAGGCGGTTCTGAGCGACCCGACTCAGGAAAATGAGCGAGCGGCGGCCGACCAGGGGGGGGGAAGGGGGGGGAGAGAGAGGGGTGCGTTCATGTGTGACTATGCAGCAAAAAAGTGTGCGTATCGCAGCAGAATAATTCACAGGGTCCCCCCTATGGAATTTTACTTGAACAATTTTGTTATTTTTGTTAAATTTTTTATTATTATTTATGATCAGTTTTTTATTTTTGGTTTGAAAAAGCGATACAAAAAGCATACAAAAATCGCTGTTCCGCGCGGTAGCGGGAGTTTGTTCCGAAAAAAAAACATCAGACGTTTAATTAGGATTTTTTACTTTTTTGGTCTAATTTAGTTTAATAATAATTATAATAATTTCCATAATAATAATTGTGATAATTGCACGGCGCCTTGCGCGGAAGGCCGGCGCAAGGTGTGAAAACCCTTGCGGCAGAAAGCGCGGGACCGATACAGCCAACTCGCGGCATTAATTTCTGCAATTACCAAATGTATTATACTAATATTTATCAAATTCCTGCATTTACCAAATGTAATATTTTATCATAATTGTCAATTTAAAAAAATTTTTTGATTAAAATAGTAACATTACCAAATTTATTTTTACATATAATATATGTACAAAAATTTACAACAAAATCGTATTTAAATTAAGCCTATGCTGTTTTTTTACCGGGAAAATGTGTGCACGATCAGTAGCAATTATAAATCTTTGTTTTGTTTGCAACGCAGTTTTATGGAGGACAAAATTTGTACTTTTTTGAAAAATTATTTGTTAAAATTAAATATAATCCTTGTGTTATTTGATTTTTTTAAATTACAAGTAAGGTTCAGGAGAATAATCGCTATAATGCGGACACAAGGTAAGTATCTGAAAAATTTATGAACACTATTTTTTTTCGGTAGCAATTATAAATCTTTGTTTTATTTGCAATGTAGTTTTTTAGTCAGTGAGTTTTTTTTAAAGTTGTTTCTTGCTCCTTTATGAAAAATGAACTTTTTTAATCATTATATTTGTGTCATTTTCTTTCAAAAAAATTCAACAGGGGGGACCCTATGCTTTTTTCGCGTGCGTCGGTTGCATCGGCGTTCGTCCGTTTTCCGCGCGCCCCTCGCTTTCTCCCCCCCCTGGTCGGCCGCCGCTCGCTCATTTTCCTGAGTCGGATCACTCAGAACCACGCCGCTTTCTACCTGCTTACCTCACAGACGTACCACGTGGGGGAATGAAGTTTGATTTTCAACAAAGTTTATATAGACGCTGTTTCCTCCCTATGTAATAATGGCCTAGCCTACCCAACGGGTTGTGCTTTGAGTGTTGAAAATCCACCTAAAAGCCAGGATGAAATGTGAATATCTATTTTTTTTATGGAACATGCTGTAACGAAGAAACCTGCGTTCGTTAACATTTCCCTTCCAGCGTTAATCGAATGGTTATCGGACGATTGATTGTGGGCGCCAACGTGACACAGCTCTCTCGACTATGATTGTGGTTCCTGGTGTTGTTTGGGTTATCAGTTCGTCGGTCTTAAAGTCATTTTAACTTTTTTTTCAGTAACTGGTCAACTACTATTTGGTTTGTTTTCTCTGTTTTGTTTGAAAAAATTTTGATGCATTTTTTAATCGCTAATAACAATAAAAATAAATTTAGATTAGATCATCAAAATTTTTCTTTGAAAAAAAGTTGAACTTAAGGGGGTGAGGAGAAAGAGAAATTGCCTGAGGACATGTCGTTCTGACAAATGTCAGTTTTTGAATTAGAAAAAAAAACCGTAATTAGGTACCTGCTTATTGATGTATGCTGATGTTGATGATTTTCAATTTTTTAGATGTTAAAAACATGCATCATAAAAAGTTTTCTATTTTGGGGGTATACACGTTGTCACCTGTCTTCGTTATTACATATTTTCAGTTAAATGTTGATTTTTTACGACGCTGATAACTTAGTCTACGTGACAGCCACATCAGTAGCGTGGTGTCCTTTTTTCTTCTTCCTCGGGGTATTCAGAATAGCTCTTGATTTTTAATGATATTTTTTATACGCTTTAACGTACACGTTTAAGCATCATGGCTATCCTTACCAAACCTTATGACACACGCATACATGATCAGTAGTAGTCTAATGTCGACGCCACATGACTCTCTCTCTCTTGCTATTGTACCATTGTGTGTTTACTGCGCAACCGTTTACCGGCAACAACCCGTAAGACAGAAAATGACGGAAAGCTCTCGTGAAATTTTTCAGCAAACAAGCACACCACCCAATCTACGATTGATTGACACGGATGATGATTTCAGCGAAGACAATTTTAACAGCACTGGTAATATTAATGATAGAATGATTCCCGTACACGTTGCGTTGTTTTCCTGCTTGGCTTCGTACACACACCTTTCACGGTCATCATAGTCATCATTTTCTCCCTATGATAGCAGTTCGCAAAAGATAGAATTATTGGTATGGCTGGTAGCATAGTTTAAAACGGGTGCTTGATATTTGGATTTCGTTAGCTGGTTGATCAATGATCAGAGCTGATATCTGGGGACATATGAGACGTTAGATGAGCGGTAAAGACAGTAGTAGTATCTGCTCTAGTCAATGTTGCGCGTTAGTTGTGCGCGCAGTGAGAAAAATAAGAAAAGCGTTGTAGATATAATGCGTAGCCTAAAGCGTTCACCACCATCACCGTTACACATTCCCTTTTTAGACTGCTACAGCCCTGCTAACGGAGCGAGAGAGAGCGTAGTCAATCAGAGAGAGCATTTCTTGCAGTGGGGGGCCTTTGCTTCTGCTATGCCCCTCTTCCCCCTCTCTTCTTTATTGTGCTTCGGGCTTGCTTGTCCACACGGTTTAAATGTAGGGCGTATGGGTGGGTTGTAAGGACGGAACGTCCGTTAACCCTCGTGCGCTTTAAGCTGACTGCCAAACAGCGGAAGACGAGGACTCAGGGTGGTAGCATGCACCCAAAGCGCTCCATTTGCCATTCCATGGTGCGAACCCCCCTTTCCCCTTCGTATTTCGCTTGCGTTTTGACGACCTTCCCTTTCCTCATAGCGCCATAGGCTATAGAGGTACTTACTTGTTCACCAAGGAGTCAAAGTCTAACGACCGCTAAGCATTACGATTTGATTCAATTCAATTCAATTTATATCTCTTACTCGTACACACGGGATAACAAAGTATCACTGGGATATCGTACGAAGAGGGGCACATCAAAGGAAAATCACTCGTCTATAGTCAAAGTCTTTTGCCGGGGCCTTGTAATACTCGTTGGCGAGGGCGTCGGTCCAGCGCATACGAGGTCGTCCAGGCGGTCGCTTGGCTTTGTCGTAGTCGTCGGTAGGGCGCCAGTCTGACAGTCGAACTGCCCAGTTGTCGTCGTCGGTCGTCGCGAGCGATTTGGCGAACTTCAGCTTCCGGAGTCGAGCGCTTTCGAACCAGTCCTTGAGCTTGGTGCGCTTTCGGATGGCCGCGGAGGGGATCTCGTCGCTCAAACGCACCTCGAATTTGATTAGAATGAGATTATTGTGTATGTGACTTTGTATTATTTAAGAATCCAAATGTATGGACAAGTATTGTTTATTCGCGTTCATCATACTCAAAACGTTCCATCTGACAAGCTGGGTTACTTTTTTTACAGCCTAAAGTCCCGTTACAAATGCATTTTTGTTACATGCAGTTTTCAACTTTTATTTAAAATTTTCGGGAGAAATTGTAAATTTTTTGTTTTGGGATTGCTATCACGTCAAAGAATGTAAGAATGTCACATAATATTGATGTGTGCTTCTGAAACAAGTCAATTGTATTGACAGTTTGTTCTCTTGCAAAGGATAACCACATTTGGACTTGTTTGTGATTAGTTTTTTTGCCTTGTTTTTATGATAAGTGTAAAAACCTTGACTTATGAACGGCTCGCAAGTCAAACAAACATCCCCAGCAAAAAAACATCAATGAGTAGTATTTGTTGCTCTATTTATTTTTATTTCAAATATCGTGGTTGTTATTTTTTTGACAAAAACACGCAAGTGTTTTAACTGACAATGGGCCTTGTTGTTAGCCGCCGGGTGTGTTTAATCGATTGGCTTTATCCCGTTGTCGTTTTGTCAATTTTGCCGCTAAAGTTTTGGCCGGCATAGCACAGGCTCGTTCTCTTACTTTGTCTCTTGTTTGTGTCTTCGCACATTTATGCCATCTCTTTCGTTATATGTCGATGATTTATTGCCTTGTGGTTTAAAAAAACTGTATTGAAACCCCTATTCGTCATCACTGTTTTGTTTTCTTTTGCCTTTAAAAGCCACCTCATATGCTTTGTTTTGATGCGCTTCTTCTTTTTTAATCGAACACGTGTTTTTACGATTTGTTTAGACCGGTTGAGTGGTTTCTGATTCAGCGTGATAATGTTTTTCAGAGTTGTTTTTAAAATATACACCGAGCTACAAAAAAGCTTCAGAAAGTTATTGTATTTATTTCTGCTTGCACTAGTCAATCATCTAATCAAACAACATTCTAATCAATTCAAGAGTATACGAAAAATACAATTCTATTCTGCCATTTAGCTCCAAAATTGTTTAATCCACGCCGACAAAGATGACACAGTTACCAGACAACGTAACCGCAGTACTTCAAACTTTTCAAATACCGCGCGAACGTCTTGCCAAGATCAGCGAAGACATAGAGCAGGAATTTGTACTGGGTCTTGAAAAAGGCAAAGATGCTTCATCAATTGCCATGCTCCCCAGCTACGTACCAGCTCTTCCAGATGGCAAGGAACAGGGTAACTACGTGGCCATCGATTTGTCTGGTAAAAATCTTCGCATTTTGCTACTCACTCTCAACGGCAAGGAAGAATCCGAATCAACGGCTGTGAACAACTTTATTGTTCCCCACTCTATTATGAAGGGCACTGGTGAACAGCTTTTTAACTTCATCGTTAATTGTTTACAAAAGTTTTTGAAAGAATTTAATTTGGAATCTGCAAACCTGCCCATTGGCTTTGTATTTTCGTACCCATGTGAATTATTATCAATTCGATCTGCCAGACTGTTGTGGTGGACTAAGGGTTTTGACATCCAGGATTGCCTTCAACAAGACGTTGTCGAATTGCTGCAAGAGGCTCTCGAGCTCAATATGGTGGGTTTTTGGCTTTATATTGCCGCACGCATGACATTAACCATTTTATTTTAGTCTACCAAAGCCAAAATCAAGGCTGTCATGAACGACACTGTTGGGCAATTAGCTTCAGCTGCTTACAAATACGGATCTGAGTGCACTGTGGCGGTTGTTATTGGTTATGGATGCAATTCATCGTACCTGGAAAAGACGGAACGGATTAAGAAATTTGATGCTAAAGCTGGAAATTATCCTCACGAAAACATGGTAGTGGTTACTGAATGGGAAGAATTTGGGTCAAACGGTGAACTAGAAGATATTCTGACAACGTTTGACAAGGAAGTCGATCTGGCATCTGTACACGTGGGCAAGCAAATGTAAATAATTAGACTAAAAATGCTGAAATAATTTAATTTTGATTTATTTTTAGCATTGACAAGCTCACTGGTGCTCTCTATCTCGGAGAACTCGTTCGTCGAATTCTTTCACAGTTTGTCGTGGACGCAATTCTATTTGACGGCACTGACGTCGAGAAGCTTCAATATCCCGAATCTTTCCCCACAAAGTACATTTCTGAAATCCTCGGGTGAGTTAATTTTTTTATTAGCAGTGATTATTTTGTCTCTTTTTTAGCGAACCAGATGGTATGTACAAGACGTGTCGCCGCATCTGTGACGAGCTCGAAGTACCAAACCACGGAACTACGGATTACCAGATCATCAAGGCTGTCTGTCACACGGTTTCCGAACGCTCTGCTGCCATCGTTGCTGCAGCAATCAGTGCTCTTCTTCGTCACATTGAGCATACTAAGGTTAAGATTGGCGTTGGCGGAGCTCTCATTCAGTTCCACCCGACTTACCATGAGCTTCTCAACAATCAACTCAACATGCAAGCACCTCTAAACGTTGAGGTATGTGACTCTGCTTATCTTTCTCGTTATTGACGTCAATTTTTTAGTGGGAAGTTGTACCTGCAGATGAAGGCTCAGCAAAGGGTGCGGCACTGATTGCTGCTGTAGCGGAAAAGCTTGGGTTATAATCTCGAGATTGGCACTCGGCCATGCCACCTCTCTGAACTCATTCGTCCATATGACCGCCTGATTAATGCTCCGAACAATGTTTTTTTGTCATGCGCTTAAATTTTCTTGTTAATGATTTATGTGACTTTGTCAGCGATAACAACTAGCAGATTTTATACCCTGCTGCCAAGATTCGGAGCTATTGTAGCTCTATAAAAAATCTAAGCAACATAAAAAGAAGTAGTTTATTTTTGTATTGGACACTTTCTGATTTGTTGTACCACAACTGCCACACATGCACATGCATGCTTTCACTTTTTTCTCCAAAAGAATGCATCGTGCTGTGGAAGTCATCGTTGTCAACTACCCCATCATTAAGCCTGTACAAAATATAAACGAACAACCTGACATACAACAACTTCGAAACAAAAATAGTCTTTGTGCTCAATTTTTAAATTATGGTATATTTTTTTACTAAATTTCTTTCAAATTATTATTTGTCTTATTTTTGTCGTCAAGTTTTGATTAAAGTGTTACTAAGGGTATGACTTCTGGATTTCTTATCGCTGTCTAGCTGTTTTTTCTCTCTACTAATTTTATATTGTTAACAATTTTTTTTCAGAACGTTGTTTTGTCTTAGCGTACCAAATGGATTTTTTTAAATGCTATATTTGAAAATTGGTTAAAAAATAAAAAATGATATGAAACTTGAATCACTGATACCCAAAAATCAAAGAGCATTACCAACCTACACCGGATGGGGTCAGGGGGTTTTTTTAGCACAGCGCAGATTAAACTTATTTACGACACATGAGAAAGGAAAACAATGAAAACTGACAGAACGCATCATCACCCCTACCATCATCATCAGCGCCACCTCCGACTCCATGATAAGAGGGCTTTACGTACCCCCTGCCACCAAGATACACACCCGCACTTACCTTGATCGTAACAAGTTTTTAGCCCGTCTTATTTTACGAACAATTGGAAGCAAGAAGGCGCAGTTGAAAGTTTAGACCGAGCCAGAATTGATTTATGAAGACAGTAACCGAGACATTTGCGCATTGCCTTTTTTTGCACCATGACTGAAGAAATCATTCAGAAGCAGTTTTTCATCTCTCTGTTAACTTAGTCAATTTTACCTAAGACGTCAAAAATTGACTATCAATAAAGGAGAACGCGCATTACGTGTGGAAAGTTTTTTGTCTTTTTTACCTGAAAACCTTCATTTTTTCGAGTTAATTGCGTGTAGTTGGTGTTTCCCACTACCTGTAACAACTGATTCATCGCGACTCTATTTTTTATATACTCGATCGAAAGTTCTTTGATGTCCGATAGTTACTATTATTTTTTGTCATGGTTGCATCAATTTCACTTCCACTATCAGACAATGTCTCTGGGTTGTGTTAGCGCTTGCGTGGGTTCTTATTCCGGTAGAATGAGGCTGTCTTTGCGGGTTTTTTCTTATCACGTGGTTTTTCAGCTCATTTTTTTTAAATTTAAATTTGTAATTAACAGTCTTACACTGTGTATCGCCAATTTTTTGCAACTGATTTCTTTTGCGCGCCATACCTTATTGTCATGATTTCGTTTTATTTTACTGAAAAAAAAATTGCATGCACGCTAGAAAACATGTTGATTGCCTTGAATAGTAACCCGGTTGATGCATTTTTGTTCTACTACGACTTTTTTTATACATTGTTTCACACATTTTTTTTATAATGTTATAAATTTTTTGCGCTGTATTGTCTTGTCTGCCCACTGTCACCTTGCCCTTCAGATGGGGGGATGATGTTTAGGGATTCCGGAGAAAAAATGTTTCGTCAATCTCGACAAATCACAACAAGCTTCGAAGATAACAGCAACCCCTACGTGTTGAAGCGATTATCGTCACTGTTGCCTGGTAGCTTGCTAGCTATTGTTTTGTCGAATTCGTCGAGAACAACTATTGCTGTAATAGTCTGAAGAAAATGATTACGAACGATAGAAAATTTTTCTTGCAGAATGATTTTTTACTTTTTCGTTCACAAATCATTTGCTTACAGAATTCACTTTTGCTCCTATGCTGACCGTTTTGCCCGCCATAGCTATCCTGTGTGAGATAGTGCGCATATTTAATTAAGTTTTCGTTTTTGTCTGTACGCTCGTTAGTTTATCAAAGGTTGTGCTGCGCGGAGATTGGCTTTTCACAGCCTTTAAAAAAGTGCGTTTTTTTGCTCTTTATGCACTATCTATCTCCACTCAAATAAAAAAGCTCGTTACCGGACGCTGCACAGATTTTTTTCCAGTTTAGTGAATTTTCTTTTTACAGGTACGAAACGAATAGTGCTCGTCATGGACAACTACGGAAACGTGCCTCCTGATCGGGTACATCCTATCATCAAGCAAGAGCCCCTTTCTTTTCGTGATTACGGTACGTTTGATGTTTTATGGCGCTATTATGCTTCTTTTGTAACTGCACACTTCTGCTTGACATTTGTCATGTTTGCTTTTGATCCTGCAAAAAAGCAGATGCTTTGTAATTTGCTTGCCTGCATGAAGGATTTGTCATTTTGGCGAGTGGCATGATACACATTTGCATAAACGAAGCAGCCAGCCGGCTGGTAGCTTTGAACTCAAAGCTGCCGATACGCAGTGCTATCGAGATAATGATTCAACAAAAAATGTCATTCGTACTAATTTGCAAGTCAGCATTACCTTAAAATCTCATCAAAAAAAGCTATGCCAACTACCTTACCTTAGCCCCCCTCTCTTTTTTGTCTCTTTAGCTTGACGATGTGGTACGGTCTAGCAGAGTGCAAACATTTGCTTTTCAACACCTTTTTCATTTTTTAATTCTATTTTTAGTATCCAAAAACGTAAAGTATCTTCAATCTCCGTGAAATGGACACTGTCCATAGTATTGCTTCAGGCTTCGGCTTTGAACAACAATTTTGATTTTTAGTTTGATCAGCTTTCTACGCGGAGCGCATTCTGTCTTCCTGCAGGGTATGACTAAGTAACTAAGAGGTTCGTTCCTTCATCTATCCATCTCTTCTGTTTTTGTCACACCACATATTTGTAATTTATTGTTTATGAAATTTAAAAATAGAGACGGATTCAATTTGAATAATTCTTCAGCCTTTCATATTTTGTTATTCCCCCTTTCCATCGCCAGATGCCGACTATTTATGTATAAAAAAGTTTTTGATCTCTTTTGCTTGCCTACAATCTTGTGGACTGACACATAGACTTCCTAATGAATCATAATTAACTTTTTGTCGCTTTTTTTGTCTTTCAAAGCCGGTATATACTGATTCCGCGGCACGATAAGTCGGGCACGCTCATCTCCTTGTCCGGTAATGTGGTAGATTGCCTGAGCGACACACGAAAAAGGAGCGACCGCAAAGTTTGGGTTTGCGAACGCGCTCGCGTGAGAACGACAATAAACCATTAGCGGATTAGCACCGGTAAGTCAGTTCATGGACGTCTTAGTTCCAGGGTGCGAGAGGACACCCGGTGTCTTTCTATTAGTTACTCTGCCTATTCCTTTGTTAACTTTCCGACGACATGAAACATATAGTTGTCCAACAGGCGGGAGTGATTGTTGCTCCCGATGCATTCTGAGGTGCGGCACGTCGGGCAGGGGTGAAAGGCTTTTTTCACACATAATCTGTCTTCTGACCCTTTGCGCACCCTAAAAGCATCAAAAAGGGCTTCCGATGGGCAGTAGCAAACAGTCATTATTAGCGTATTGTAATAATAAGCAGGATGCTCTCGGAGGCCAGTTTGTACTGTAGTCGAATGAAAGTTTCATTTTGAGAAGTTTGATATAAAATGGCATTTTGTTGACTAATTGTTCTTTTGATAGTTTATAATTTATAAAACCAAGGGTCTGGCCATCAACAGATGACCGGGTCACCCCCGTATGTATGCAAGGCTATTTGGCAAGTTGCGCACTTTAATTTACAGCTTTCTTCTACCCCAAGCTATTCGAGACACAAAATATTTTCTATTGTTCTACCACTGATCGCTGCTTGTTTTTATGATATTGCGCCTGATTAATGTCCGCAATTGTAACAATATCCACCCAACCAAAAACGACAACTGTCACTGTGTTTTTTTCTTGTATTGCCAAAACAGTACCATACAACACAACACACGACACGCCACCTACACCGTATATCTGTCATCAACTCTCCCATTCACTAATTTTTTTAGTAGGACATAAAAAATAGCGATAATAATTTTTTAGAAGTTTTACACTTTTTTTGTTCATCTGTGTTAGGTGAGGCAGAAGTCGCAGTATTGATGCTCCAGCGCAGTAACGAGGACGACACCAAACTTGGAGAATGCTGGTGACACTTTCTAACGTATTTCAATTTCCGAGGTCGCGAGTTAATTGCGCGTCAATTGAAGAAACCGTAGGTGTTGGGGGTAGTTATTTTTTTACAAACGACATAATATTTCGCTTTTGCACAACGGAATTGAACGGCGCACTTCGCGGTTTTTTTTCAGACTTCTGTTGTCGAAATGGCTCAAACGCGACCTTGTAGAGCTTTTTGTAACACTTAACTTGTGAAAAATGTGTTTTATGCAAAAACAGTGTCCTCGATTTTAACTGGATGGAGCCGAAGCGTTCGAACAAGGCAAGGAAGGCATTACCTTGTTATGTGTTCAAATTCAATCAACTAATTTTCATACTTTCTTAATTTTGATATATCATCATTCAGGATTACGGTAAAACCAAGTAAGAGATTTATGGAAATATTTTGATAAAGTTGCAAAAAAGATCGGCTTGTATCTTTGTCCTTTCTGCATGTTTATACCCCCCGACCTTGACGGCACCTTAATCCGCCGGCGGCGCTTTGTCTCCATTTCAAGTAGGGAATTATGCAAATTTTGGCCGGTGCGCGAAAATTGCAACCATGATCGGAGCGAATTTTGATGAACGTCTTGTGAGAAAGCTCACAAAGAAACAGTAGGGAGAAGTTAAGTCCGAACGCTGAAGAGGAGGTGTGTTTTCCTTTGTTCGCCGAAATCTGGCACTTACTGCACCACCCGGCGCGCAGGGGTCGGGGTGTGGTTGCCTTTTCTATTATTTTATCTCGACCAATTTTACCTTTTGCCCGATGTTATCATTGCGATTTTGTTTACAAAAAAGCTACAAAACGTGTTGACAGTTTTGTGATCAGCACAGATTTTTTTGGAGGTGCTAATTAATTCACAGCCTTCGGCTAATTCATTTAAATGCTAGATTTCCTTTTTGAGAAAAAGCAATGTTAATGTAATATTTGTTATCAAAAAATTACAAACACTATTGAACCGTTACTATTTTGTCAATTTGCATGAAGCAAAGTGAACACCGGATGTTCGTTTTGCATTCACAGCAGGAATTCTTTCCCATTTCAGACGCCTTTACCATCGTCTATCACTTCCTATTCCATTTCGCGTTACAGTTACATGGAACAAAAAAACTTGACAATCTCTTGCATTTTTTGAATGTCAATTGCTTTTAGGAAGGAAAAGTATGGTAGCTTTTTGCAAAGCCACAATTTAGGGGCCAACCAAATAAAAAAAAGTTGTGGCTCTGATCTGGCTGATCAAATGCCAAGACAGACGATCCTGTCGACTTGTTTTTTTTGTGACGCGTTCCATATAAATCAATATGATCTGTTCTTTGTACCCCCATCGCTGCGATAACCCATTACTCATAGTCAGCGAGACATCAATCGAGTAACATCTCCTATCTATCTGCGTTAAGAAAAATTAGATCCTTTTGATGTTTTGCCATATCCTTCCTCCTCTCCTTTTTTTGCTCTTACCTCCTCCTGTATATTGTTTTGATGCATTGCGATTTTACTTTTTAAACAGCTGTTTTATTCAGCTTTTGAAAAAAACATGGAAAATTACTTGCAATTACGTAGGTATACAGCAGTGTCTTCTACCTTGACTTTGATGGTTTTTTTCTTCCATTTTGGACTTGATTTTTCTTTGAACGTAACCGCAACTGACAGTTTTCCATTGTGCATGATCTTCCCTTTTCTCTGCCAGCCAGTCTTTGCCTTCCGACGCCGATACGCGGCACATTTTTTTTGACCGAGCGTCACGGCAAATGCCAGCCGGGTAACTTGTTTGTTTTCATCAAATTCCCGCAATTGAACAATTTGAATATTGTTTTCTTCTTTCTGAAAAAAAGGCAAATGCATGCCGTTTTCAACAATTTAAAGCGTAAAAAAATCGGTTGGCAATCTATCGCTACCGGTTACATTTCTCTGTAAAGCAACAATTCAAGACAATGATGGACTGCCAACTGTCCTCGGGGTTGTCTCTTTTTTTTCAATTGTTGGTCACAGACGGCGAGCAATAAAGTTGCGCGCCATTTTGCTTGACTCACAGCAGCATATCGTGACACCCCTTTTTTCCTGTCTAACAGCTTTTCCTAAATGTTACCAACCCCATAGATAGGGTTTACCGCCTTTTTACCAAAAATTATAACTACTGAAATGTCTGGAATAAAGCTCGCTAAACCTATGGTATTTTTTATTTTCTGTCCGTTGGCTTCATGCTTTTTTTACGGGGCTGGGTTAAATTTTCTCTCTATTGTGTGACTCCGGGTTTCTCTAACATAAGACTGAAAACCACCTTGAAGAACCTGTGTCTATCAAGGCGCTTCCGTTTTCGTCGCTGTGAGCGCAAATCGTTGGTTGACGACGAATGGGCGTTGATAGATGTTTTGCTGTCTTATATTTTTTTTGGTTCCTTAACTGATCACATGCCTGCTCAAGTTGAATTTTACCTGATTATAGTACGTGAACTTCGTCGTGATCATTCTTTCGCCTCCGAGACACCGGTCCTGTGGCTTTTCAGCATCCTGTTTTTTTGACGCTTATATTGCAATTATCAATTTTTTCTCGAATCCGGAAATTGGTATTTTTTGGTGATTGAAAGATGCTTGTTGACAGGGTAGAAACTTCTCAACAAAGCACAGAACAATGCAGATATGCACTGAGATTTGTTAAATGACAATTGAGCATTTGGCATTAATAGCCCGGGAGTAAGCTTTACTTTTGCTCCTTCTCTTCTTTCCCTTGACTTGCTGTGCACAACATTCTGACTATATCCAGCTGCAAGACGTGCTCTGACGACGAAACAATTTTTTATATCCCTATTTTTTATTCTCAGGTTTACTAGTTGACTTATAGAATAAAAAATAAGAGCAAAGTATCTTATTTTATTGTTTTTTTTTTGTTTTTTTAACAAAATATTAAGTTCAAGCAAATGTCAAAATTTGCAACTTAAGTTTTGCTTTTACATTCTTCTTCTTGTGCCGAGAATATTTAAGACATCAAAGCCGACGTTTGAAGAAAGACTATAGCAGTGTGTGATTTGAAGTTATTCCGATAGGTTGGGGAGAGTGATGTAAACAATGGAAGACTGCCTACTATACGTATGATCGCCCTCTTGCCATATCACAACACGCAACGTCGTCATAATAATGTTGACTTCCGTTTTCCGTCTTTTTAGGGCATGTGCGTGATTTTTACTTTTCCCATAATTTTTCCATCCTTCCATCACCAATGCCAGAAAGTCATAAACAGACGAAATAAATTTTAAATTTTATTATCACGACTGACAGTTATCGGCGCGATATCATGCCTTTGCAACCACGAAAATCTCGCTTTCCCTTTGTTTCTTGCATTTTTTGTTTCACCATATGTAATCAATTGGGTATCCGAGATATACTTCTATCGTGCGTGTTTGTGTGTGTACGCAATAGGAAGTAAAAGAACGAATAAACATTTGATTTCTTCCAAAAAAACTTTTATGCCTTTGTATCTCCTTTTTTGTACTAAAATTTAGGAATTTTTTAATTCATCATAAAAATATTTTTTCTCGGTGGTATTAATTCTGACCCCTTAAGAGATGATAAAAATGGGCAATTTTGTTATCAATGAAGTAGAACAGGAATGATAGAGCGTGCATCCTCCCAACTTGCCTGCTCCATTGCAAAAAAATAAATTTTGATCATGATTGACCCTACCCGTAGATGCACGGTTTCTGAGTTAACATCAGGTTCGTGACGTAACAATTTCCTCCTTCCTGGTACACCTAGGCGTATTTCAGGTGTTGCCTGAGGATCATAAAAAATGTTTGTGACAACATAACTAACTGCGATTTGCCCTTGGCGTGCTGTGCTGTCTGACTAGTCTCTGACAGGCAGATGAAGACGTAAGAGGAAACCTTTCATTACCCTGAACAGAGCTGTGGGGAAAAGGTGGTAAAGAGTATTTACCGTCCGTGATTGTGTACATGTTTTGTGTGCCTCATCAGTTAGGAGACTGAGACAGAAATTTTGCACTACCGTGTTTAGTATCCATGACACGCATTGGGAAATTTTGAACAAAAAAATACGGATAATAAAAAACAATTAAAAAGCCGAGGACAGGAAATAATTTTCATTTGGAAGCATTTTTTTGCTTTTTCATGTCAATTTCAAATTTGTGATAAATCTGTTCATTAAATCTCTTTTTCCCCATCACGTTATTCAAAGTGGATGAAAATCGATTGATTAATGAGCACTCCAAAAACATGAACATAGAACTGATTACATTTTTGCTCGCCAAAACCTTTTCCGCCGGCCGCTACCACCTTGCTCTCCCTGTCTATGCAAAGTTTTGTCGTGATGGTGGCTGGATGATGATAATTGGCGACACCAGTTAACGGAAGACAATATAAAAACACGAATTCATTTTTTTGATATGTCATGTCATGTGGTTGGGTTAAAAGTAGCGGGTCGATCAAGTCGGTATTATGGTATGCAGGAAGACGGGTACGCTTCAAAGTGCGTACGTACAGGGGTTGTTTTGATAATCTTAATTGCGGGAATAAGGCAATACGTCATGGATTAATCAACTGACAGATTTGTACACTGGCTGCGCAGTCCCATCATCACTTATTATATTTTTACATTTATGTTCAAAGGCCGTTTTTATAGGAATTGAAAGGAATTTTTTTTGAAGATTTTACAATTAGCGCAAACTAAATAACTTCAATTTGATCTGCTGCAATCATTTTGATTTTTACATGAGTTAAGGGGAAAAAGTTTCCTTTTGTTAAAATTTTTTGTTCTTTGTGCAGAAAGTCAAACCACAGCTAATAACTAAGTATCCGCCATTATTAGTTGTGCAAATATTAGTCATATTACACATTGTTGGTAATAAAGACAAAAACGGAAGTGGGTGGTTGGTTTGCTAAGTCAAAAGTGCAACCTTGCCTCTTGCCGCCTTGGCGGAACGTGCTTTGGTGCAACTGTTGGTATTTTTACAGGCTATTTTTTTAACAACAACATTATCGTTAAAAATTTCAAAACTGAAAACCTTAATTTTTCGATTTTTGACCCGGCTCAAGCCAGAAATTTAGTTTTCATGTTTCTCATTATAGTGCGTTTGTGCAAATAGTTACCGACTAATGGGCTGAATCATTTGGTAATGATAAAAGTCACCGAAACCTTTGCTGCATCGAGATTGAACACGATTGCGCAGGGGGTTGTTGAGAGGAGAAAAAAAGGAGGAAAACATTTTTCTGCTTTGCTTGATACAAATTGTTCGGGGTCAAAAAAAGCGCAAGCAATCATACGACTCATCCCATTTTTGCCGTGTGCCGATGTTTTGTTATTCATTGCACCCCCTTTTTTCTCTGTATTGCGCAGGTTAAGCATGCCATTTGTTCTTTTTCTTTCCCGTTTTCCCGACTCATTAGCACTACCCTGTCCGTCCCCTTCCCGTCCCCTCTCCTTCTCGCTTCGACAGTAATTCTCGATGACTGATAACGGTTAACTCAAAGGTTATCTATCTATCTGTCCATGCGTACTGGGACTAGTCATTTTAAGGCGAGCCACACGTTTTTTTAGGACTACCGAAAAACAGTTTACTGTCAGGCACGTTTTCTGCGCTCTATGTGCAACTACTGCTATCATTATTTTTTACGGTCTGTATTCGAGAACTTGGAAGTTTTATCATCATCATCATCCAAGAGAGCTCGACAAATTCTACTTTATTTTACGACAATTTGTCACTAAATTTAGTATTTTGCGTTGAGACAAACTTTTTTTTATGAGACAAAACAGGAAACCGGAATAACGGTTTTATTATGTTTATAGATCAGCCGTGAAAATTCTAATACCGAAGACTGATAATTTTTTTAATTACAATGGCGTGTATCCGCTTGCTTACCCAATTAGCATTTTGTTAGAAAAAACTGCTGTTTTGAAGTAAAAATCACCCTATAAACGGGGTTGCGAACAAGACTAGTTCCGGTTGCTCGTCCGTATGTCTTTACTGGGGCTTGGTTCTTTTTTCTTTCATATTTTTCAACAAAATGTCTTCTTGTTCGCGCGTGAAGTGACGATTTACTAACGGCGACTTCCTGCTGTTTTTTTCTAGAGTGATTTTTCTCCCTCTTTTACTTTATACTTCAAAAATTTTAAAATGATGCCTCTTTGTTAGACCATTAATTTTTTGGAATTTTTTTCTGTATTTTTTCCTGCCACCCATTTGCCTTCCTGTCACCATCACTGGGGTGGCTATAATTTTTTCCTTGCCAGGGGATGAGATTTGACACCGGGTTTTTCAACGGTATCGTTTCTTCTGTCAAGAAGGTCGTAGAATAAATTGTAAATTCTATTTTTTGACCCATTGCTCAACTGTCAGTTTTGAGAGATTTTTTTTCTACACACTTTTGGAACACGATTTTTGACCAAAATAAACCAATCTCCAGAAGTCTAAATTAGTCCTAGTCATCATTCCTTATTGCTCATCTTTATCGCGCCTTTGTGCGAAACAAAGTATTGTTTTGGGGGCGGATATACGTTACAGCTGCCTTGAAGGGTAGCCAATTTTGCCTTTTTCTGTATTTGTGTAGGAGAGCTGTTCCGTTTTTGATTGTAGTTCGCTGAAGTTGCTGCTGTACGTAACCACGCAGCACACGCCAAGGGTCTTTTGTTCTTTCTTTCACTCCTTATATGCCGGCACGAGGGTAGAGTGAAGGAAGGAAGCCCTCTAACGTGTGATCGAGGCAATACAAAAGGAATAAATGAGGGGGAAAGTAGTGGTGGTATAGTCCGTGGTGCATAAGGGATAAAGAGGAATGAAATATCCGTCATGGTCACGGTCATCGAAAAGGCAAGGCGGATGTGGATAAATGATGGTAGCCGTTATAGATGTGAACGAGTTGAAAGATGATTAGACTGGATTCTTAATTTTGTTCCCCTCATTCTCTTTTCCGCTCTTTTTTAGTTTTTCAAGTGTGAAAATTTTGTTCTGACTTTTTGAATCAACTTTGAGAAGATCACGGGTATATGATCATCCTGCCAGTCATGCGTCCTTTTTTTAATGTTATCAGAATGGAAATAAAATTTGAAAAAAAGAAGAATGAAACTACTACCCTTTCACCCTTTCTGTTAAAGTCAAGAAGGCAATAATGTCGGTCATTAACCGAACGATTTTGGTTTGCGTTTACCCTTTTTCTTATCATTTACCGAGAGTGTGCATCGTACCAGCTACAACTGATAACTCGTTCCGCCGGAACTAGTAACCATCGACTGACTGCAGCTCCACAACCGCCACAGAGTTGTGTTGTTGTATACTTTTCTGTTCACGACTATCTGAGGTTTCAACGATATTCGGTCTCTGGCAAGAAAGGCGGGAGAGAGGTCGCATTCGTGTCCTCTTTCCCGGTCAAGCAAGTATATTTATATGGGTGTGTCAAACTTTTTGGTTATAATATTGTTGAACAACAACTTTACGCGGTTGTATTCTCGTTTAACCCCCCCCCCCCCATCATCGATACGTACAAACCATAGCGACATGATCGTTAATATTATATCCTCGTGTCTAAATCATTCTTCAAGGTCTGACTTACCTGTGTGATTCATGTCGTTGATGTTTGTTAACGTGTTATCATCTTGGACATCGGGTTATGGTAACGACCAAATCTCGCACCTATCAAGCGACAAAAGCCGAAAAAGAGATGATTCATTTTTTCATGTTACGAAACACTTGTCACGCTGCCGACTGCGAGATACGCGCACGAGTTGTTGTCAATTATGGTTAGATCTCTATCGTTATGAGTAATATTTTTTCACATATGTGCCGTCGTTGCTTTGCGCATGCTCCTGTTGTCTGGCATACTGTGGATGTGGATGGAAGTCGTGTGCTTCTTTTTTTGCTGTATAAATATGTATAATATTATCTGGCTTACCGGAGCTAGACCGCTGTTTAGCATTTATAAATTGTTTGCAGCCACCAATCGCAAGTTGCAGCTTTCTGTTTCATATGCCGAACAGGGATGTGTCCTCCGGGATGCGCGTCCCAGATAAAAAAAAAGTCGTCCTTTGACATTTTGCTTTTGATTCTCTTTCAATGCTCGCCGCACCACCTTCTGCGGCCACATCGTCTGCGCTGCCTGCCGATAGACGTTGACTGGAGGGAAAGCGGCCGCTCCTTGGCTTGATCCAGCAGGCATAGTCCGTTCGGCGCGTCCTTTGTGCGCGACCGCACTGTTTTGGGAGCCCAACTACCTGACGCCGCCCGATTGCCCTCGTTTGATTTTGAGCAGTTGCGACTGTTTTTGGTGTTACCGGCAACTTGGCCGCTGACGGAACTATTTTGTTTTGTCTCCTGCTTTGCTTTTAAACACAGTCGCTTTTGCCCTTATTTTTTGACAGTGTTGAACACAATAGAAGTGGCATTTGAATTTTTTATTCTTGATTTATTCAATTCTTGTTATGTATTTTCCCCGCTGATTAGTTAACGGATAGGTTGTTTCTAACTTTTCATAAATGCCTTTGTTAGTGCTTGTTTTTCAACAAAAGTGCATTAAAAAAGCAAATGTTTGTTTTTCTAGCAAAAATTTAAAAATAGAAAAAAATGTTCCAACCAAAGTTTACGGCCTGCTATCTTTTTTGCATTTGTAAAAAAAAATGTAGCGGATACGTTTTTGTATGCTATTTGTGATAACAACCGAGTATTTGTGTTTTGCCCACTCACGCACAGAATTTTTTCATACGTATTTTTTCTGAATCTTGCATCCTTCTTTGTTATGGCTTTTTTTGCCATATGATGTATAGCTATCCGCTTTGCATTATGTATGTCATACGGAATTTCCGGTTACAAATTGTTTGTAAGGTGAAATTCAAGACGGCATAGCACACAACAAGCAGCGTACGAGATTGCATGAAACCTTGAGGGTTTGTTTTGTTATTGGCGAACGAGGCGATGTAGGCAGTGGTGTAAAGCGATTGGATTGGCATTATTCCGGACTGCGTTTCTTTTTGGTTCTTCCCATTTCTGCGTGTTCGGTTATTCTTTTTTTATTGTAGTTTACGCAAGAGTCCAACGGCACAGCACACCGGCCAACCACCAACACACCCGCCTTTTCCCGAAAAAGGCATTTCTTTTAATAATAACCGTAACTTGCTGCAGGCGTATGTATTGTGATTTTTTTCATTGCGTAATTTTCCGTTGACTTAGCATAGGAAGTGTACGGTTATCGTTGCTTGCAAGATGGGGTAAGGGTAGTACGAAGCGGAGGTAGGAAAGGGACATTGCGCAAGTTTCCTTCACGTTAAACAAAAGTCAAAAGTAAATTTTATATTGCTTTTATGCATTTGTTTGCTTACGTTGACATCACGTACTACCTTAACAGGTGACCCCGGGGTACACAGGCCCGACCAAAAACGTGGATGCACTGATAAATGCGCGTGGATGCAAAATTTGTGCGTGGATGCAAGCCTGATTTTGCGTGGATGCATTTTCGGGTCTATTCATCCACGCAGTTATGGTGGTGCATCCACGCCGTACTTTTTACTCGGCGCGTTTTCGTGGATGCCCTACCATGATTGCGTGGATGCAATTTTGTTTTCGCTACGAAAATATGCGTTCCTTCAGTCTTCTTTTATTTTGTTAGTGCGCGCTGGACTTCTCTTTTTTTTCAGATTTTCAGCGTTTTCAGGATTTTTAGGTATGTTGCAGTATTTCTGTGAGTATCTTTGCATTAATTACAAAAAATATGGGGCGGCAAATTTGTAACAGTGATTTTTTCAGGTGCATGTAAGTTTTTTTTCAAATTTTAGCAAAAATATGGGACGAAAATTTGTAAATAACAGCGATTTTTCAGGTGCTCGTGAGTTTTTTCTTAATTTTGGCAAAAATATGGGACAAAAAATATCTAACTGTAATTTTTTAGGTTTTGGTGAGTTTTTTTTGTAAAATTTGGGCTGGATAAACATGTATTTTTATTGTTTTTGGCAAGTTTGGATAAGATTTTAATAAATGACGTAATTATATGTTTTCAGGATCAAAAACCGAAGTTTGTTTTGGTTCAGACGAGATCGGCATCCACAGTTAAAAACTGCAAAACGGTTGCTGTTCCTCATCTGAGCCAGGCAAATTTCGCGTTTTTATACATTTTTTGTACCGCGGTAGCCTAAAAAAGCGCGTGGATGCCAGTGTCCCGCATGCAAAAAACGGCGTGGATGCAAGTCTACTTTTGCGTGGATGCGCGCACCACGCCTCGAAAAATCGGCGTGGATGCAGGCCAGCGATTGCGTGGATGCTGGGCTGTTTTGCACAGGCGCTGTGGACGGCGCATCCACGCGCATTTATCAGTGCATCCACGTTTTTGGTCGGGCCTGTGTAGGGAGGATGTGAGTACGGTAAATCAGAAGAGAGCTCCTATAGGGACAGGAAAGGAGATTTGAGTGAAACAGGACGCATCCCGAGAGTTTGTTCTTTCTCATCGCCTGCCGTAAATATGAAACCACCCTTTTATTGCGTCTTTCTCGTCTATTGAGAGGAAGTGGTAAACATTTGACCAACGGTCAGAGTACCCCCGACCCCCCAGGGAAGGGAGAAACGTGGTAACACCAGGTAGTCCGAATGTCTGCCTGGTTTTGTTAGCTGAGTGCGCGGGGTTTTACGTAATATATGTACACATCCTCACAAAGCACATCACTCTTCGTCTTGCGCGGCGCTAGGAGTGAAAGTGTATTGCTTGTTTGCTTTACTACCAAGTGACCGGACGTGACGTCACACGTGTCAGTGCAAGACAGTCGGATCGAGAGTGGACAGTCCTACACCATCGGCCGGAGGGTATAACTGGCGGTGCAACGAGTATAGTGCAACGCCAGGGGGTCACATATTTTTTTGCAGCAATAACACATTTTTTGTTAAATATGAAATGCTTAGTTGATATTAAAAAAATCCCTGAAGCTCAAAAATCTCTCTTTATCTCACTTTCTACCTGTTTTAATAATCCTGAGGGCATAGTCTATCCCACACATCAGAGAGTCCCAACAACATTGATACTTGCTTACTTATAGTCTGTTAAGTATATTTTTTTCTTAACATGCATTTTCTGTTTTTTTACTCATTTCTTTTTTCCTTTTATCATTTTGTTAATGCATCCAGCGAACACGGAATAGACGGCAACCAGTGCTCTACAGTTGTTTGACTCTGAGAACTCTTTTTTTACAAAGCACTGTTGTGTCAACTTTTCTCATTTGTTTTTCTCACGGAAAGGCACGTCTCAACACAGAAGTTTACGTTGTACCTAATTTTTCAATCCATATTTCCTTTTGGCATTCATACGTGTCAACATTAATACTCTTTTTTAATAAAGAAGCCTGCGAATCTACAAATGTTGAAAGTAAAAAGCGTTAATCAACGTTGACTGCCTTTTTTAATTCGATGCAATAATCAAATGCTAATGTAAGTACTGTCATATTCCATTTCGCGTGAACGCAACGATTAATCCTATTTTTGGGGGTTCCAAACGTGCAACCCTTTCCTCGCAGGTCAATGCCACTATATTTTTTCACAAACGATTCATTAACATTCTTGCAATTAGCCACTCTGCAAAAAGCACGCTTTGAGCATAGCGTAACCTTGCACGCGTCTGCGTGAAGAGCTCATCTAACTCTTGCGCAGTGGACATCCGATTTTTCTCTTTT
The DNA here is from genome assembly GCA_963969345.1 of Turbatrix aceti. Lineage (NCBI taxonomy): Eukaryota > Metazoa > Nematoda > Chromadorea > Rhabditida > Panagrolaimidae > Turbatrix > Turbatrix aceti. The sequence continues at coordinate 1,273,972 of OZ017770.1, read as the reverse complement.
CGGACAGCCAATATTTGTATTAGCATCTTTCAAAAAGCTATAATGTAACCGGGAAAGGAAAAAGGAAGACGAGACGTGAGCTGTCCACCTCATCCCCCTCCTCAAATGGTCAACCTTTTCAAAGCCTATACAGCGGTGCGCAAGGTGTACGTGTGTGCGCGCGGCTTTTTGATCCTTCCTAGCTCATAGCACGCTTCACGTATCTGCGTAACGTTTGCTTTTCCTCGCACCTGGGAGAAAAAAGAAAGGATGAGCCGCCTTTTCACCCGGGGGCTATGCTAGTAAAACGAACGTCAACGTCGAGCGGTCAGTAGACGTATGTGGCCACCTTTTCCCAATTACACTTTCTAGTAGGCTGTGCATTGCATAACATTTGTTTACTTATATAATTGCATGGCTATATGTTTTATAATATTACTCCTTATTTTTATGCATGCATTGTATGATGAGATTAAATAAATTTTAACCCGATATATTTTCTCCATATTTTTTCTTGTCACGGCTACCATTTTGAAGCCAAAAAACACTCTAAGGCTTAAAGCACACTTTTTTATGATATCATCTGCCTGACAAAATCTCTCAATGATAGGGTTTCTTGTTAGTTGTGAACCCTGGGAAATCCTTTCAAAATGCCCATTGCATTAAAATTCTGTAATAATGTGAGTAACACTTCACACTACGTCCTAACCCCATGCCATCTTTTCTCAAGGTAGATAATATTTTTTTCTTGAATACGTGTTGGCTACTTTCTTTTTACGTGAATTTCTTTTGTCGCAGACGTTTTTGTTTTCTTTGCTTTTCTGCTGCCGTTGTTTACATTCTTATTGTTTATTATTCCTTTTTAGGTACTTATCAATATTCTCAACCAGAGTATTACTCTCATAGCGAAGCCAATCTGTGCGTTGCGACGACAGCCGTGTCACAGCATCACGCTTACTACGCCAACGCTCAGTTTGAACCCTCGCCGCAGCGACAACCATCTCATCAAGCGGAGTCCAATCATCACCGACAAATATTTTACACGGTTCAACAACGTCAACCGTATTCATCGTGTCATCATTTGCAGCCGTCATATGATCACAGCCAGTTGCCGACTACGCCGAAAGCTTGCAACTGTTGTCCAAGAAGCGGTCACAAAATCTCTGTGAACTACAGGTACCAGACAGATTCAGGCTCGTGTTGCCAACCTCCATCCAAACGACGATATACAAACAGTATGGCAACCGCAGTAGCACCAATGTCTGCGGTTTCTCACTCAAACGCTAGCGTTAATGACGTCAGTCAGTCGACGACGCCGCCGACAATTAAAATCGAAGACAGCATGACTCAGGCCTCACAGGTAACCCCTCAGTCGACGTCGCTATCATCGGTGTCATCGATTTCGGAGCAGTGGACGCCGAGCCAGCAGCAGGCAGCCTTTGAGACTCTGCGACGAAGCCAACTTTCTCTCTCACAATTCCAACAGAAAATTCCCCAACCCCGATCAGTGCCGCAACAGTCTAGCAATGCATTCTCACCGTCTAGCGCCAGTGATGCCAGTATTACGCTTTGGCAATTTCTGCTTGAACTGCTGAATCACAACGAGCATCCCAACATCATCCAGTGGACAAATCGGGAATCCGGTGAATTCAAACTGAGCGACGCCGAAGCCGTTGCAAAGCTTTGGGGCTTGCGAAAAGCCAAACCCAACATGAACTACGACAAGTTGTCTCGCGCCTTGCGGTACTACTACGACAAAAACATCATCAAGAAAGTCGTTGGTCAGAAGTTTATGTATCGTTTTGTCAACAAAGAAAATGGGATGGACTTGTCATCTTTCTCCGGCCCGGAAAGCAATGCTCATTCGTTCAGTGAAGGTAAGTTGATTTCATTTTTGAACCGGACTAATTAATTATAAATTGCAGATTTTAAACCACCTTTGGCGACAACTACTTCACAGCCGTCTTCCTTGTGGTTTAGCGACGTGCATGACCAAAGCCACCATGCAAATCTCGGCGTTCCGCAGAATTCATCCGTTCCATCTCCGAGCAACAGCTCATGCTCACCGGGTTCGGTAGGGTCTTCTAGTGGTGTCAGCAGCGCAGGCACGACTTCAAGCAACGTCAGCGAATCTCTGGCCGCTGCAACCTCTTCAAACGTGAACCTGTCGTCGGTCGCAGCAGCGGCAGCTGCTCTAAACGTAACTGTGTCGCCTTCCGGTGACAAACTTGCTGGATCTAGAAAAAGGAAAACTCCTCCTTCTGCCGGCAATCTTGACACAACGCCCTCATCATCAGCAGGGATTCTTCATTCCCAGCGTCATTCCAGTACGGGTTCAAACGGCGGGCTATCGCGTCGCTCACGACCTCACCCGCTTGACCTCTCAGCCATTGGCAACACGGCACCCGTGGCCCCTACCTACCAGTCGCCATTCCCGTTTCCCTTCAACTGGTTCGCCGCGCAAAGTCCACTCACTGCCGCCACCCTAGCAGCCTTCAGCAATTCTCCAGTTGGTAAGGGACTTTCACCTTTTGGGCCTGATCCTAAGCTTCAATATAACTGGATGCTTGCTTATCTTACCGCTTCGCTCCAACAACAACAACAGCAGCAACAGCATGACTTGACGAAGCTCTTCATGGCGGCCGCAGTTGCCGGTCATCGATAGGGGATTTTCCATAATAAAAGCTTCATGTTTTGTTCTTGTGCAAAGTTCATTGTTACTTGTGCTTGTCAGTGTCGATATTTGTGAAGTCCGCTTTTTATTTATTTTGACTAACTTAAATGTTCATCTTTCACTGTGTCCAGACAGGTATTTTTATTTTTCTGTACGTTACTTATGTTCGCAAAGCCACCAAAGATTTTTTGCATTTTTATTTTGTGGATGTTCTACATTTCTTTTTTTTGCAAATATTAACCCATTGTCTTTCACAGCACTCACCGGCAACACATTACACGTGCTTTGCCGTTAATTAATTTTGGATTGGAAATAAATGTGCGTCGTCGATGTGCTGTTCTGTTTCGCTTGGTTGCTTCTAATTTGCTTTCTGTCAAAAAAGCTACAACTTATCACGTTAATTGACGTTGACAAAATTATTACCGGTCATTAAAATTTCAGTTTCAAACTTTTTAAACAGCGTCTCGCCAATGGCAAATACACAGCAACAAATGGCGCCACAAATTTTCCAATTTCCGCCGAATTCGGCATCATTTGCACCATTCGGACTGCTGTCGCCGTCGCTAAGTTCGCCGTTTCTAAGTGTGCGGCCGCAATGCAATCCTTCTAGCACTAACGATTTCTCATACTTTGCTGGATTAAACAAAATTAGTAGATCCCCAACCGATCTGAAGACCCCTCTTTAAATTTCTGATGAAAGTGTTGGCATAAAAAACCTTTCCTTTAGAACGATCTCTTTATTTTTTCATTTTACTTGATGAGGCCCAAATTCAATCATTTAATATAATTAGTTGATCACTCTATTTGCTAAATCGCTGTTCGATCGTAATCATTTTTTGTCACACTAACTAAAGAATGATAGTGTGCATGGTATTTTTTGAAGTAACTGAACTAAAAGCGCTTTTGTATTTTGCCGGGCCATCTCATTTTCGAAAAAAATTGTGTGCTTCATTCGCACTACTATTTTAAAACGCCCATCTTCCATTTCTTCTAGTTCGGGTTTTTTATGCTGACTACTAACAAAACCGAAAAAAATCATTTCTTATTATGAACTTTGATACTCCTCCTGAACACTGTTCTCTCGAATATTACCCAAACAGTATGCGGGTAGCAATTCACACAAGAGAATTTTTAAAGAAACAAGTTGAAGTCCAGCAAATGGGTTATTATATGCATCGTAAAATCATTGCTACTGTAGACAGATTCAGTACTGACATATTTGTGCCTTGTTTGCACTCATTTTTTATTTTGCCATTGTTAAATAAAATAATGAAAAAATTTTGTTCATGTTTTTTTTATAAATCGCCCGATGCAGGATTTGATCATGACAGTCGGCAAGCTGTTTGAACTCGAAAGTCAATCACGATCTCTAACACGAGGTCACGACACCCCATCATAATGTCATTAGCAGCCGAAAAACAGTTTTGTAGAGAAATTTTCACAGGGCGGTCAGCGATACCAAAGCTGGCGGTATCACCTCTATTTTCAAAACAGTAAACTTTAAACGTACTTTATTTGATGCGGCTGTCTTCAACTCTGTTGTAGCCAAGCAGAGTTGTGATTTGCATACCCTTTCCTTGCTTGCCTTTGATTAGAATAAATGACTCTTCCCCTGCCTCTGTCTAATCTCTTCCCCCTCTCGTTACATGTATAAACCCGGTAAACCTCCATATTTTCGATCAAATTAACTCTCAACAAAAATATCTTTATTGACCAAAAATCCATCTTTGGGCAACAAAAATTAAAATTATGACAGGTCCATTATGACATGAAAAATATGAAGACTAGATTTGAAGGTTCTCAAATTCTCAGTTGTAGAGCTACGGCTTCGGGCTATTGAAGTACTCCATTCGGGAGAACAGGAAGTCCTCCGTGCCTCGGAAGTCCGGAGATCCACCTATCGGAGGCATGCCACGAGGTCCTCCGAGTCCCGGAAGTGGCGGAGGACCGCCGGAAGGAAAAGCTGCACCAAGTTGAGGAGGTTGCGGGAGTCCATACTGATTCTGAGATTGGCGTTTTCCTTTCTCCCCTCGCCTCCCCTTTCCCCATTGTCAATTCCCCAGAAGTTGGTGGTTCCAATGGTATTAATAACACCGCTGGCGACAGCCGTATAAACTCCTTACACCCAAGACGAGGGTCGAAGAGCGGAGCGACCTCGACACCCGTCTTGGGTTTTTTAGCGACGCCGCAAAAAAATGACGACAATAGAAAACAACCGTTATATGAATACGTCTCTCGCACAGAGTAACTCTGTGAAAAAGTGGATCCAAACGATTTTAAACAATTAAAATTGTTTTGTTTGGGAATTAAAAACAATGTTGCAATGCTTTTACAGACGTGTAGGCAGACGACGAACTGAAGACGAAAAACACGTCAAGCTGAAGGTGGCATGGCTATTTGAATAAGATATGATTTTTTTTCAAATACACAGATTTCATTGCCTAATGAGAGGATTTATTTTTCATTTAAAGGAGTCGTATTTTACAGCAAACGTTGTTCATTCATTCAAGGTAGACACAAGTTTATCATCGGCGCAGTTTGCAAAGTTGTAACTTTTTGTGAATTTCTATGCTCATTGAAAAAATTTTTTTTAAACATTCCACGTTGAAAAACAAGGATTTAAAGCCAAGAGCGAGGAAGAAGCAAATGGGACACAACAATTTGTCAACTTCATGAACAATTCAAATCTGGCACCATGAATGTACTCGCTTAGTATTTTGATCATATTTGAAAATAGCTTCTGAGCGCTTTCAATTTTTTTCTGACAATGGAGGCTTTCCTGATGTTATGGTGGGAATGCCTTTTTCAAAAAAGTATTTATGTCGTATTTAAAAAAACGTTTACCAAAAATTTGAAATGACAATTAAGATTTAGTATTTTGAATAAATCTATAAATAATATTTGTTGCATACAGTTTTTGGGTATATTAACCAATTTTAGCGTCGTACAAAGTATACGTTACCGTAACGCATCGCGGTATATCTCTGCTTGCAAAAATGTCCAATGAAAACCCAAGGAAAAATTCATTTTGCTCAATACATTGTCGCAAACGCAAAGTGAAAAGGCGTGTATACACACAGGAAAAGAAAAATAATGAGCTGAAGCAACCTACCGTCTGCTTTGCTTTTCATCAAAATTTTCCCTGACTTTATTGAGTTTTCAAACTTGATGTTACAATTCCATTTACTGCCTAAAAAATTGCTTTTAGAAAATTGACCGAAGGAAAACGTAATTAAGTTCAATTTGAGAAAAAAACTTTAGCAATAAATTTTTGCATGAAAAAATTTTTCCTTTACCTTTTGTGTCAAAAGTTATCAATACCATCAGCAACAGTCCATCGACCCGTTGAACGCCCTCCTCTATGCTGAGCCAACTCGCTTAACTCGGTTTAGTAGTCAATCTAAAGCGCAAACTTTCAGTCGCACAACTTCGCGCACAAAACATCACGTACTCACTCCAAGTCCACGTCAGCGTTATCAACTTGCTCCAACAAGTCCTTTTACGCTTAATATTCAAATAATCTTAATTTATCTACAAAAAATTATAATATTCCCCTTAAATTAACTCTCAACAAAAATTTATTATTACGCGCAATGAACAAAAAATCCACCTTTAGACAAAAAATAAAACCTATGATAAAATACCGTAGATTTCACGGTTCATGTAGTATACGAACGTTTGATAAGACATGGTATTGAAACCGAATGAGTCCTCTACGAGGAAGTTACGCATCCACCAACTACGATCATCCGTCTGCTTGACGACAAAAGGAGCGTTTCCGTGTGGGTGCTGAGCAGTCAGGTCACGTAGCCAGGCTTGAAGAGCGTGCGAGTGAGGGTTGTCGAGTTCGACAAGACGAGTTTTCTAAAAAAATTGGCATTAGTCGTTCATTTAGCATTGGGCAAAAAATTATAACTTACCTCGCCGATGTCTTGAAAAGATTGAATGCCAAAGATATTTTTGAGAAATTCGGAGTTAACACCCTGACCAATCCAAATGAAGCTAAAAATGCTGTTCTCGACAAAGTAAGCCGAAGTCGGTTGGAGAAAATCGATAGAAGCGCGGTTCTGAGTCAAAGGCACATCGAAAGACTCTGGCTTGGTGATATCCACGATCCGCGGGTACAACAGGCGAAGGAGAAGATCCGTGCGCAACGAAGAGATCATTGACATCAGGTAGACGCGGTCGTCGGAGTTGTTGCTACCCCCCTCGAAGGCGTAATTCCGAAGAATACAATTGGCGTAGAGCATGAGAAGCTTCAGTTCGTTGAAGAACACTTGACGTTGCGAAGAACGGGATATGGCGATACATTGCGAGCTGCATTGGTCGCGAAAAAAGGCATAAATCTGCGCACAGCGCTGAATTACATATGCCTTGAAATAGGCCAAGTTATGCTCTTTAAGAACTTTTTGTGCGAAGCGAAATATAAAGGCGACCAGAGTATCAATATGTATACCGGCGAGGAGTACAATAGGTTCGTCGGTTACAGCCAAGCTCAGGTTGTGGATGCGTACACGACGCTGACCACCGACGCTCGTGAAAAGAACAGCAATTTGGATCAAAGCAGACTGCTTCGAGTCCAGTAATCCGAACAACTTCAGTTCAGTAAAAAACGTGTTGTCGCTGTTGACGACGCCAACCTCGATATCCGTCGTGTTGTTCATGTAGAAATTACCGTAGAAACCGGTAGGACGTATTCCTGTAGAAGTGCGAATGTCTATCGCAATGTCGAAGCCGACCTGGCGACTCGTGTCGTGCAGCAGATCACGAACAAAGCGATCGCCGTCACGCTCAGCATCGAAGTACATGTAGCGGTAGATGGAGCCTCCAGACGTCGTAATGACAGGAGCGATTGATGCCAGATCAACGCTGCTGTTGGGGAACAAATAGAGACTAACGGAGGCGCCGTCTTTGATGCACTGCTCGCCGAGTTTGGTGTAGAAATCATCCGTCGGCAGGAGTTGCGGGCGTTCTTTGTCCGTGCCCAGTACTTTGCGACCCGGAGCATCAAAGTCCGGGATGTTTGAATGGAAAATAAACATTTTTCCGGCGCACTTCAAATCGCGGAAAATTGAAAGACCAGTTTGAATGACGGGACCCAGGATAACGTCGTTGATACGAATATTACCGTGCTCCGCGGCGATGGAATTGAGTACTCTGAAAAAACGCCGTAACAAAAGCAAAAACACCAAAAAAGTACATACACACGAAGCGGAGCTTCAGCTTTATCGCACTCAACGATAAGATTCTTCGTGAAAGGTGTGCCCTCGTCCTTCAACAACTTGACAACAGAAACGTTGGCTGAAGGAGCCTTCACGTTGTAGAAATACATCATGGTATCGTAGGCAACCAATCCTACCTTGATTGTTGAGCTTTCCTGTCCCTCGTCTCTGAAAAAGTAACTCCGTGGATCAAACGTCATAAAACCGCAAAAATACATACTTTGGTAGATTTTTCAAAATATCAGGAAGCGCTTTTGTGAACGCTGCAACGACGCCGTTCTTCATGGAATTGTACGAGATATCCAGGAAGAAAATAAAGACAGGCTGGTTGGGAGCGACACCGTGTCGGCAGTATTCTTTCGTGGCAACAAACTCATATGATCCGAGGTACTGCTCAGGACGATGCTGGATATCGGTACGACGTCCCTTTTGATCCAGGGAAGCGAAGTAAACGTCGGGAACTATAAAGAAACTAGTTCAATCAGCTCAAAATATATAAAAACTCACCAGGAGTCCAGGTGTCGCAGAAAGCGCACTTGAACTTGCGTCCGCTGGGGCCAAATTTCATCATCGGGCACATGTAAGCCTTGCACCGATTGCAACGTACAGGACCGAGTTTGCCGAGATCTATGACGGGAGGTTTGTACTCGTTTGCAGACAGCTGAGCAAAAGGCGTGAACTCAACTGCGAAGGGCAGTGAGGAGCTTTTCAGAAACTCGTTGGCAACCGGAACTGTGTAAATCGTCGAGCGAACAAACTTTGGGTTAGAGTTGCCTTGATCTTGAGCGTAAAAGTCGGTCGTAGTGAGCGGTGGATACTTAGCAATAGGAAAACCGGTTGGAAATAAACCTTCATGAGTTCGACGATCTTCGTCCAGAACCTGGACCACGTTTGGAAGGTGAACAGGATCAAAGCGTTGTCGAGGAAATCCTGCATCGCCCGGTGGATAGTAGCCCTGATTTGGGTATTCACCCATTGACGGAGGTCCACCTGGAGTAACCTGGCCTCCCGTTGGAGGCAAGCCCGGAGGTCCTCCGAGTTCCGGAAACGGCGGAGGACCGCCGGCAGGAAAAGCTGCGCCACGTTGAGGAGGTTGCGGGAGTCCATGATTTGGGAAGGCGGTGTGGGACCTCCCTGCCCTATTGTTCAGTTCGTTGACTTTTTTGTTGTGAATCGTTAACACTAAAAAAATGTAATTTACATAATCAATTAAAAAAAACTGTCAAAACAAGAAAAACATGGATAAATTGCAAGTGACTTACCTTCCATAGACTTCCGGACGAGAGGAAGTGCTTTTAAAGCCCGCTGCAGTTGTCTGGCTGACGTCGGAGATAAGGGTTCGCTTGATGTACGTCGACTCTTGCTCATCCTAATTATTAACAATGATGAAACAAAATGGATAAAAAACGCGTAGATCGTAGCGCACTATACCTCAAAATGCAACGTGTAGCTGACATCTCACTGTGCGCGCAATATGCAAAACGATAACAAAAAACGGCAAAAAAAAGCACGAGATAAAAAATGAAAGAAGAGAATGAATAGCAGATCGCGACTGCAGTCGGAGAGCCGACACTAAATGTTACCGTACAAAAAGTATGCGCTAAGAGTACGCGTGCGCACCCATCTTCTCCCGGAAACATTGCGCTTGTTTTCTCTTTGCAACAACGATGCTTTGAGCACAATTAATTTGTCCTTGAGTTGCGATTGGACAACTTTAGAAAGTAGACACAGACTTCAAGGTGTTACTGTACAATAATTTTTGTATGATGAACGTAATAAGCTTTGTAATATAAGAATGTACGATTACAAATGTTTCTAAAGTTTTGTAAACCCAAAATTGTGATTTTACCCGGAATGAAAAACACATTTTTCTGCTATGACAAGTTTTCGTTCCACGTGTTTTTCCACAGGCAACAATATGACATTCCACAGCTTGTTTTTACATTGCGTTTATTCATGTGACACATCAATTTCATCCATCGTTATCCCAAGAAGATGCATTCATTCACCGGTCATACAAATGAGGTCGTTGCTGTAGTTGGCCAACTCACTGAGACTAAACCGACCCCGCTGATTGATGAACTTGGCTACAGCAGCAAAATCTTTCTCCGAGATATAGATGAATTTTCCTCGATCATCCATAACACCAGTGAGAATTTCATTGTCCATAAAAAATTGAAGACGCTCAACGGCAACTTCCGGATCAAGAGCGAAGTGAGCAGCCAATTCATCGATGTTTACAGATTTAACCTTTTTTACGTAGTCGACAAATTGTTGCATCAAATTTTCTTTTTCTTCTTCGCTTTTGGCTTCAAATCCTTCTTCTTCAACTGAGAACGCTTGTTTGAGCTAAAAAAAGTAACAGTTGTAAAGGATATGACAAAAAAATAACCGGCATACATACTTTTAGATATTCTTCGAGCTCCTTTTCCTCGCGTTCCTTGCGAGCTTGCAGTTCTTCCTGCTTGCGTTTTTCCTCGGCCTCCTCTTCGGCCTTCCGGACTACTTCACGTTCTTTTTCCTTCTCCAGTTCTCTAGCCTTGCGCTCTTCACGAGCAACAAGTTCCGCTTCACGCGCAGCACGAGCATCGGCTTTGGCTTGAAGTTTGGCTAGCTTCTTCTTGCCCATCGGCTTGGTCGAGAACTCTGAATAACATGTTTGTCTGTTAGAAGCAACAAACTTAATAAAAACGTACTTGTAGCATCTTCGTCATCTTCATTGCTTTCGTTGGCGTCTTCATCCTCTTCGTCTTCCGATACATGACGCTGCCTAGGTCGTCGTTGCTCTAAAGTAATAAAACGTCAATCCATGGTCCAAAAAATGTCAAAGCAAACCGTTGCCAAGCATCTGTCGAACTTCCTCCGCTCGTTCTAGGGATCGGGATTCATCCGTAGTAAATTTGTACAAAAATCCAATAATGCCGACAAAGAATGCTACCAGAACGCCGATAGTCGCATAGAGGATGTTGTTATTGATAGCAAACGGCTGGGACATGACTTTGATGAAACGTATAGCGCTAGCTCAGCAATAAACTAAGTTCACTCCTGAAAACGTAAATAGAGTTAAAAAACTGATCACGCAAATGCGGTCAAAGATGCAGTGATCTTTGTAGGAAACATGAAAAAACATGAGTGTTACACGTAGACTTAGTCCATAGAAAAAAATCATGCCGCATATATGCAGATGTTGTTCTTTTTGAGCGCATCACAAAAATGCACTACGTGCTCTGCTATTTTGCAAGCAACAAGATAAACTTTTTCCGTCTATTTTTCCGTGGGATCAACGCTTTTGATTCCTAGACGCGAGCGTAAGACAATAGACAGAATGCATCTTTTTCTCTGGTCAAGACAACTTGTCCACTTTTGCGTTTGGCGTTGTGCGACACGAGTGTATATAACGTGTCGCGTTGGAACGGCTGTTTTCTTTCGTCGTGAATTTGATGGGATTTTTCAAAGTCGTGAATTTGCGTATGCTTTAATTTGTGCATTTTTAGGTCGGATAATGTTGCCTGCAGGTTATCAGTACCCACCTCCTGGTGCATACGATCAATCACAAGCTCCTCAGCAGCCGAATTATCCTCCGGCTCAATCTTTCGACGCTCAGGTACAACAGCAGCAGCATCAGTCGGCGGCTCAAGGTCTTGCTCAGCATCCGTACTACAATCAGGGTACTCCGACAAACCAAGGAAATGGAGCTACTCCTGGCTACCCAAATCAAGGACCGCAGCAGGGAAATCCGTTTCCACAGTCGGGATTCGTTCCAAACACTGGTCCTCCTGCATTTTCGAATGGACCGGCGCCGACTACGGCGTTTGATCAATACGCCAGCAATGGACCTGCTTCTATCCCGAATGTAGGACCTGCTGCCCAACTGTCGAATCAATTCGAGAACCTGCAACTCTCGTCGACGCCGCAGCAAACGGCCAGTGGTGGACAGTTTCTTCAAACTGGCGGTTATCCCGGACAACAAGGACCTGGACAGTTTTCCGGCATTCCTTCGTACCCTGGACCCGCTGGATCGCTTCCGAATGCCAGCCCTCCTCAGCTGCCCGGTGCTCATCCGCCTCAGAATCAGTATGGACTCCCGCAACCTCCTCAACTTGGTGCAGCTTTTCCTTCCGGCGGTCCTCCGCCACTTCCGGGACTCGGAGGACCTCCTGGCATGCCTCCGATGGGTGGACTTTCAGGCTTGCCTCCAATGGGAGGCCAGGCTCCTCCAGGTGGACCTCCGTCAATGGGTGGATACCCAAATCAGGGCTATTATCCTCCGGGCGATGCAGGATTTCAACCGCAAGCTCCTCGACAACGCCTTGATCCTGCTCATCTTCCAAACGTGGTCCAGGTTCTGGACGATGATCGTCAAATTCATGGCGGTTTCTTTGCGACCGGTTTTCCTACTGCTGAGTATCCACCGCTCACTACGACCGACTTTTACGCTCAAGATCAAGGCAACTCTAACCCAAAGTTTGTTCGCTCGACGATTTACGCAGTTCCGGTTGCCAACGAGTTTCTGAAAAGCTCCTCACTGCCCTTCGCAGTTGAGTTCACGCCTTTTGCTCAGCTGTCTGCAAACGAGTACAAACCTCCCGTCATAGATCTCGGCGAACTCGGTCCTGTACGTTGCAATCGGTGCAAGGCTTACATGTGTCCGATGATGGAATTCATCGATGGTGGGCGCAAGTTCAAGTGCGCTTTCTGCCACACCGGGACTTCCAGTGAGTTTTTATATATTTTGAGCTGATTGAACTAGTTTCTTTATAGTTCCCGACGTTTACTTCGCTCACCTGGATCACACGGGACGTCGTACCGATATCCAGCATCGTCCTGAGCAGTACCTCGGATCATATGAGTTTGTTGCCACGAAAGAATACTGCCGACACGGTGTCGCTCCCAACCAGCCTGTCTTTATTTTCTTCCTGGATATCTCGTACAATTCCATGAAGAACGGCGTCGTTGCAGCGTTCACAAAAGCGCTTCCTGATATTTTGAAAAATCTACCAAAGTATGTATTTTTGCGGTTTTATGACGTTTGATCCACGGAGTTACTTTTTCAGAGACGAGGGACAGGAAAGCTCAACAATCAAGGTAGGATTGGTTGCCTACGATACCATGATGTATTTCTACGACTTGAATGCTTCTTCGGCCAACGTTTCTGTTGTCAGCGAGTTAAAGGACGTGTATACCCCTTTCCTGGAGGGACTTGTCATTGAGGCAGACAGAGCTGAAGCTTCGCTTCGTCGGTATGTACTTTTTGGTGCCCTTGTCTTTGTTACGGCGTTTTTTTTCAGGGTTCTCGATTCCATTGTTGCCGAGCACGGTGATACCCGTACCACCGACGTCATCCTGGGTCCCGTCATTCAGACTGGTCTTTCAATCTTCCGCGATTTGAAGTGCGCCGGAAAAATGTTTATTTTCCATTCACACATCCCGAACTTTGATGCTCCGGGTCGTCTGAAGGTTCGTGAAGATCGCAAAGTACTGGGCACGGACAAAGAACGCCCGCAACTCCTGCCGGCGGATGATTTCTACACCAAACTCGGCGAGCAGTGCATCAAAGACGGCGCCTCCGTTAGTCTCTATTTGTTCCCCAACAGCAGCGTTGATCTGGCATCAATCGCTCCTGTCATTACGACGTCTGGAGGCTCCATCTACCGCTACATGTACTTCGATGCTGAGCGTGACGGCGATCGCTTTGTTCGTGATCTGCTGCACGACACGAGTCGCCAGGTCGGCTTCGACATTGCGATGCGCGTGCGCACTTCTACTGGAATTCGTCCTACCGGTTTCTACGGTAATTTCTACATGAACAACACGACGGATATCGAGGTTGGCGTCGTCAACAGTGACTACACCTTTGTCACTGAAATCAAGTACGATGACACTCTGGATTCGAAGCAGTCTGCTGTGATCCAAATTGCTGTTCTTTTCACGAGCGTCGGTGGTCAGCGTCGTGTACGCATCCACAACCTGAGCCTTGCCGTAACCAACGACTACAACGTTCTCTTCCGCCTCAGCTACCCCGACACGCTGGTTGCATTCCTGACTCGTGTTGCCGAAAAGACCATACGCGAGCGCAACCCTCAGGACATGAAGACTGAACTTATCAGCCGTTGTGCGCAGATCCTTGCCACATACCGCTCCAAGTGCAGTGCGTCCTCACCTCTGAGTCAACTCGTTTTGCCGGAAGCCCTCAAATTACTTCCGCTGTACAGCAACTGCATTCTTCGGAACGATGCCGTCCATGGTGGCAGCGAGCTGACAGTCGACGACCGCGTCTACCTTATGTCGATGATCTCTTCGTTGCGCACGGATCTTCTCCTTCGCCTTTTGTACCCACAGGTCGTGGATATCACCAAGCCAGAATCTTTCGATGTGCCTTTGACTCAGAACCGCGCTTCTATCGATTTTCTCCAACCGACTTCGGCTTACTTTGTCGAGAACAGCATTTTTAGCTTCATTTGGATTGGTCAGGGTGTTAACTCCGAATTTCTTAAAAATATCTTTGGCATTGAATCTTTTCAACACATCGGCGAGGTAAGTTATAATTTTTTGCCCAATGCTAAATGAACGACTAATGCCAATTTTTTTAGAAAACTCGTCTTGTCGAACTCGACAACCCTCACTCGCACGCTCTTCAAGCCTGGCTACGTGACCTGACTGCTCGGCGCCCCAACGGACTGAAACTCTTTGTCGTCAAGCAAAATGACACCTTGGAGTCGTGGATGCGCAAGTTTCTGGTCGAAGACAAGTACGCAAACAACACCTCGTCGTATGTGGATTTCCTATGCCAGGTTCATCACGAAATCCGCACTATCCTGTCATAATTTTCATTTCTGTTGTCCAAAGGTGGATTTTTTGTTCATTGCGCGGAATAATGATATTTTTGTTGAGAGTTAATTTAAGGGGAATATTATAATTTTTTGTAGATAAATTAAGATTATTTGAATATTAAGCGTAAAAGGACTTGTTGGAGCAAGTTGACAACGCTGACGTGGACTTGGAGTGAGTACGTGATGTTTTGTGCGCGAAGTCGTCCTAGTTTCTTTTTGAATATGCGCGAAGGGAGAAAAGAGACGTGGCATAGAAAAGGCTGCGCGAGCATGCACGGCGGCGTATTTATTTGGAAGAAGGATACACCCTGAGCGTGCGACTGAGCGATCGGCCTCACAGACTGGCAGGCATGACCAGCATCTCCCCCGAACACCGTTGGTTTCAACTGTTATCCTTTTTTGTGCTGATATCAGCACCGTCTGATGTCCAGATCCGCGTTCGTCAGTCCAGCTGGTCTGGCAGTCATCTTTTGAACTTTGCACGTTTCTTCGCAAAAGACGGATTGGCAGGAGCGCCTGCTAGGCAGTGCAAGCTGGCAAAGCTTGGGCGCTGTCCATCCTTCTTCAACCCCGTTCGCTCGACTGACCTGGTGTTGCGAAAAAGCATAGCTGCCTGGCATTCATTATTCGTTGCTTTAGTAGAATTGCGTGCAGATTGCCTGGATGCACTTGGTTGTCCTAAACAATTTATCGCAATCGATCGCTCTAACTCATTTTTGCGCGTTTCAGTACGAGGATGAATGCGGTCACTGTATTGGGATTGACCGCTCTCTGCGCGTTGACGTCGGCAGACGTGTTTACTTCAATTGCCGACTTGCAAAAATTACAAATTGTTGAGCAACACATTCCTGAGCTTATTCACAGCTACATTGTCCGGGAGCAAGAGAGACTTACTCAGCTGCGAGAGTGAGACTTAGTTTTTTTATATTACTGACTTTTGGGTTGACCAATGTTATATTATAGACTGGTTGACAAATATCATGATAAAAACGACGACGTTAAACAAAATATTAATGTTGTTACTAACCCGGTTAATGCTTTCCGTCTCATCAAGCGACTCGTCGAGACATGGACCGATCTCCAGGATCAGATGCGGGATGATGTGACTGAAAGCTTCCTGAACAACGTTACACGAAGCCATGCATACAAATTTCCGTCAAATGAGGATCTCTCTGGCGCCGCACTAGGTATTCTCCGTCTTCAAGATACTTATCGCCTTGACACACATGATCTTGCTGAGGGTATCATCAATAATCGCCGTGTTAGTGCAAAGCTCAATGGTTTGCATATTTTGTTAACATTTGCAGACATTTAATTTGTACAATTTTAGCTCATGACGTTTTTGAAGTCGGTCGCTTGGCTTACAATGCCGAGGATTATTATCATACTATCCTTTGGATGAATGAAGCTCTGGATCGCCTCAAGAATGAAAATCCCCAATCAGCGGACGAAACTGATATTCTCGAGTATTTGGCTTTTGCGTTGTACAAGCAGGACAATGTGAAGCGAGCTCTTGCCGTCACCGACCGACTCATTACAATTGGTATGCACATTATCGAGGTCACAAACAATGACTGTACAACTTTTAGCTCCCAATCATCCCCGCGCTAGAGGTAACATCAAGTGGTACGAAGACCAGCTGGCCGCCGACAACGTTCCTCGCGCACAGTGGCGAAAGAACATTCCTCCTCTTGTGAACATTCGTCCCGTTGAAAATTTTGAATCCACCGAACGCAGCATATACGAAGCACTTTGTCGCAATGAAGTTCCTGTCGTATGTTTATCTTGCAAAAAAACAAAATTAAATGCAACAAAAAAATTACAGAGTGTCAAAGAAACTTCAAAGCTTTACTGCTACTACAAGATGGACCGTCCATTCTTGCGAATTGCACCTATCAAGGTAGAAATCATGCGTTTTAACCCTCTTGCCGTACTCTTCCGCAATGTCATGAGCGACGACGAAGTCAGAACTATTCAAAATCTTGCAAAGCCCAAGGTCAGTCATTTGTTTTGGCAGTGTATAAAAAATTACTACGTAAAACGGAACAGAAAAAAAATTGTTTTTTAGCTTGCTCGCGCTACCGTTCAAAACAGTGTAACAGGCGAACTCGAGACCGCGAACTATCGCATCAGTAAAAGGCACGTATCTAGGTTAACAACGGGGGAAAGTAACAGTTGGGGTTTTAGCGCTTGGTTAAAGGCCACGGAGCATGAAGTTGTGGAGAGAATCAACAAACGCATTGACATGATGACCAATCTTGAACAGGAGACTGCCGAAGAGCTTCAGATTGCTAACTACGGCATCGGTGGTCACTATGATCCTCATTTTGATCACGCACGCAAGGAAGAAGTCAAAGCGTTCCAAGATCTCGGCACCGGCAATCGTATTGCAACTGTTCTTTTCTACGTTTGTTATCTCAATTAGTGATCATCAATTAATTTCTCATTTCTTTCAGATGACTCAACCAGAAATGGGCGGTGGCACTGTTTTCACCGAGCTGAAAACCGCTGTGATGCCTTCTAAGGTGGGACATTTTGATCGTTATTTATAAATGAAACAGTGATTCATTTCAGAACGACGCACTTTTCTGGTATAACCTGCTGCGCTCCGGTGAAGGCGACCTTCGCACTCGGCACGCAGCATGTCCCGTCTGTCTAGGTGTCAAATGGGTCTCCAACAAATGGATCCATGAGGCAGCCCAGGATACCCGCCGCCCGTGCGGTCTCAAGATGTCGGCGCAAGAACGCTTTGTCGGTGACCTTGGAGGCCCAGAGCCACGATATCACCTTAACCTGAGCCCATAAGAATAATAATACACTCCCATTGCCTATCTTCTTGCTCTCGCTCTCGCTCTTGCCTTAACTTTATTTGTTCTCTGTCTAGCCATTCGTTTGATTCAAGTGCCTGTTTATGTTTTTGGCATTTTCAAAACGAGTATGATACAATGAGTTACTGAGTATGATTGTTGGGTTTATTTTTAATTGTAAATGAAGCCAGAAATTGTTCTTTTTGGGGAGAGTTAAAGGAGGTGACTCACAAGGCATTCAGAAAATGTAAGTTATGTTTGTGAGAATATTGTCGGTGTCGACCGCCTTTGATTTGGTCCACGCAACGACGATATGACATCGCGCACGGGCTTGATTAAAACCAGTTAAGGGTTGTGTGGAAAAATGTTGTTGATTACACATAGAATAGGTCGAGATGCATAAACAAGTGTCAACCGCCTTTTTTTGCAAATTCATTACTTGGCTAGTTTATCATTTCGCTTTATTTAACCTGTTTCTCTTCTGATAGTTTGAGAACATAGTTGGATACGTGTGGGAATGCCCAAATTTACATCAATTTCATTTGTCTGTTTTTTTTGCATTTCTTTAAATTACGATGTATCAACAAAAAATTGACCAGTCTTCGAGCGTTTTTGGAGGCAAGAACTATTCCATTAGAGCAACACGCCCACCTGCAGTTACGTCTAAATGGACGTGTTTCTAGATTTTATGAGACGCAAGTATGCGCAGCCATCAGTACTACCACCAATTTTGTCATTTGCACAAAAATCGCGGTCGTTCTTTCGCGATTGCCGTTTGTGATAAAAAAGCCACACACTGCCAGCGTGCTGTCACTATTTCTGTTTACGCGCAACTATATCTTTCTTCAGGTGTAAGAGTTCTCATTGTTATAGAAAAATATCCCCAATATGTCGGATGAATATCGTAGCTCGATTTCGGCTCGTCCGAACTTCAACCGCAACTCGATTAACTACTCGAGTACCAGTGGAGCTCGTAAGTTGAGGCATTGTATCGTTAAAAAAAAGAAAATAAAATGCTTTTTAGCATCTGGCACTGGCAACCGTGTTCTGAAGATTGTCACCGAGATGAGCTCATCGACGATCACGAATAGCGGTGCATCTCCCTTCGGCCAGAATGCCGCCTCGGCTATCCGTGACACTCGTGAGCGTGAAAAGAAGGAAATGAGCGAGCTTAACGACCGTCTTGCGGGATACATCGAGAAGGTCCGCTTCCTCGAAGCACAAAACCGAAAGCTTCAAGCCGATCTTGAGCTATTGAAAAACCGCTGGGGCAAGGACACGTCGAGCATCAAAACCATGTACGAGTCCGAGCTCACTGTAAGAAAGCACTGAATGAATTTTGCCAAGCTCTAAATAAACTATTTCAGACTGCTCATCGTCTGGTTTCGGAGACGGGCTCTGCCAAGGGCGATTTGGAAAACAATCTACGCAAGCTGCAAGAGGAACTGGCGACGCTCAAGACAAAGTTTGAGGAAGCCGTCAACGGCCGTGTAGTGGATCGCGCTCTTATTGATGAACTTCTGGTCAAGCTTTCAAACTTGGAAGCTGAAATCAATCTTCTGCGTCGACGGATCGCTCTTCTTGAGGAAGAAATCACTCGGCTCAAGAAAGAGAATCTCCGCTTGAACGGAGAGCTTCAACGCGTCAAAACCGAACTCGATCAGGAAACTCTCAACCGCATTGATTATCAAAATCAAGTCACGACGCTTCTTGAGGAAATTGACTTCCTGAGCCGATCCCATGACCAGGAAATCCGAGACCTCCAGGGCATGGCTGCTCGCGATACCACTAGCGAAAACCGAGAGTTCTTCCGCAATGAACTTGCACAGGCTATCCGCGATATCCGCGAAGAATACGATAATCTCAACAACGCCAATCGTAATGACATCGAAAGCTGGTATAAGCTTAAGGTGCAGGAGATTGAAACGCAGTCGGCTCGCAACAACATCGAGCAAGGCTACCAGAAGGAAGAGGTCAAGCGCCTACGCACAAACCTTACGGAACTGCGTGGCAAGCTCGCCGATTTGGAAGGACGCGTATGTTTTTTTTCAATGTAGTAAAATAACTGAGTCCCTTATTTTCAGAATGCAATGCTTGAAAAGCAAATCCAGGAACTCAACTACCAGATTGAAGACGACCAGCGTTCGTACGAAGACGCTCTCAACGCCAAGGATGCTCAGATTCGCAAAATGCGCGAAGAATGCCAAGCTCTTATGGTCGAACTTCAAATGCTGCTTGATACCAAGCAAGTGAGTGAATAATTTTATTAATTATGCACTCAATGACATTCCTTTTTCAGACCCTTGATGCTGAGATTGCGATCTACCGTAAGATGCTTGAAGGAGAAGGCGACGGTCCTGGTCTTAAGCAACTCGTCGAACAAGTTGTTCGTACCACCGGTATCAACGAGAATGCCGATACCGAAACGATGCGTGTCGTCAAGGGCGAAACGTCCAGTCGGCAGTCATATTCGCGGTCCGCAAAGGGCAATGTCGCGATTCATGTTAGTTTTCGCTGGTTTAATTTTATGTAATGAATCTTTTTTGTTTCCAGGAAACATCTCCCGAAGGCAAGTTTATCGTCCTTGAAAACACAAACCGAGGCAAAGAAGAAAACATCGGTGAATGGAAGTTGAAGCGCAAGATTGATGGAAAACGCGAAATTGTTGTCACTCTGCCAAAAGACTTTATTCTGAAGCCTCTCAGCTCGCTCAAGGTAAATTTGACTCATTCATCGTCCAATCACCCTCAATTGGTTTTCAGATCTGGGTCCGCAACGCAGGAGGCCTGCACAGTCCGCCGGAACAAATTGTCGTCGAAACCGAAGACACGTTTGGCGTTGGAAGTAATGTGCAGACAATTCTGTACAATCGTGAAGGCGAAGTGAGTAATTAAAAAATTTCAATTAATTCAAACTTGTGCACGAACAAAACCGTTATGTTTTCAGGAGCGCGCGACCCACATCCAACGGTCCAGCCAGGTTGCTTCTTAACTCCGGCTGTTTTTTCTACAGATGACTGAATTCACTAAATTTGTTGTCAAAACTACTTTTTTTTGTAAATCCTTTCGCTCACATTTTTATGGAATTTCATTTTTTGACTTGATAAATGGAAAAGAGAACCTTAATGGAAAAAGCAATTCGATGGCTTCTATCTTAAACTTGGCGTGATTCATTCTTAATATCGCATTTTGGTCATGCACAAAAACCGGAAATGCAGCTGGTCACCAGCGTCAGTCAAAAATCCCATAGGGGTAAAGAGGATCATCAGAGGGCAGGTCTCGTACGCGTCCAAACGAGTTGGCATTCATACATCGACAGAGGGATGAACACGGAGAAAACAAGTGGCGTGCGTTCTTGCATGTGATCCAGTCACAGAACCGGTCGGTAGAGGGGTAAATAAGACAAAAAAAGCCCCCGCTTGTGGAACGTGGTCACTCCAGACCCCTCCCTTCTACGTCTTCAACACCATTGCATGGGTACATACGTGTTCGCATCAGTATGAAATTTCTTTTTCATTGAGTGTCTGTTACTTCTGATAGATCTGCTTGTTGTCAGAAAGCTGTAAATAATCTTCTATGAACGCGATGTCGGTGATGACCCTGTCTATATCTCCTGTTTTATGATGAGTACTGCCCAGCGGACGAAGACAAACTCTGAACTCGTTTTTGTCGTTTTATCCCTACATCAAACCCCCCTGGGCAGTACATCAAAGTTTTTTGTTGTGAATCACAGAAGCAGTTGTAAATCTCTTATTTGTGCGGCTCTGGTTGTGTGCCTTTTTTCTTCTGTTGTACAACTGTGTATTAATGTTTAATTTAATTTCATTCTTTTCCTGAATCCTGTTTTTTATATGAATGCAAATTTTTACGTATGTCAAAGTAACATGACATTGAAATGCGATTTATATCCCACTCAAGTGCGGGAATATGAAATAAGCCGATCGCATAAATGTCGTTGTATCCGCGCGTCATCCGTGATAGACGAATAGCACCTATCCTCTCTCAAACTGACCTACATTGTCGCAGAGGGATTGACAATGCCGGAAGGAAGGATTTGAACGGCTGGTTGATCACTTGAGACATCTTACCAAGCGATATCGCATCCAGTAACCATTGTAGATTTAAAAAAGTCACTAGCAAAAGTGACCATTTACTTTCGCCCTCTTTTGTTCGCCCCCTATGATTGTCTCTCCTACGACAGCCCCCCACGCGCGATCTTTCATGATGTATACAAAAAATGATTATCCCCGCGCCATTCAAGGCAGTTTTTGTCACTACTTGCACTAATCTTTTTTTTCTTTGATCAATATCTGACGCTACATTCATTGTACGACTTTTTGACGTTTTCGATTTCAAAGTTGTGTTTTAGAAAGCGAATGCCGCCGTCTCTTGAGCCTGTTCTCAGGCGATTCTTTTATTGGTACGGCGCATTTTCTTATCGATACCGGTGGCCGTTATTTATTATCCCGCTTCTTATCACTCCCTTTATTGGCGTTGGATTTTATTGGTACAGCGAACTCAGGATAGATGACCCTGCCTACGTTTTCACGCCGCGGGAGGCCAGGTAGCTTTTAAATTTTGTTTTCTTCGAATTCTCATGTACAATTGTAGATGGAAAAATGAGTTTAACACGTTCAACAGGCTGTGGCCGTTGACGGAAAACGAATTTCTACCTGGAAAGTCATTTGAAATGAAGCGATTTGTCAACATTCTAGTGCAATCTCTGGATGGGGGAAATATCCTTCGCCCGCATGTTCTAGATGAAATCGAGCGTCTCAATCAATATCTTCTGACAAATATCACGGTTCCAACTGAAGATGGTAAATTCAACCTGACCTATCAGGATCTCTGTCTGAACTACGACTGGCAATGCGGTGAAAATGAGCACATTCGAATGTTTAAAGAAATGTCGAAGCTTGGCAGGGTTATTGATTTGAATTTTCCCAAAGGTGGTAACAAGGATACTCCGGTTTACTTAGGAACGGCAATTGGTGGTATAACGCTGAACAGAACTGACAACACGGTCGTCGAAGCAACCATAACGCAGTTGTTTTATTTTTTGAAACAGTCGCCAGAGACCGTTCGAGACTATTCGACAGCATACGAATACGCCGCAGAGGACTATCTTCTTCACAAGTTTAAATCCGACATTATCAAGATCTCATTTGCACACTACCAATCTTTGGAAGATGGTCTAGATGAAAACGCACAGCGGTTTATTCCCAACTTTGTAACCAGTTTTACATCATTGTCTTTGTTTTGTCTCTCATGTGCTTTTGTCATACGGCACGGAAAAGGCGAAGGCGGCATTGACTGGATTCACAGCAAACCTCTGGTCGCTGTTTGTGGATTGTTGAACACGCTCATGTCTCTGACCTGCGGATTCGGTCTGATGATGCTTATTGGAATCCCCTACAACGTCATCAATACGATTATTCCTTTTCTTATTATCGGTATGTTTTAGATGTCGTCAATGTTGACAAAAAAAATTTTTTTAGCAATTGGCATCGACGATATGTTTATCATGAATGCCTGCTGGGATCAGACCGACCGATCTCTGCCTGTTGAGGAACGTATGAGTCTCATGATGATGCAAGCTGGTGTTGCGGTATCCATTACCAACATTACCGATATCCTTTCTTTTGCCATCGGCTGTTATACCGAGTTGCCAGGCATAGAACTGTTCTGTACATATGCCTGTGCATCCGTTTTCTTCTGCTATATTTTCCAGGTAAACGAGGATATTTTTCTTTCATTTTCACTTTCTTTTGCCTTTCAGTTGACTTATTTCGCTGGATTTATGGCAATTATGGGGATTGCTGAGTCTGAAGGACGCCACTGTATCTTTTTTTACAAAATGCAAGACAAAGTTCATCCAGTCGCAGAGATTTCTGGACCTGTTCCAGCGAAAAAAGAAGCGGTTCATCTTACGACTATTCATGTTAATACGGATGACTGCGTCAAAGCACAACACAATAACACCGAACCCCCATTGCCGGAAAAGATCGCCGTAGAACCTTACAAAGTCCGACATGCAACCCATGCCAACAATATGGTGCACAAATTTTTCAGCCACCAATATGCACCATTTTTGATGCGTCCTGACATTCGCTTTATCGCTATGGTCCTTTACTTTGCCTACGCTTTTGGTGCGTGGTCCGGAGTCAACAACTTCCGCGAAGGACTCGAGCCCAGCCATTTGGTCACGGATGACCACTACATCGCAGAGTACTTCAACAAAATGAAAATGTTTTGGAAAGTTGGTCCGCAGCTGCACGTTGCTTTCCTGAAACCTCCTAATTTTTCTGATCCTATTGAAAGGTAAAAAATGGGAATGATGATAATTTTAATAGTTTTGATTTTTTCAGGGAAAAATTAATGTCAACAATTAGGGCGTTTGAAAATACGGAATACACAATGGGTCGCGAAGGAACCGTATTTTTCTTCTTGGAGTTTTTGAACTACCTTGACCAACTAAACGCCGAGTTAGAAGACAGTGATCGCATATGGAACAAAAAACTGCAATCTTGGCTCAAATTCACCGGTGCTTCTAACCAGTGGAAAGCTGATATTGTTTACAACAAAACGACTGAGAAATTCGAGGCCATCCGGATGCAAATTGCACTGAAAAATATCGTCGAGCCAAATCAACACAAATTGGCAGCAATTTTGTTGCGCAAGATTGCCGATGAGCAACCGTTTGACATGACAATATACCACGAAGCGTTTCCGTTTGCGGATCAGTATATCATAATTCTGCCTTCTACAATTCGCAACGTTGGCATTTCTCTCATTTGTATGAGCATCATTGCGCTGCTTCTTATTCCCAGCTTCCCGTCGGCTGTCTTTATCATGTTTTCGATTATTTCCATTAGTCTTGGCGTCTTTGGCTACATGACGTTGTGGGGAGTCAATCTCGATGCAGTATCCATGATTTCCATCATCATGTCAATTGGCTTTGCTGTCGATCTTTCCGCCCACATCGTCTACGCCTTTGTCACGGCCCACGGTGACAGTGTATCCCGAGTCAAGGGTGCTCTCTCGCATCTGGGATGGCCCATTCTGCAGGTAAGTAATTTTGTTTTCTAACTACGTGTCCCAATGCAATAAGATCCATTTTACTAACCGATTGGTTTTCAGGGCGCATCATCCACGATTATTGGCATCTCAGTGCTCTACACCGTTGATGCTTATATCATTCTCACATTTTTCAAGACCATCTGGTTAACAATGGTTATCGGTGCAATCCATGGACTGGTATTTATACCTATCTTGCTCAGTGTCGTTCCTGTAGAATTCTTCCATATCCATGCTTCGGAACTGTAGCTTGTTTTCACAATTTTCTTTGAAATATTGTTGCTTTTATTTCAAAGCGGGGATTTTCTTTCAACTGTTTTCATTTTTACCGTAATCTGAACAATTTTTGTTGATTATTTTATTTTCAACGGGTAAAAAAAGCATTGTAAAGTTGTATCACTTTCACACAAATGTGTCACAAATGTAAACTTATTTGACGGAACTATTAATTATTCTTTGCTCAACAAATTTTTAATTATTTATTTCCAATTTAGAAGAACTTCATGTGTCTCAAACAGTTTAGGGCATTGCTATCCGGTTGTTCTCACGTATCCTTTTTTGTCATCTTCCGTGTTCGTTGTTTGTGTATAAGCAAAAAAATTTGTCGTCAAAATTTATATTCATCAAAACCAATGCAAAAAAATAAAGCAGAATAGACTTGAAGACAAAAAAACAAGACATAAAGTTTTTTATTGCAACAAAAAATTTCAACCGGTTAATAATTGTGAAACATGCTCGAGCACATACAACATGAGAAGACACACATCGCATGAGAACTCTTCTCTACCAGTCGCCGTTATTCGTCACGGGCTGAAACGACTTGCTCACTGATCTCTGCCATGGTATTGAGAGTCGAATTTATCCACTGATGGATGACGCTTTTCTTCTTATTGGATTTCTGGTCATCGCCTTTGTCTTCTTTCATCGGTTCTTCGGGATAGTACACGTATTCATCAATTGCGTCACTCTAAATAACGGAATATGAGTACCCGAAAAAATTTGACAGACAATTGTCTTCATGGTTATATCACTTTTCACGCCAACACTATGAGTGCCTAGCAGGTCAAATCTTCAAGGGCAGGGGATATTATGGGTTTTTGCAGCATTTGTCTGATTTTCAACCACCTTGCCTCGTTGCTAGACACATTGTAAGTTGAGAGCATGCTAGTTTCAAACATATTATACTCTTTGACGTCATAATTCGGATACATGACTCGTGGATAAGCTGTGGTTAGTCTCATTCAGTGGACGGACAATGGTAAAAAACACTAATAACTTCCCAACCTTTTTTGCGGAAAAGCTAGAACGCCCGGAATTGGAGGCCGTAGGCAGGCCTGCCGCTGATGAATCCGATGGTACCGTACTGTTTCCCTGATAGACCAGAACCGGAATATTTACCTTATTTTGTTTCAGCAATTTCTCTTTTGCAATAAACTTTCGTAGCTCTTTTGCAGTCCATCGATCTTTTGGCTTTGGATTCATGGTTTTTTTGAGGATTTTGAGCGACTTTTCAGTGAAGGGATCCCATCGTTTAGACAAAGCCGGAATCTTTCGCTTGAGCCACTGTTCCCATTCCCAGTAGGGTTTGACCATAATTGTAGCTTTCTGCCACGGAAATCTGCCCTTTAGGCAGTAATAGAAAATGACACCTTAAAAACAGTACGTGTTATTTTTTGTTTTTGCATTCACGAAAATGCTTACCTATTGCCCAGATGTCAATACTGCACCGCACCGTAAGAACTTCATTGACAACAGTTTCACAAAGCTCTGGAGCGTGGTACTGGGTTACGTATTCCAAGTACTTGACAGTTGTATCAACTTTCCGAGTTAATCCAAAATCTGTTATTTTAATCTGTAAATATGGTGGACGATAATTATAACCAAAAATAAGGTGCCAAACCCTTGTGAAATTTTTGTTATCAAAAATGAGGATATTCTCTGCTTTCAAATTTCTGTGTACCAGATTTTGATCATGCATAAATTCGAGAGCCCCCAAAACACGACTCATGACTTCCTTAGTGGCTTGTTCGCCAATGCCTGTAAAATTATGCTCTGAATGCAAGTCAAAACAATATTAACGGTGACTAACCCGTTTGAGATCCTTCTACGGCTTCACGCAAACTTGCGGACGCACAAAATTCTTGCACAAAAAAATAGGCAGTTTCATCGTGCGCTTGAAACATGCCTTCATACGTATCGATGACGTTGGGATGAGGAGAGAGAAAGTGTGAATAATTGTACTCGCGTGCAAACTCGCCCTAAACACGTAAGCATGTTGTTGTTGACCGTAAAAAAATTAGCAAAATCACCTGTTTTATCTGTGGTCTGGGAAAGAATTTAATTGCAATTTTGTTTCTGGATTGTTTGTGTTCGGCGAGCTTGACAAAACCGAATCTTCCAGTTCCCAGCTGAAATTGGACATGATGTTTTTTTCTGGCTTTGTGAAATGGGATATAACGACAAGCGATGCCGTCGTTGCCAGAACAATTAACAAAAGTGCGTAATTCAGTCATGCACAATTCCGGATTGGACATTAGGACGCCAAAAGTGGCACAGAGTAACACATTAAGAGGAAGGAAAAAAAGAAGTGCAGCATGTTTTATGTTTGAAGCCGGGATAAAAAAAATGAAAAACATAGAAAAAAACAAAATCAAGAGTAAACAAAGGCTCACCTGCTTGTAGACGGAATAGACTTCATCTATGTTAACTTTCTTTATCTGATCCATTGATACTGACCCCCGTTTGACAATTGTATTGTTTCGAACAGTTAAGCGATTTGGTGATTTGGGTGCGGGAAGGGTATCTGCCACTACGAGTGACACTTGTTGCAAACTTGACGACGTTTCGATGGGTGAAGAGTTTTTGAAGATCGACAGTGATTTTTTCCCAAGACTGGGATGTTCAAGAGCATGCTAAAAAATTAAGAAATTGTAAAAATTTCCCGTCAATAATTTTTTTGTTGTAAATACCACACACAGGTGAGGTGCAATAAATATACGCAAACTTAACTAAAAAAATTTAAGAAACAAATGCGTAACTGAAAAACGACATAGCACAAAAAGATAGAAAGATAAGCTGAGTGTTGCAGAATAAGCTTAAACACAAAATTTTGAGGGCAAAAAGTCGTCTCAACTTGCTATTTTTTCGTCATAGATATCAGCTGCCCACGGTGAAAAAAAAGAAAGCCAAGAAATTATTTGTTTTTATTTCCAGCAGCGTCGGACTCAAAATAAAGCAAGCTTTTGATGCACGTAAAATGCCCCCCATTGGCTTCCTATTTGGGACAAATAAAAAAAATCTAGCCTTTTTCACACTTTTTTTTGTCGACAACTAAGGTTTCTAAGACGCAAAAAAAAGTATACTATTAACAAAAGTCGAAAATCATGTTAATAATATTGTTGACTTTGCCTGAGATTTTGTAGCCAATGCAATAAGCGACTAAATTCACAGGGGCGTTTAATAACATTTACGTTACCAACATTCCCTTAGGTTAAAAAATGTATTAGCGGCGAGAAAGCAGCGCAGGCTGACAACAAGAATCAGTGTATTCTGAGGGGGGGTTTTTGTGAAAACAAAACCGTGGGATAGGTAACTAACTAACCGTTATCAAGAAGCACTTCAAACCTGACTCTTTTTTTTGCAAATAGAAAAAAAATAAAAATAACCGTGCTCACTACTCAGGGTATTGGTTGCTTTAAATAAATGAACATAAAATAACAACCTCATGCGATCACCTGCGATCCACTGCAAATCCCAGACAATATGCAAGATAAAATTACAAATGAAATTAAACCCAAACTACAACAAAACAAAAGTTAAACTCTGTTGGTACCCAAACGTAAATCAGAGACGACACAACAAGTAAGTGTACCTGTAAGTGCGTAAAACAGTATGTATTTAACAAGTGTACGTTGGCTAACAGCGCGCAAACATGTATTAATTATCTAGCTGAGGTCGGGGGTGTAAAAGTGATGGATTTTAGACAAAGTCACGAACTCCATCCATTTGTTCCGCAAGAGTTAGCGACCGTTCTTGTGAAGATAATAGACAGGGTTGTGATATCCTCTTCCCCCTCTAGAAGTGCGTTCGACACTTCAGCTTTTTTTGAAGTTGAAAGAGTATAACTTACGACGATACTGGGGATGCACAAAAAAAAGTTCACAAAATAAATTCAACTGATTTATACACACATTCGATAGGTGTGTTCCTCAGTTTTTCTTGCCCCCGTGCGGAGTGATTAAGGATATCCCAAGTGCTTTGACAGATATAAATAGCATTTCCTCGTGCACATTTGTGGTTTTACCTCACAGCACTGCACCCTATATATTTCAAAAATCACAAAGCATATAATAACATGCGGTGTCACAAGGTTTACACACATGTAAAGCAATTTCCACGGCAGGGCAAAATTGCATATTAATCATTTAACTGAGGACTAAACAAGCACGACATAATAAAATTAATGAGCACATTAAAAATATATTACACTTACACTTTCAGGTTTAAGCATGATAGAAGAAGCCGATTTGGTTGGAGTCACCGGTGTGTTAGTAGAATCGGTTAGTACATCAACGAATAAAGGTAAGTATCCGAGCTCAAACGCAAGCATTTAGTAGGACATCAAAGATGACATGAATTGCAAAAAATATAAATAAATGTTTTGTTAGCCGAAAATGGTCATACGATGATACGGCAGAAGCACATTTGCAAAAAATAAGGAAAAGCAGAAAAAAAACGAGGGTGACATGAAATTTTGAAAAAAAAACTACTCAGAAAGACAAACAAGATTGTTGAAGACCTTATGGGAGGTGTCGCTGACAAGTTTAAATATAAAAAAAAGATGAAGCGTCTAACCATCATTCCGCTCTGCTCGTCAGTTTCACGCCATACCCGCCATGACCACTCCTAACTGCTACACGGATTTTTTTTTTCTCAACAAGTATAGGCCGCTACAAAGTTTGTAAGAAGGGGCGTATGAACGACGAATTGAGCCTCTCAGAAAAAACAACAAACAATCAACATATGGAGATCATAAAACAGAAGAACGGCACTTGTAATTTGCAATAAAAACATGAAGGGCTAAAAAACACCCACCATTCTATTGACGACTTTTAGAGGAGTTGAAAGTGAGCGTACGACAACTTTTGAGGTCGTGCCAAGGTCAAATTCGGGAGGCAAACTGCTACCGTAGCTCGGAGTCACCGGAGTTGACTGCTCTGTGTCAGAATTTGTGGACTGAAATGTGTCTGCCGGCATCAAACCCGACCGCGGGCTGGATACCATCTTGTTGAGAGCATACGATGATTGTGATCCCTCCTTTGTCGGCTTCTTTGACTCCTTGATCGAACGCATTGATCGGCTTGCGCTTAGGGTCGTTGGACGACTTCTAGCTGGAGTACTGCCACTCGTCGTCATTTCGGATGTCGTCGAAGATTTTTGAATGACGACGTATCGCTCCATGTACTTTTGGTAATCGCTTGAAATACCAGGCTGTGACTTGCAAGCTCTTCTGTACATTATGAATGCTGATTGGAGTAAAGTTCAACAAAGGTGACGCAATAAGCGTCTCGAATATCACATTTATACTACCGAAACGTTGGAATATAATAACTGTGTAACAGAACAGGCAAGGTACAAGACCTGGGTCAAAGTTGATTCGTTTTTCATACAACTGGCGAAAAATCTAGTGCGTCAGAAGTAAAAAAACATATTCCCGGTTAAACGGAAAGAAGTAAAAAAGCTTTGCGCAAACCGATAACCAAAAATGTGTCAAAATTTGAGTTTTTTTTGTATGATGTGCAAATAATGTGCCTAAAGCTGTCACACAGAGTCAACAGTAATCGTGCTTTAGATTGTTTCTGCCACATCAATTTTACATTTTGACTAATTTTATTTTCTAAAAATAAAACAGAAGGCGGAAACTTAAATTTTAAAAAATGCAATTAATTACAACTAAATCTGCTTTGAATTGATGAAAAAAATTCTTCTTTTTTTCATCTACGTAATATTGCTATTGTTTGCTTACTGGAAACGTGTAACAAAAACACTTTGATAATAAAGAGATGCATTAAATTTCTTTTTGCAAGGTTTATTGTTCTCCCGGAATTTGAAAAACACACGCAGCGACAATGTTTGGTGGGGGTCATAGGCCGAGACTACAAAGCACAACACACCTTTTCCCCAAAATAGTCCGTAGAGTCGGGCAGTCCACAATCAATAAAACCTACAGGTCAGTTTGATATAGAAAATGTCTCCGAGTCAAGACATCATCGTTGAAAAAAAAAACAAATCGTACTGGATAACTTTCAATCGTCCACATCGACGTAATGCCATCGCCGGTGACGTAAGTCATAGTTTATAAATATTCGTGTAATGTTATCTAAGCTTTTCAGGGCTATGAAACTTTAATAAATGCTCTTGTGCAGTCAGCACATGATCCGGACACACTTTTTACGGTGTTTACGGGAACCGGTGACATATATTCCAGTGGCAATGAATTCAGCGTGGAGCTATTGAATGCGGGGTAAAAATGTGGTCCCAACAAACTGAATTTATTAAATGTGCTTTAGGGCTAAAGCTCTGAGCAGATACGCGCGATTTATTGACCACCTTATCGACCACCAAAAGGTGATTGTGGCACTGGTAAACGGACCGGCTATCGGCGTCGCGTGCACCATGCTCTCATGCTGTGACTATGTCATTGCGGCTCAACACGCGTACTTTCTGTGCCCTTTCACGGCAATGGGTCTTCTGCCTGAAGGCACTTCCAGTAAATCCTTCTCTGCGTTGATGGGTTATCCACAAGCGGCCAGAATGGCCTTGTTCTCTGAGAAGTTTACAGCAGATGAGGCGCTGAGTTTTGGTTTTATTTCCCGAATTATGCCTTCGGCAAACTTTTCGAGCGAAGCGTCCAAAGTTGTTCAAAGATTTGAGAATTCACTTGCTCCTGAGGTATACGTTGGAAAACAAGCGTATTAATCCATGTTTTTATTTTTCAGTCGCTTCTGATGACCAAAAAACTACTACGTGACGACGAATGGCGCCAAAAAATGCATGACGCCAACAATAAGGAGGAGAATTTGTTGCTGAAGAAAATGCACTCCAAAGAAACTATGAATCTGATTGCTAGGAAATTTGGCTCAAAGATGTGATGATTTTTTCTGTGTCATTGAGCATCATAAAAAGCAGGCTTTGAACTAGACTTGATGCCATAACTACCGGGATGATATATTATTCATGAGTTGGTGTATTCGGTTTAAAATTGTTTCCTCTTCATACTTGGCTGCCCTAATGGCTTTCCGAAATCACGGCATACGGTGAGATGAGGTGAAGAGGGGGGAGGCCCAGAGACCAGCCAGACGGGTAAATGAACCTTCCTTCGTTTGTGTCATTTAAAAAGAAAATGGGGTACGTATGCAGTTGAATTAGTTGCATAAGCCAGGTGATCGGGTATGCTTGTCACTGCCGACCACCAGGCAGCCGGCGTCTCTTGCTCCAAAGTGATGTAAAACAAGCAATGGCGGCCGAAATGTTTTGATGATAGGCGATATTGTTATTTTAACGAAATGCAACAACTGACAACCTGGTAGGCATTAGTCCATTTTCATCCATCACCGTTTATCTGCTTAACGCGGTCCTATGAATGGCACGCCATCACCACTCATCTCGCGAAACGCAGTTCGTTCCGATGCGATTGCAAATATTTAGCTTTCCGGGTTGAACTATAAAGTGCAGGTAATCATGAAGATAGCCAGCAAGCAATCACTCATTGCTTCACTCTGTTTAGTTGGCGCCATATTTGCACTGGCATTTATGTATTTGGTTGCGTTACAGCGACCGCCCGCCATTTGCGATTTTTTGCCGTTTTGGGGTGACCTATCAATAACATTTGACACCACTCACAGCTCACAGTTGGCAGTCCGGTGGTTTTGTTTGCATACAATTTTTTCTTGATTATTGCAGGGTTTTTGTCATATTGAACTGCGACCGACCGTTATTGCACATACCTTTTTTTCCTCGCTTGCGTTGTTCAATCACTTTTTTTTCAATTAAGAAAGCCTTGGCACAATACCTTGTTTGTCCTCCCCGCGGTTGTTAGCGCATTTGATTTCAATGCTTATTTTCACCGAAATGGGGACGCAATTTGTGGTGGTCTCTTTTTTTGTGTCGTCTAAAAATTATACCAGATGTTTGGCGGTAGTTAATTATGAAAATTTTTGTGGTTGCGCGATGTCGGGGCAGTGAACCTGTGTGAACAACACGCTGTATCAATGATGCCGTTGTTCGCGGTTGGTGTCTCCCACCCTGCACAGTACTGTACTACTACTATGTAGCTGCTTCGGTTGACAAGGCGGGGTTTTGGGGACTATTATGACCAAGCACTTGCCGTCTTTTAAGAAGTTTAGCTCGACACGCTATAGTTGACTCAAATTATTACGCTCAAGACGATTTTCCTTTTTTTGTGCCCATACTAAACCTATTTTATTTTCAGAATAAACCAATGCCATGAAAATCACTTTGCTGCTGATTTTCATAGCCTGGCCTGCGCTGGCAAGCAGTCGAATCTTGAACCCCTATCCGGAGGCACTTCAAAATGACAAAGACGGCAATTATGCATTCCAAAACCATGTTCATAAGTTCCACAAAGTAATGACCAACTTACTTGACGTCAAAGACCCTACAAGTAAGTTTTGATTTCACAAATCTGTAAAAGCCAGCAAAAATATCTTTTGCGTAACGCAACTTTAGGCGACCATAAACATCCGACAGCTTACAATTCTCAACATGCAGCTGCCGAGTACATGCGCGAGTTGTACGAAACTAATATCTCATTCCCATACGATGCAACACTTCGCAATATTTTGCCGTATGAAGGTGAGTCAAAGTGGGCATCATTAGCGAGGCGGAAAAGCCGTTAATTTCAAAGTAGATAGTTACCAAAACGATCCGATTTTTTCTACTGTAACGATAGTTTATTTGTTTTAGATAATCGGAAGCCCTGCTTAAGAGTCATTCAAACGGGGAAATCCAATTATTGTTTATTTGCAAAACAGATTCCAAAAAATATTGTTTGGCAGGCACGAGTGGTCACAGACGCTTCCAAAACCTGTGTCAAAAAGTTGTAACTTTTTGTTGTATTCGGGAGAGAAGCAAAGCCATTGTTTAAAAAACAGCCCATCTCAGGGGAGTCCAAAGTTGGGTGACACGGAACGTCTTTTACATTGTCAGAATCTCCAGAGAGACATTGTATGCGACAAATTTATGACGCATTGGTCCGCTTTCAGGAATGTTAAACGGAAAACAAGCGCTTGTCTTTGACTTGAACAAAATCACTGATAATGAAATGGCAAGTATTTTGTCAAACTTTTTTTTGTGCACAACTGAAGAATAACAAAAAAGAGGATATTGCAGATCACAAAAGCTGAGATTCACTTTTATCCGCCGACAAAAGTCGACGCAGAAAAGCACAAGTCACTCAAACATATATTTTCCGCAAAAGTACTTGAAATTCCACATTTAATGTCCCACGAAAATGCAACAATTATACCGATGACCAATATGCGTCTGTACAAGCGTTCGCTGATCTGGGACGTCACGAATATTGCTCAGAAAATTAAGCACGCCGGCAAGAACCGGATAATTGTTCAGTTCTTGCGCAACTATCGACTAATGATGAATCAGTTCGTGCTCAACCGCTGTGCGCCATTCTTATTTGTTCAAACGAAGAACCTTCATCAAGAAACTCTGAACAATGGGCTGTCCTCGGAAAGGGAAAATTCAAAAAACAGCAACAAGTTCAAGCGTTCGAAGAGATCCACGGACTATGCAACCTATTACACCTACAATCATGACAACGACGTCAACGATAAGGAATTCAAGTTATTGAAGCATGACATGTACATGTACCAGACACCGGATCACGATCGCCGGCGCAGTGACATTGAAAAAATTGTAAAGCAGGGACCATCCATGCTTACTGCACGTCTTTCGGTATTATTTTTTGCATGAGTTTAAAAATGGATATAACGTGTTTTTTAGCGTCGCCGAAAGCACAAGCATCGTAAAAACCACAATAAAAAGTATAAGAATGACCCCATGATGGGTTTCGGCATGGCAGAGGACGAAAATCTGACAACAAAAAAAACTGATCGTCCAATTTTGCCCGTTAACAACACCGATACACAGGTTGGATTTAATTTTTTTGTCAAAACAAATAAAAATAGTTTAGTCATGCAAACGACTTCCCTTTACCGTTGATTTTGCCGAAATCGGATGGCAAAATGTCATAATTGCGCCTCGAAGTTTCAACGCGTATTACTGCGCCGGAACTTGTGATTATCCAACTAGCATGGTTAGTTCTAACTTTCCTCCCTTCTTTGAAGCTTAAAATTATCAAAAACATTGCAGGGCAAAAATCCGGCTAACCATGCCATTCTTCAATCGATATTCAATACAATCAATCGTAACTCTAATATTCCAAAAGTTTGTTGTTCTCCGGAAAAATTGGATTCTCTAACGATACTCTTCTACGATGACAACGGAAATGTGGTGTTAAAAAATTATCCACGGATGATTGTATCGTCCTGCAGTTGCTTGTAAAACAGTTTTGTTGTACTTACTTAGTAATAACCAAGCCGCGCTTTAAATGCTAAGCAATATATCACCGGAGTCCTATAGAAACCATTCTGATACTTAATATTTGCTATTATTTTGTTTTTGTAATTCGCAAGAACTATTGCTGCTAAATAAACTTCCCATATTTACAGTTAGTCAATGAAAAAAACAACGAAGAAGTCGGTTAGCTATGCTGACAGGTAATGCGTGGCACATTGATATCAATTTATTAAGAATATTTAGTCACAAAAAATTAACACTAACCTAAATTAAAGGAACAACTTGCTTATCATGTTTTTAAAAACGATTACGTTCATGGGTTCAAAGTTTGTTGGGCAGACAATGGCCAGGTGGTATTCACGATTATCTGATCGGCTGTATTGGAGACAACGATATAGTAAATATCCAACTGCCTCGACTGTCCAAGGCGAGGAACACAGTTTTCAGCCCGCAGTAGAGCCTAAAAATTAATAAAAACAAAATTGTTTCGTACAAAAAGCCCACTTACACCAGGCGCATAGTGCAACTCTGCAAAGACCACAAAAGAAGCTGAGTTAAGTGAGATGTCAAAGCCTGCAGCGGTAAAATTCAAAACTGCGACACGGACTTTCGGATCAGTCTGAAAGCTGTTGCACAGCCCGACACGATTCATGGTTGTGTCATCGATGCGAATATAACCAATATTCTCACGGAAAAGCGCCGCGCATATAGTGTCGAGGGTGAACGAGTGATGACCAAACACCAGCACCTTCTCAGACACGTCGCGTTCCTTCAGTATGTTGAGAACGTAGTCAACGCTGGTAGGAGCTTTTGCCAGTGCAGATTCACGGAAAAAGTCTAGGAAAGTTGGATTGTTACAAAAATTGGGACTCGAGATTATGTTTTCAGTTCTTTTACGAAGTTCTTCAAGCAACGGCGTATTGATATTTGAATCCGTAATCATCACAGTTGTACGGGTTCTCGGATGCAGCATATGCTCCACATCAGACATCTCACGTCGAATCATAATGATGTCGGTAAGCACTCGCCATAGTTCCTAGAGTGCAATAACTATGAAAGAAATAATAAAGCACAAACGTACGTGAGCTTGTGTTGCTCCCAGGCGTCCGCAATATCGTGCTTCGAATGCTGACCTAATTGGAAATAGTTGAGGACGCATCATACGAATTTGAATGTAAAATTCAAATGGTCGTTTAATGGGTGGCGTCGAGCTGAGAAGTATGATTCGTGAAGCTTTGGTTGACATCCTGAGGGCGGCTCTGGTGCGAAAGGATTCAAAACTTTTAATTACGTGACTTTCGTCCTATAAATTATGAAACTTCTATTAGGTTTTATTTTTTAGAATAACGCACAAAGATCAGAACTCGAGGTCCGTTATTCTCAACATAGTTATTTCTACCAATGTTGGCATAGCTTGTGACGAAAACGGTATCAAGATTGGCAGCAAAATTGTTGACGTCATTGGCAGTTGCCACGGACTTCACGGTGCATGTTGGCAGAAAGCGTTTG
Source organism: Turbatrix aceti (assembly GCA_963969345.1). NCBI lineage: Eukaryota > Metazoa > Nematoda > Chromadorea > Rhabditida > Panagrolaimidae > Turbatrix > Turbatrix aceti. Next base: position 1,237,261 of record OZ017770.1, on the reverse strand, counting down.
ACCGATTCAATCCAGAATTTCTTCTTCTGTGAGGTACAAACAATGACCAGTGGCCATTCTTCGCGGTAGTAACGAGCAATTCCAAGACCCTGAATGGACTTGCCCAATTCCGCATCATCAGCAATAAGCACTCGACCGTTTTTGGAAATACCGAATCTAAAAATATTTTTTGGCTAGCTGTAACTTGAAAAGAACTCACTTTATACCATCCCGTTGAAAAGGATAAAGACAATATAACAAACTGGTGTCAATTTTGAGCAGCTCATCGTCGTGGATTTCTTTCGCGCTCAGATAACACCACTCGCGAAGCAGTCCTTTAGGAATATCAGAAACTCTGATGCCTTTCTCTGTGCAAAGATCCAGAGCTGTTTGGTGAGCCCTCCAAGGAAAGTTGTAGACATCGTCACTAATGAAACAAGCGAGTGATGCAAACGCCTGTTTCACATCGTTTCGAACCCCTGTGAATTCGATCTAAACGTCAAAATGTAGAAATTGCACTCAAAAGGTAAACTTCTACCTTGAACAAATCTTTGTTAACAATGAAGAACTCAGCTTTGTGCAAAGACATATTCGGCGGCAAGGCATTCTGGGTTGAGGGAGCAAACTGATTTGAGTTACCGCGGCCATACGGGTGAGCAGATTGAGTACGATTGTAGGACCGATAAAGCACGGAAGTACCGGTTGCCAAAGCAGATCTCCGGAACTGTGGATAACGCAGTGAAACAGCGCGGTGAGAAGAAGACCTTGCAACAGAAGGTTGAGCATTAGGAGCAGTTGCATGCTGCCGAGGATGTGCGGTGTTTTCGTTCATAATCTAAAAACAACGTACAGAAGTTTAAAATCGAGGGAGCTATTTTCGCGTCAAGAAAAAGCTATCAAATAAAAGAAATATTGATACAATAGATCGTTGCAGCAATTTTTTATGGACAAACAGTCAAAAGTATTTTTTAGCAGGGTAACCAAGTTTGCGAACACATGGTTCCCTACCATACCTTTTTAAAAAAATGCATCGGTACACGCGCTACCTATTTATGTAAGCGTCCGAGCGAACACTTTTTTGCCAACGGAGAGGCAAGGATAGTCACGGGTCGCTCAAATGGGCTCACTGAAAGAGCAGCAAAACATAATAGTGAAGAAATGGCAGAAATTACAAATAGGGTAGAAGAAAGTGAAAAATAGCATTTTTGAGTTTTCGATGGTGATCTTTGTGATTATCACCGTCAGAAACAATGATTTTTTTACCAAAAGTATAATCACGAGCAAATTAAAATAAATGCAATTTTCTGTACAAAAGTTTGAAAAATTATTTTACAAGTAAAATCATACGGAAAAAAACTGAATATTTGTTTGTGAACAAGCAAGCACGCAATCGAAAAAAAATAAGGCAGTAAAGGATGCAGTTGTTGAGGCGCTGAAAGTGAGCCGCCTTAACAAGTAAGAACAAAGCCGGATCGCGTACATGTTAAACTATAAATCATAAATTGAAATCGACAAACTGTCAGATTTGGCAAAAATGCAACGAAACTGTTTCAAATTACAAGTTGCACACTCACAAGTGTTGGTTAGCTCGACTCGATGGCTTGCACACCGCGCGCGATTGCTGTTTTTCTTGCTCAACCCTGAAGGAGCGGCCAACGGGCGGCGGTTTGCGCCGCCATGCTTCCGCGATGCGAATACGGCGGTTGCCCCTCCTGCATTAATGTTCCGGCTAGTTTTTTCCTAGTCAAAAAAATCAACACTCTGCATGTTACCTTGCTTGTTGAGGGCAAGGTAACATGCAGAAAATCAGTTATTTTTTGCTTGTGTCTTCCAAATATTTTTTCTTATTCATTTTTCATTACTTTCTTTTCATTTGTATGCTTGTAAAAAATAAATTTAAAAAAGATGTTGTACCTGACTATCCAGGTACAAATTGTTTTCGGTTGTGCTAATTCTCATAAAAAGCAAAAACACTATGTTGGCAGTTCGAACCGTTTATTGCTGCAGAATAACAGGAACAACCAGCTGCAACTCACAAAGTACCGATTTTTCGATAAAAAAATGCGCACCTCATCCCCGACACACAACATACGAAAAGAAAAGGTCGGCATTGCACTGCGTTGAATGCAGACGCGGACGTTCAAAATGAGCCAAGACCAAAACAACAAGGACCGATGAATAAAAAACCCCGCCATTTTTTTCTAAACAAAATACAGGATATGCTAATAAGTTCTTTGTTTTGCCGCAAAAGCGCTACTGATCAAATGATTGCAATGACACTGAATAGCGCTCTGAAAGGCACAACAAAAATAGCAACAAAACAAAAGATTCAATCACCAAAAATAATGAGATTGCCAGTAGTTTTCCAGCATTGTTAAGATCAATCGTTCGGAGAACGTCGAGTTTGCCCTGTACACTTCTCATGATTTGTTTATCTGCCTTCTTGTTGACAATGAGATAGTAAATCTTCACCGGTCTGTTATGGCCCGACGGCGACCCCTGCAATCGCCAGCAACGTCTTTTGATGACTCCCTGTGATGTCAAGAATCGTCAATATGAGAACCTGCCACTCGCGACGACGTCACCATCATTTTTAAAAATCCCTATCATCGTTTCTATATCGCTAATGGTTTTGATGAATTCATTTTTTTTTCACACACAACCTTTTTGAATTCCCCCGGCTTTTTTCTATAGAAGGAGCGTCATGCATGCTGATCTACCGTAACTTTTGTTGTGCGAGAATAAACGCTGAATTAAATCACAGTGTTCCGAAAAACACATCACTTACAAAAAAACTTCCTCATAATACAATTCATACAACGATCGAGACACGACTTTTTAGTTTATCAAGAAAATTCATGGACACAATACAAAACAAACAACAAAAACAAAAAACCCGACTTCAATCATCAATCGTAACCGTATCCGTAGTAGAGCTCAATGCTTTGAAAAACGAATTAATGGGTTTGTGACGCGAATCAAGAACAACGTTGTCCGCAGCGTGGAAGTTTCCGCTGTTGAGATCAATCGTCCGGAGAACATCGAGTTTGCCCTGGATAATTCTCATGATTTGTTCATCGGCCGTCTTGTTGGCAACGAGATAGTAAATCTCCACAGGTTTAGTTTGTCCAAGACGATGAACACGGTCTTCGGCTTGCAGCAGCGCCTAAAAATAAATATAAGCATAAATGCACTGCATAAAAAGGAAACTTACACCAGGAACAAAGTACAGCTCGGCAAAAACCACCAAAGAAGCAGCGGTAAGTGTGATGCCCACACCGGCAGCTGTAAGACTCAGAACAGCAACACGAACTTTCGGATCAGTTTGAAAGTCGTTGCACAGCTCGCCCCGATTCATGGTCGTGCCGTCGATGCGGATATGACGGATATTCTCACGAGAAAGTGCCGCGCAGACAGTGTCGAGGGTGAATGAGTGATGACCAAACACCAGCAACTTCTCCGATGTGTCGCGCTCCTTCAGCATGTTGAGAATGTAGTCAACGCTGGCAGGAGCCTTCGCCACGGCGGTTTCACGAAAGAATTCCAGAATGGTAGAGTTGTTCCAACCGTTGCCCTTCAAGCTGACATTTCCTGTCTTTTTACGAAGTTCTTCGAGCGACGAAAGCCGCGTATTGATGTTGGAATCCTTGAGGGTGACGATCGTGCGGGTTTTCGTAGGCAGCATATGATCCACATCGGATTTTTCACGCCGGATCATGACCAAATCATTCAGCACAAGTTTCAGTTCCTGAATATTGCATTCAGCATGAAAGAAATAAAAATGCACAAACTTACGTCAGTATGAGTAGCGCCTTTTGCTTGCAGGCCGTAATTTGTCATCTGGCCGTCGCAATACCTCATCGCGTACTCTGTGAAGTTCGGGAAAATTCTTGGGTTAAGCATCTTGACTTGAGGGAACAACTCAACAGGTCGCGAAATAGCCGGCGTACCGCTGAGAAGAATAACACGCGAAGCGGTAATTGCCAATTCTTGGGCAGCTTTCGTCCGACGGGAGTCACCGGTTTTCAGCAGATGGCTTTCGTCCTGAAAATCATAGAAATGTTTTACATTTTTCTATCGGGAAAATGAAATAACGTACAAAAATCAAAACCCGAGGTTTGTTTTTGACAAATGCAGTGTTCCTTGTAAGCATATCATAGCTGGTGACAAAAACAGTATCGATGTTGACAGTCGCTGGGTAGACGTCCTTGGAAGTGTCCATAGCTTTCACGGTGCACGTCGGCAGGAAGCGCTCGATCGAATCAATCCAGGATGTCTTCACTGATGAGGGACAAACGATAAGCAGAGGCCATTCTTCGCGGTAATAACGAGCAATTCCAAGACCCTGAATCGTCTTGCCCAGACCCATGTCGTCGGCGACGAGAACACGACCATTTTTTGAGATGCCAAACCTAAAACACATTTTTGTCAGCTGGCTTCAGTTAGAGGAAAACTCACTTGATACCAATGCGTTGAAATGGACGAAGAACAGAGACGAGACTGTCGTCGATTCTGAGCAGCTCGTCGTCTCGGACTTCGGTGTTGGTCTGGGTACGCCATTCACGAAGCAATCCCTTTGGAATATCGGAAACCGAGATGTTGAGCTCTTTACAAAGATCAACAGCCGCCTGGTGAGCGCTCCAAGGAAAGTTATATATGTCGCCACGATTGAACCGAGCAAGCGATGCGAACCGACGCTGGACATCGTATTGAACTCCAGTGAATTGAACCTAAAACGCAGAATTGTTGAAATTCCACTGAGAATGTGATCACTTACCTTGAACAAGTCCCGGGAAACAATGGAAAACTCAGCTTTGGACAAGTTAGCATTCATAGGTCGCGGAAAGGCATTTTGGTTGTTAAACGACGGAAAGCGAGCAAACTGATTTGAGTTGCCGCGGCCATACGGGTGAGCAGATTGAGTACGATTGTAGAAGCGAGAAGACACAGGACCGCCAGTTGCGAAAGCAGGTCTTGGAGGCGGTGGACGAGGCATTGAAGCAGCCCGTGGAGCAGAAGGCGCCGCAACAGGAAGTTGCGGACGCTGAGCTTGAGCTTGTTGTCGTCGAAGAAGAGCAGCAGCACGCTGCTGCTCCATTCGTCGACGCTGAGCGTCATCCATTCACCCTGCAAGGCAACAAACATTCAAGTTTTAAAAAACGCAGTTCAAAAACGAAAGTCATTTTCGCGTCAAGAAAACATAGGCAAGACATGAGGAAAAAAATGATGATTTACAGCGATTTGTTTGTCTGTTGCTGCAATACGTGTCATGAAGCGAATCATACGCATGCGTCAGAATTCCATGAATAATTTTTTTGTAAAATTCCGCCTTTCTGCAATCTGCAAGTGATGATTTTGCTGTTCGTGTCATTCGGCTCTCAGAAGAAACGCGCACGCAGTCGCATTCGCGTGTAGGAGTAATTCAGTCAGTCAGTCTTAGCTGCCGCGACAGACGGAGAGGGTGGTTCCGCGAGCCGGCGAGTGAGACTTGTCTTTCCATAATTGACATCACAGTATGAGACTTTAATACCCTATTTTTAACTGAGAGGTATTGGCTTCGCAAATCTCTTGGATCAAAGTTGCAAAAAAAAAGTTGTTGTTTGCTTATCGATTTATTGCCCGCAACCTCTGTCACTTTCCGACCCCTTCATGATTTATTTACGTTGCGTAATTTGGTAAAAATGACAAAAAATATTAGGCCTAAAATTGCGCTCAACGTTCTCCGTTTTTTGTCATATTGTTGTCGCCGAGGCTTCTCCGTTATCAAGCAACACAAAAAAATGTTGTGTATCGGTTTGAATTCGCGCCAGTGCACTAGTATACTACTGTTTGTCCCATCGCATTCACGCTTGCGAGCGTTGACTGAGTGAGCAGCAGTGCTGCTGTTCGTCTCTGTCTCTTCTTTTTCACCTGTGTTGTACGTTCTTTCTGATTTGTTATGATTTTTTTGTTAGTCTGGTGATATCTTTGTATGATGGATACATATCCAACCTTGATAACCTTGATCTAGCGATTGTACTGCATTTTGAGAGGGTTTATAGGCGCATAAATGAGAAAAATAGACGCAAATATCAGTGAGTGATTTTTAGTCGAGTAGCATAGTTTTTTGATCGATTTTTCGTGAAAACGTTGGTTTTGCTTTGCCTATTAAATAGTAATGCCTCAAATTTTTGTTGATCTCTTACGCTACGTGTATTGTGCTACTGATGAAGTGATTTAGGCTCGATCGCAACTGATTTTGATGATTTTTTTCAGAGCTCGCAAAAAAGGCTTGGTATTGGCGAAGTTTAAACAGGTACACATGACCAAAAGGTTATCGTTTGCTCAGATTGTGTCTGGAGACGAAGCCAACGAGTCATTTCCCATTCTTCAAAAAACAAAAAGCCAAAACGAGATCTCTAAACCAAGTATGACAGCCTCAACCACGACAGAAGCTCCCAACGAGTCGAAACCCACAAAGAAGAAGCAATCTCAGTCCAAGGAACGCTCCAAGCACCAGAAGACAGATGCCGCTTCCAAGGGTGATTCGCTTGCTCCTGAGGTCGTTGAAAACGCTGAACAACCAGCGATCGCTACCACTCCAAAGACTTCTCCTAGTGTAAATCCATGGTTCCAGCAGAATAACGCAAACTCTGCTGGTACGTTTTTATATATCCCCACCTCTCCAAAGCCTGGTTTGTAATCATCTGATAGTTTCAGACCAGAATGGTTCTATGCAAAACAAAGGTTCTCAGTCCAATTCAGCAACTGCCAACGCTCCGGTACCTGCTGCTCGTGGAACTCCGGCAACCACGGCTCCGGTCAAGGCTTTGGACAAATCGCTGGAGGACTGGCCTGCTCTACACCAAAACATTCAAAATACCACGGGTCACGTGTCGTCGAAGCGTGCATCAACTGAGACAATCTCACAAACTGCTCAGAATCACGTTGGTTTTATGGTACTTTTTTCATGTTTAATTGGCACCTTTTCAGACGGCTAAACAGACTTCCAAGAGTGCAAGTCCTAACGGAAGAAGCCAAAAGGTGTTGAAAAACAACTGGAAAAAGGTGGACATTGATGTCGACTACAATGCGCATCGTCCCGTCCGGCGCAACAAATCGTCACGCAAAGCTCAAGGTTTTATTATTTATAAAAGTCCGGTTGCGTTAGTCTAATTGTAAGCGTTTTTAGCGAACGGTAGACCGACTCCTAATGAAAATGTCAACGGCGCCGAAGAAGTCGAAGATCAAGATTACTGGTGAGTTGTTTTTTCTTCATAGACTGTCTTGGGGTTAGGACAGCATGGCATTTCTAATGAACCAAGTTGCACACGAACAACTTTTCCTTTTTTTCCGTGTTACAATAACCGCACACACTTTTTATTTTCATGTGTTCGTATCTTCATCTTTAGGCCTGGTTCATTATAACCTTTTCTGCAGCGTGTCTGGCTGAGTGGGTTCTGTACTGACATCGGGGTGTTTTTTTGCATGCCAGAATATTGGTATAGGAATGATGTGGTGAAGGTCGAAACACCGGGCCTTCTCTTCCCTGTACCTCGTGTTAGGTGCACAAAAAAAGGACACTCTTGTTTATTTTTGCATAGTACGTATAAAAAAACGAAAGCAGCTGTAAATGTTGCTCTTTTTTCTTCTTCTTGGGTAAAAAAATTAATATGTCTTATATGCTAAAAAGATGACGGCTTATGTCTTGTGGCAGGCCTTTATTCAAGCTTGGAAAGTGGTAGCAAACGCGGTATGACTATTGCCAGCTGGATAGGGAGGGAAGGAAGGCATTGCGACTAGCTCCGTTAACTTAGCTCTCTGTTTTTTTTGTTATCCATCCCGAGAAAAAATAAGCAAGCAAACACCATTGCATCTATAAAAAAACTCAAAAAAGGCAGTAATCTTCTTGCGGATAAAACTTTGTATTCCAATTGGTTTTATGCCGTGTGTCGTAGTGGACGTTTATTAATACTTTGTTCGATTACTCTATTTTTATGTCATACTCTTACCACCCCTTGATACTTATTAAAAGACAGAAGTTGTTTATCTCCCTTGTTTCTTCCATTATTTTTTGGCTAATAGGTAGAAACCGCGCTGTACATGCTTGTCAGCTTGCATTAAGCTACAAAGGAAGTGCTCTCTGTCAAAAAAGTGAACGTCAACGTATATACCGCTGTGTATTTCTCTAGAGCCGATGTGTGTGTTGTATGTCGTGCTTACTTGAATGAATTATACTCCTCACATCTATTCACTAACACACACGTATTGCATGCATACATACATCGACGCACGACGACTCTTCTGATATGAATGTGGCCAACGCACTACCTTTTTTAGGGACAGGAATGATTTCGGATAAGAGAGCAATTTGATGTTGTACTGTGCAAGTGGTGTTTATAGCAGAGTTGTTCAATTCGACAATTTTCAGTGCTCGCTCTGCTCGCGCTCTTTGAGCAATTCAATTTTCCGTGCTCGCTCTGCTCATGCTCTTTGAGTTCCTAAAATTTTCGCGCTCGCTCCGCTCGCGCTCTTTTATTCTCAGATCCTCTGCTCTTGCTCTGCTCACGCTCGTGAGTCGAGCAGGAGCGAGCAATGAGCGAAAATGGCTCACACAAGAAAAGTGAATTTTGAGTCACAAATTCAGTCCTTTTCTAAAAGAAAGACCGCATATTGCTTGGAGATACCCCCAACATCGTGTTTTTGATCGAAACTACCAGTATTTTAGTATTTGTAGCACTGAATTTGTAGTGAGCAGTGCTCATTTGAAAATTTATCGCGCTCGCTCTGCTCGCGCTCTTTGAGCACTCCAATTTTTCGTGCTCGCTCTGCTCATGCTCATTGAGCACTCCAATTTTTCGCGCTCGCTCCGCTCGCGCTCGTGAGCTGAGCAGGAGCGAGCAGTGAGCAGGAGCAATTTGGTGAGCATCGAACAACTCTGGTTTATAGATATTTTGTTTTGGAACCGTATCTCCAGCAGATTTTTATGCAACAACAAAAAAACGAAAAGAGGGTTTTTTACGTGCTCTTTTTCTCTGTTTGCCCTCATTCAACGTTGGTATATGTCGTTTTTTTTCCTCACTGCCTACGACGTGTTCAAGTCTTTCTATAGTGATGGCCAGAGCAGAACGAGAGAGTTTTTCACCACTACTACAGCCTACACACAGAGCATAAGAAGAAACAGCGTCCAACAGAGGGCGAGGTTTCGTTTGTTTCTTGCCTTGCCCGACGACATGCCCTTGCCTCCTTTTTCTCCCTTTTTAGTTCTTTGATAAAATATTTTTTACACGCGGCACATTTCACGTAGTTACATGTTGTAAGCTAAATTGTGCCGTTCTTGTTTGTGGTCGCGCATATAAGCATTTCCCTTGATATTTGGAAGGTAATGTAGTCGTTATTGTTTTTTGTAGCACGGTGCAAAATTGAAGTCATTTTATGTGCTCTCTCAGTGGTCATCTAATTTTGTGTCCTTCTTAATAACACTTCTAACTATTTCGAAACGATGACACTTTATGTATTTGATTGCCCGACTTGACGTATGCCTACGTACTTCTTCCATGTACACTGCTTTCGTTGTTTTTTTGCATTCATGGCGTTGCCTTGTATGTTTTTTTTGTGATGCATTTACACTCCTGTTTTTGTCCGGCTTGCGTGTTTTTGCGTACCACCATTTTTTTTGGAGCTTACAGCAACTTTTTTCAACACATTGCGCCTTGATTGCTATGGGGGCGTTCATGATTCTCCGGTTAGCTTTGCTCTCATTTGCTGTGTTCGTAGATCATTATACGGTTTTTTATTGCTTTGCGTTATATTTTTTTGTATCTATTGTGTGTAAAAAAACTACGATAGTGTGGTAGGCACGCATTTCAAAAAAGTACAGAAATACGAGTTTGGATATGTTTGAGCGTAGGAGGATGTTTTTTTCATCTAGGGACGGTTGTGTATTGAGTGGGCATAATGACTTTTTGATTAATTAATTTTTTTCAGGTACTTTGACGACAGTTCTAACGGCTATTACTATCAACACTCGGGAAGTCAAGGCTGGAAGAAAGGAGGTTCTGGTGGAGGACGAGTTGAAGGAATTCAGAATCCGAATTCTTCAAGCACATCATCTCCTGAAATGCATCAAAAGCAACAGCAGCCTAACCATCAATCGCAGTCACAATCCCTCGGACAGAGAGACGAAGATAACATGCCGCCTACTGCTTTTACGGGACGAAACGTACGCGGACAACAAGGCAAGAATCAGAGCAAGCGAAAGAATGACGAACAACAACCACAGGGACAGAGTGTTGGCTCTTCACAGGTTACAACAAATAACTACGGTCAAAATGCCTCGACATCGAGAGGCGGCACACAGGGTGGCAACAGGCGTGGACGCGGTGATTATAGTTATCGTAACAACAGTCGCACAAACAATCAGTTCTACTGGCATCGCAATGCTGCTGATGTTCTTAATGCTCAAAACAGTGAAAATGCTTCTGGAAGCGGGGTAAAGAAGGAAGAAAACGGTGAAAAATCTGATAATGGAAAGAACAACCCGAATGCTAAGCGCAACCGCGGACCGCTCCCTGATTGGGACGAAGTTGCGGATACACCCAAGGAAGAAGTCTTTGACTACATGGAACAAATGGAGCGTCAATGCGCTCAGTTCTACGCCATGTCTGGTGTTCCGCCATTTGACACGCGCTATGCGTTTGACCAGAGCCGTGCTTTGATGAGCCAGATGCCGTTCACCATGTATCCGCCTTTCTTCAGCCCTCCTCCATATGTCATTCCGCCTCCGATTGTTCCCCCGGTTGTCGCTGCGGCCCCCAGCGTCCCAGCACCCCCGAACAAGCCAGAGCAGAACGGCGTGGCCAACAAGGCTTCTCCTACTATCAGCGCTGCCGGTGACGCAAGTGATGCTTCCCCTCCTCATGTTGCTGCCGCTCCCGTTCCCGCGGCCAACGTTTCGGTTGCTGCTTCTCGACCCGAATCCGCTGATTCTTCACTCACGGCTTCGGTGCCCCCGACACCGACGCCTCTCATCTCGCCCGAGCTTTTCCCCATCGTACCCTACGTGCTTGGACCCATTCCTCGCAACATGCCTCTGCTGGGACCTACATTTACCAGAACTCCTCAGCAGCTCCGAGACATGGTACGCAACCAGGTAGATTATTACCTGTCGGACGAAAATCTTCAAAAAGATTTCTTCCTTCGCAGAAAGATGGATCCTGAGGGATATCTTTCTGTCAGTCTTATTGCCAGCTTCCCTCGTGTAACCCGTCTTACGCAGGATCTCAATATCATAATCGACAGCATCAAGGCTAGCGATGTCATTGAGATGCATCCTAGCGGCTACAAAGTTCGTCCCAAAAATCCCGCACAAAACTGGTCTCTCAACGATGAGAATTCTCCTGAAAACATCCGTGCCAAAACTATGGAGCATTCTCTGAAACGTATTATTACGATCGCCGACCCTGTCAATTCAAAGACTGTCATCGACAGCGAGATTGCCGCTAATCTTCGCCCACAAGACAATGTTAGCGCTTCCGAAACGGAATCATCCGATGAGACTACAGACGATGCTTCTGCATCTGAGTCCGAAAAAGCCGTCGACGAACCCCAGGCACCCGTCGATGAAGGTCCACAGACCCCTTCTGAGCCTCCGACTCCGACTCCGGCTACTACGACTGCTGCACTGCCTGCTTTCGTACCCAAGCAGCCTCAGGTGGCCGCGCCTCCTCCAACTGCACAGATCAAACCTCAAGTTGAAAAGGTCAAGGTTGCGCCCCCCAAACCTCAGCCCAAGGTTGTCCAGCCCGAACCTGTCGTTGCTTCGGAACCCTCCAGCAAGCAGAGCTCCGTTGAGCGCAGCGAGACTTCGTCGACCGTCTCTGCAACCCCAGTGACTGGTGCTGAAGAAGTCGATGACTGGCAGGAGGTCAAGACGAAGCGTGGCAAGAAGGGAAAGCAGACCGTTGTCTCGAGCGTTCGCCGAAGCAGCAGCAACCGTCAGCCGGACCTCGATTTCCAGTTTGACAGCGAACTCGGCCCCGAACTTGCCAACATTCGAATTCGCCGATCGTCTTCTTCGCACAGCTCCTCCGAGTTGCAAGAAGATATCACGGATGCCAACATTGACCAGCTCATCGTAGTCACTGAGAATGCCAAGAGAACTCTCGATCGTACTGGTGATGCAACCAAGCGCTCGGAGCGTAACCAGCGCTTCAACGAAGAGATGGAGCACGGTCTTCGTCGCTACGAAGAAGAATTATGGCTCGCTGATGCCAAGGTTGCTCCTCCTGTGAGTTTTTATAACTTTTTTAGTTTAATTTTCTGAATAGCTTTTTTTCAGAAAATCAATATTGCCTCCGAGGAACAGTTCCAAGAACTGAAGAAATCCGTTGACGTAAAAACGTCACCTCCAACGAAGTCAGCTGAAGCTGCTGCGGAAACCGCGGCTCCGGCCCCCCCTCCCGCTTCGACCTCAGAGTCTAACACTTCCCAGGGATCGCAATCTGGAGCTTCGATTTGGAAGCAAAAGGCTATGGAACGTGCCGCAGCCAACGCAGCATTGGTATGGCTTTTTTTATGTTTTTTAAGAAAAGCCGTTATTTTTTTTTGATATTTTTTAGCCTCGTAGTCCAGTAGCAAAGCGCGAAGCTACCGAACCCCTACCTCGCTTCTACCCCGCTATTGCCACCAACAAGGAACGCCGCGCCAAAAAGGCAGCCAAAGTGACATTTGCCGAGCCCGTCGCTGTTTCGCAGTCCATTGGTTGGGTACTCGGTACTAAGTCGACACCCGAAAAGGTCAAGGCGAAAGATAGCAACGGATCGATGGAACCTGGTCTCCCAGATGATCATCCGTTTTCTATTCTTTACAAGCACGGCTACAAACCTCAGGTATGTTTTTGCTTTATTAGAAATATTGTTTTATAAAATGCCGTCATTGTTTATAGGTGTACACCGAGTGGCGTGACAGTTGCCTCAAGCAGCGCAAAGCTATGGGCTTTGACGTCGGTGAAATGCAGACTCTCTACCGCTTCTGGGGTAATTTCCTGCGTGATTCATTCAACAAGAGCATGTACAACGAATTCCGTCGTCTTGCTACCGAAGATGCCAACTCTGGGTATGTTTTTATATTTTTCTATGTTTTATTTATTTTTTGTTTGGTTTCAGTCATCGTTATGGCATCGAAGCTCTCTTCCGCTTCTACTCTTACGGTCTTGACAAGCGTTTCCGTCCCACGCTGTACAAGGACTTCCAAGACGAAGTTCTCGCAGACATCAAGCGAGGCTTCAACGCCGGTCTGCAGAGATTTATCGATTTCATTCGCCACTCGAAAATTTCCTCCCAACTCGAGGTTCTTCCTGAGCTTGCTTGCGAAATGTCCAAATTCAAGAAACTGACCGAAAAGGTATAATAGCCTTCTGAGTCTTCCCAATACTCCCGGTGGTTTTAGACTGCTGCTGATGCTACAGACGCAACTGTTGAGGCTTAAATCAGATGGCTGCCAAACTGGGTGTTTGTTTTCTCTCAAATAGCTTTTGTGTTCCTTATCCGGTACCAATTCTCTTCTGCTTTTTGCATCGTACCAAACTTGCCTTGACAGTTTTCGTCTATTCGTAATTTGCAACCTACGTTTAATTTTTTGTTTTGCAATTTAATTTGGGATTCTGTTTTCTTTTCCTTCTCCTTCCGAGTAAGCATCTTGACAGCATCGCCCTACTCCCTGCCGACTGAGTGGCTCACCTCCATCGCCTTCTTTCTTGGCGAGTCCAACAACTACGATCGTAGTTCAGATTTTTGTAGAGCTAATTTGAATACATAAATAATATGTGTATTTCGTGGTGTTACTTTTTTTATTACATTTTTTTGGTGACCTGGTTTCTATTTTTTTATTGAACAAGATATTTGAATATACTTTTGGTGCGTATCTTTTTCTTCATGGATATTGTTGTTATTTCTTTTTCGGTTCAGTGTGTGTGCCTAGCATTTTGATACAACTCTTCTTGGACGAATTTATCATATAATGTACACACTCACTATTCTCTCTTGTTTTTTATTCTCTAGCGGGACAGCTGTTTATCGTGACATTTGACTATGACTGTAGTGCTCAAGACCATCGTATCCAATTTTTTCGTATAGATTTTTCCTTAAATACAAATTCTATGATATATCACATCCCTCTATTTCTCGTATCTGACTTTTATCAAGTGTTAAAAAAACCTGATTTATGCTTTGTCAAATGCTACCGTCACATCTACGGGAGATCCAGAGACATTGCGTTTCGAAAAAAAAGTGATAAAAAAATTCTGTCGGTTGTGCGAACATTTTGTCTACTTTTTTATTGTTTTTGTTTTTCTTGCTGTTATTTCTGTCACTCTCTCTTTCTCTTTTGTGGCCTTTTTCCAACCTATTGAGCGTAGTAGGCATAGTCTCTTTGAAATAGAAATTTTATAGGCTGTTGTCGAGGTGATTGATGATTCATTTTTTTGTTGACGTTATTTTCTTTTTTATGAAATAAAGACTGATTAATATACAGTGTGCTTTTCCAAGGGATTTCTAATTGCTTTCGGAGCCAATTGCTATGAATAATGGGGCTCATAATGTCAGAATCATGTACGATTGCCTGAATGCAATCGTAGAAAATATGGCTGCATTATGAATAATTTTGAAGCGAAGGGATGGGGTGATAGTGTGTAAAAAATATTTTTTTTCATTTTGACATTGATAAAAAAGCTGTTTACACTTGTCCGCCGACTAAAAGCTTTTTCTGTGGTTAACTTGATCTTGGGTGCTGGGGAGCAGCACAAACGACAGCAGTTCGATATATGCTCAAAGGTCATCGCTGGCCGAGTCGAGCTATTGACGGAACTATGCCAGGGAGACTGAATTGGCGATCGCAAACTGGACCTGACATTTTACAGTCCAATCCTCTTTTGAGCAACTGTATTGTTTTGCAAAAAACCACATAAAGTGAACCAGCGATGTTGTTTACTAAAATCACATCAGAAAACAATACACAAAAAAGTAAAAATTTGTTTTCAAAACACGTTGAAAAGTTAAAATTTGTGATTCCGAGCCAGGGGGACTGAAAAAAAATAACAAAAAAAAGTTCAAAAAGTATGGCGGAAAACAAATAAATAAAACAACCTGTATAGATTTCAATTCAACAAGCATCAGAAAATCACTGACATGAACTCCGCGAGCTTTTTTCGCCGGTGAATTAACAAAAGCTGCAAATATTTTTTTCTGCCGTGGTGCCACTGATTTGCATTTTTTGTGCGTTTGTGCTTGATCGGATCAACCGGGATTTTCGGTTCTGAGAAAAATAGAATTAAAAATCATAGCATGACCGAGTGTGCGTGAAACGATGCCAAACTTCATTCAAAAAATGTTTCAGAGCATATGTTTATCATTTTTATCAGCAACAGTAATAGTTTAGTTTACTTTCTTTTAATTATTTGCCTCGAGACAGTTGGATAACGCCTTCGTGCATGACGTTTTGCTTGTAATCTATGATATTTCATATTATTCTTCTGATGTATGATTTCAGCCAAATAAACTTTTATGTCGGGTTGAGTCGAGCTGCACTGCGCGCACGAAAACTCTGCCATGTCTATTACAATCGCAATCGGTTTGCCCTTACTGGATTTTTTTATTAGTGTGCACATCAGCGCAGGCAAAAGCCAATAAACACGAATGGCTGCAATTATGTACACATCTTTTTTGTATTTTTTATGGCTTATAGCTAGTACAATACTTTTGTTGTATGAAAAGCTTGGATCAACGGTGTGCAATTTTCATGACGGAAAAATAGCGCTTCCAAAAGCTGTCCATGAAAAAAAATAATGTAATTGCAATAAAATCACATTTTTTATTGAATACATTATAGTCAATTTTTTTCACGTTTTAATGAAAGCAGAATAAATACATTTTAAATTGTATTTTTAAATGTATCTCAAATGTTTGAATTCGCAAAGAAAGAACCAAAAAAACATCAGCATCGAGAAATCATTTTATGAAAAAAAAGCAAGCAAATTCTACCACGTATTATCACAAAATTAAAAATTTTCAAATAAAAGACTGATCTCATCGTTCTAACAAATACGAAAGTTGTTGGAAATTCCAAAACGCAGAACTTATATTTTGAAGTCCGCGCACAGATCTTTGTAGAGTTCTTCGTGCCTTTTCATGAATGCCTGGACGCATGCCACTTTGCTGGAATGGTCCGGCTTCTCAAAAAACGCTTCCTTGATTGATGGCACCTGTTCAGTGCTGTCACCTTTGATGAGCCATTTCACGTTCTCAAGACCAAACAGAGGGATGTAAATGCTTTCCATGCTGATAAAGTCAAGCAAGTTAGGGAACATCAATTTGCCCTGAAATAATACTGTCTGCCAGGAATTAAACACAGCAAAAAACTCACGCGACGCTCGATGAACGTGCCAATGCATTTAACCATCGCTGTGTCATCGTGTTCGCGACCAAGCAGCTGTGATAGCACAAGTCCGTTTGCTATCACGAAGTCGATGAGCTTTTCGTTTATCGTTTTTGAAGCAAAGTTGCCGAACGCCAGCAGCATTGTGATGTGGATTTGTATTAAAGCCGTATATGGAGTTAAAGAGTCTCGATCAATGGCGCGGAACATGTTGGGTATGTACACATCTTTAATCAGCGGTCCTGAAGTTTGAAAAGACAACAGCAAGTTGTTTGTGTAGTTCAGAGCATCAGGTAATTTTCCGATGGCCATGGAAGCGATCATGCCAGCGGTGTTTGAAACAAGCTTGTCCGGCTGCATGTCAATGAGTTGCAAAACTATTCCAAATTCGCTAGAAACAAGCAAAGCGTTGAGAAGATAGTTCCAGAGGTTAGACAAATCAACGCCGTGAAGAACTGAAAAGTAGTTAGGATCCAATAACCGAGTTAAGTTACTGGTGTTTTTGATAACTGCCACAGTACTTTCAATCGAACAGTTTATGGATGTGGACGGGTTCTATAAAAATATAATGTGTAAATTTTATAAAGAATCTTTTGTTAGTAACACCCACCGCTGGGATGCAATAAGGAGCGTATAGTAAGTTTAGATCAAACTTTTGGGGGTACGTCTTAAAATTGGACCACACGGCTTCGAACCCGGAAACGGACATATCGTAAACATTGGCAGGAAAGTACGCCATAATCCCGTTTCCGAACGCTGCAGTCCACTGTTGCAGTCCGAATGCAAAGGCGCCGATGGTAATGCTTATATCATCCTGCTTTGCATGAGCGGCTCTTTGCAATACAGTACTGACCGTCGAAGGCTTTGAGAAATCCAGTGACTGTGGTTTTCGGCCTACAATGCTTGTGATTGCCGTCATAACGAACGAGTTGTAGAGAGGAAACACCCGTGGGAGTAATACTTTCTTTTTTCTAATATCAGGCTTTTTCATTTTTCGAAAACCCCTAACGTATGGTTTTTTTGCAGCTTCGAGTCCTGTGGTAATGCGCGGAAAAAGCGATGTATCGCGTTTAGGCACTTTGGGCTTGATAGCTGCCTTCCGACCTTCAGAACCGTCTGGGTTCTGGGCGAGGAGGATAGCGAGGTTTAGCAGCGTGAGAGATACAGAGTTGGGGAAGGCTGCATCACCAAAGAGAATGGTTGATATGTCAGCTAAAAATGAGTTATAAAAACCTACATGCATACAAAAAAACTTACCAATAAGCATATCCAAAAATATGTGCCCTTCGACGGAGAAGACTTTAGTCCTCAAATGTTCCACAAAACGTAGAACATCCTGCGAAATGGCACAAAGCCCCGTCGGGCAATGGTGTGCCAGCTTTGATAAAATCACGACGCCTGCATGAACTGATTGTTTACCTGCATCAAATATCGTCTCAAAAGCAGTCAAAACCAAGGTGGACGGCGTATTCTTTAAAAATCTGATCATGAACATGCTTTGGAAGCCGGGAGTAGTAAGAAAATCAAAGAGCTTTTTCAATTGAGCGATGAGTGCTTCGTCTTCAGCGCGAACAAGCGGAATCAGCTTGGGAAACAGTTCGACCAAATCATCGTCGTCAAAATGCTTCAGAGCAACTTCTAATTGAACCAGATACAGACGTCTTGCCGCGTCTGGTGAAAGTGCATTCTGAGGATTTTTAAAATCTGTAAGAAGAGCTTCTAAGACGAGCAATTTGCACGTCCGGCGAACTTTAGATGGAGCGTTGAACGCTGCTTCTCGCCATAATGCTTCATCCATAATATCACGGCTTTTTACTGCATCTACTTCCATCATCCTTGACCTATGAAAAAAATGGCAATTTGAGTTTTTGTTTGTTTTAAATCCGGGGGGGGGGCTTTTATTGTGGATTTAACGGGAAAAAGAAAAAGGAGGGAAGATTTGGAACTGGCGCTTTTATATTTAGCTTTGTCCAGTGCGTGGATTCTATTCTCTCGACACGAAGTACGCGCTCGACAATTTGCTAAACACATGGAGACATGTAACGGAAATGCAATATTTTAATTGGAGCAAAATAAATCCGTACCCATCATGGTCAGTCTCAAGACTAAAATGTGATTCAAATGCATCCTAGTTGCCATAAAGGTGACCCCAAAAATCAGTCGCATACTCAGGTGGCGTGCACGCTGCACGCACACAACGACCATTAGCCGCCTGCCTTGACAAACTCTCCGATCTGAAATAGCGCTTGGACGAGCAATGGTCGAACGACTGCTTTATCCCATGTCCGACTGCTTTATCCCATGCAACAATCGCTGTATGTGCTTTGGCAATAGAAGGGCGGCGAACCTGCGACTTCTGTCTGGAGTACTTTTGAAAACTCATTGGCCCCGAATGGCATTGAAGTATGTTTTGCAATCAAATTAAAAAAAATATTCACACTGTAGTTCGAAGTCGATACTTACAAAAATCTGCTCAAAAGACATAAAAGGATGACCTGTCCGAAACCTGGATTTGACAATCTTCAAGAAGTTTTATACTTCTAACGAGAATTTTCTTCCCTTGATGTCAATCTGTGACAAACACCGGTGCACTTTATCTCCGGAGCAAACGCTTGCCGACCAACTTGACAGAAAGAATACCACCGCCTTTGATATAGCTTTGATCGCTGTCTCCGACATCGAAATTCTTGATTAAATTTGTTGTTGTTTTTCTGTAAAAAAAAATTCTGGTTTGACTTCAGGTTCGGGTAAAATTGCAATGTGTGTAGTGAAAGAAACGTTGTTCAATATTGAAACAGATAATACAATTTATTATGCTTTACTTTATAAAAAGTGAATAAATAATAAATCATATGTTAAAGTTCATCTCGAAGGTCTGAATTCATGTGTGCCATCATTGGGCACCCCCCACCTGACGACACTACCGGAGGATGATTGCCTGACATGTGCGGAGCACTGCGGCTTCTGGCCAGTACAGGTTCCGGAAGCAGCTCAACTTCCTGGCCACCAAAAATAGCATTGATGTGCTCAAGTTGAACGTGCTTCAGAGGATGGGCTTTTTTAGAAGACAGTTCAATTTCGTAGTTCGGATTGTTTCCATCGAGAGATTCACGTGTCAAAGAAGCATCGCCGTTGATGGTTGAGCACGTCAAAGACTTCTGAAAATTGCGGGTAACTTTAAGAGGGAAAAAGAAAATCGTACCGGATAACCGATGCATAACAGAGGCACGGCTGCTTCGGGAACCTGCATCGTCGCAAAGAATCCGGTCAGCTCAACTGAGTATTTTCTGAAGTTACAAAGCATGATAGTTGAAAAAACAAAGAAATTAATGCAAACCTATTGATTTCAGCAAAGTTAAAAAGAACAGCATTTTCTTGTTTTGAAGCCAAAGCCACGAATTCTGAATGCAGCTTGTCATCGTTATCGTGGATCAACAAAGCCAGGTCTTTGGGGTTTTGGTACACGAGATCGCTGGTAAAGCCTTGACTTAAGTTTAACTAAATTTAAAAAATTGAGCTATGCAACATAGAAAAAAAATAAAATACCACTGCCGGAAGCGAGCTCTGAGTAATGTGCTGTATAAGTGTTGGAACATCAATGTTTCCGGATAAATCCCGTCTCCTCGTCTTTTCCAGTGGTCTAAAGGTCGTAACGCTCGGTGTAGTTTCGGGCTTAATAGTGTAAACAAGATGATAACGACCGTATAAAATGCCAGCAACTTTTCTGAAGGCTTCAAATTCTTCGCTGTCTTCATCTTGAAAAATGCCAGTTGTAATCGCCGTTCTCTGGCCCAGAGACGGAAGATTAGGAAGATATCCCTGTCTGACCTGCTTCCAGACACCCGAGTCGTCGATTCGTAGCACGGGGCCTGCTGTAATTCTGAAAAACAGAAAATTTGAATGTCATAGAGAAATGTAACATACATCTTAATCCACTCGGAATAAAAGTCAGCATCTCGCATGTTGAATTGTGCGGCTATCTTTTGAGCATTTTTGTAGACAAATATTGTATGCTTATCCTGGTGTCCAATGGCAAATGCACGGCACACGTCTATTTCCTCGTGGCATGCAACGCTGCCAATAACGACATTGGTCTCCTGAACTGTGTCTGCCACCTGGTTCCAGAGCCAGAATGCATGGAGTGATTCCGTGTTGACCTTGGTCCAGAAGAGTATTAAAATGTACTTTTCGTCTTCATTTTCGAGTAAATCATTTAATTCCTCGCCTGCAAATGCGGCAAGACGGTCGCTCTTTTTGATGCTCGTCACATCGAGTGTTCGAAATTCCAGGATACGTTCATTAATTAAATTTAGTTCCGTAGCCGAGCGTGTAACAATGGCGCCAACCGGAGATCGATGGGCTTCCTTGGCCCGATTTTTTTGGGCAAAAGACGAAAGTTCCTTGACCGTTATCTCACGCACAAATCCAACTTCATTTTCCGTTTGTTTAGAAGCGAATGGCATGAGAGATAGTTTACTGTGCCTCGAAAATGAACTACAAAATGGGTTGTTTTTTGTAGTTAAAGATACATTTTGAGGTAAAAAACATACTCCAATAACGCCAACTCAGTTTTTGCAATGTTGGTGTTATGCTTCCGGTCCAGGCTGTAAACAGTAGCTCCGTGGCTTCTGAAAAAATGGTTTTTGTTCCTTTTACAATGGAGAGGAAGTGGGAGGGATGACTGTGTCCCTACCCCCTGTGTGAAAGCGCATTCAATGGCACAAGGGGACGCTAATTATCGTTATGAATGTGTAGATGAATGAAAAACATGATATCTCCTTAATTCCCCGCATTTATTCTCATAAAAATGGTTATCTTTAAGACCCTGCGTTCCTTTTCTTTTAAAATATGAATAATAATTCTTAGTTTTTGAGCTTTGTGCTGGCAGCCATATATTCTGTTTTTTGTGATAATTAATTGTTATTATTTTTTTATTATGTTATCACTTACGAGTCTTCGACGACGATGAAGTGATATGGCTCATTTAGAGGGTATTCCGCGCACTGTGAGTAACCATTATCCGTGCAATCAACCTGGAATTTGTTGTTCGCAAATTTTTATTTTTGTTTTGAACTCACGTTTTCGTTCTCAATTGTAACCTCAGCAGACAGTTTAAGCCGCTGTCTCAAAATGTTAATTAAGTCTATGACTTCTTGTGTGAATTGCAAATCTTTCTCTGAAACATGTGTTTTGGCTTTAACTAACAATTAAAATTTTCTTGTTCTCGTACCAGTAGACGCGCTGTATATAAACGTGGTCTGGATAAACTGCGCTTCAGGCACAATTCCGGGTGCGGTATCCCCCAAGCCATTGTCTAAGTCAGGTGAGCTGGAACCGTGTTTAAAGGGACACTGACTGCTGAAATTCCCAACCTTTATTAAAAAAAAACTCATTGTAAAGTAGTCTTACAAGCCTGGAGTCAATTGCAAGGATAACAAAATTATAGATCCGACATAGAACAGAGAAAACATTTTTTGTAGTCTTATCCGTTGAAAAAAATGCAATTGAACGATCGGTTTTGCAAACGTGTGCCTTGAACGCCACGCACTTCATGCGGACGAACTGTTTTTGAAGGCCGCCAAAGTTTGACCTTCATCGATCGAAGGAGACCAATAGGTTAAGGAGTGCTTTTTTTGATACACGAATTTCGGAAGAGATGCTTTTATCAAAACACATCATTTTTTGCAAAATGTTTAATCTCAAGATGTTCTTCAATTTTGGTTCTCTGCTATTAAAAGCACAAACCGGGGGAGTCGTAACTTATTTAAACACGTATTTTAGGTAGCAACATGATGTCATGCACAATCAAGAATTTTTAATAGCATCAGCAATTTCGTAAATCTTAAATTTAAACTACGAGTTGCTATTTGAGTCGAGGGAATGCGGAATGCTGTTTTTTAGCCATCGAAAGAGGGTCATCATGCAGCAAAAAAATGTCTATCAAAAAAAAAGTTTTTCATAATTGTGTCACACCCCGTTGCATGCAAAAACATAGAACAACATTAATTGAGATCATTACAACGGCTTTATTGTATGCGGAAAAAAACATCCGTTTACAAAAAATCTAACATCCGTCCAAACTGCCTGTTTTTGATTTTTTTGTTTTTCCGATTCCGTCGATCGTTTCTCATGTTTGTTTCTTCTTTTCGCGGAAAAAAAGCATACCAGCACCGAGTGGTGAGTCAAATAATTATTCTTCAATCACCCGCATTACTGAAAACAACTATAAACAAAATTATATCAGGCATGCTTCAAACAATTATCTCCGCCGCCTCGTGTCTACTAAAAAAATACAAATGTATTTTAATGACCTTTAACAGACTAAGGCTCCCACATCTTTGAGAATCATTACTTGATGCCTTGTAGCGTATTTATTTTTTTGTTCGATGCTTCGCGTTGCCGTTTGATACCCAGAGTGGTCAATGTATAGATAAATGATTCTGAATCTCTTTCAGTGAGTATATTTGATCAGATACCAATGCATGTACTTCTATGGATCGTTGTACTAATCACCCTGCTTGCGTTTTCACATGCTATTCCATTTTCCATGAAACAGTTTCCTCAACTTGGCAACATTAAAGAATTGTTATCATCAAAATCCCAGAAATCGTCTCAGAAGTTTGGAACCCTCAAACTTTGTCCTCCGGGTGAGTTATAATTTTTTTGAAGAATATTAATGCATGATTTTGATTTCCAGGTGGACGATCATTCTTTGAAGCGTTTCAACTCGCGTGTCCTATGCGACGAAAACGATCACCCTTCATCAAAGAAGGCAAGGACTACCGACCTGCGACGGTCCAGGAAATCATGAACATTTGTTGTTTAAAAGGTTGTGAATTCACTGATTTCTTTCCCCATTGTGGACCTTTTGAAGCGTGGACGTAAATTGTGTCAATGAATGTCAAATATCGTTAATGAATGAACCAATAATAGTTGAAGTTATCGGAATTAAGTTCAAAAAACATGTACGTGCCTGGTGCTAAGTATATATCATTGCACGTACATTGAGCATATAAGCATGTCCCGTGGATACAAACTAGTCTCCCCATTCGTTTCGTAGCATGCAAAAGCCAAAGGCAGCGACCAAAATTTATATAATCCTAGAGATAAATTGCAATACACAATCAAAGCAGCAAGATTCTAATTACATCTTACCTTGACAGGTTAAATGAAGAAAAATCAAGCAGCAGGCCAGCGCCACTGGTTGGCAGGTGCCGCCTCGACCAGAGGCTCCCAAGCCTTGCTGTCGATGATGGCACGAGCAGCCTGCAGTTCAAATTCAGCCTGCTCAATGACCTCTTCGATCTGGCCCATGCCAATCTTTTCCTCGAGTTTCTGGATATCGGGTTCGTTCTCCACAAGCGACAGGCGCTGGTTGACGAGCTCTTCGGTGTAACGGCGGTACGCGGCAGTAGCAGGAACTTGCTGGAGTGCGCGCAAGATTCGACCATAGACAACCTTCAGCGTGTGATGCGGGTG
Organism: Turbatrix aceti; assembly: GCA_963969345.1. Taxonomy (NCBI): domain Eukaryota; kingdom Metazoa; phylum Nematoda; class Chromadorea; order Rhabditida; family Panagrolaimidae; genus Turbatrix; species Turbatrix aceti. The sequence goes on along the minus strand of OZ017770.1, from coordinate 1,213,393 downwards.
CTCATTGACGAACAGTCCGGTGATGCCGGTCGTCTGAAGTATTTTCACCATAGATAAAACGTACAAGGAAGCAAAGAATGAAAGAAACAAACCTTCTTGTGGAAATCAGGCGAAACAGTGCTGCGCTTCTTGAAACGGAAGATGTACGGGTTCTGGTACATCGTGCGAGCCAGCGTCATCTGCGTCGACTGGCGTGCAACTACCGGGATACCCTTCGCAAGGCCGAACATAGCGCTGAAATCAAGGATGTTTAGAAAAACCCGAGGAAAATGTAAGCAACACGACGACTGGATAAAGTTTATAGAAAAAAGCATTGAAGATTTTTTTCCAGTTGAGACAACAGAGGAGCTGCGCACAGGCGCATGAGGCAAATTGAAAGTGAACTCTGGCTGACTTGTGTGTCGCGTTTCTTGCAGGATGTGCATTTTGGAAGATTTATTTCAATTACCTAATTCTGCGCGGGATCGGTATAAGCAATTACAAAGTGCTTGAAAAAATACAACACATTTGAATGTCATATAAATTGTGAAGCACCTTGAGGTCAAGGTATCAGTTTTGTGAATCAGTCCAGACGTGTTTTACAATATCGAGAACTTAGCTTCATGCAAGGTGTTTGCAATTGATCATCTGTGATGCATGATACTTATCTCAAGTGTGGGGTTTCTTTGTTAGCGGCTGCCTGGACGCGTACACATCTGCTGTCCTTTTTCATTTGCTTGCTCGCCAGCCGTTTGAGTCATCTAATCTTGATGCAATGCATAAGTTACCATTGGGGTCCGTTCCCGGCTTTGGTAGGTCTTTGCCGTCGGCGACAGTTGGCAGTGACCTACAGCTGGTCGGTCTGTTTCTGCCTTTGCGCGGCTGTTTTCTTGTTTAAACATTATCGAGCGCTTGGTCACTCTCTGCTGATGCCAAAATTACACCCTTTGTACGAGGGATCGTATCTATGGCATTGACAAAACACCTGATGGGGGGCTCCCACGGTCACAGGTGTTCATGCAGTCCTGCTGAGCGAGATGAGGTCAGGCGATTGCGTTGTATCGCATAAATTAGAGCGATCACAACCGATCCGTGTTCATGTTCCCACGATCATTTTGCGTTCGAGGAGTGTCCGTGAGTGTTCGTTTTATGCGTTCCTATCGCATCCCCGACCAAACAAGGGTCAGTCACTGAGAAGCCCTCCCTCTGCGTTTCCCGCATTTGATCCGTCCTCTGGTTTACCCACTTGCGTGGTGTGTGCCGACATTTATGGGAGGGGCATCGACACGCTGTGCTGCTATTTTTCATTTTTCGCCCTCTGTTTGCAGTAAACCATACCACTCAGTCTAGTGCTCAAAGTTGAGAGTTAGCCGCTGTGAACACCTGTGCTCTGACAAGAATTGGAGGCTATGAAACCGGACACGATGTCGACTTCTAGCTCAACGTCTTCTACTGCCACGAGTCGTCCAAAGCGCATCCACAAGAAGCCGTCAGTTAAGCAAGTCGAAGCCATGAACATGCTTCGTCGCATGGTTGGCTGCGATAACACCACAAATGACTATGAACTGCTTCAGGTAAATATTTTTGCTATTTTACTTTGATTAATCTTATTGACTTTTTAGAAAATCATGGAGCACATCACGCGCCTTCGCCACACCCTCGAAAGCGACGAGGACTCAGGAATCGAACTGGAACCCGAATACCCCCCGTCAAGCATTACGAACGTCCTGCAGCAACTCTGCATCTCAAAGCAGGCTTCATCCAAATCGTAATCCTTTTACATAAAAATTATAATTATTTACTGACGGGTTTCTGCTTTGATAAATCTTTTTTCCCTTGTTCTGGCGCCAATAAATATAATTTTTATGTGGATTACATTTTTTGTCAGGTGTGTGTACCAGCATGTTGTATGTGGCAAATAAAGGGATAACAACACGCGCACCTGGTCGAAGGGACCCCTGTCTTGATTATCGGCATTTGGCGATTTTCTATTTACACATTGGATTCTATGCGATGAAATTACAGCAGATGGGCCGAACCCGGCATCAGACGAGTAGCTGACTTATGCCGCGCATATTTTTTGCAGCTGGCCAAAAAGCTGCATTTTCATTTCATGCAGCACCCGGACTTATAAATTTCCCCCCTTATTCCTCTTCCTTCCCCTCTGTCAAATACAAATGGGGCTTTCTGTTTTTTTACAAACTGTTCGGTTTTGTTTCGTTTTTGGTGCCAATTTTCTGACAAGCACCTGCACACCTGCCACTTATAAAAAAGTCGCCAAAAGTACCTATGCCTTCTATTGTCTTCTGCGCACATAACCGCATTAGTCGAAGGTCACCAGAATCCGATGAACAAAGAAGCAAGCGATCGCGAGTGTGCGCTCGGTGCCCTTTCAACTTGCGTGCCGTTGTTTGCGGAACGCCTTACTCGCTTCGGTCATGACCGGCCAAACCATGCGCATTGGCTGGGCTGAATAAGTCAAATCAAGCGTTGGAAAATCAATAACTTATGATTCAAAAAAAGATGTTTCACGTTACAAGTACTTTTTTATGACTGGACTGATCAGGCAACAAAAGAAAAAAAACCCGGGTCATTCTTGATCACTCGAACTGAGAAACTGTTGAATTATTGCAAGGTTAGGAGATTTTTTTATCTGAAAAGAACATCAATCATGTAAATTTGTTTTTATTGAACGCTGAACAAACCGTATCGGCGAATTTCTTTTGCCTATAAAGAAGTTCACGCATAACAGGTTTGAGTTGTCGGAAATTGAAAGCATTTACGACAGCTGCTGTCCTGAAAACAGCGAAAATGTAAATAGGGATAATGTACAACCCCATATGGCACGACATACCATAATGACGTGTTTTCCACTTGACTCTCAGCAATGACAATTAATGATAAAATAAATACGCCATATTCTGATTGGTTCTTGGCGTCGCCGCTGGTAACCGACGACAAAATCTTATTCAATACGCTGTCAAGCACGGATATCTTAGAGCAGTTGGCAATGAGTGAAATGGACTGTCGAAAAATAGTCAGTAGAGATATATCAAACTGACTTAGCAGCTGGTTAGTGCCAGATGAGTCAAGAGAAGTCGTTAACAGCATTTTCGTGATATCCTCCATCATGCTGGCCGTAGGAGCGGCTGTGGAGAGTAAAATAGCAACGATTTCAGCGAGTTCTTCTCCGATGGGTTGTGAGCAGAATGCGGCTATGCTAAAATTGTACAAACAGTGTTTCAACGGTAATTTTTTTTTCTAAAATGCATACATGTTTATAAGATGGTTGCAATCCACAATTCTGCTTGCCTTGGTGTCGGAGTGGATATATAAGCCTAAAAAATCAGGACATCCAATTAAAACATTGGCACCCCGGCTAAATAGTCACCTTTGTACACGCATACGATGTAAGACGAAACGGTACTTCGGATGTGCAGTGGTTGTAATTGACAGGTAGAAAGACAATCTAGAAAAAAGTTCTCACTCAGCAGGATGCCAACAGGGCGCGAGTGCTTTGCCATGACTCACCCATGATTGTCGGAAGTAATTGTCGGCCGTAGATGTTGCTGTGAATCATGAGTGACTCAATGCCTGCTCTCAGCATGTCTTTTTGTTTGCAAGTCAATCGGGATTCGGCGTACAGCTTGGTGATCAACTAAAAGGGAATTGGAAACACTCAGGAGATGAACAAGAAGTTTAAACAATTCGAAATTGCAATTCCTACCGATAGAAAAGTATGCTTGTATCGTTCCGTCACTGCAACTGCTTCTTCCATCATTCGAAATGCGTTTTCAAAGACGACTTGTTCGTAACCGATGGGAAAACTGTTACTAAAGCAAAAAAAAGAGAATGAATTAACAAAATGGTGCTTGAAAACTTACTAAATAGTTGAAATGTCGGATGGAAGACAAAAGTTGCTAATAACCTGTAAAACCAGGTTGTCAGTCGATTTCATGGTTCCCGGCAACTCGTCCGAAAGATAGCCCTGAATGACGTAGGACACCCCCTGTAAAGTGTACAGCAAGACATTCAGATTCGTGGATTCATAGCCCATGACCACCATTTCGTCGACCATCTTGAGAAGCTGTTGGTGTGAATCCGTATCGCATTCATCGGTTCCCAAGACAGCAGTTGACTTCAGCAGGAGGAACAGCGCCATGGCATCGAACGTATTGTCAGCGCAATCGATAGACTGCAAATGTCTTCGCATCTCGGTTCTGATAAATTGATAGTCCCGCTTGTCAGATACCATATCTGTCAGGAACAAAAGCTGAAATGACAAAAATAAAAATAAAAAATTTAGTGGAAAAGTAAAAAACCTACAGAGCGAACGACAACGTTACGTAAAATCATGGAAATGTCGTCTTTGCTAAACCAGTGTTCAAAAGTGTCAAGCAGCGCTTTGAGAGTTGAAGAAATATCCAAATCAGTACTTTGCGTCATCATGTAATTACTCATCGATGGTACAAGTCTTGACTCAATCGTTGGAGAGATGTCACCGACTATACTTGACTCCAAGACCCCTGTAATCGACCAAAGATAGTGGAGGGATGTCTGACCGATGCCATAGGTGTTCCTGTTCAATACAAAATCCCAAGAATGGTTAGACGTGAACGAAGTCTGCAGATTCCTGTCTAACAGCAATTTGAGTGCCTTCATTTGTCGTCCATACTTTGATGAGAGAAAAAGTTGGTTTTCAGGTCGGTTTCGTTGCTTTTTCATGTAGGTGCTTACGATGTCGTTTCCAGGACACGGGAATAACAATGTTTGAACCAAAAGATCGCAGATGGCTTCCACAGCGCACGAAACTGCATGGGTGCTTCGGTACAGCTTTTCTTCTGTTTCAACAGTTTTCAGGTCGTCTCCAATAAGGGTCGTAGACAACACACCAAAAAGTGACGTGCAGTAGTTCTCAAATTGTGATTTTGTTGTCCATCCGAGCCATAGAACCCGGAATACAAAATCCTTGATAACCATTGGATCGCTGAGAATGTAAATATTGATGAGTGGAACTGAGATCCTGTCAACTCGTGCATCGATTTTTAGCTCCCATGATTGACGAAGAGCCATATCAGGAATGGCAAACATGGATGATAGAAGTGGGAGCCGGCACATCACTAAAATAAAAAAAAATTCTTTATGCAAAAATTTCCCAAGCGACAAACCCTTGAAAGCCCGATCGATGAGAACATTGTTCTTGCAGGCTTGGAATTCTTTACATTGAATAATCAAAGAAACAGAATGCACGACGTAAAACAGATTTAGAATGTCATCCTTCAAAAATTCGGACTTTGATACGGTCAGCACGTCGAGTTTGAACTGGGCGGTGTTAATCGTTGGCTTGTACGTCATCTGCAAATATGTAGGTATTGTCAATCGTTGGGATTCCAAATATCCTTACCCTCTCCACGACTTTAACCAAAAGTGACAAAAACGGTGTCATAAGTTCCAGGCAATCGTAATCAGGTGAAAACGCCAAAATCACAGGTTCTAGAGAAAAAAATGCAGTTAGCGCCGAAAAGTAATCATCGCGCAACGATGATCTTTGAAGCGAGCATTCAACCTACAAGAACATTAATATAAAACGGATACCAATCAGAAATCTTACCAAAGGTTCGATAAACCAATGCACAAATATCGATTCCACGTTATCGTCGAGCAAATGCTGTGATACGGTATACGGATGTCGGCAGATCCGATAAACGTTGGTCAAAAGTTGATGTCCATTTGACGGCAGCCAACCGGGGTGAAGTGCCCAAATAGCAGAAAAAAGCATGTCAAACATTTTTTGAACACTTCGGACCTGTTCATCGCTCTGTGTGAAATGGTCGAAACTGACTGCCTCGATGGAAACCTTTTCAAGTTGCCTAATCACGCTGTTGAGAAATTGATGTTTCTCGGAGTTTTTCTGAAACAAATATAAAAATATTCTTGGTTCACAGGTAAAAGTAGACTTACGACATAGGAAACAATCTCAGCAAATTCTTGGTATGAAACTAGCAGAGCCAGGTTTGCCAGAACGCAGGTTTCAGCGGATGATGTTGAACTCTGGATCGACTGTATGATTAACTTTGACAGGGAGTTCTCGATAAAAGGTTCGTGGCTTTCAAGTTCAGGATTTGTATCAGGAGACGCCAGTTGTAGGAGGACGTTAAAGTTTTGTGACACGGAATCAAGACTGTCATTCTAAAAATACCATTTTCATAAAAACCATAAATAAAAAAAATACCATATTTAAAGTAAAATTTTCAGACTGCAAAATTATTTTCATAACATCTGGAGACAGTGATTGTAAAAGGTGCTCCAGATACTTGGTGGATACGTTCAGAAACAGCCGCGGCAAGTCGTTTAAACGTTTGACGTCTTCCACCGTCTCAGGCGACAAAGGTTGTTGCAAAACGTCGACGACGAGATGCGGCAGCATGATGTTGTGCTTCGGCGTTTTGGCAATAATTGGGTGATCTAGGATCTTCAAATTCTGCGTCGCTTTCAGCGCGACCAACAAGAGTGTCCAGAAATTAGCTCCACTTTGAGATTCGTCAGCCACAAAATTCCAAAAATCGATTTCAACGAGATTCTTGGAAACTTCTAGACCAACCCGTCGTTCGCTGCCTAAAATATGAATTTTTTTTGAACGTAAAATAGGGAAAACCTTACGAATGATAAGTAAGATAAGCTGCGTCGCAAAACTCAAAGCCGTGTCGTCTATCTGGTTGCCGGTGTGAAGCTCGATGACCGTGATCAGACTTTGAACGGTAATTCGACTCAGCGCTTCGGTCGGACTGTCAATCGTCGAACTCAGTCGCAAGAGAAGCCGCTCTTCGTTCATTTTAGTGAGAACAGCCAACAGCGGCAAGGCTCCGATAAGGGCGTGAGATGCTTGGGATTCGTTTGCATGCTCTATGAAGTGGCAAACGTGATCGAAAGGCGTGAACGCGGTATCTGAACAGGAGCATAGAGCATAGGTACTCCAGATGAGAGTGGTTCCATTCCAGTGAGCGTCATGCTCGTTGTAACTGAAAATATACCTTTTTTTATAAAAATTTAGCATGAACAGTAAAAACCTTTCGTTGACGAAGTACTCGCAGTACAGACGAATGAATTCCGCCGACATATGTTGAAACAGGGAATCACGATGCTGTCTTGAACACGCAAAAACCAGAATCCATATCTCAAAAACCTTTTTGGCGTCGATAGAAAGCCACATCTCGGTGTTGTCAACGACCATCTGGCAGACATTCTTGACGTAGTTCTTGCCCTGTGCGATGTTGTACAGCAACCACAAAGCAATACAAGAAAACGCTAAAACACATGTGCAAACAGTAAATTATTTTAGGGGGCACAGAAACGAACCATATTGCTTTTTGTCAAAAGCGAGATTTTCATGAAGGCTCAAAACCAGAGCTTCCAAGTCTTCGGGGCGTACCAAATTTGAATCTACAGTAGACAACGTAATCAGGAAGTAAAGCAGATTTGGCAGGATTTCATACGTATCGAAAGAAGGAGATTTCAGTGAGCTGAAGCAGAAGTCGAGAATTTTCTTGTGCGGATCAGCGAGCTTGTATTCGACACTTTCGAGAAGTAGTATGCTCAGAAATTCAATAATCCGTGGTCGTGTGTCCGAAAAGTTGTTTGACGAAAACATGCTGGCAAGAACGAATGAAAAAACATGTTCAAAATTTTTCAAAACTTCTACAAGTTTGGTGTGATCCGATCTTGACTTCTGGGACTTGTGAAAACGGTTGAGCAGCAACCGACTGAATAACAATTGATCAACTTTTGTTGGCTCCGTCAGAGTTGCCAGAAAATTTGGAAGGTTGAGATCGTTGTAAAAGACGTTGACATTGTGCGAAGCAGCGGTCGAAGCCGGAACCATGGCATAAGTTTTCAAGGCTTGACAGTCTTGCTTGAAAATAACCCGTAGAAGCCGGCTAAGCAGAGCCGTGGCTGGTGCGACGCAGAATGGGATAAGTCTGTTGACGTACAACATCAGCTCGTGGAAAAATGGATTGATGTTGTTGGAATCAAAAATGCTCAAAACTCTTTCCAGACAATAAAAAGCAGTTTTCAATGGATTCAAAAATCTGGCATCAGCATCTTCTTCCAGCAGCTCAACGTAGTTCTTGTATGAACCCTTCACGATGGATTCCAGCAGCTTCAGAGTGGGACTCTCATGGTAGTTTCCGCCTTTGCAGGGTCTCAGTCCAGTTCCAACGAGATATGAAATATCAAAAGCACGGCTTTCAGCATGTCGTCTGGGACTTTCCACCACGTTTGATAACAAAGACTGGGTAATGGTGTTGGTTTCTTCGTTGACAATGCGCTCAGAGTAGACGGTGTAGTATAAATTAAGAACCCTAAAAGATTTTGTAAAAAAAGGTACAATGAATAAAAACGAACCGTAAATAAACCAAAACAGCTTGTGTAGTAATCTGATGCTGAACTCCTGGTTTGAGACACACAATTTTAGAAATGACTTCCATGACAGTAGTAAGCTCATCGAGTGACAAACTCATCGATGCGTAAGTCAAAAGTTTCGGTAGCAGCGCGCTTCCAATGCTACGAACAACGAGCCATTGAATAGAATCGCCAAGGCTGAGAAGCGCCTCGATGCCGACGACCAGAGCCATCGAGTTATCACTCATTTGGGCAGCAGCGAAGGAGTACGCTGTGAGTTCATTCATGACGTAGCAAATTTTGTCTTCGTCAGCCAATCGGAGTCGCTTGGACGGTCTATTGAGAAAATTGATTGAAAAATCCAAGCTCAAATCAGCAGTGACGTCGTTGACTTGCGGACAATCCAGCACGATGTTTTTGAAAAAAGTCAAGAAATTGGTGATGGCTGCATTACGGATACGAATATCAGAATTGCCGAGCTGCGCGATAATGGCCTGCAGGCAAACCGACTGATAACGCTGCCGGATGGTTGGCAAAAAGTCTTCCCATCGAATTGCAGCCAGGAGTTCCAGTCTTGCAATTTGAACCAGAAAATACGACGACGACGATTGTTTAAGACAGAATTCCATCAGTAAGGCGGTGACATATTGATTGCCGTGGAAAAGATTGACTATGGTTTTCAGGGCATCGAGCGATCCCTTGACCCGAAGAGGATTCATCGTGTTCGTCATGTTTTGAAAGTAAAGCATAAATTTTTCTAAAAATTAATTTTTAGAATAATAAAAATATTTTTAAACTTACTAAGGTCAACATTCTTGCTTCTGTAGTACGAGTAGCCCTGTACGGCGATAAAGAATCCAAAAGCAGCGACGGATAACTGTTCATCATCGTGCCCGACGTATTCATAAATTTCGCTGAGTTTCATTTTTTCACAAACATCAAGAACCCGTTGTTGATGATTTGAAACAATAGCAGAAAGGCACTTGACGGCAAGCACTTTGTGAGAAATCCGAACCGAATCATCACAGATGATTTTGTTCTCCTGGGAAAGCAAAAATCTGCGAACCAGAATGTTGACCAGGAAAGCTCCAAACGGCTTCAAGATTCCGTCTAGCCAGTATTGGTTGCTGTTGGCTTCGGCTTCTTTGACAACGGAACGGTTTGGGGATTGTTCGGAAACCTGTTCGGCGGTCTTTGAAAGCGGATCGACAAATACATCGACAGATTTGCTATCACTGCTTCCTTCGTCGCCGTTTTCATCGTCAACGTCTTCAGTGCCGGCCAGACTTGTCGCTTCGGAGAAAAATACAGGACCGCCGATTGATATGTCGTTGGATGAACCCCAGGAGTACGTGTCATCGAGATTTGATACTGACAAATTTGTAGCAACTCCGGATGCCTTGAGAACGGGTAGCGGAGTCGCTGGCTCTGATATGGCAGCAAAGATATCGGCAGGCACAAAGCTGAGGAAAATTGAGTTGATTGAAAATACTGATTCAATAGTTTCCAGTGTAGCAACGGTGATTTCGTTTGATGACAGCTGGAGTAACTTGGCAGCGCACAACAATGTCTGAAGTTTAGTTTTTGATTAAAAAATATGACATTCAACGCACCTTTTGAATGCTAAGGGTATGGAATCGGGATGGTTTGGCACAAATCAGCGGCCAGATGTACCGAAAAGTGACCAAAGTGTTGACGACTTTGCGGGTGTCGGTTTGCTGATTCATTGGCTCGTTCAGAACTCCCTTGAGGATCCCAATGCTGAAGTCGAGGTGATGCTGAGTTTGCTTGCATAGCTCAGAAACCACAACACAAGCTGCTCTCCCGGAGGATCCGCCCAATTCAAGATTCTTAATTCCGTATTCCAAGACTTCCTAAAATAAGTTATTTTATACAACAAAGATTATAAAAAAAAGCGTACCCGTTCTTTTGGAAACGTCTGTTCGCAGAGATATCCTCCAAAGCTGTTTATGATGACGGGAAACGTTTTGACAATGTTTGACTGAATTCCGTCCTCAGGTCGCTTGATGATGACAGCCATGCTGTTCAAAAAACAATAGACATATGACCTGAATATATAAAAATTGGATTGAAATAAGTAATGCGGGTTACTTACCTCCCTTTGGTAGCGTTGACGTACCGCACGTAGTAGGCAAGCTTATTCAGGGTCACAGAGACGGACTTCCAGTGACGTTCGAACGAGTGATTCAACTCATTCAGGAGCAGGGCGATGATTTTCTGAATGTGGCCTTTGAGGTAGTACATTCGGAAGATCTTATTGATCGTTTGATCCGCTTGAATTTGAATCGCCGAAGACGCAGAACCGAGACTCGCGAACAGGACATCGCAGCCGTTGAAGAGTTCTTGCTTGCTCAGAGCCCTAAATTCCGTTTTGCATTAGAAGAATTCTGTCAAACAACTCATTCTTACTCAGAGGATGTAAACGTTGAGTAGATTTCTTCGTACAAATGTATACACTTGCCTGCGCTACTATGATCTGCAGTTCTGAAAGTTTTGACAATGAGGAAGCGATAAACTCAAAGAGAAACAATAGAATCTTACTTCGATGTTATGTCTCGTAAATGGGCTCGAAGAGTTTCAATCGTTTTCTGTATTTTGTCATGTTTATTACGCCGAAACATAGATAACTGTTATGAGACAACTACTTTATAATAACAGTGCATGAGACGTAGCTGTTTTTAGCCAAAATGTATTTGCATTTGAATTTTCCGCGCAGGAACCCTGAACAGCCGACATAATTTGTGACTCATGTGAGATAAAAAAAACCCTTCGTTGCTGCACATTTTTTTGGAAGCATAGTACACAAGCAGGATACAAGTTGGGCACATGACTGACAGTTTTATGAAAAAAAACTGAGCTTAATGTGAAATCTGTAGAATGATGAAAGCCATAACTCAACTTGCATTTTTATTTTTAACATTTTTGTATTTGCAAACAAAATCATGATTTATGAAGGCGTAGTATCGAATAATGCTACTGAAAACCGTCCTTCATAACGTTCATTTTCTGCGCTGCACTTCCCTTTTCCATCGACCGCTTGCGCACGAGTACTCTCCACGCGAAACACATTTTGAGCGTTGTCGTTGATCAGACTGCAAGGCTCTGTGCTTCGTTGTTCTGTTTTCCTGCTGTGATAGAGTCCGGATATTTCCGAAAATGAAGCTTTTTCTCATCTGTATTGCTGCCCTGCTTGCTCAATCTGCCAATGCCTTGACTTGCAACACAATCAAGGACTCTGTCACGGGTTACTCGACATCCGACGGCTTTTTCCACCTCGCTACGACTTACATCGTTGACTTCGGCCTTCAGTGCGATGCTCCACTCACGGTAATTTATTTAGTCCTTTCTATAACGATCAAACAATTGTTTTCAGGATACTCAGCTGTACGCCGTCGTCGATGGTCGCGTCTATCAGGTCGGTGAATCGGAAGACACTTCGAGGCTCCAACTCTCATGGCAGCTGCCCCACGAACAATCGAGTTACCAAACATTCACCGCCAACCTTTACGACCAGGATACGTTTGCCGCTTACCAGCGTGCTATCAACAACGAAGAAAGCACGGACTCGATCAAGCCTCTGACAACCGTCGTCTACACCCACATCGTAGGATTTTGTGTCTCTCGTGGAATCGAGATTTATAAGTTTTTTTTTTCAGGGCGTGTCGAGCACTCGTGTCTTCTACCCTGAGACCTACCTGACAATCGCGGGTCTTGGCCTTGTTTACTACGCCGTCAACCTTCGCGGCCAGTACAAACGATAAATATTTCGCTCATTCGTTGTCTTCAGAATCATTTTGTCATTTTTTTATCTTGGTTTTTTGTATGACATAAATTATTTTTAACTCTTAACACGTTTGACGCCAACCAGGCGTTTTGATCGCGAATATTTATTTACCTTTGTGTGTCATTGTCGTGTCGTTCTTTTTTAGTAAATTGCTCGCTTATTTTTTGTCAAACTGAGGCCCGTTTTTTTCTTTTAGCCGATGACGGCGCTTGTACTGCGCAGCTTGCGCATGTGCCAGTTGCGTCCGGCGGTGGCTTCGGTATCGCAGATTCATCTGTCTGCCGTCACGCCTAAGCGGTCATGGCCGCGAATCTTTTCTCTGGGTCCACGGAGCAGTGATCCGTCCTTTCAGTTTCTCAAAAAACAGGTACGGACATTTTTTGTCATCAGTGAAGTACATTACCACCACTTAAATTGTAGCATCGATTCCGTCGATTCAGACTTCCTGTACGCATGAAGGAAACGATGGAAACCACGCGAAAGGATGCTAAGCGCAAGAGAGAAGAGATTCTGAAGCTGTACCAGGTATTTTTTATTTGCTTTTTGCGCATTCTCATTTTCCTGCTTTCAGGAAGAAAAACCAGAAGGCACCGTTGCCAAGCTCAAGTTTTACTTCAAACGCTATTGGTACATCGTTGTTCCCGTGCACATTATTACGTCGTGTTTTTGGTTCGGTTCCTTCTACCTCCTTGTCAAGAGTGGCATTGACATCCCCTCGCTTCTCGAAGCTATCCACATCCCTCAGGCTCTTGTTGACAAGGTCAAATCTACTCCTCCGGCTGCTGGTGTCGTTGTCGTCACTGTGATTCTCTACAAGGTTGCATCGCTTGTTTTTATTAGTGTATTCATATTTTTATTAATGGGTTTTCAGATCGCGATGCCAGTCCGATACGCCACTACCCTTGGCATCACTCAGATCATCTTCTCTCTTCTTCGCCGCATACGCAAAATCAAGCCGGGAACCTGAATTTTTGTTTTGTTTTTTGTTAAACAATTAGTTGCCAGTAAATTTTGTTACTGTTTGTGCCGACTGCCATAAAGAGAGTTTATAAAACTCGCAATATTATTTTTTACTTTTGATGAAAAATTTCGGGGTCAAGAAGGACTGGATTATAGATGGCTTTGCGACGAGCTGTCAAAAGCCTGGTTGCGGTTTGTCAGGTTACATTCAAGGATGACAAGGTGGCAAATATCAAGGAATGTGCTGATCTGGTCCTACAGGCGAAGAACAGAGGATGCAAGGTAATATAAATTTTTTTAAATGCAAAAAAACGAGTAAATTTTTCCAGATGATTTTCTTCCCTGAGTGCACCGACTTTGTGCCTGCCAAGGCTACGGACTGTGGGGGCATAGCCGATCCCCCGGAAACCGGAACGGTTAAAGCGCTCAGAGAGCTGGCTAGCCAGCATCAGATGTGGATCAGCTTCGTCGTTCACAACAAGGTCGGCAGCCCCGAGCTACACCCCTACAACACGCACTTTGTCGTCAACGACTCTGGCAACATCGTAGCTTCGTATGACAAGCTTCACCAATTCAACATCAAGACAAACGAGGTTGTGTTGTCTGAGAGCAAATTTACAACCCGCGGTGAAAAGCTGATACCTCCTGTTGAAACTCCCATTGGCTCGGTTGGCCTCAACATCTGCTATGATCTTCGCTTCCCCGAGTTATCTCGCTTCCATCAGCAGTTCGGCGCTGACATCCTTACATATCCATCGGCTTTTACGGTTCCTACAGGCATGGCCCACTGGGAGGTACTTCTACGAGCGCGCGCGATCGAAAGTCAGTCATATGTCATCGCTGCCGCTCAGTTCGGCGCCCACAGCCCGAAGCGCTCATCCTATGGACACGCGATGGTCGTCGATCCCTATGGTTTCGTCGTCGCACAGTCTTCTAACACTACTGGCATCATTGTTGCCGAAATAGACCTTTCCTACGTCGATCAGATACGCAAGGGACTGAATGTGTTCACCGATCGTCGAACTGATGTCTATAACATTCACTACCACCTTCGTGTGGAGCCGCAAGAACCCATGCACTTCGGTTCTCACCTGATTCCTAAGGAACATATCTTCTATCAAACACAGTATTCCTTTGCTTTTGTCAATATCTCTCCGGTGGTACCTGGCCGTAAGTTTTTTTTTTACTTTTTGTTTTTGTGATTTTATTAAAAATCTTTTTTAGATATTCTGGTAGCTCCGAATGTCGACAGCCCTATCTCAGGAGACAACGCGTATGTCAACACGAAAGCTCTGCGGGATGTACATGACTTGAGTCCCATCCAGAATGCAGATCTGTTTGCGACTGCTACTAAAATTGCTAAGAAGCTGTCTGAAATTCACAAAACTCAGTCGTACACTCTGACGGTTCAGAATGGCCCTGCTGCAGGACAGACCGTTGATCATGTTCATATCCACGTTTTGCCTCGCCACGAAACGGACTTCGGTGGCAAAAATGATCAGGTGTACACCGAGATTGAGAAACCTGAGCGTCCGAAGCGTAGTTTCGACGAAATGAAGGCTGAAACGGATCTTCTGCGCGCAGCATTCAGCGAATTGTAATTTATAGGTCAGTTAAGCAGTCTTTTTTGAATGTACGGTAAACATCAATGAAATCACGCATGAAAACACGAGGGTGACAATGATGCCACTGATTGCGACGTTGAAGTATAGTTTATCGATGCACTTGACATCTTTTGGATCCGCATCACGGGGTTCTGAATTTTCATCAGACTTGTGACGGCGACTCGCGATGTCTGGACGCTTTAGCAGGGACTCGGTGTAACCCGCTTCGTCCAGCAGGTCCAGAGCGTTCAGCTCTGTACGGACGTCGAGGGTGCCTGCCGAATCTTGTTTCCACTTGGGGATTGCCGTAATATTAGCCTGACGTCGCGAACGGCGGAAAAAGCGAAGTCTTGAAGGCACTGGATTGGGTGTTGCACCTGCTGGAGCGCCGGGTGGTGGAGGTAACAATGTTGGGGGACTCAATCGAGCTGGGCCACCAGCTTGAGGCACACCGGCTGTTGGTTCCCCAAAAACAGTTAGGTTGGCGTTGTCGCCTTCGGCCCCGGCAAACCGAGTTGCTTCAGAGCATTGCGGACGAGCGCATTCGTCTCCTGGTTCTTTGATTGTGATAGTTATCTGGCACTGATAGAACAGCTGACTGCGATCAGCGTACTTGTAGACATGCGCTTCTTGACCGGCGACGAGATCCGCGGGATACTCCAGGTTGTTGAGCACAAAGCGATCGATAGCGCATCCGTTATCGTCGATTATGGTTACAGTGTCACCGTTACCGTCGTCGACGAAGCAGTTGTGCACGATCATGCAGAATGTGTCCACTAAATTTTTATACCAGCATGCAAAAAAACTTTTTTTTCTTGTTCTACACTCACCAGTTTCTGTTTCACATGTCCATTTGTGATACACCTGGTCTCCGACCTGCGCAAAGGTAATTGGCTCGCCTGTCGGTCCGCTATCCAAAATCTGATAGCGGCAGATCGGCATGGGCACCAGTTGCGACTGGAAAGCCGTCGTGAGATCAGAGACTGCGAGATCCGCGGAAACTGTTTTGTCGCTCTCCATATAAAAACATTCAATCCGGTAAGCACGATCTATTTTTGTGACAAAATGAGGCTAAAAGTTTGTGTTATGATAATGTTGGATTCTGCAGTTGATAACTTACATGAAACGTTATAACGACAGTGGTTGAGACAAAAATGCCTTTTGGATTCAGAGATCGAGTACGGATGACATTACAAGAGTCAAAAGGCAGCGTTATGCCGGCCACTGTATGACCGTTTTCGTCGCTTCTGCATCCAGCTTCGTTGAACAACCCCTGAAAAGTTTATTCAGCCGAGAAAAAGTATCGGCGACAAACTTTGACGTAAACATGGCCTTCGAAAGACTGTTGCGTGTTGAAGTTGACCGTAATGCTCGAGCCACCGCATTCAATCTCCGGTTCACCTTCGACGCCGTTGTCTATCGGAATACCAAAGACTTGATGTAAAATGCTGACAAAAATGACCAGAATCCTGGAGAACCTCATGCTGAGCGTGCATACTCCAGCTGACCACCAAGAGCCTTTTATACAAAACCTCGCTTGCGTTTGATAATTTCTCATTAATTAGAAGCAATAACAAAAAAAGTTGTCGCTAATTTAACCATTTTAAGCTGACCTTTATTCATTGTCCGGTTTTTGGAATGCTTTGAAAAAAGAAAATACGAATAACAAGTTACCACTCGACTGTATCCTGGTTTAAACTGTATTAAATTAGCTAACCCTCGTAAAAAATGTTGGTAGTTTATTTCAAACACAAAACAGAATCGCATTAACACTCAGAATAATCATTACCATTCATGTTATTCGTTCAGTCGCCATTCACCACGGACTGCGTTGCGCAAACTTTTCGGCGAGACAACGGCCGGGGAGGACATCCAATTAGTCTTGGTGAATGTTTCTTCGGTGGACATCTCCATTTCCGTATTGGCAATGAAATTGTCGACTTCGATGAGCGACTTGTTGTCGTCAAACACGTCGTGCTGTTTTTTGGTGGTACAGATTTCGTCGATCAAGTTGCAGTAGTCGTAAGCCAGAGCCGAAATTTTGTTGTAATAGAGTTTAGGAAACTCTTCGGCAATTCGAATCACAAAGCGTTCCTCCGACTTGTCAATACTGTACAACTGATTGACTAGTGCTTTGACTTCGGCAATGCCAGTTTTCATCAGCTTTCGGTAAGCAGTGTATTGAGTAGACCAATTGACGCCCTGTAAAAGATTTTCTTTCATTATTGTAAAACAAAGATACAAAAAACTTACAGATAGGTAGAGCTCCATGAGACGGGCGCAAAGACACTTGTACTCCTCAATGAAACTCATGTCGACGTTGAAGGTATCAAGAATCTCCGGAGTATTTTCCTCCAGACTTTGAGCGGTAGAAACAAAATCTTCCAGGCCGACAGCAATATTGTTCCAGTCTGGGTGAAACTCAATTTGGATCAGAGATTTCAAGCCGTTAAGATTAGGCTTGCGATTCATATAATTGTGCAGCTTCATCCTGCGGACGGTGTCCAAGACGGGGTAAGGATCGTAGTGCATGTCCTTGGTGCGCACGAAAAAGCCAGCACAAGCGTCAAACATGACCATGGAAGAGACATTTTTCTGAAAATTAAAAATATACGCGTGAACAGATCAGGCTATAAAAACATACCTCAATATCCGGGTTAGCCATGAGTCGTTCGGTTTCCACGAAATCTTCCGAAAATGAAGACGTATCGTTTTCAAAGGAAATAGCGTCAGATTCATCGCTGCCAGGCGCGGTAATACCCTTGGACGACAAAAACTCCACGAGCGAAGCTGAATCAAGAGTTCCATCAAGGATTCCAACGTTACGCATAATTTCAGTAACGTAAGACGATGTGAAGCGGTTCTCGACAAGAACACCCGGAGGAGTGAAGCTGTATTGTTCCATCATGTGAAGATGCTTTTGAACCTCACCCACCCATTTCCGTGTTGACATTTTTTTAAACTGAAATTTTGTTTATTAAAGCTGTAATCAAGAAAGCAAAATCAAAATATTACCAGCTTCTTGAGCGCATTTTTCAAAACACGACGATTTTCGTAGTACACATCGATGTTAACATTGAGAATGTCAACTATGCGTGCGGCCAAATTCAATTTAAACTTAATCCGGGAAATGTCGTGTTGGTTTTCTTCTAGAGTCACCGGATCAAAATAGACCACTTCATTGGGCCCGAGATTGGCAAACGAAATCCGGCCAGACTTATCACGAGCCTGGTCGTATTCCTTAGGCTTCGCAGTGTAGCGCGGTGAAACTTGCTTTGACAAAGACACGAGACGCTCGGTCACCTTGTTACCGAAAGGAAATACAGTGCAGAGAAGAGAAAGCTTTTCATGTCCAAAGTATCCGCCGAGAATAATCCGAGTCAGAAGGTACTGAGATGCGCCCCAAGTGCGTACGCGATTTTCGGAAGCAGCTTTTGCGTTGTCAGTCAGGTAATAAATATCATTCTTCACCTGAGCACGGTAGTGACTGATCTTCTCACATCCACTCATCATCACCATTTTGAGTCTGCCATAGAGACAATTTCCCTGGTTACTTTGAACACAAATGCCAAACTCGACGACGAGATGGCCTTTGCTGGAAAATATGAATCATAAAAACTGCGTACAAGAGGAAGAAAACTCACAATTGGCCGCCGATTTGCTTCCTGTATAGGTGGTACTGCGGAAGAATCGTCGCCATGAGCATTTTCATGCTTCCGCTATCCTCACAACGGATGGATTGTTTGGTAGCGAGTGTGGTAGATGTGGGCTTGTATCCGTGGAACTTGGGATCAAGCAGGTCGTAAAGGTTATTCTTATAAACCTCATAGAACGACACATTGCAAAAACAGTACTTCTGAAAACAATTATAAATCATGGGAAACAAAAAAATGAATAAAACGTACCTTTTTGTCCAAGCCACCCCCGACGGCTGTGGCAGTTGCCTCAATCAATCCCATCCGTTTGTCATTACCAAAGAACGTAGTGCTCCGACCGCTTCCTGTTTCGCCATAGACGACGACAGATGCATTGTAGCCTCGTTCAACGCTACTAAGACGAGGCACTACAAGATAGTTAAAAATGTTACCGATCCTTGAGTTCGCATAAAAGTTCTTCGTATTCAAATCGCGAAGGCTCCTTGAGACGCGTTTCTTCTGAATATCAGACGCCCTATAAATTGATTTTAGAATATCATTAAAAAAACAGAAAACTTACAGCACACGGAGAGCGACAATCGGAGCAGCCATTGGAAAGCCGAAGACAACGCACCGCAATGCAAGTTTAAATGTCTCAGTTGCTTACTTGCTTCAATTTTCGCGTCGTGATTACTGCGCAATGCGTATCGCGCGGCAAACCCTTTTCATTGTCCTCAATGCCAACGAGCAGAGATATCGATCGATGAGTGCATGATTTATGTTTTAGCGGGGTCGTGTTTTTGCAAAGTCATAATTTTATATTTTTCAGTAGCGCTGCATTATTATTGCATGTCCGATATAGTCAAGTCGTTTTGAATCTTACATGATCTCTACAAACCGTGTATTTTAATCACGATGGCATATCTTGATTAACATTAAAACCGTTTAAACGGTTTTATGTAGTATCAACCTTGTAATGCTTTGCTTGATGTAAACATACTCGTGCCGAATATGTTTACATGATTGTCTTATTTTTCTGCGGGGTGGAAGCAACAAAAGCTCCTTTTTCTTATTCTTCAAAGACAGGTCGTACTTGCATGGTCGTCGATGTCTTCTTCGTTGCTTAGTCATGATCTCATGATTTTTGGTCGTGGATGTTTTGCTAGGAATTGAATAGTAAAAATATCTGAAAAATGTTTTGCATGACGCTGCTAATGCTTTGCTGTTCACGTGTTTGCATGCTTCAGTCTTATTCAGTCTTTCAGTCTTGTCGTATTTAATGTTGTCTGTTGCTTAACATTATCAAGCTATATAATATTGATAGCTGGATGAATAGATATGAAAGTTTTCCAAGTACGTTCCTCTCTGCGCATAAAACTACCTCTTTTGCGTGCGCTTTATTTGTCTCGCGGTGAAATCTTTACATGCTTGTTTTGCGACGCTTTCTTTTTTTTCTAGGGTAAAAGCAATGAAAGCTCCCGCTTCTTCTTCGTCCATTCCGGCTTCTGCATCAGCGTCTGCTTCCGCATCTTTGACTTCGGCAGTTCCTATGTCCACTGCCGCGGTTGCTTCCAACTCTCGGATGAATGCCGAACCAGACGTCGTTGTTATTGAGGATGAGTTCGATTTTTCCGTGCTCGATGGTATTGACGACGAGACTCCTGGTATCACTTTCGATCTCTCATCCTGCATTGCCCATCTCGAGTTAAAGTTTACCAAGCAGGAGCACTACGACATCATGAAGTACTACTATAAAGCCATGGTTGCAGGGGCAACAGATCCAAGGTGAGCTTTGGAATTTTTTGACTCGCATTTATTGCTTCCTTTTAGCGAATATGTATCGTACCTTATGACTAAACGTTTTTATAAACTGCGGGATGGCGATAACTCGTATCACACCCCTTCGGTAAGATGTTTATAATTTCTAACACATCTTTTTTTTTGTCATTTCAGTTTGTCAAAGCTACTTTTGAAGAAACGCTAAAGTCCACCAGACGAGAATTCGATGTGGCATTTGCTCTAAAATATAAAGACCTGGTTGCTAGAAAAATTCACAATGAATACCTAGCGGCGTCTGACAAGAATCAAACTGTCGCTGCTAAGGATTACAATGAGCATTTGGATTGTAATACTGCTGGACATCGGGATATCCTTGAGTTTTACCAGCGTATTGCCAAGAAGGTTCAAGTACCGAATTTCTACAGCAAGATTGAGCACGTCGCTTATTTGATTCTCAAGTGGCGTACAGCGGTATGCTTTTTTTTTGTCCAGTTTTCTATTAAAGTATGATTTATTTAGAGCTATTCGCAGATGTACAGTTTCGACGACGAAGACACTGCATGGATGGTTGTACGCAAGCTATTGTGCAACCATGAGCTCACTGACAATGAGCGCATTTTTCTTGTTAACAATTACGATTGGCTTGTCGCTGATTCGTGCAGCATTGGTGTTCCCGACCAAGCCATGCTTAAAATCATGCTGGATGACAGCAAGCGTGATAAACATAAGCATACGACGAAACGTCGCCTTCTTCTCAAGATGTTTCAGGAGGAATCGGCTGCATTTGACGATCTCGCCGATCAGGTTTTGAACTATTGGGAAAACCAGAAGCCTTTTCCTGGCTTCAAGAAGCCCTTTCCTAAGCTTAATGGTCCTTCGCGTTTTCCAGCAGCTGAACGAATTACTCCATGCATATTCCGCAATGTCCGTTTTTATATTATTTTAAACGTTTAGCTTCATTGTGATTTTCAGAGGAAACCTTACGTTGAAGCGTTGACCGATGGGTTGGACATGGCTGCTGCTATGAAGGCTATCAACGTGAACTTTGATACTTCTATGCCTTCTCGTCCAGCACCCAAGCCTCTACCCAAACGGAAGGCTCCAGCGTTTGTGCTTCCCGCAACTACTCCAAATGCGGTGACTCCGGGAGCACCGTCGAGCGGTCCGAGTTCCAGCTCAAGCTTCACTTACCCTCGTTCCATGAGCCCTGAAACAAATCGGCTTAAGAAACAGCGCCAAATGAGAAGCGCTTCAAACGCCGTGAACAAGCCGAAAGATGCGCCTCAGGCTCCCGCCCCGAAATCCAAGCAGAAGGACCAAACTAGCGGATCGGCGTCTCGGAAAGTGTCCCAGACAGCTGCAACAGTTGCGGCTGCGGCAGCGACGGCTGCTGCTACGGCTGCTGCTGCTGCTACTGCTAAGACTGCATCAACTGTTTCTCCGCTTCCTAGCCGTTCGCGTTCCGCGAAGGCTACTGCTGCGGCTCCTGTTCCCAAACCACCACCAAAGCAGACTCGTCGCCGCCAAGCTCCTCCACCAGCTTCGCCCCATCCTGTGCAGCCGGCAACTCCTATTGTGGATGAAGTCACCGTGTCAGACGATGCCAGCAAGGATTCTGATGACAATCTGTGCGTTTTTTCCAATTTATTGGGCTTGAGTTTTTATAATTGAATATTTCAGCTCTCACACATCGTTGTCTCGACCTGGATCGGTAGCAGTTCCATCCGTCACGTCGTCCGCTCCTGATTCTAGCCGTGCATCCGTTGAAGCAACCAGACCTCGTGCTCTCGATCCTACAGAGATGTTTTTTCGACAACGTAATCTCATCTCTACCTCGTCGCAATCTGTTATCGCGTTGACTTCTCACCTGTCTAAGTCGAAGGATTCGGAACCCGTTATTATCGAAAAAGAAGGCACCTCGGAAGTCCAGTATCCGGAGAATGTAGTCAAGCGTAATCTTGGCACTTTGACGGTTGATCCATGCGTTCTGAATCCTGAAAGCGTTGCTTACTACTTTGACAACGAAGTACCTTGCTTGGAGACCACGAAGAAGCTCATGGAACGCTGTCTTGGACCTCTTGACGTATGTTTATTGTTGCACTCATTCTGTATATTATTTTTGTTTTTTTTTTCAGCGTCATGTTCGTGCGGACGCCACGCCTATCCTCTTTGTTGTAGACGAACGAATCAGTCACGCTGATCTTTTGGATACGCTCAGCGACAACCCTCACTACCAGGACTTCAGCAAACTGGTTGCTGCCGACACCGAACAAATCGTAACCGAGCCTCCGCAGCGCGAAGACCCCAAGTTTGGCCAAGTGGCCAAAAAGCCAATGGATCTGCACACTATTGCCGAGCTCATCAAGTCCGGTGAAGCTAATTCAGCAGAAGAACTCGATCTCCTGAGTAGCCTGGCAGCTAGCAACCACGAGGTGGTTTATTTCGACGGCCGTGGCTTTCAGTTTTTGGAAAATCTCCATTCTGACAAGACCTCTGACAATGATGGTAACTGACGAACAGTACCATGTACTTGTATTATTCTTACATATTTGTTTGTTGACAATACATATTTCTTTTTAATGATGCTGGTTTTGTCTGGGGGAGACGTTGATGTTTTGCCCCTGGGTACAAAGACGGGACGACGGATGCTGCTTGAATGCTTTCGCGGTGATTTGCATATATGTTACCGTTGCAATCTTTGCAGGGGGACGGATAAAAATGTGTCGTTCGTAATGAATATAATACGAATCTGCCGTCTGTTTCAAATTAGAAGTGTTGAACAAAAGTTACGATCAAAGTTTAATCGGTGTTACCACTAAAAACGTTATCATGATTCCTTGAACGACGCAGTGTCTTAAAAATGCAGACCAACTCGGAAAAGTGTTGTGGCGGTTCTCCACTCGGCTTCCCAGCTACAGGCACATAAAAACACCGCCCATTTGTTCTCTGTTAACCGTCAATACTGTTGCTAGTGTTTTTTACTTTAAAAAGTACTATTTCCTTGTCATGTCAATATATACCTCAAACTTGGATAATCAAACTTTTTTGATTTAGTGCCCTCGCTTTATTAAAACCACGCACTTATCACATTTCATTACATTAAATGGTAAAACACCACTTACAACACATACAGAAACCAAATCTAACAAAATTATAAAATATTTATCAAATTTTGCATGCGTTTGTATTTCTTTTTTTACAACATGCATATTTTTTTGCACTTCTAAATATAAATATACGTTAAAAATGAACAAAAAATGTTTTTTCATAATGTGCTTGTGAACGCTCAGTGCAGTAAAAGGAGAAAAATGCAGCATTTAGGCAGCGTGGTAGCTCACTCTGAGTTGCGTATAATTTATTACTAGACAACCAACAACCCCGCAATTTTCTACCACTCGGCTCAAAACTGACTTTGTTGGTTCGTTTTCTATGGAAGGATTTTTTGTGCTCGCTAGCTGCTGCCAAGTCGCATTGAAACGGTGTTGTTTCGGATATTTTTTTAACCTGATGATTTTTTCTTAACAATTGTTCATATTTTTTTTTCATCGGATCAAAGATTACAGCCGAATCGTGCCCTGCAGTTTTTTGTTGTAATTATGTGATATTTTTGCCGGTTCTTTCTCGCCGACTTTGTCAGTGCGCTTGCAATGTCAAAAAAATGCTCTGTTGTTGGTGCGTTTGCCAAACCAGATCGAGAGAATATGAATGCACTGATATGATTGTGGCATACAGAACCCCTTTGACCTGACCTATGAGATAATGCTTTCCCTTACATCGGTCACAGCGCGCTTTAGGGAATTAACTTTTTTTATAAGCTTATTTGGGCATTTTATTGTTGATTTGGAAGCGAGGAAAATTTTGTTACGTCGAAAGCAGCCGTGCATGACTGATAGTTCTTCTCTCTGCACATGTTTGTTGCCAGTCAGTTGGTGCGCGTGCCAAGCGTTATCGTGAGAAGCGGTGGCTATCACACTATCAGACAAACGCATATATGACCTTGCCGCAAACAACGCCTCTCTGTTCTTTCTGGGTATCTGATGCACCTGTTGTTTTGTGATGTTGTTTGCAACTTTTTTCTTTTTATCAGTGTCTCCATGTTTTTATTGAATTTTGACGGATCAGAATAATTTTTTGTTACCCACATGCATTGATCTCCGACGGATACCATCGATATGCCTATTTATTGTCGATTTTTGGCATGTCAGGGAATTAATTTTTCTGTTATCAGCCATTTGGAGCATTTTATCAGTTGGGCGTCGCTGTTTTTTTCTTCTCTCTGCACATGTTTGTTGCCCGTCTTTTGGTGCGCGTGCCAAGCAAAGTTATCAGTAGACAAACGAACTGATATGATTGTGTGCAACAAGCATAGTCACTCTGACCTCTAAGGGCATCAGTTGCGTTTGATCATTGTTTTGTTTTTTACAAAAATGATTTTAGGCCACTCGCGTGCACGCCGATTTGCCGCAATTTGAACCAGTCTCGTGCACGTTTACCCGTTTTTCCGTATGTTTTTTTTATTTGCGTGAATTGGAATTATTTTTTGTTACCTATGAGCAGTGGTCCACGGTCGAGACTGTCGATATGCCCGTTTATTGTTAATTGTGCCGAGTTTTTGGCATGCATGATCCATGTAAAAGCCAAGAAAGGTTATTTTCCTGCGTTTTTTTTAATCGAACCCAATTTCAAACCCTGTTTGACATGTCTAATTATTTTTATCATTTTCAGCTTAAGCAATTGTTTATAATGACTGCACTGATCCTTTTTTTGCTTCCGTTTTTTGTAATCGTGTTTTTTGCTTCTGCGTGCACGTTGTTTTTATATATTTTTTCATTTTTCATACGTTTTATGAACTATGAAAATATGAAAACAACTTTGACGACTCGACTCCGCCGACGTCTGGTCTGCTTCTTGACCCAGTTTGCGGTTTCCTTAGGCGTCGCACACTGCGTGTCGGCCCTGCAAGCTGCCGTACTCCGTCTGTGAAGGATCAACTGGCGACTTCTGATTCCGGAACTTGGGTATCCAACACGGAATGCATGGCTGAGTATTCCGCGTCTACGCATGCGGACCCGCCTGGATCTTGGAGGATGGCCGCAGAGGCGAGTGCTGCGGACGTGAGGCCCGCGGTCCTTTCGTGGGGCCCGGGAGTTACGGGAACTTGGTTTTGGCGGTAGTTTTGGTTTTATAGGGCAGTCTGGGATTTTATGATGGTATGGGAGAATTTTACGAGACACGGGGATGAGCTGGATACCGCCAAGACGGGTTGTCGTTAACCATATGCCAAGAGGCCCCCTTTGGGGGGTCGACGCCAGTGCCGAACCCGGAATTCACGTTGAAGGGTGACTTCGATATGCCTGATGGGGAAGAAGACAAAAGCCCAGCAGGACAGGTGAGTTGGCTTGATTTGAGCAACCGGTGTTTAACTTTTTTTTTCACTTGCAGAGTTCTCCGACTCTTGTCCGCTGCACATGCCACGGCCACTCAGGAGTCAGGTAATGTCGGGATCCTGTCTGTGCGGTTTGATCGCCGTCGCTGCCGATAGGATCCCAAAATTTGATTTCTATTGTTGCATGTATAAACTATTATGGGGGGGGCAGAATTAATTTTACGGTCTAATTATTGTGAATTAGAATTCGTGGATAGTTTTTTGACTTCGATTTTGCCGTAGTACTTGGATTTATTAGTGTTGCCGTTAGTTTGCTGCTGGCTCGTGTGATTGTGCCTGAAGGGATAGTTTTGTGTGTGGCGGGCGCTCTTTCGGACCTGGCGGTGTGGCAAACGACATTATTAGCGAGTATGCTGTACGCTAGATACCTTGGACGCGCGGAATGGATTCGGGGAATGCTTACGTAAGGACAATGGAGCTTAATAGTCAGGTGACGGCCAGTGCGTGTATTCAGGAGCAATGCTAGGGGTTTGGCGCTGCCTTATATAAGCATTTTGTGCGATTTTTTGTTGTATGGATGACAGAAGAGTCTAGACTTTTGAAGGTACGTAGACGTAGCGCTAAAGGTGTGATGCTTACATTAGATCCCTGTCTGAGTCTATCGGCGGGGGTGGGTGCAAGGTGTCAGAGTCAAAGGTCGGTATGCGTGACGCTGTAGGGTAGGGTGGCGCTCTTTCGGACCTGGCGGTGTGGCAAGCGACATAATTAGCGAATATGCTGTATGCTAGTTACCTCGGACACGCGGAGGTGTGAGTGAACAGGGTTTTTGTCAGTGGTGTGACGCTGTAGGGCACTCCTCCTGCACTCATTAGCCGCATTTTCGTTATGGACATTGGAGCTTCATAGTTATGTGGCGGCCAGTGCGTGTATTTAGGAGCATTGCTAGGGATTTGGCGCTGCCTAGTATTGGAAGCGTTTAGTATGATTTTTTTGTTATATAGATGACGGAAGAGTCTAGACTTTTGAAGGAACGTAGTGCTGTTTGACGTAGCGCTAAAGGTATCGGAGTCAAAGGTCGGTGTGAGTGACGCTGTAGGGTACTCCTCCTGCAATCATTGGCCGCGTTTTCGTTAAGCAACTGGTTCCGTGCTAAAGGTGTAATGCTTAGATCCTTCTCTGGTACTTCTTTGGTGCTGAGTCTCTTGGCGAGATTAGTTGGAGAGGGGGCAGCGTATCAGAATCCTAGGTCTTGAATGTAAGACACCTTTTTACTGTGCTAGACCTTTGATCGGACGGGTGTGTAGATTGACGTGTTGTAGTCTGTCTCCCTGTAGAAGGCACTAGCCATCTGTCTCCCCTTATACCTGGTTACGTCTGTGTTCCACGAAAAAAAAAAGTTAAACACCGGTTGCTCAAATCAAGCCAACTCACCTGTCCTGCTGGGCTTTTGTCTTCTTCCCCGTCAGGCATATCGAAGTCACCCTTCAACGTGAATTCCGGGTTCGGCACTGGCGTCGACCCCCCAAAGGGGGCCTCTTGGCATATGGTTAACGACAACCCGTCTTGGCGGTATCCAGCTCATCCCCGTGTCTCATAAAATTCTCCCATACCATCATAAAATCCCAGACTGCCCTATAAAACCAAAACTACCGCCAAAACCAAGTTCCCGTAACTCCCGGGCCCCACGAAAGGACCGCGGGCCTCACGTCCGCAGCACTCGCCTCTGCGGCCATCCTCCAAGATCCAGGCGGGTCCGCATGCGTAGACGCGGAATACTCAGCCATGCATTCCGTGTTGGATACCCAAGTTCCGGAATCAGAAGTCGCCAGTTGATCCTTCACAGACGGAGTACGGCAGCTTGCAGGGCCGACACGCAGTGTGCGACGCCTAAGGAAACCGCAAACTGGGTCAAGAAGCAGACCAGACGTCGGCGGAGTCGAGTCGTCAAAGTTGTTTTCATATTTTCATAGTTCATAAAACGTATGAAAAATGAAAAAATATATAAAAACAACGTGCACGCAGAAGCAAAAAACACGATTACAAAAAACGGAAGCAAAAAAAGGATCAGTGCAGTCATTATAAACAATTGCTTAAGCTGAAAATGATAAAAATAATTAGACATGTCAAACAGGGTTTGAAATTGGGTTCGATTAAAAAAAAACGCAGGAAAATAACCTTTCTTGGCTTTTACATGGATCATGCATGCCAAAAACTCGGCACAATTAACAATAAACGGGCATATCGACAGTCTCGACCGTGGACCACTGCTCATAGGTAACAAAAAATAATTCCAATTCACGCAAATAAAAAAAACATACGGAAAAACGGGTAAACGTGCACGAGACTGGTTCAAATTGCGGCAAATCGGCGTGCACGCGAGTGGCCTAAAATCATTTTTGTAAAAAACAAAACAATGATCAAACGCAACTGATGCCCTTAGAGGTCAGAGTGACTATGCTTGTTGCACACAATCATATCAGTTCGTTTGTCTACTGATAACTTTGCTTGGCACGCGCACCAAAAGACGGGCAACAAACATGTGCAGAGAGAAGAAAAAAACAGCGACGCCCAACTGATAAAATGCTCCAAATGGCTGATAACAGAAAAATTAATTCCCTGACATGCCAAAAATCGACAATAAATAGGCATATCGATGGTATCCGTCGGAGATCAATGCATGTGGGTAACAAAAAATTATTCTGATCCGTCAAAATTCAATAAAAACATGGAGACACTGATAAAAAGAAAAAAGTTGCAAACAACATCACAAAACAACAGGTGCATCAGATACCCAGAAAGAACAGAGAGGCGTTGTTTGCGGCAAGGTCATATATGCGTTTGTCTGATAGTGTGATAGCCACCGCTTCTCACGATAACGCTTGGCACGCGCACCAACTGACTGGCAACAAACATGTGCAGAGAGAAGAACTATCAGTCATGCACGGCTGCTTTCGACGTAACAAAATTTTCCTCGCTTCCAAATCAACAATAAAATGCCCAAATAAGCTTATAAAAAAAGTTAATTCCCTAAAGCGCGCTGTGACCGATGTAAGGGAAAGCATTATCTCATAGGTCAGGTCAAAGGGGTTCTGTATGCCACAATCATATCAGTGCATTCATATTCTCTCGATCTGGTTTGGCAAACGCACCAACAACAGAGCATTTTTTTGACATTGCAAGCGCACTGACAAAGTCGGCGAGAAAGAACCGGCAAAAATATCACATAATTACAACAAAAAACTGCAGGGCACGATTCGGCTGTAATCTTTGATCCGATGAAAAAAAAATATGAACAATTGTTAAGAAAAAATCATCAGGTTAAAAAAATATCCGAAACAACACCGTTTCAATGCGACTTGGCAGCAGCTAGCGAGCACAAAAAATCCTTCCATAGAAAACGAACCAACAAAGTCAGTTTTGAGCCGAGTGGTAGAAAATTGCGGGGTTGTTGGTTGTCTAGTAATAAATTATACGCAACTCAGAGTGAGCTACCACGCTGCCTAAATGCTGCATTTTTCTCCTTTTACTGCACTGAGCGTTCACAAGCACATTATGAAAAAACATTTTTTGTTCATTTTTAACGTATATTTATATTTAGAAGTGCAAAAAAATATGCATGTTGTAAAAAAAGAAATACAAACGCATGCAAAATTTGGCAAATCAAAAATGTTTTATAATTACAACAAAAAACTGTTGATCGCGATTTGGCTGCAATTTTTGATAAGAACAAAACGAGCAACGCATACTAAAACAACTATCCACAGTCAAAGCATGATTTGTTGCCGTGTCAAAGCATGAATCGTAGAGGTCGTTGAACGGGATTTTTGTCTTTTCATTCTTTCTTCCGGCTAAACTTTATTTTTTGTAAAGTAGATTGTTTTGTTTCCGTTTTTTTTCTTATACGTTCGTTATAAATTTACGAAAGTTAAAATTTTGCAAAAAAAGAGTACATTTTCTTCAAAAGAGATTTTAATTATTTGAATCTGAAAAAAAATATCGACTCTGGTTCCTAAGTTGATTCCGCAGTAGGAGTCGTTGGAACACTGATGGCAGCAAAAAAACACTTCACATAGACAGCCGTATTTGCTTCAAAAAATGCTTCCATATTATTTTTAAGTACAAAAAGCAGGGGACCCTAGGAATCAAGTAGACAAAAACCAAATCAAACGTATTGAAGAGAAATCATATTAAAAATGAGAAATTATTCGAAATTGTTCCAAAGCAATTTAAAAAATTCGTACATTGACCCTTTTTGACTCAGTATCCACAATATGAAATATTTATTACTGAGTATAATTGTGTACAGTTTTTTCAAAATTTATATATACCCTTTATTCTATACTAGTTATAACTGGTTTTGCAGCGGCGTCGACTTCTTATAAAACAAGGACGGTAAATAAATAAATAAATAACAGAATATGTTCAAAAAATTCAAAACCAATGCCGAGAACGTCAAAAAAATGTCTAAAAATAAATGCTTAATAGGAACAGAAAACAATCAATTGACGGATTCAATTTGTTAACACATAAGGTCGGTCACTTATATGAGTACCTCTACGATCAGTTGGGGCCTGCAATACAGGAGCAAGCGGAACCATGGTACCACATATTCGATAGTTATCACGGATAACTGTTGCACTTGATTGCCAGATTCCAACGTCAAGGAATGAGTTTTTGAGTTCTGCTGGGGAATTGAAAGTGTATGTGAACGTGGAATTGTACGTAGGATTACAGGTACCTCTTACAATGTCACTTTTTTGTTTGTTGTGCACAAGTCCGCTGGAATGAACGTAAAGCTTAACATAAGAATCTGGAGGCTGATTTGACGTTCCACCGATAAGAGGCAGGTGACAAGCATTACCGACAAATACGTTTAAAGTATTTTTATTCTTCTCTACTGAAAGCTTAATTTGCAATGAGGTAAGTTGCGTTGATATTGGGTTATGTTCTAGAAAAAGTTATTATTCCAATAAAAGTAAAGATTCTATTAAAAGTTTATACTTTGCACATCTTTGATAATTTCGGGGTTTGTGTCACGATGAATAGTGTGGAAGAAAGTGCAAACCAAATCGGACTGCAAAATTTCGGTAGGGAGTCGCTTAAAAAACTGGCACAAAGCCAGCTGCCGTTGTTCAGCGGCTTGACGAGTATTCGATCGCATGAAGCTAGCGTTTGTATCTAACACTGGTAATGCGGCTTCACCAAACATCTTTACCAGACCAGAGTGCAGTTCCTGACATTCTTCGTACGTCCTGTATATAATAACTGGTTTTGTTTCATTGATATGAAACACTTCGAAATGAAACATCTAAAAAATACAAATGAAATAGTTTTCAACTTCCAGCATGTAAAACAAGACTCACGTAACACTTAGCGGGCATCCTACACTTCTCAAAGTTAATCACGTTAACCGTTTGAATCTTTGATTCTGTATTTGCCGTATACACATCAGCTGTGAAACTAAAAAGTCCATCCTGTTTTGACGAATTCGTACTGCTACCGGTCATTTTTTGGGCCGCAGAATGCACAACAAAATTTATGCGAGGTGCAACATTGTCAAAACTTTTTCGAATAAGATGAGTAAAATATGAAGTGGCTTCGGCATCTGTGAAATTTAATACCAATTGTTTTTGAACAAAATTCACCGAATGCATGTTCATGTATCCAACGTTAGAGCAAGACATCTGAGAAATTTATATTATTGCAGCGTGTCCTGCAAAAACTCACAAATCGTATGACATTGAGCAATTGCTCGCGATTATGACGTAGACAGTTGAAAGCCTTGCAACAGTAATCAGAAAACTCTTGAAACTTCGCCGTGTTCGTCATTGCACCGTTGTTGATTACAAACACCATCTCAGGAGTCAAAACAAAAGGAACACGATCCCGATTGAATCCAAGTACAGTTTGAAAGTCGCCCATGTACTTGCCAAAATCAATGTGAAAAACATGCCCCGACTTGCAAATTAGAATGTTGTCATTGTGTCGATCGCCAATGCCGAGAACGTATGTAACAACGCACCAGCCAGCACATGAGCGCAAAAAGTTGTCAAAAGCAATGCGGCACTCAAATTCGGATGCATTGTGGCGGCAAATCCATTTGCTTATCATATCATCTCGAAAAACGTCGGTTAGTTTGTCTGCGATTTGTCGTAGCGTTTGGCAGTCGTCCACAAGTTCAATCAGCCCTCGGTTTTTACCCGTTGGTTGGACACGGTAAGTCAACATTCGCAAATCCAAATTTTCCCGCAACCAGAGATCATTCATGATTCGCACAAGTTGAAGCACAATCGCATCTTGCCTCAGATCATCTCCTATTTTATACATGACGTCGTAGGATGATTTCTCGCCAATGAGATGTAATTTCAGGGGCTTGGCATTTGACATGAAAACACCGCATTTTTCTACATCAATGCAGATGCACAAAAAACCAGGATTGATCGGCATGTGCAGCTTTGTGGTAATTATTTTTTTGTTCATTTCTCGGAGTTGAGATTGCACTTGAGTGGTCTAAAGCATGCACAAATATGAAATGCTATTATAAATTTAATAACTCACAATCAGTGAATTGTGTACAGACTTGGCACCGTCTGATATGTTGTCGATTCTTTGAAGAAAATGCTTTTGGCAAGTAATGTCTTCCACAAAATTTGGAATTTCCAACTGTATGAGTAATTCTAGCAGCAAACGACACCGAGTTGAAAACGGCGGCAATTCATTGAGCGTTCTCTGCTCAAGTTCCCAGTACAAAAGCGTAGCAAACCGACGATCTTTGGTGCATGATTCAAGCAAAAATTCAGCCAATGCAGAGTTTTCAAAACGCTCGAACCTTAATGCTTCAGTTAGTTGAGGTAAGATATTAATCTTGAAATCCAGAGATCCGCGTTTAATGATTTCCACGCCATGTTTTCGTACGACTTGATCTTGAAAGCTAAAATCATGACACTGCATAAAATCTTGTTGATCATTCAACTTACAAAGGAAGCAAAAGCTCAGTAATAAACTGA
This sequence comes from Turbatrix aceti, assembly GCA_963969345.1. Classification (NCBI taxonomy): domain Eukaryota; kingdom Metazoa; phylum Nematoda; class Chromadorea; order Rhabditida; family Panagrolaimidae; genus Turbatrix; species Turbatrix aceti. The sequence continues at coordinate 1,180,838 of OZ017770.1, read as the reverse complement.
AAATCTGGTGGATTCCATTTTTCCAAAAGAGGATAAACATTACTCAACGAAAGTGAATCCCATTTATCCACAGAGTATAGCGTGGGTAAGAACGCTTCCCTCATCTCCATCAAGGCGCGTCGATTGGACCATAAAAGTAGTTTGTCATCATTTTTAATGCTGTGAACATCAGGTTGTTTGTCAATCAAATCCATAATGTAAATTTGATCAGACTCACTCAACGTTGTAAACGGTACAGGTGTTCTAAAAACGTAAAAAAAAATTTTACCTCAGGCCATGGTAATAACTCACATTTGTTCATGTTCAATTTGTTGCGGAAATTTAACACGATAATGGTACTTGAGAAATGACAACACAATGATAACATCAGTTTTACTCCGTAGAAGTGGCACAGGTCCCCATGACTGAAAGACGGGTTGATCCACAACGGTCAGGGGTAGCATGACTTTTGTTTGACAAAGAAAACCGTCAAAATCGAAGACAGGCATCGAAGCGTACGCTAATATTTTTGCAATCTCTTTGTTGGGACTTTCAGATACTCCAGATACTATGACGCAGACCTGTACTTCACGTGGCAAGACCATGATTTCCGCTCCTAACAATATCTGAAAATAATTTTTTTTAACTAAATTACAAAACAAAGCTAACCCAATAATTCATTGAAATTGTACAAAGGTTATATCTCGAGATTACACCTTTTTGGTGAGTTGCTATTTTAGTTCCAATAGTTGTAGTGCCATACATAAGACGAACCTCAACATAAAACTTACTATATTTACTTTGCCATTCGGGGGAAATATTGTGCATACTTTCGATAAAAACCATGAATTCGTCATTCATATTTTGCGATTCTACAACGTCCAATTGGCTGTCATCTACTATGCTTTCGACTGTATAATCGCAATGAGAACCACTGCAGATCATAGTCACCATTTCGTGTAGTGCATTGATCAAATTCCGCTTGGCCACAAAAAAATGACTTTCAATGTCTGCAGTAAGCAATGTGTCAAGCGCAGAGGCAACGTCCAGTGTCATAACATTCATGCATAGTTGGCATAGCGAGATAACAAGACTGATGACGTCTTTTCTGAGATTCAAGTTATAGTGCTTTTGTTGTTCCATGCTTTGCAAACGATAAAAAACGGCATCAAGCTTTTCTTCGAGTTTTTTGCGATCGATGCGGAATAAGGAATCAGGTCTGAAAATTGAGATGAGAAACGCAATTACAATTCAATAACAAACTTTTTAAGAATATCTTGAACGTATTGAAAATTGACGTGCTTCATCTGTCTGAGGCCAATTTGAAGCGGTACATCTTGGCATCTGGTAACAAATTTTCCAACGAAAGAATGATGTCCGATGATGGCATGTGGCATCAAGAACTCGTCAACACCATACATTTTCAGGGCGTAGTCCTCAATTTTACAAACACTGCCAATGTCGTCCGGAGGTAAAAGACGTGCCAGCACAGCAATTAGCAGGTCTTCGCAAGTCGACGAACTTTCAAACGCAAGCGTGACCTCGGTCGGAAGCTTGCAATAATTACGAGGCCACGTATTATCACGAAAAACTTTAAATTTGATAGAATCAGCCAATGTCGTCATGTAGTCAACAGTTGGTGCGATAAAAAACACGGAATCACCCGTATTTTTGTGAAAAGTTGCAGCTTTACACCGCAGCATGCTTGACTCTCTAACAAAGACATTTTCCGCATCAATTATTTTGATACGATTGATCTCTGTAGAAGTCTTCGGCTTAAAAGTCGACGTCTTTCTGTTAATGACATCGGTATACTTCGGAGGCGGAGGGCGGCGTGGCTTGAGACAATCTAAAATTAAATCCAAGTTTTATAGTTTAAAATCACGTTTATAAAATCAATAATAAAACTGATTTAAAAACTACGTTTACCTTGAGAAACGCTTGTTTCAGATGCCTGACCGTTTTTCGTTACACATGAAAAAGGCTGCTGCAAACGACAGAAATAATCTATGTACAAAACAACACTGTAAACTTACGCCTCTAGGTGTGCTGTCCAGATCAAGCATTATATCCCCTTGCGTACGAAACGGATCATATATCGGGCTATGCTCGTTTTGACCATGAAAGAAAAGCCCTGGTTGAAGCAAGGATGTCGTTGCAAAAGATTCGGATTGGTGGCAATGAGGTACATCTGGTGATGGCTGTTGATAGAGAGCTGTGATTTCGTCAATGTCTTTTTGCCTGATACGAGATTCACCTTGCTCCGATGACGCATTTGCTCGCATTCGTTGTTCGGCTTCAAATGATTGACTAAAAAATTAGAATAATTTAATGAAAGATTAAATAAATCATACCAACTTAATCGAAGTGCAAGTCGCAGCTCGTCATCGTCGTCCATGTTCCGTGTCATTTCTTATAAAAGACAAAATCAATGAATAAGACATAAATTACCTGAGAGAAAAAAGCTAGTACAAACCGCGAGTGCTCGACATTTGGACACTCCGCTATCAGACGTACATTGAGCGGCTAATGATTACCTGATACCGTTTTTTTGCCTTCATGACATGATACTGATGGTTACAATGATAGTGATAAAAAACGACATTGAACGGAAAAAAAGAGAATCTACCCCTAATTTCCCTTTGATTTTATTTTTTATATTTTTTTTGGGGGGGGGGGAGTAAAAATAAACTTAAATGCAAGTTAAAATAAATATTTTTTTTTTATTTTTACACATAATTAGTTAAGAAATGCGTATTTTTTTATCTTGTTACCTCTGAATGACAGTCTCACAACAACATTTTTTCGTTAATATGTTTGTTACTTTTGGATTTCAAAAGAGAAGTAACATCTTTTGGTTGCTATTTTGTTACTTCTGAATGACAGGCTGGATTTGAATAATATTTTTTTTTGCTATGATGTTACTTTTGTAACTGCTGGCCGAATCGGAATAACATATTTTTTTGTTAATATGTTACTTCAGGTTTGCAGGCAAAAGTGGTGTAATGTCTTTTGATTGCTATTTTGTTACTTTGTAATTGCAGGCTGAATCGGAATAACAATTTTTTCGTTAATATGTTATTTCTGGTTATTTCGTGAAGTAACATTAATTTATTACTATTTCAATTAATCAATCAATCTACTCTTTTTTGTACGAGCACATATATACATAAGTTAGATCATATATACATAAGTTAGATCATAAGTTAGATCATTTGGGACGAAGATGATTTTTTCACTATTTTGTTATTTTTTATTCGCATGCTAAATCAAACTAACATTTTTTCGCAACCACGTTACTTTCTGTTTACAGAAAAAAAATGAAACTTTGGAAGCGATACAAAAAAATATTTTACTTATTTATGCTGTTACAATGATAACAATTTGTAACATACAGTTCTGTGTAGCAGCATTTACAATATGTTTGTGATTTAAAAAATATGTAAACTTGTGACACAGATATGCAGATGTTATTTAATTAACAGTTGGGTACCAACCTTGAACTCATAACTACGAAAAAGGAATTCTGTTGACCTCTTTTTTTAACAAATGAAGGTCACGTTGACAAACAAAAAGACTTCTGATCAGCAGTGAATGGGTCAGTGGTCACAAAAAATGCTCTACAAGGCGGTAGGAGCAGCGACTGTGTTAATTGCGTCGTTGTGCATTTTGACGCAAATTATACTCCTTCCCTATCTTTTCAACTACAGTGAAGATGTCAAATATATTTTTAAGCAACGAATTTCTCGATTTAATGTACGTTATGTTATTTGTAAACGCAATTTAAATATAAATTTCAGAACTTTGCCAAACAATTTGACCACAATTCCGCTCGGCTATTGCAAGTGAGCACTCGACACCGACGTGCTACTTTTGATAGTGAAGTCATCAGAGAGCGATGTCCTCCTGCTGTGCCAGGTCCTCCTGGCCCTCCAGGTGACTCTGGGGAAGACGGTGAAGAAGGTGAGGCTGGCAAAGATGGACCACGAGGCTTGGATGCAACAACCCAACTTAATGAGCTGTATAACCAGTGTATCGTATGCCCGGCGGGGAAACAAGGCCCCCGTGGTCCCCCTGGATCTCCTGGATTCGACGGACCTCCTGGTGATCGCGGTGAGCACGGACTACCCGGCATTGATGGTGTGGATGGTGAACAAGGTCCTGAAGGCGCTCTTGGATTGCCTGGAACTCCAGGAAAGCCAGGTAAAATGGGATCAGCAGGTATACCGGCTCCTGGTGGCACTGGTCCTCCAGGACCAAAAGGTGCCCCCGGACCCGTTGGTTCGCCTGGCAAACAGGGTCCTCGTGGAAAGCAAAATTACGTGTATGGCAAGCCAGGTCCAGATGGTCAACCCGGATTGCCCGGATTCGATGGACAAGACGGCAAACCTGGTCCCCGAGGTGCCAAAGGTCCGCAGGGTGAACAGGGTGCTAATCCTCGATTCTGTCCCTGTCCGAAGGAGCTTAGTCTTATTGGTGTAAGTTTTGAACGAAAAATGAATATATCGTAAAACATACAATTTCAGCCCACCAAAAAAGATGCTTTGCAATCCCCAGCCAAAGCTCAGGCAGCTCCGGAAGTCGTAGTTACAAAGCCCATCCCTTTACCGACCACTGAGGCCCAATCCGATCCCTTCGTTGACAGCCAACTCTTAGATGGCGGTAACAATGACGAGACCACGACAAAGTCTCGCACTGAACCCTCCAAGTCTTCTCAGCCACTGCCGACCATCGACAAGTTCCCTGAACCCCAACTTACAAATGAAGCATATCAGGACAACTACCCCAACTATGATCACGCCAGTGCCAATAGCCAAGCACCTACTGACTTTGAACAAGTTGATGAAGGCGAACCTGAATCCACTACACCAGCTGAAGAAGAAGAAGTTGTAACTCGCAGACGATTTGTTTACGTTACAAAGCGCCCTCGTCCTGGACTTGTTTCAAATTAATGCACATTGTCAGAACAATATTGAACTTGTGGCAACATAATATAAAAAAGCTTGAATTTTATAAAGTTGTATTGCTGGCCATTGCTACTTTTACTTACAAACTATCATCGTTTGTTCACTTATGATTTTATGAGTAAAATTGTATGAAGAAATATCTGTAGCCCCTATGCTTGAAAATCTGTTTTGTATTAAAATCATAGTATTTTTATTATTTATTTTTTAATATGACATGATTCACGATTGCAAACAACCTATATTTTTTTGAGAAGCACCTGTAACACATAAAAGAGTATTTTTTAATCAAAGCTCTATAATTTTTTTCAACTACAACGTTTCTTGGTTGCTAACAAGCAGGTGGAAGAGGGTTTGTACATCTTTCGTGCTGTGTATATACCAAGCTAAAAGAAGTCTGTTCACATCTGCAAGCCACTTTTTTTTTGCGAGCGCACACCAGGGTGCTCACAACGAAGAAATCCATGTTTGAGTCGGCCATTTGCCCTTGCGCTTGCTTAGTTCGAGTCTGTTTGCGAATAGATTTTGCTTATTAAAACTAACTTCATTAATTTTTTTTTGGTTAAGAATGTCAAAGACAAAAGCTCGAAAATCGCAGAAGCCGGCTGAAGAAGCTGCTCCTGCTCGGCCTTCTACAGAAGATCCAGCCGACCTCGAAGACAACCTCGTAAACGCCATTCAAAACTTCCAGTTTACTGACATAAAATCTGGAATGCTCGTTCTTTGCCGTCACACTGATTCGTTCTTCTACGAGGCCAAGATCATCAGTGTGGCCCAGGATGAACACGGACATCCCTTGTACACTGTTCATTACAACGTATGTTTTTGTTGTTGACAACTTTTCAAAGTTGCATATGACTACTAATTTTAGGGTTGGAACTCACGTTACGACGAAGTTCTATCGCACTCCGTTGCCATGACCCGTTTCATCGAACGTACTGATGCCAACGTTGCCATGGCCACAGTAAGTACAGTGTCCTGTCATTATTGATTATAGTAAAAATGTTTTATTAAAAATATACAATTTTTAGAAAGCAATTGCTGTGGCTAAAAAACGTCAGAAGCAACTCAAGGGCAAGCGCGATGACATTCGACGCAAGAGGCAAGAACCCAAGCGCACGGACGCAAATGCCGAAGAGAATCAAGAGTTCCCCGTAGCGTTTGAAAAACCAGTAGCAACCAACAAGGCCAAATCAATGTACGCTCGTCCAAAATTCAGGCCACTGCAGCTTTCGACCAACCTCGAGCAGTTCATTCTTGCAGATATTGCTGCGTGCGATGCCAAAAAAATTGTCAAGCTCCCGGCTCGCATTACAATTAAGGATATCATTGCTCAGGTTTGTTGTACAATTAAAACAACGTGTAACATTAATTTCATATTTGTAGTTTATCGAGCAGCTGCCGGAAGATCCCAAAATTTACCCCGACGATCCTTATGAAAAAGAAAGAATCGAAGGCAATCTTCAGATGCTGAAAGCTATGTTCACTGACGTGGCCCATGACTTTCTGCTTCTGGAAACAGAAGTCTCATCTTACTACACGTTGGTCAACGAGCAGCGTGAAGATCTCGGGCTGCCGTTGGTTGAACCGTATCCGTCGAGGGATCACGTCGTTCGTGTCCCAACACCGGTGACCGACGATGATACAAACCGAACCGAGCGAGAAACCCTTCCCCATCTGCGTGATGTGCGCGAAGCCGGTGGAACACGCAAGGTCCGACCTCGTCGTTCAGCTTCAAACCGGAAGTCGTCGATTCCAACTCCGCAAGTTGCAGAGCCGGATCCGGAACCCGATCTGACGACGGTTTACGGTTTCTGTCATCTCGTGCGATTCTTGTTCGAATTCTCAAACATTGTCGTCCCTCGAACAGCAATTAACGATCCCGGAGCACTCATTATTCACGACGAGCTTGTCACTATTGCCGAACCATTGGCAAAGTACATCGATGAACAAAAAGACGAACTTTTCGACCCCGATCTCGACTACGAACCGTTTGAAGAAGAGTCTCCCTAACTGTACCACCACGTTTCTGTTTCTAACCATTCCAGTTGAAAACTTGTTTTGTAATCAGTTTTTTTATCTGATCTGTTTTTATCATTTGGAATATTTTTTTACTCGGTTTCTACGTATTACGCTGCTGTATCAGTTTGTTTTCCGTAATGAACACAACAAAATAGGTGTTACAAGTAAACCACACAATTCGTATTTATTGCATAATCTTTAAAACTCTGTAATGTTATTAATTCTTAATAAAAATAATTCTAATATGAGAGACAATTGTTTAAAAAAAGAGCTTTTTTAATGTTTAGTGTGTGTGGCGCGGCGAAGAAGTGAAGATTAGGTGTCAGTTCTAGCATTATTTTTTTCTGTATACTAACAGTTTGAAGTACTTTTTTTTGGAACCGGATGCACTAGATTTCTGTTATCTGTTACTCATGGGGATTGCTGACGTATCGATCGTAAGCGTCATCTTGCGGATCAGGACCGATGGTTCCGTAGTTAGAGTTGACAACGCTGGTTTGATTAAATGCGTCTGTGATTTTGCTTTCTGCATTGCCCATTGGCAGGCCTTGCGGGGCTGTAATGATAATTAGTTAAAATTTTTTTGTGCAAATGCAAAACTAATTACCTCCAAACATATCAAAGTCATCGTCATCAAGGTTATGGCTGTACTTGATGCCGTCATACTTGAGCATACGATTAACCCCGTAGTTTGCCGCAAGCACGAGCGCAGTGATGAATGCCAGCAGTCCAAACATAGTTCTGACCCCCCAGTAAGAAATTATTAGGCCTCCGATCATGGCACCGCAGCCACGGCCTACACCGTGGTATAGAACTAGCAGAATCTGCTGGCTCTGAGGTTTGAGGTTGGGCGGCGATACAAGAGAGACATAAGACGTTGCTGTAGCCCAGACAATTGCCAACACGCAGCCTTGAACGGCTTGCAGGGGGAGGATCATCCAAGGGTTTGACAAAAAGCTGATCAGCATGAAACGAATAACATTGGCTCCCAGGCACATGTACATAGTCTGTAATATTTTTTTGTCAATTGTGATAAAAATTCAGCAAGGTTACCTTAACATATCCATATTTGTTGATGATTTGGAATGTGTAGAAAAATGTTGTGATCTCGGCAGCGTGGTTAACTACCGATGCTATGCCGAAAAGCACGGGTGAACCTCCCAGATCCTAAATGTTTGGTCAGCAAAACTTTGATATAGGGAGTGTCTTACCTGTAAGAACCAGAACAAAAAGGCGAAAACATTGCCGGCACCGAAACCAACGCTCAGAACCCCTAAGAGGTAGAGCATGAAGTGGATGTTCATCATTGCTTTGAGTACAGCTCGCCATTGATTTTGTTCTCTTGCTTCGTTTGTACGCAACTGCTTTCCACGAGCTTTTTCCGCAATGGCAGGATCGACCTCATCAATGCGTGTATCCATGACCAGTCCTCCAACTGCGTCTGGGCGATGCTGTTCGTGTTCTTGTCCAAATCGGAATTGTGTAGCGATGAGCATTGACGTTCCAGTCAGGATTGTGCATGTTACAAAGTTCAGAATATAGTTTTTTTCTGTCGTGTTTTTAGTCGGGCATGGATGGTTTCGGAAAGTGTCTGAGTAATCCAGACCAATGCCGACAACGAACATGGCCAAACCCCAGCCAATTGAGCCAAAAAGTCGAATGCGCCCAAATTCTCGAGGTGTGTCTGCGACCAAGTTGAGTGTACATCCGTCAGCTAAAGGTAGTGCCGGCGAGCTGAAGAACTCACCCAGCACTATGAGTATCAGAAGAAGCATGAATGCTTGTTGTACTGCCGGTTCGCGGTAGACCCTGGTGCTATGAGGAGGGCTAACGAGCACTCCATAAATTTCTTCATCGTAGTTACAAACCTGCAAAAATATATTTGATTTCCATTTTGCTCCTTGGTAACTCACTTTTTCCTTGGTGATGTACTCAGGAGCCAGTCCGGCAACGACATCTTCGTTTCGGTCGTACGTCGACAAATCAATAATCGTATCAATGATTTCTATAAAAATTCACATTTTTAAGATAAAATAGTTTCAGAAATAAAATAGCTTACTGTTAGCCGTGTCACGTTTACGGCGACCAAAACCAGTCGCTTCTTTCAGGTAACCTAAGGCACCGCCACGGACTACTTCATCGGCAGGAACTAAAAGCTTGCACTCCCCTCCAGTGTCGTTCTTGTCCAGAACCACGCAGTACGGTGTTACCGGCTGTACAAAACCGATGGCAAGCGTAGATATAATCAAAGCACCTAGTGCGAAAAGCAAGAGAACTTTTCCTAAAATTGTTAGTTTTATATTTTTGAAACGTCACTGCTTTTTTACCTTTACGAAAGCGTTCCGCAAATACACCCCAAAAAGGCCCGGCAACAAATTCAACAAGCGGCCTGCAACCCAGCAAAACACCTGTTTGCGCGGCAGTCATTCCAAGTTGTTTGAAGTACACGGCAAGAAGGGGAAACAGACTTCCGAAACTTGCAAAGTAAAGCAGGTAGAAGAGACGGGCCATAAAGAGGTCTCGTGGAATATCCCGGCCCAATACGTGAACCGTTCTTCCATCGCTGGTTCCTGCACCTACGGCGTCCATCGTCATCATCCTGCCCTGAAGTACGACTACAAATAGGGTTAACTTTGTTGTATAAAAATATTTTTTTCATCAAAAAACACGCCAATTGAAAATGCCTATCTAACTTCGACAGAAGATGCTAGAAATCAATACTTGCATACGAGTTTTTTTATTGAGCACAGCCGCCGGAAACGGCACGCTTGACACAAATGGAAATCGATTATAAACGTCAACTTTTGGACTACATTAGAAAGCCATTTTTTGTTCGGCAAAATGAGTACATGCAAATTTCACAAATGATCAAAATAATGCGAAGCCAAAGAAAAAAAGCCGCGCGGCAACTCAGCATTAAGAAAAAAAGTTAGTTAACTGGTTAAAGCGCATGCCAACGCAGCGTCGATAGAAACGAGGGGGAGAAAAAAAACCGAGTGGGAAGCCTTGCGGCGTGCCGCTGCCCTCAGCTTTGCAATGCTTTCTTTGTCCCGCAGGTTTCTTATACCGTCGACGGCACGGACAAAAAAAGTAACATTATGTACACATTCATGCAAAGCAGCTCCTATTTTCATTTGCATCATTCGACACTATTTTTTATGCTCGTGATCTTTAAAATAACATGCAAACATTATTTAAATCCATGACTTTTTTCACCTTTGCAGTATTATGAAACAACTAAGGCAACTGTTCGATGTTAAAATCGTAATAATTTGCAGCCGTAGGGCTGCTTGAACCTGACACAAATCGAACGTTCAAAGTCGTAGTGTTTGTCCCTAAAATTTCTTTTAACATATTGTTTAGAAGATTGGGGGCGATCACAGGAAGTCTGAAACGTCTTCATCAGTTTAATCAGAATAAAGCGTAAACTTACGGAATTCCATTAAAGATTAGTGAAGCACCTCGGCTTAGATTGAAATAATTTGCAGTCACATTTAGTCTTTTGGCTGACGAAAACGAGTATAAACAAGTTTGCGATGCAGCGTACGGTTGTGCATTAGATGAATTGCCAAGGTAATTGGGTGACCACAAAGGCCCGGGTACCGTGCCGTTTGGTGCGGTGTATAAATTAGAATAGCATCCAACTGAAAATTGAGGTTGAAATATTACAATGATAAACTAGATAAATTATGGTAGATACCTTTTTGGCAATTGTTGTTGCCATCAAGACTTCCTGGACAACTACATGCGTAACCTCCATTGGCGCATTGACCATTTAACAATTGACCATTATTCCAAGTTAAGTTTGTGCTACAATATCCAGTAGTTGCAAAGCAAGGTGGAGTTGGAGTGGTCGGAGCAGCAGTTGTCGTTTCTGAAACACAAGTTCTAAAATCAAATGTTAGACATAAATTTTTTACTCAGAGCAGCGCATTGTTGGTAGTAACAAAAGTTTTTGAATACAGCATTTTGAGAATAGTTCAAAGAGTTCCAAATATTGTCAATGACGCTTGAGGTGTTTTGAACAGTAGGTAAAATTTCGTTGGATTTATTGTTTAGCAGATCAATTGCCCTGAAAAACTTATGAAAAACAAAACAAATTTATCTGACCTACTCTTCAAGTTGTTCAATAAGTGGTTCTAACTCTTCGTATTGTAAATAACCTGAAGAATTTAAAAATGCGTTGAATGTATTGTTAATCACTTCGTTCAGATGGCCGAACTCAATCTCGTCATCTTTAATTGTTAAGCTGTCATTGTCCAATGACGTAACGTTAAACTGCGGGGCAATAAAGGTGTAAGTACAGAATCCATTATCGCAATCGACGTCAAATTCTTCGTACGCAGGCGAAGGGGTTGTTGTTGCTGTCGTTGTTGGCGCCGTCGATCCTTCATTTGTCGATGGTTCTTCGGACGTAGGACCTCCTGTTTCGGTGGATACCGGTGAAATGGATGACTCTGGCGTTGACGACGTGGGCTCTGCCGAAATTGATGTTCCTGATGTCTCCTCCGATGGAGTTGAAGCTGCTGACGCTGCTGTATCTGACGTTTCAGAAACTGTTGACGTTGAATCTTCCGTTACCGATGTTGTTGTGTCTGCTGCTTGGGTTGTTGATATTGATTCTGATTCAGACGTTTGACTAGACGATGTCGGTTCTTCTGTCGTTGAAGATGTCGAATTTTCACCTTCACCAAATACACATAATACCGAAGCCAGCAACAAAATCCACAAAATCCGTTTCCACTTCATCTCGTACGCTACTGTCGATGGAACTGGAATGTACCTCACCCTTGTTGTGTGCTAAATAACGTATTTCTGCTTATCTTCTGTTATCAGCATTTACAACGCCTAGTATTCAGCAGCCTTCCGTCAGCACACCCATTTTTACGCATTCCCAACAGTAGCTGTAGTAAATCGCAAATTTTTGCTACCAAAAATTTATCACTAACTACCTTTTTCCCAGTGTTAAAAAAATTGTCCATGATATTGTTCGCCCCGAATGTGGAAGCAATAGGTCAGGCAGTTGGCTTGCTAAAGCTATTGCTTGATGTCAAAAGCAGAGGCCCAAACGAAAACGGTAGACGACAGGCGACATGCACACAACTCGTTAATTTTTCATGAGATGTTGCTGTGTTGCCTTTTTGGCTTTTGATGGTGTGCCACAGAAGGTAACGGATGCGTTCGTCGAAGACCTGCGATGTCACACGCCAAAACGCACACATCGCACTAAGCACGCAAGGATGTTTTAAAAAGACCAAGTGTCATTCTGTAACGCGATAATTTTCATTTCATTTTCTTGCTCATCAGTGGATTTCACGTGTTTTTGCGACCAATACATAGTGTTATCCTTTGGATCATTTTTTTCTTTACAGCGTAAAAAAATAATAAAAAAAATAAAATTAGTGTTTCACATCACGAGTAAAATAATCCAAGCCCAGAAATGTTTTTCACCGATTGATCGCCTTCAAGTCCAATGTCGCCGAAGGTTGGACACTTGCCGACAACGGCTGCCATGCTGGCTACTGTCACAGCTGCATTACCGCCTTCGTTGCCGGCTCTCCGTTGCTGGTTTTGTTGCTGCTGCTGCATGACAGCAGCGTTAGCGGCAGCCACGGCAGCATTGAGGGAAGACGAATTGTTAGCCGAGGTAGACGTCGGCGTCGATGATGTTGTCGTGACGTTTCCATTTGTCGTGCCTTGATTTTGACCACGAAACCGACTACTACAACATAGTATGGGACAGTTGCATGAAAACAAAATCATTACCGTTTTTGCTTTTGACGTTGATTACAAAACCATACACGAACAACGTTTTTCTTGAGGTCCAGTTTTTCGGCAATGGCAGATATGCGATCACCAGTCGGACGCGGTTGTTGCCGAAAATAGTCTTCGAGTAAGCGTTTTTCGGGAGCTGCGATTGATGTCCGTTTACGCTTTTTTTCGGTATTTGGCAGTATTCCCTGTGCGTCTCCATTTACATCTTTGTTCTTCATTGCTTCCTCTGCCTAAAAACGTGATTGAGTAAACACGTAAAAGACGAAGAAGCTATCACCTTTTCAAGCCAGGAATGCAGAATTGGTTTCAACGCGACCATATTGTTGTGCGACAGAGTGAGGCTTTCGAAGCGACAGATAGTTGACTGGCTCAGTGATCCGACACCTGGCATCTTCAGGTGAGCCAGGGCCTTGCCGACATCCGCCTGAGTTACTCCTAATTTGATGCGGCGCTGCTTAAAGTGCTCAGCAAAGCGTTCTAATTCTCGGGGATCAACGTCAACCATTTCTAAACAAAGCATAACAGACTTAAAAATGTGTGGACGTCAACGATACCTGCACTCGGAGCAGCCAATGGATATCGCTGCATGACCTGGTTCTGCATTCCGTTATTCGGCATCGAAGCCACCGCCACGGCGGCATTTGCACTCACAACTGCGGCTGCCGCGGATGCGTTAAACGGTGGCCCCATGGCAGGGTACTGTGCAAATTGGTGTTGTGGGTAGTGCTGTTGCATGGCCATGACTTGCTGTAGCGAAGCCATCGAATCGTTTGCAGAGCTGTCAAGGATGGCAGACGAACTGGGGGCTATGGTGCTTGGATCGAAGTCGACACCGGCGCCTGAGGCAAGTGACTGCGCGTGGTAGCCATACCTGAAGGGATCGCTGTTCAACAATAGGTAACATTCTCAGAAAACAAATTCTTACGAGAACATATCCTGTGGTCGTAAAACAGATGCAGCTGATACATTCACGTTCTTGATGTCCATTTCTGCTAAAGCAGCCTGTGCCCGAAAGAACGGATCTTCCACTGTGCCAAACAATGCATTCCCCTAAAAAATTGACGTCAAAACCAAAGCACTTAATTTTTCATCGAGTCTAGAATATATTTTAAAGTTTAATTTCGTTTTTTTCTGCGTTTCGACTCTCAAAAACATGTGATTTTGACGAAAATTGCCTGACTACTAGCCGCATACAATGATAGTTATGATATACAAAACAGAACCTCAGCCGTTACATCTGGCAAGGAGTATCAAGCATAAATTCGTGATGAATGATTGTGAATTATTGAACGGGACCGTAAATATTAATGAACTTCACCATAGAAGCTTGCTTAACCTTATGCGTTCTTTTTTTGATATATGGAAGTATCAAATTCCTGTGCAGATTTTTAATGTCTTTTGTCATTGAAATTCAAGGTAATTATAATCTTTTAACACTTGAACTATCCATAATTAATGAACTTGAACTAAGACAAATTTTTTTATGAATAGTGCTTTGTTCCTGATAAATAATCACGAGTTTATAGACTAAACAATAAATTAGTTATACGCATTTTTAAACAGTTAAAAGTCATGTATACAGATCAAATTAATTTCAAAAAAACGTATTTTTTAAGACTAGAAACTAAAACAAGCTTATTTAAACGCACCGATTGCATTTGGCGTCGATATGCATTGGTAGGTGAGTATCTGCCCGAATTTGATGACATGGCATTCAAGTTAGGATAAATGCGCTGGGGTGGCTGCATCATTGCACCTGAATCCAACGGAAGAGATCCGGAAAGATAGAATAATTCTGAATTAGACGACAGTGTGTATGAGTAGATTTTTGGCTTTTGGTACCAATTTTGGGAGACAATAAAAATAACTCAACGACTGAGACGAAGAGGATGAAAAAAGAAGAGACGAGCTAACTGAAACAGAAAATAAACTATGTTTAGCCCGTATTACTGTAACGCGTGATCACGTATCTCGGAAGAATTAACAGGATCACCTTCAGGTAATATATTTTTTAATGGCCAAGTGTATTCAAGGAAGCCTATGTCGAACAACGCTGGGTAGAAGTGGTAGAAAGAAAAGAAGGGCATCGAAAAATATGGCACACCACGAAACGCCTGCCCCTTTTTCCCCGGCCGCACCGCCGCCCTCCTAGATCCAATGAGCGTGTGAGGGTGACGAACAGGCCGACGGAAGATTTTGTGCCTTCGCTAGACACCTACGTTCAACAGCTGTCTCTAAGTACTACGGTATTTTTATCCATCGGGCTGTTAGACGAGAGCGGAGTTTGAGCACGGCGTCGGCTTCGACTTGCCCCGCCTCGTGAGTGAGTGCTGGCAGCCAACTACGGAAGTGGCTGTTTTAGAAAATGGCAAAAAGCGATGTGTTGCATGCTATCGAGATGTCCACCATGTTCTGACTCGTTTTCCTCTTGTCGGGTCGTTATCGACTCTTAGAGATGGCTGATTAACAATTTATGTGAGATATTTAGTGCTCGACTGCCTTAATAGCCGCTCGAAGCAAGGCTTGCCTGCATTGCGTGGTAAGTTTTTCTCCCATCCATTCCGGCACATCATCGTTATCAGAAGAAGGAAATACAAGTTGCCAAAAAATTATGAACATGCACCGTTGCCAATCTTTGCAATAAAGGCTGTCCATAAAAAATTGGAAAAAAGGCAACATATTGCCGGCTAATTTGTGGAATAGCGGTATCATGTACTCTCCAGCAATAACATTTATTGTCTTTTTATTAGGACGGTCAGGACAAGCTTGCATCGTAAATTTGGTTCTTGCCAACCAGCCCCTTTGTCTTTCTTAATGGCAAACAAATTATTTGGTCAGTTTTTGGGATCTGGTTTATTTGACACGGCAAATCAAAGAACGACAACCTGTTGCATTGGCAATTAAAACGTCGTTAATAGCGTGCTTAAAGCGTTTTTTGTGAGCTTGCATTTTCGAGAAAATCGGAAGACGTAATTCCAGGCTTACAGTATACCAGAGTGTTTTAACAGTGTTATTTTGAAAACTGTCGTGTGAAGAAGAGTGAGATTTTTGGACACAAAGCCCGCTTAAGACAATGGGATAAAGTGAGCAGAAATTCGTTGTCATGGATTAGTCCCCGTGGTACCAGGCTGGATATGAATATAGCAAGTACTACCCGTTTTTGGGAAAAGAAGAGAGCCAAGGGAAGATAGAGGAGACAGTTTCAACGCCTGACAACAACAATAACCAGTCATCCACGCATATGTGCTTGCACACACGCTCACTCACTCGGCGATACTTTTCTCCTCTCTAGCCATCAATATATGGGATGAAAGTAACAATGACAGTGTGAAAATTAAGCTTGCTGCCGGCCATTGCGCGAAGGTGTTGTCCGGGAACCCGTCCATATGTCGCGAAGAGGGGGGCAAACGACAAGTGGCCCGGAAGCAATGAAGACGACACAGGAGGGGGGTAGGGTAACTCATGCATTGTCATGACACAAGTGAATTGGATGTCTGAGTGACCGGGGGACAACTTTTATCGTTACATGAACTGCGGGCAACTTGACCTATTGCCAAGCGCAATTCAGAGTCAATACGTTATCTATTCACGTGGTGCATTATTAACAAAAGCCATTTTTTATGTGTAATAGAGAATGCCTGACAATTTTTTTACTCAAACGTAGCATTTTTAAGGCAAAGATGTCGGTGGTGATTTTAATATTATTTGGCATGTTTTTTTCTCTTGTTTTTCCCGGTTAACAGAACAAAGGTACCGTACTAAACTTTTTTGGACTAAAAAATTTGATTTGCCTAATGCATATTGTTATATGCCGCGTCAATGCGTATTTAATTTCTATAAAAGATATAACCAGGGTTCGAACTCGTAAGGTTGCCATATGCTTGATGACCTAACGACGCGCTGCCAAAGCAGAGATCAAGATATAAATTTCTTCTCTCTCTCTTTCTTGTTTTTGTTGTCGAGAGTAGTATAAAGGTACGCCGCTTAATGTCAAACTGTCTTGCGCAACACCCGGTTGTCAGTTTAAGAAAGACGCGACTATACCTACCCGATTGCATGAATGCCCTTGTCCTGCAACATGGAAGACATCATTAATTGTCAAAGCTCAATAAGCTCGCTCACTTGTACGCAACCGCTGACAGACAGTTTCGCGGTCATTTTTATTCGGTTAAATGAAGACGACAGTAATTAAACATGCACAAAACATTTATCCATCATTTTTTGTCGGTGGCTGTCGGATCTGTTTCTTTGTTGTTGTTGCCTTTTGTAGCAAACGAGAGCATAAAAAATCATGGATGGTTTTCTTTCAACCCTGTTCTCGACAGATTGAAACGAGGGATACCGGCAAGAAAGAAAATGCCAGTTTACCGCTGGATATTGATGCGCTACAATTTCATGTTTTCTTTTCTCCTCAATTGCAACAAATGTAAATTGTCAGGGAGTTCCAGTTACACTCTTGAACAAATTTCTAGCTGCAAACAAAGGTTTCACCTGAGTGTAGGTGTAAGACAATAGGGCTGCTAGCTGGTTGGTATTTTAATAAAAATACAAGCTTGTTACCATCCAATTTTCTGATTTACCGCGCGGTGAAGGTTTTGAAAAATGTTTTAGACAGGTGCAAACACTGACCTGTCGTCCAGCGACTCGATTAAGGTTTTTGCGCTAAATAGACTCGCAGGTAATTACTTAAAATGAAAATTTTGTTTGGCTTTAGTCCTATTTAGCGTCGGTTAAATGCTTTTGTTTTTTTCTATCGTAAATTTTTTTGTGAAAATATTCTCACTGAAAATATCCATCAGCATCAATTAAAGGCAGAAAATTCAACGAGTCCGCAAAAAGGTTCATGAATTAATAATTGCACAGATTGCATTTACTGGGACGTCTTGAAGGTATTTGTTATCAAGAGTGCCGGCATCTGCATACGTAAGTTTTTGCTCTTGTGTGTGTGTGTGTGTGTGTGTGTGTGTGTCATTACAGCATCTTACACGCAATTGGTTGCTTGCTCTTTTTTTCGGTGATAACAAGATTTTTTATGAAAATACATACTTAGGCGTAAAATTACTAAATATCGTTAATAAATCATGCGTAGGAAAATTTCTTAGTTTAGTCAAAAAAATGAAAAAAAATGAAAAATCACGTCAGTAAACAACGGAAATGTGTTTGATTCCTGGAAAGGCGTCTTTGATCCAGTTTTTTGCAACGTCATTGTCTGTCTTGTTGGTCAACACGGTAAGAATTAACCTTAAAGGGCATTTTGAAGTCTTGTCAAGACCAATATTGTTATCCATCATCATCTTCATCGAGTTGAGATTCAACATTATTTTTTCAACTTTGTGTTTGTCTAGGATTTCAAAAAATCGTCTGGTGTCGGGAAAAGTTAATGAGCCTTCAAACTGAAAGTAAAGTTTTGAATAAAATTCAAAAAGAAAAATAAAACAACATACCAGCAGGAGTGAAGACGACGACAACGGAATCGCAAGTATAGAAGTCACAAACAGAAGATTGTCAATGTCAAGGAGAGGCCAAATTGTTGCGCACGACTCCTGGCCAAATGTTTGTTGTAACATGGCTGCCAACAGGGCCATTTGACTGGTTGTATACGATCTTACAACCCATTGACCGTTTCTGAAGACGAAAATTTGTACAAAATTATGTACAATACAAACCTTAAACGCAAATTTTGTATCATCATGTCTTCAGTGTCCATGAGTTCGGCTGGGCATTCATCCGATGCTGCAGAAATCAATTTGGTCCACTTGTATTCCTTTTCGTAGTTGAATGGAAACTGGAAATTAAAAATTGTTGCAACTGTTGATTTCAATTTGCAAAGTTTACCTGAAGACTATAAACTGGACGTCGACCAAGAATTTCTTGTTCAACACGCATTGGTGGTAATCCAGGTTCCGTGCCAGCGTGTCGTAACATGAGAACCTTGCATTCAAAGTTGCAGTACTTATTTACGCACCGTAGAGCTGTGTTAACTTTTTCCTTTAGCTTTACTAGCTGATCCCCAAACCAAAAGCCGTCAGCAGTTATGAGCAGCTTTGGTTTGATAAGATCTACAGCTTGCTCAATGTTGTTATCCACGTTGAGCAGAGGGTTCTACAATTTACGGAATTTAAATGCACATCATTGCGTTGGTGTCTTACAAAAAGTGAAAACACAGCTCCAATACGAATGCAGCCCATTATAAGCGTCGGAAGCTGCACAATTGCAGGTAGTATGATCAAAACTTTGTCACCTCGTTGAATCCCGAGTGATTTCAAAGCATTTGCTGCCTTGTTGATAAGCTTGGCTTCTGTTTTGACAGATACAAAAACGTTGTCTTCCTCGGTAGGCGATGAATAATTTCCTTCCCTGTAAAGTGAGACATTTTTTAGGATCAAATAAAATAAAAAAGCACCATAGTATTTTTCGCATCTCGGTTTCGGGCAAACATCCGACATATCTGTCAATGCATTCAACTGCCAAGTTTAGCTTGTAATCGCCGTTCTGAAATTTAAAGAGTGAAATTTAAATAAAATGCTGCATGTTTACCTTCAAAACAGGAACTCCAAATTTGTCCATGTTAAAAGAAAACTTTCCATCGCCATACCAATCATAGCTCTTGAGACAGCTAATCCAAAGCACGTGATCAGATTTACCACCACACATATCCATGAGTAGATTTCGATACTCAATAGGTGCGTCTGGTTCGGACGTAAAGCCG
The DNA here is from genome assembly GCA_963969345.1 of Turbatrix aceti. NCBI lineage: Eukaryota > Metazoa > Nematoda > Chromadorea > Rhabditida > Panagrolaimidae > Turbatrix > Turbatrix aceti. The sequence continues at coordinate 1,161,389 of OZ017770.1, read as the reverse complement.
TCATTGGATTTTATGCTATTTGATGGCGACAATACACTTAGTACTTTTGCAGGAGCAGAGCTGAACATATCCATCGTGAAACATGCACTAACATTGTTTTTGCTTGCGAAACAAAACCGTGTTGTCGTATTTGTGTCTCCATGGCCATCACAATAATGCTACTTATGACAATTTCTATTGTCTTGCGGGAGAACAGTTTTAAATTACGTCAATTTGCCTCGATAAAGAACAAAACAGGCATATTTCTGAGATATCCACGAGACAACCTGATTTTTTGACAGATTTTGATTGTAGATCAACGTAAACGAGTCAAACAAATGGAGGTCACTCAAAAGTATTCAAAGTTACGGCTTGGTTGCTGCCGCTTAAATCATTACGAGTTCTTAAGGCGGAGATTCTTAATCAAGAGCATTTTGTAAGTTGTATCAAGCAATATCAGTACATGCGATCAGGCGTTGACCTGGATTTCTTTATAAGAATACGCGATTGGTTCAGATATCCCTTATTTCGCTTGTCTCATTTCTTAGGATATTTTAAATATTCATTTTCTTGTTTGACTGTTCATTTAGTAGATCTTACTAATTTCAGACATGAAGGTTGTCATCGTTGGCGCTGCTCCCACGGCTTTGGGCTTTGCCTACCGCCTCAATGAGCTGAAGAACGAAAACAGCGACGATGTTAAGGACGTCGAGCTTCTTATGCTTGAAAAGGTATTTATACGTTAACTTCAATTTATTTCTGACAAATATTTTTTTTAGGAGTCGATCGCTGGTGGCTTGTCCCACAGTGAACGCGATGAGAAGGGTTTCCTCTGGGATATGGGAGGCCATATCACTTTCAACCACAACTTCCCGTACTACGACAATGCCACGCGTTGGGCCGTCAAGGAGTGGAACAGTCTCCAGCGTAGTTGCCTGGTCGACATGAGTCACATCTTCAACGAGGAAGGCATGCATCTTGTCCCCTACCCTGCCCAATTTGCAGTTCCTCTGTTCCCCGAAGAACAAAAGAAGGCTTGCCTTGTCGAACTCAAGGAGCGTTATGAAAACGTAATTTTTGTATAATTTCAACAATTTTTTAACCAAACTGTTACAGCCTCCGACTGACTCCAACCCAGTCACCTTTGAAGACTGGATCATTGACCACTTTGGTCCTACCATCCTTAGCACGTTCTTCAAGCCCTACACCAAGAAGGTCTGGACCGTCGATACCGCTAAGATGTCACCCCAGTGGGTCGGCACCCGTGTTGCCAAGCTGCCCCAGGAGAAGCTGGAGTCGCTGTGCGCCATGAACCCCGATGAGCTCGCCGTGAGACAAAATTTTCAACAACGAGGTATATGATTTTTCGTTTGTAGGAAGCCGATTTTGGCTGGGGCCCCAACGCTTTCTTCACGTTCCCCAAGCACAACGGTACCGGTGGTGTCTGGACCGGCATGGCCGATAAGCTTCCTAAAGAGTGGTTCAAGTACAACTCCAATGTCACCAAGGTTGACTACAAGAACAAGCAGCTTACCTACATCGATGGCAAGGACGGAAATGCCGAAAAGACCATTGACTACGACGTTCTGGTTAGCACCTCGCCCGTTGACCTCCTCGTTCGGGATACCAAGATCTGCCCCGAGCTGAACATCATCCACAACAAGGTATTTATTGTTGGTGTCGGTCTTGAACTGCCCAAGCCCCCGACGGTCAAGGATTGGACCTGGCTTTACTTCCCCGATCCCCGCGTGCCTTTCTACCGCATCACGTTCCTCTCCCGTTACGGTGAGGTGACACCCGACAACAGCAAGTACTGGTCCGTCATGGTTGAGTGCGCTCGACCTTCTGACGACCCCGTCACGGAGCAAGAAATTGTCGAAAAAACCATCGACGGACTTGTCGTCAAAAACCTTATCGAGCGCGAACGCATCGCTTCTATCTGGTCCACCACACTTGAGTACGGCTACCCTATTCCGACGCCCGAACGCGATGGTGAGATGGCTCGTGCACATGAAGTGCTTGAGGGACACGACATCTACAGCCGAGGTCGCTTCGGTGGCTGGAAGTACGAGGCTTCCAACCAAGACCACTGCTTTATCCAGGGCAAAGAATTGGCAGACCGACTGTTCTTGGACGTTCCCGAAAAGCTTTACAAGACTGGAATTCCCGCAAAACGTGGTTAGGTCACTACTACGCAAATCAAATCATTTTTCTGTGGAAAAAACATTTTTATGTCTTTCATATCATGCATTACAGTTTTTCATACAATTGATAAGATACAAATAAATGAACGAATTTTAATCTTGGTGGGCATGCTGGTGAGTGCTACCGACCGGATTCACCTGGGTGTTAGACTTGCTCTGGAGTCGGTTAATAGCCCCTCCACGATTTTTGTGACTGCTGCCTGCCTTCGAAACTCGCTTAGCTCTAGGATCTAAAAAAACACGTGATGTTTTTTTCACGCTTACGGAACTCACGTTTGTCCGGAAGGTCGTGGTGGGGTTCTGTTTCGGGGGACTCATCATGCTCGTGATCTCTGTCGTGATTGTCTGTCTGTCGTTTGTTGACAACTGCCTCATCTTCGGTTTCTTCTGCATTGGTTTCTGAAACTTCGTTCGCCAAATTTTCAATGTCATTTTCTGTGTCATGATCATTGTTTTCGGCACTGCTGTATTCGTGGTTTTCAGGGTTTTCAGGGTCGTCGTATGATGAAGCAAGCTCGACGTCTACTCCACTTTCCTCCTCGTGCTCGGTCGACGTCGATGCAGAAGAATCGTGATGCGCCGAACGACGTCTTCGATCCATTGAATGCGAGGCAGGAAAAAGCAATTTTACATGCCGCTTGGCTGTGTTTTCATTTTCGTTCTCACCATCTTTTTCATTTTCCGACTCAAACGGACACGCAGTGTATGATGCTGTGTCTTCATCGCTCTCAGCGCCTACTTCTTCAGGCAAGTTGTCGCCTGCTGTGACGTCATTTCGACGGAAGCGGTAGTGACGATCGTTTTGGGCTGAAAAATAAATTAAAGGTGTTAAATACTCAAGAACTAACAAGGTTACCACATGCAGCGATGAAAATCAGTGCAAGTAAGAAAATTGACAGCAAACGTCCGTGACGCATTGTTTTTGTTAGGCACCGTTGACGATACGGATTGACTGAATGCTCTTACCGTTACGCCTGGGTATAAAAAGATTTTGTAATCCGAGATACGTTCCGGCAATTTTGTGGAAAAAAAACTGGATAATTGCAGTGTCATCCGTTATACGCATCCCGAATATTACCCTCCACCCCTTAGCAACAAGGTCGTACCTGTCAAAAAACAGAGTCAAGGGTCGTTCAATATGCTTTGTCTGTCACATTTATATCAAATCACAACTTTTAATTCAACGAATCATGGCATGAAAAAACTCGAATGCTTTTTTACTGTGCGAAAAATACTGAAGATTGACGCGTCAGTGTGTGTGTGATGATGTTGCGTTGCCCATCTAGCTGTAAATACATTGACAGAAAAGGTTAAATTTTTTTATTACAAATCATTATCAAACTACATAAAACACCGGTGAAGTGGAGAGGAAAGTTCTGATAATGTGAAAAACAAAGCGACAGACACAATGCATTCGGTAGGAACATTTCCTTGTGCATAAAAGTAGATATTTGTACCAGGATGATTAGTCGTTGGCGTCGAATAGGAGATGTTCAGACATTTGATCAAACACAACAATTTTGAACAACCGCATAACTTGATACGTCTCTGTAACGTGCAACATGTGCAATATAATTATGAAATCGTATGACAATGAAAAGCTTACCAATCATGGCTGATGCCGCGGATACAATTCCAGAAACGGCGAGTACAACATTTCCGAAACGTTCCTCGTAATTTTGAACTTTAGTATGGCGATAATGCTCGAACAGACCGGCAATGACTTTGTTTTTGATATCGATTACGATGCGCCTTGCCTCGTCTGAGAGAAAAGTCAAACTCTCTTCTGAGTGGTAGTGGTTGCCACAATTAAAGAGCATTATGATCTTGAGTGTGCAAAGCTCCTGGGTGGTCAAACGAAGTCTGCGCAGGGGAAGAACAACTTCATCGATGCAACGATTCGTCATTTCGTTGTATAATTTTTCTTGTCTCCATTTGCGGTCTTCGGACACAATTCTTCTTGATTCATCTGGCAAGTTGTTGACTTTTCTTGGCATACAACTTCCATTTGATATAAACCACACGTCTTGAACGTCAAGGCTGGCGGTGTAGTAACCATGCTCGATGATTAGATGATGGATGGCAAATCGCTTCAGCAATGCAATACGGTCGACGAGGGGTATAGACACGAAACCGGGAAGCGTCTGTGCCCATTCAACCATTGTTACCATTTCAACCTGAGTTGACGCTGAGATATCGGATGCAAGCATAATTGACAACTTTTCGGAAGACCACTATAAAAATTTGTGTTTTTTAATGCGTGATCTTTGGAAACGTATGCACTGATAGTGCTGCTGATTACCTTTCCGACGCGCACTATTTCGGCTAGTTTCTTGGCCTCCATTTTGCTCCGTATCATCTCGAACTTGCGAGAACGAATTGCTTCGTCTGTGGCTGTCAGCTGTTGTATGAACTTAAAAAGTTCCATGTTTGCCTCGGTGGGGTGAGGATCGATAATACACCCATTGCTGTTGGATGCACTGCATGCGTTAGCTATGCGATTCTGAGTTAACCGTCGGCATCCAATAAGATCCCTACGCGGTTGAAGTGCTTAAAACAAATAAAGTGAAAAATGCATGGCAAACAAAAAGACGAAACGTGCCTTCCTTCGACATGCCAATCTCCAAGCACTTGGCATACCTGCATGCACGGCACATTTTTCTCACAGATTGCTCTTCTTCGCAAGCACCGGGTCTTCTGCATTTTGTGTCTTGTCGCTGAATTACTGCCCTAAACAAGGAGACAAGTAAGTAATAGTGCAACACAAAAGAGTGACGAACCTGCGAAAAAATGTTTTACATCCTGCGCAACACGGCTGTACACCATAATGCTTTCCCGTCGCGTCTAAAAGTGCAAATCCATAAGATCTTGTCACCCAACTACTTGACAAACCTTCACTGCATATCAAACACGGGCCGATGACTTCTGAGATATAAAAACATGTTGTTTACGACTTTGAACATGAATGCAAAATTTAAAAAAGCTACCTTTGTTACCAGTCATTTGTGCGACTTCTTGGCTTCATAAGCAACGTAAATTGTAACCGGATAATTCAATCTAAAACGATGTCTGAACCAATTTAACAAAAAATCCAGATCAAAAACAAAAAAAATGAAACAACATATTGAAGGCAACCGAGCTGTAGCGCTTGAAAGAACCCGCCCGACACACACGTGATGCTAAATGCTCGTTCTTTGTGTACACCAACAAACAGGGGCGCAACGAGTAGTTTTCGAGATATATGTGTGTGTGTTTGCTCTCGCCTTACCCCTACAATGATGCTCGCGGCGTGTGTCACTATTGAATAAAGGCAAATTCAGCAAACGTAAATCACGCTTGAAACAGGGTCTTTTTTAAACTTGTCGTTGTTGCAATAGTAGATGTATGTTGTTTTTTTATGATATGCATATTCTGTGGCTTATTATCTGTACAAAAGAAGCTTGCATGGTGATCATCCGTATATTGCATCGGTTTAAGGGATAATTATTCTTAAAGCCATTGGTTTGCATGACGTATTCTAGCTTATCTTGTCCTATTTAATAACCATAACAACTTTGCACTTGTTTTTTTAATATGGTTTTATTTGATTCGAGATAACCAGCTAATTTTTAGAAAAAAATGAACACATATAAGGGTTATATAATTATTTTTCTTTGGCATAAAGCTAATAAATATGCCTTAAAAAACACGTCATTATAACAAGGAAATAAATGTTTGCTTTCAAACATGCATTTTCAAATAATTTAGAGTAAACGAACACTGCTTAGATTTAAAAATGACCTAAGAAAGACTATAAAATAAGATAGGGGCATTTTATAATCAAAAAGTCAGCTACTGATGAATATCTTACGATGCCTGAAATAGCCTTTTTGCGGTGTTCTGGAAGAACACTTTAATTGTAGTTTCTTTTAATCAAAGCATGATCAATTAAACAGAGAGAACTCAAAATGCAACATAAACATCTGATGCAACATGATTACAACACTTAACACACACGGCAAAAAGTGCAAAATGAATTTTAAACATTAAAGACTCGCATTAGGGAAAACGTTCACAATTGATCCTTAGTGATAATACCTGAGAATCGTTTAATTTATGTACAATGCTCAGAAAAAAGGGAGGGATCATGATTGTTCACAGAGCGCTGGGTGCTCTAAATGCAACAAAGTTCAGTTCAAACTTGTGTCACTGATGTCAGCCAACGTCCAATAAAACCAACAGAGAAGGAAACAAAAACAAATGTAGTATTATTTTTTTAAGTTTGGATAGTTGTAAGGATTGTCTAACAATCAGATTGTAAATATTATATAGCGCCGGCGATTATTTGATATTATATCTCGCGATGCAGGACGTGTCAATCATGGTAATTAATAAATTTAACGAATGATTTACGATTCAATCTTTTGATCAATGAAGTCATACTCTCTATCATCGCATTGTGCTCGTATGCTAAATGCATTCGCTGCGTGCAATATGATGTGGTAATGGCAATTTCCCGTATCATAGTAAAAAAATTGTTGCGAGATTTTTGATTTTTATAAATTCAATTGACGTGAAGGTTATTGTGTATTAATATTGTCTGTGCGGTCAATTAATATTTTCGGTGAACTTGGTTATCATTTTTTTGTACATTTTAATAAAATGCTGTTATTTTTTTAAACAGAGCATTTGTCTTTTTTGAACGTTTTTACGTTATGAACGCTATCAAGTTGTATTGTATATTACCGTGTCGATTAATTCCTTTTTTGCTTAGTGTTTTTTTTATTCTGACAATCAAGTAGTGGCGGTGATTTTTACCAGTGTGTAATACAGGATGCACTCATGCTGTGCACGCTTTCTCGACGTTGCTCTTTTTTACCAGGTTTTGTCCGAATGGTGAATGTGATAATGATAAGGCCCAGTTATATTGGCGATCATGTTCGCTCAGATTTCTTATAATATTCTGCTGCACGTGGTTTCCTACGTAACCGCTTTTTTCAGTCGCATTCCTTCCAGTGGTATCGATAAATTTCCTATGTTTTGTCTTTTTTTGATTCGTTATATTGCATTGTTTTCTTTTCTTTCCATTGACATTAACATTCGTTACTATTTTCTATTTTTTATCGTTCTGTTGACAATCATTATACAACTTTCTGTAAAAAAACCTTATCATTTTGCTCTAATGATTTTTTTCAGCTATTTTTCATTTAATTGTGTTTATTAACGTATAAAAAAACTGTGGCATCGATGGTAATAAACGTCTTGGCCCAGCACCGTGCGGCCGCCAAGACGTTGGCCAAGGTGACTAGTTCAAACCGCCAACAGTCGCATCTTGTGCCACTCGTCGTTGAAATCAATGACTTTGTAATATTTTTTTATCTAGGATTTCTTTTCCGGGCTTAACAATATTTTTTTAGCTTATGATTTATCACCGTCTTAAACGGACATCACACAAAAATCCTAAAGCAGTTGAAAACTACCAGGATATTTCCCATGAAAAGAGATTTGATCTCGTTGTCAGATCAGTCTGGCGAATATTGGGCGAGATTAAAAAGCGTATTGACGTGCTGAGTGGTAAGAAAATGTGACAGCCATGTCGTCATACTATTTCTCATGAAACAATTTCTCATACTGATTTACAGATCGCTCATCGTTCGAGTATGTTGAAGAATGGACTATCATGGCCTGGGGACTGATCTCCGTAATGCAGAGATTTTATATTGATAGACACTTTGATATATCCAATACCGGTGAAATTAAACAAATCATGACAAATGCACACGAAACCCTTGATTTGCTTTTGCAAAAAAATCATGGCGATAAATATGTTCCACAGTTTATTTCAAATTTGCATGAAAAAGCGTATCAAGTAAGCAATTTTCTTTTATTTTACACATGCAGACCAAACAAATTTAGTCCTTCACCGACGTGATAACGCTGCTTGAAAACATGTCGTCGATGGAAACGCTTGAACAATATCATCATACTCCTGGAAAATTTCAGCACGATGAAATGATATTGCAATCTCAAGTCAACATTTTTATTAATTTGCACAATGAGTTTAGCAGAACTGTGAGTCATTTTATTCAAACAACCACAGAGTTTACAAAATTTAATGCTTTTTCAGTACGGAAAATTGCTCTGGGATGACATGAGATCCAAGCAGGTAAGAAAGATGACAGATTATGGCTATGATTACGGCGATCTGACAAGTGCTGCTACCACATTTCACACCTGGATGATGTACATGTTGGGATCTATTGCGGCAAAAATTGAGGTTTGATCACATTTTCATTGTCAGTTAATTTAACCTGTTCTGCAGGCCAATCGATACGCATCACCCAGTTTGTATTATCATGCGCAAGCCATCCTGAGCAATATTTTTTACACAGTTGACATATTGCTAAGTGATGCAATAATATGTCTTGAACCAAGTCAGAATCCCATATTGGTAACCAACAACTTATTTCCAATTAAAATTGTCTCATTTTCAAAAATTGCAACATACAAATCATTTTCATTGCAAATTGTATCGGAAGAAACCGCTGTCCTAGTTCAGGTAAATTTCAGTTTGTTTTTTTCCATTCAGTTGTTATTGTTTCTATCCTTCGTAGGAAGAGATGATTCGGCGCAAACTGTCAAATCAATGCTCGTCAATTAGTGTGACGCCTTCTGCAGCACTGTTAGCTATGAAACCAGCCACTGGAGTAAAGCGAAACAATGCAACCGCAAACGATGGTGGCGGAAACACAGCTCATAAAAAATCAGACGTAAACAGCAAAGAATGGATCAGCATTGAACCTTTCCTGGAAACAGATTCTTGCACGTGGATCGCACAATACCCGCACTTGCTTTGCACCACCCGACAGAAAGACGCAATTTTGGACTCTCGATCGAACAGTCAAACCGGCAAGAGACCCCTTTTCTACATACACGTATGCGCCGAAATGATCAGCATTGCCGGACATTCATTTACGGCACATACCCTCTCAATGCCATTCTCCATTGCAACGAGACGTAATCAAGATTGCCAGGTGCAGCGAATGATGAGCTCGTATACTGCTACTTGCTTTTGGATATACGGAACTAACAACCTTGACGGTCTGTTGTTGGCGTGGTCTGAGTCAGGTTGGTGCACACTTGAAACATGCAAAGAAGCAAAACACACATACCTTTTGCACGTTTGTTATTGTTCTTTCTTTTGTAGGCGTTTCGTGGCACGAGTTCAAACACCTTTATGCGAGGTACTTTTCTATGAATGCCGAAGTCAAGCGCACGCTCTCCTCTAGTGACCTGGAGATTCTCAAGTACAAATTAGTGTGTGATGACTGTAAAGATCGTAAGTGACATGTTTACATCTGTTGAAAATGTAAACGGTTTTTTACAGCCAAGGCAAACGAGGACGGCGATATTAAATGCACGTTTAAAAGTGTTCTCTGTCCTCATCTTCATTATTCGACAAAACTCAGTGATATGAGATTTTGCGTTTGGCGAGGCATGCTTGAACTCCTGCATTTATTCAGTGATCAGAAAACTGAGGTTAAGCATTTTTGGGAGAAAGGAGTATTGATGGGCTTTTTGGATATTACGGCGGTCAATGCGCGACTTCAGAATGCAGAAAACAACTCAATGATTGTTTATTTGTCATTTGTCATTGGCGGCTGTGTGTGTCTCAGTATCAAAGCAAACGGTCGGGTCATTCATCTGGAGCCACTTGATTTGAAGAGATTACAATCGAAGGGTCTGGGCGACTTTATTAGAGATATCGTTATTGCGGAGAAGGTAAGGGTTTTGCTCGCTTACCCTAACCCTATGACCACCTGGTCTGAGCGCACACACACTCGAGTAATTTTTTTTAGATTGACATGTGCTGCACAGTGGAAAACGACCTTCTAAAATGGACGAGAGTCAGTGAGCTGCCTCTTACTCGAGACAACATGCGGGAAGAAGCGGAATTTATTGAGATAAAATCTAATGTCTCCCATAATCATACCTTGATAAAGGAAGACGTTATTCAGTAAGCAAAATCACTCCGAAATTCTTTTTTGCAAGTTAATTTCAGTTTCACACCAATGCGAATCGCCGTTGTGACGTGTAGAAAGCAAATGATACGAGAACAGCATTCTCCCCCGTATCTTAACATGAGCGATGCTCCAAAAACCACTTCAAGCGAAATCACGCAATTTCCATCGTCCGACAACTCTCCTAGCATTATCTCTCAAACACACTCAATTAGCACTGCGACTCCTACATCATCATCAACCACGTCGTCGCCTTTCGTAAACGGCAATCATTATACCACCAACGGACACGATCCACCATCGCGAGCACCACCAAGCAACGATTTTGTACAGCGTCTAACTGGTCTCATGCAGGAGTATGGCAAGTCATCTATCGACGTGCTCAGCGTTTTGGGCTTTTCCGTTGATCGATACAATACATTTTGTCTGAATTCCATGGAGACGACAAATAGCATGCCCATAGTACCGACACCTGTATCTTCTGAACCCTACGTCTACACTGAAGCCTATCAAGATATAAACAATGTACATCAACGCAATCGGCCTACAGCTTATTACAACCCAATGAATACCTATTGAACCTCAAACATATTATTGTTAAGATAGCTGACTGACTGATCTGATGGTTTTAATTTTGAACAATTAATTTTATGCACAGTTATGTGTTTTTTACAAATCATTGCACTACGGGTTTAATAAATACAACTTTTATTTGATTGACACAAAAAAAAACGGTGACGACCTCCGAAGCAAAAAAAACAAATGTCCTCCTGAACGTTACCTTGTACAAACAACGACTATTCCGAACGTTAATTCTGTCTTGTCCTCCTTGCATCTTCATCTAACAAAAAGAAAGCAGACGACGGACATGAACGACGATAGCGTATTTACCTGTCTTATGATTTTGCAAAATATTTAATCGCCTTTTTTTGTCAAATCCAATACCAAAAAGAGCAAACCTTTGTAGTCAGCAAAGAATACGTTTGCAGTCATCGAAATCAAGCTGCGATGAGAGCAAACGAATGACCGATGGCAAGAGGACTCCGTGGTAATATAGCAGAACTATGAAATACAGAGTGAGGGGGTTAGACTGCATTTTTAGTTGCCTGTGCGTTGAATTTACACCGGCCATGCGCGCAGCAAACGTGTGAGTTCTTGTTCGACCGGACGTGCCCGAGCGCAACGCCAATGAGTATAGGCTTGCGCAGTGACGATAGAATATTCAAAGGAAAGTTGAGTTTTTCTTCGACCGATCGATTCTCCTGACCACCAATGCCGCCGTCAACGTTGGCGATTTGAACTATATCGCTCCGTCATATTCAGCAATAATCCTTTCTACTATTTTTTCTCGTTTCTGCATAATCCAATAAATTTTATGATCAATTACTTTCTGACAAATTTTTTTATTCCTATCGTTTTTGCCACCTGATTGAACCCCTTTGCATTTGCCATTGTAGTGCGCGCGATTTAACGTTATTCATTGCGATTTTTTCTTTCAACCCTATACTGCCGCTACTTTGCATAATCATGATCTTTCTTGAGGTTTTGAGAAAAAAATCTCGTTACATTAATGTAATGCGTGTCGTTTATGTGGATAACGTCCAAATCGGATAGAACTCTGTTGATGTTCAGGTGCATACCATAATAAAATGCATTTTCTTTAATATGCCCTTATTTTTTTGTCTCCAAAACTTTTTTGCACGATTATTTTTCCATTCTTCATGATTCATCTGAGAAGATTTTACATCTTGTATTTATATTATATCGATTATCCCTGAAGAAGGCCGACGGAAGAAGTAGATGGCTCGATGTCTTCTCATTTATTTTAGTACAAAATCCGTGGTATAGTTAGTTTAATACATTTTAAATTAAAAAAGTCAAACTTTTGTTAAAATGTGCGGTGTAATCTAGATTTTTTTTCCAAAATAGAAGATTTATTCGAGAATGAAAACAGCCACAACCAGTGCGTTTAGTGGTTTGACTGTTCAGAGTAATCGAATTTACGGTACTCCTTTTATGTAACAATCTATACAAAGTACTTTACGGTCAAGGTTTTACTATTTAGAATCATTTTTAAAATTGTGTCAAATTATAATGGTTTCTCCTAAAGATTCCAAAATGGAACTTTTTTGATTGGTGAGCAAAAAAACTGACGCCGCAAACGAGTTGCGGTAAAAATTTTTTTCGCATTTGTCCAAATGTAAAAAAATAAAAAATAATAAAAGCATGTTTGTGCTTAAAAGTGTGAAATAATGTTTTTGCTGTTGACGGAATTTTTTCGCTTTTTTTTGGTACATTTTACATTTTTTTGTTCACAACGATGCGAAAGTACGCTTTGTGTCGAATGTATCCCTTAATACATCGCATCGTCCACACCTTGCTGCTTTTCTCCTTCCTCCTTGGTTCAAGCCAACGATGGAGAAAAAGGCTTGTTTCCTTCGTGCTTAGTTTTACAAGCCAAAAAAAACGGTATTTCCGGTTTTTTTGCATAAGACGGCCTCAATTCGATCTTGAAAGCATAATCGCATTTTCTGTTTTCCGCATTATGTCATTAATAATCAGACATGCGTTTCTGTTCCAGCAAAGTCCTCTTCCACTCTTGCCATTTTTTGAAACGTTGTCTAATGTCATTCTTAATTTTAAAGAAATTTCTGTCCCCTAATTTAACCATTGCAGTCGCCATTCCTTAACCCGAGTTTTTTTTGGTAACAAAATTGGGTGTTATACTATTTTTTTGTGCAGTCTGTTACTTATCACAGGACAAATTGTTAAAACGCAAGTTTTTGCAACCTGATTTGACGCCACCAACCAACCCTTTTGGAATGGAGTTGACCGTACAAAACAAGCACGCCAGCTTTGAGCAAAACGACCTCTACCAAACAAATTTGCTCAAAATTCTCGAGTCTACACACTTTCCACTGCTCGAACCTCTTGTGCGATAAAGCATCGGGAGAGTGACGAGAGTGTGCGCGGTGCGATATGCAAGCACTGGTATTGTTGAGACGCGGATGAACGAGGGCTTCACTATACCTCGCCTTCGTTCTAACCCCCCCTCCCCCTACAACGACAACTATGACGGAGACGCTTTGTGAATACAGGGAAGTGGCGATTTGAGGCAAGCCAAGTGACTGTCTAATATAGCGGCAATCTTTTTCTTCTTTTATAATGTTCTAATGAGGACGTCAATGAGCAATGATGATGCGCGCGCGTGCACGCGACCCTTTCGCGCACTCACTTATCTTCGATCCTGTGTAGCTAAATCGGTTAAAATCTAATAACTCGGATTTATCAGGCGATTAACTTTGTTATCCGATTTGTTGCATATTTTTGTAGGCTTTAGGATTTACGCGTTTATTTGTTATGTCACTCATTTGATTGCGTTACCTTTTGCTCGGGATGTCGCCTCCGTTTCGATGTTTTTTCATACAACAGGATCAAACCGTTTTGACAATTGATTTTTGTATAACTCCCCTACTCTCGACGGAAATAACTAGTTTTCGATTGTTTATACAAATTCTTCAATAATTTGTTTGTTGTTAAACTGCTAAAAAGATTTTTTCTGTGTTCAACTTTCTTTCTTTACTTTTTGTGAGCTCGAAATCTTCTTTTTTTTGAGTCAGAGTTTTGTATGTAGGTGATTCTACTCATAAACAAATTTTTGACACTGATTATTAATCATTTTCCCCCGCAATCATTTTCTTAACGGAATTTTTATCGAGAAAAATTCAGGCCATTCCCTTATCCTTACGGTTAGTGGATGGATAGCATGCGAAACAAACTTTTGCCGTCACCATCGTTGTTTCTTTCTTCTGGGTGTCCTTCACGTATGCGCGTCTTACACGCGAAAAAGGCGGTTCGCTCGAAATTAGTGGTCTTCTCCATTTATGTCACATTCGAAATCATTAACAGTTGCTAAGTTATATCACGTACGTGGACGGTATATCGCTGTACAAACGTGCGCACGCGATTCCGTGTACTATTGTAAAGAATGAAACAGTGAACGACGGATCTCGTGTGACCTGTGCTCGGATTCCTTTCCTTTGTTGCTGCCTCTTTTCCGTTAGTGACCAGTTTTCATCTTTTTCATACCCTTACCACTAACTTTGCCTTTCTGTCATTGACCATGCACTGAACCGTAGGAGCCACACCAAATTTTTGTCCGACTGGTATGTAATGTGTTATTTGGCGAGATGTTATCGTTTTTTTTCGTACCCGAATTGATTTGTGATTATTCAGTGGCGTTTTTGTCTCATTACTTTTTTTCACCAACCGCATTCAATCATTCCCGTGAATCACCTTACCCTCCGGCGTACTATTTTGTTTCCCATTTTTAATGACAGTTAACTTTTATGACTTATCAGTTGCAGAATAAGTAGAAATTTAAACATTTGCGTTGATGTGGAGGTAAAAAACGGTTGTCAGTGGCTTGCCAACTGCCGGTCCTTGTTATATTTCTTTCAACACAATACAAAAGCATCAAGAGATTAACCAGTCATCACCATGCGGCCTAATCACTCCCCCAACGTTAAGCTATACGACGGCTACTATCCCCCACCGAATAACCCTCGTTACAAGGTCTGGCAGCCCCAACATGACGGACCAACAAAGTAAGTAATATATTTTTATCACATTTCATTTATTCCTATTTTTGCGTTTAATCAGTTGGTTCAACGCCGAGTAAACAACATCGCGAGTTTGCTACGTTTAACTCTGATTGTAAATTCAAATCAGATTGCTTATTAAAAGTTCCGTGAAAGCAGGCTTTTGAAGGCGGGAGGAGAGGGGGACGCCTTGCTGGAAGATGGCCTAGGGTTTTACGATAAGATTCTAAGTGCAAGAATGTGAGTGTGCACCCTTATCACATAATCGTTGATGCAGGGTTGACTAGTTTACAGTTCATTAACATTGCACGGTTTTGTATAAGCATCACGCCTTGTGCTTAATTTTCTTTCAATGGACGTGCAACTTTTAGTATCCAATTAGCTTTTCTTTTCTCATTCCATCTTATAACCTTTGTTTATTTTTGTTTTTTTATCCATAAAAGCATGAATAACCATTTCTTTTCAACCCTTTTTACCCATTTAGCGCAGATAAAAGCTGGAAAGTTGAAGTGACATAGATTTTTTGAGGCATTGCATTTATTTTAGGTGTGCCTTTCCAAGAAATGTGCAAATAAGTGTGCTTTTATGCTGAATGGGAAAAAAACTTAGTCATATATTTTTTTGAGCAAAAAAAAGTTTCCTCCAAGGATGGAGTGTTAAAAAATGTAACTAATATGGCGTTCTATTACAGCGGTCATCACTTGCCAAGCAGTTCGCGATATCCTTCTGGCTCGAATTCATATTACTACTCGTCGACTCCGAGACCTCCACCCTTTAACGCTGCTGCACCGTCACCGAGTGCACACAGCTATCGAACTTCTGCTAGCGTAGATCACATTCCATCTCATCACTTGTCTGCTACAATGCAAAGTAATAATTTAGCTCGTTTTTTCGCTCCCATGTGATACGTTTTAATTTGTATTACAGGTCGTCGTGCCAGCAACACGGAGCCGGATCCAACCTACTTTGTCGAGCATCTTGCAACGTTCGCCGTCGGCAGACAATATGGACTTCTCAAGCCGGATGATGCGCTTCGAAAACTCTGGCAAATGGAAAAACGAAGTGCCATCTGGGCTCAACCTCTCATTCTGAGGCTTCTACCAGACACTGTAAGCGTTGAAGATGAGAACGGCGACGTTGTGGAACAGTTTCCAATGGCTCTTATTGATGAACCCTACTCGCACAACTCATTTGACAAATCCGAAGTCTACAACAACATACTTATGTTTGTTGTCAACGAAGATACACGCGCTAACCGAGGCCCCAACTCGCCACCAACCGAAATGCACATGTTTCAGTGCAATCGCGTATCTGCCGCCGACGTTGCACGGGATTTGAGCCTCTACCGTCGAGGACAGTGGAAGCAGGTACGCGGGGGCAGACGTGATACCGGATTTGGTGTTGAAATAGAGCCTCCTGTTGCACCTGTCTACCGAGGTCCCGCTTACCGAGATAACCCCTCACCAAGCTCAAATAGCAGTGAATCCATTGACATGAATGTGGTACGTTTTTGTTTTTTTGGCTTTTCATTTGAACTTTTGTACTCATGGCATTATCGATTGCAGAATACACTTAATCGCTGCTTCGACGATATCGAACGCTTTGTTGCCCGCATTCAGTCTGCAGCGTTGGCTCAGAAAGAACTTGAGCTTCAGAAAGTCCGGAAACGTTCACGAGGCAGCAGTGATGCCCAGCAAACCAGTCTGCTTCACCGCCGGGCGCAGATGCCAATTTTTGGAGAATACTATGACATCTTCCAAAAATTCAAACTGAGTTTTAATATTTTGGTAATGATTTGGTTTTTCCGTTTTTTAATTAAAAGGGACCATTGCAGGCATTAGTCAAAAACTACATCCATGATCCCAATGCCCCGGAACTCGTGCACTTCTTGTTCACACCGCTCATGGTCATCCTGAACAGTGCAAATTGGAGCGTGGGTCAGAAGGTTGCCGATCAAGTTGTCAGTCCTCTACTTTCCTTCGACGCAATTGATCTGCTAAAGAGCTGCCTGACAGCAAAGGAATACGACGTTTGGATGAGTCTGGGAAAACACTGGCATACAACTCCGTTCGTTTAATTTGTTTGTGTTTCTTTTCCAATTATCTTTACTCGTTTTAGCGAAGATCTTAGCGATGAACAACTTCCGCCGCCCTACAGACCGGTGTTTAGTGGTAATTTTGCTCCCTATGGATATCCTGGATATCCTCCGGAGCCACCGGCTTCTCACGCCATGCACCGCGGATCGTCAGCGCCTCCGTCTACGCAGTATCGCCCGCCGCACAGAAATTCTCATCGTTCTCTCGATGACGTACTGAAATTTCGCTTCATCATTGTTTCTTTCTCAGATCATAATTTTATTTTTAGGTCGATTTGGAGCGCGTTAATCTCGAAAAAGAGCGCATTGCTTTCGAGCGCATGAAAATTCTTGATCGCGAACGACGCATTGAAAAAGAGGAAGAAAGACTGCGTCGAGAAGAAGAAAGACTTGCACATGTTCGACAGGATTTGGAACGAAAAGCAGCCGTTTCTGCAGTCTTGCAGCCACCGATCACGGATAATGGCTATAAGTATGTTGGCTAACACAAGACACCAACCGGTGCATTAAAAAAAATCAATTGCATACGTGTGTTGCGTTTTTTAGCAGACGGGGATCGTCGACCCTACGTAATGGAAGTACAGGCGAACCCAGCCCTTCTCTTAGCCCACGGACACACAATTTCCTATCTGGCCTACTACGCAATAACGGCAAGGTGGTAGAGGTGACGTACGATCGAGTAAAACAACACGAAAAAGAACTAACTGTTGTTCGCGGAGAGTACCTAGAGGTGCGTATTTTCCAATTGATTTATCAAAACAACACCCCAAGATTTTGTAGGTATTGAAAGACGAAAAGAATTGGTGGGAATGTCGCAACGCCCAGGGTGCCATTGGTTTTGTGCCCCATACCATTTTGTCTGTCTTGACCAAAGAAGACATCGTGACTCTCCTTGAAGCTAATAACGTATGTTTTTGGTGATCACGAGATGTTGTTTTTAACCGGGATCACGTGCTTTGTAGCCCGGCACTCTTCCTCAAGGTAATCCCCCAGTGGGCCGCGGTAACCAGTCACTGAGTCCCCGACCAGGTATGATGTCCGACGACACTCCAGAATACATTAAGCAGCGCCAAGGCAAACGCGGCGAATTCCGCTACTTTTGATCCACGTGTTATTGTCTCTTGTCCGCTGGATTATTCTTCCTGATGTTCAGTTTGTTATCCAGAATTTATCCATGTGTTCGCCATTCAAAGATTTTTATAATCGTGCCTTTTTACCCCTTAAATCCGGCTCTTTCCTTCGCTTATCACTAAAAAAAGAAAGTTTATTCGCTTTTGCTATAGTTTTATCGTCATGCAATGAATCGTTCGACGTTTAATTCATAATTTATATTTTTGTTTTATCAAATCTGCGTTTAACACCAAAATAGTTAAATAGCCATAACTTTTTTTTCATTTTTTTTGCAACTTAATCAATTTTTTTTAAATGCTCAAAAATAATTCAGGCAACTGCAAAGTTTTCCTGGCCGTATCCGGGTCGCCTGTTTAACTTTTTTTTCTAAATGTAATTTTTTTAATTGTCAGCAAACATAATTTAAAACTAAAATTTTGTGATTTTTATTTGCTTGTGATTGTTTGTGATGTTTTTGCTTGTATGTGACAGTGTGCTTGCTTATGAATGCTATACTCGAAGAAACGACTTATGTACTGTCACGGATATCAGTACGTATCAGCATTTCTCCATCGTTTTTTGTGTACGTTTCTTGTTTTGTCAAGAAAAGTAAGTGCATGTGAAGGAAATCTGTCCGCATAATCTTCCTGTGTAGCGGGGGCTGCTTATACAAAAAAAGGGGAACAAAAAGCATTCACGTGAAAACCATAATAATTCAAATCAGATGACATCAATGTTGAAATGGCAGAGCCAGTCAGGAAGCCTCCCCCGGTTCCTCCACCATTCGATTTAGCAACGTATAACTCGACGGTGTTTAACCGTAATCGAGAACTGGCTAACGAAGTACGAAAAAAACTAGTGGAGAACAGCAAAATTGTAAGCATCTTAAATCATAAACAAGAAACTTGTACATATTTTTTTAGCATACTCCTGTTACGCCTCGCATAACACCCCGTAAACAACGTGAGGAGTTAGGTAAGCAAAAAATGAGACTCGTGTCAGACTTGAGCAAAGAGTAAAACTTACAGTCTACCTCCAAGAGATGTTTGACACGATTAACGGCAAAAAAGTTCTCCTGCCACGGCGGTCGCCTTCTAATAAAGGTCCGATGATTAGCCGGCAGTCGACGGCAACAGAAGTACGAAACTGGCTAGTTAACAAACAATTCAGCGACAATGTAGTTAGCATATTCTCCAAATTCAACGGAGAAGAACTTTTCCTGATCGGTCCAGAGACGATCGAGCGAACCGCAGGTGATGAAGCTAAGCGACTCATTAGCATGATCACTGTCCAGAAAAAGCGATCTAACGTTGGTTATTAATTTTATATAAAATCCATGAAAGTGGTGTTTATAGTTTAACAGTTACAATGCACGCAAGGATCCCGCACTCAATGCCATCCTTGAGATGCGAAAACACCACATCGATGCCGTAGAAAACGACATTATTATCGAAAATGAGCCCCCACTTGCTGAATCGTTGTTCCAGAATCCAAATGACGTTGTACAACCTGAAGTGAAGCAACAGCGCACAAAATCGGTATCGCCATACACGTCTCCAATACTGCCGAGAAAAGTTGTGCCAGCTCCCGTACTGCCAAGTAAAGTTGTGGCTCCCATTCCGGCAAAACGCACCACAGCTCCGGCATACAATCCAACGAGGTTGTATACACCCGCTCCAGCAGCCGTCAACAACGACTACTGGATTCAAACTGTTAAATCCTATCATTAAAATTTTATTTATTTCAAGTTGTTATTCTCTATTATCTATTTTATACTGCCATTTCATATTGTTTTAGCTTCGTTCTAGAACCTTTTTAATTTCTTCGAATCAGAAAAGTTATATTATTAACTGCTTTTTGTAATAGAATATCATAAACAAGTGATATGAGATATATGAAAAAAAGCAAGTGGTATTATTGCCGCATGTACATTAGATATTGCAAATAAATGGTTCCAATTAGACTATTTACTACTAAAAAATACGATAGGAAAATAGTAAGGGCAAAGCTAAGTGCATTTATGTTTGCTACAACTTTTGTTGCTACCAAAAGGAGCTATTTAAACGCATGACAGCTCTTATATACGTCAACAGATAAAAAAGTGTATTTAGTAACAGAAAACAGTTTTGAATCATGCGTTTACATCAAAACAGGGCATATTTTTATGACAATAAAGCGAACGTGCAAGATCTTACCCGAATTTTCGATCGTTGACTCTTGCTCAATTTTATTTCGCATCGTTCTCGAAATTTCGTTCTTTGGTGTCGCAGTCGCAGTGCGCTCGCAGTGGCTTGGACTGGCCCGTGCCATTCCGAAGCATCCATAGGAGTAACCGCTTGTGGCCTTCCTCTTTCGCGTTCTCTGCTTGCTATGAAATTCGTATTTCTATTTTTGAGCTGCGTTTTCACAAAACAACTGCTTCTACCTGGGCCATAAGTCATTACTTTTTATAATTCTATCAACAAAATGAACTGAGGACGAGAGAGGATTGTGCATGCTGCGGAGCGATGCGATGCGATCGGTGAACTCAACAAGCGAAGCGACTGTTTGTCGTTTACCTTGCACTGACAAGGAAAGTGTCAGGGTTCATTTTGGAATTTCTTCACGAAACTTTGCCAAAAGTTTGATTTTACTATGAGAAGTTTATATTGAAAAATTCAGTTGCACCGCTCATGATCTGACAGAGTTACGGTAGTCGAAAATCACGTTTTTGCCATTTTTGACAATTTTTGGCACGTTCTAGCTAACGAACAACGTTATTTTCAAAATCAGGGTGTGCATCAATCGACGTAGTTTTGCATGGAGAATCAGATAAAAATATAAAAATTTAGGTTTGCCACCTTAAAAAATGCCGAAATTTGCATTTGAAAAGAGGTCACAATGCCAACATTGGTTTCGGCATTTTTCAAGGTCACGACCCTACGTTATTATATTTTTAACTGATTCTCCATAAAAAAATACGTCGACTGATACACCACTTGGTTCTGAAAATGCCGTAGTTTGTTAGCTAGAACGTGCCAAAAATTGTCAAAAATGGCAAAAACGTGATTTTCGACTACCGTAACTCTGTCAGATCATGAGCGGTGCAACTGAATTTTTCAGTATAAACTTCTCATAGTAAACTCAAACTTTTGGCAAAGTTTCGTGAAGAAATTCCAAAATGAACCCTGACACTTTCCTTGTGAGTGCAATCACTAAACGCTCGAAAGTCAGCTTTCAAATCACAGGATGTGCACGTGGATGATTTCGAGGATAGCATTTCGTTTGTGATGGTCAAAAAAATCCAGGTAAACATTAGCTGGAAATCTCATCATTTTTTTGCAGGGTGATATGAGATGCACGTGCATATCGTGTGTGTGCGTACATAATAGACAAAATGTGTCATACAATGCATTCTTGCTTTATCGCTCGGCTGCCTTGTAAATGTTTACTAACGCAAAATTTTGATTTCAGGAGCATCATTTTTTGAAACTACCCACAGCTGTTCACGTGAAAGCCTCTTGCACAATGGATGTCATCGCGAAGGAGTGCTGTCTTTTCCGTACCCTAGCTAGCGCTGCTAGCACTAGGAGTTCTTTGGCCGGGCTCTCTGAGCCCCGCCTCGTGTCTGCTTTCACCAGAGGAACAACTGGACATCGCGCTACTCCGAAGCTTCGCCTTCACAGAGAAACGCCTTCGTCAGGGCTTCTTTATAAAGCTTACAACACAGCGACGATCAGTTTCATCAGAGAATCGGCACCGAGAGCAGCTGGCGGTCTGATTCACAGAGCGGTATTTCCCGCACTTGCTCTCCGCCATAATTGTTCGTTTTTTTGTATCCTGTGCCCTTTCAAAGAGCGGCAACGCGTTATCGACTTTCTTGCCTTTTTCACTACATGTCTTTTTTCAGCTACCAGACAAAAACATACGTCATCAAATACACCATCCGTCAAGCATCCAAACTTGCACCAAGACATGCATAACGAAATCTACTGCTCCGGCAGTCTTTTGGATGCTGTCCAGTCTGCGCGACTTTTCGTCGATTGCAAGCACTTCGTCGATATGCCGCTTAAAAAAGATGCTGGTGAGTTTCTACTTTCTTTATCACAACGCAAATTAAGTTGTGTTTTTTTAGAAGAAACGCTCAGAGACTGGCAGGAACTCCTCGCCAAATCCCAAAACGGACGTGTAGAGGTTGCGGAACTGACGTCATTTCTGCAAGATCACTTTGAGCAGCCTGGCGGCGAACTCGAGGAATATGAACCTAAGGACTTCAACAAAATCGTGAGTTTTTTGTTTTTTATTTGAATTACAAATAAATTCATATAAATTTTTGCAGGTTGATTCCTTTTTGAACATCAGCGACCAAAAGCTGCGAATTTGGGCAGAAGACCTTCACCAGAAATGGCCGACTCTCTGCCGTCGCGTTTCGGAAAAAGTGATGACAGATCCTCTGCGCTACTCCCTCATCCCCCTTCCCCATCCCTTCGTCGTGCCCGGCGGTCGCTTCCGAGAAATGTACTACTGGGACTCGTTTTTCACAATCAAGGGTCTGCTCGTGTCAAAGATGTATGATACTGTCCGCGGCATGATCGAAAATATGGGTCATCTTATTGAGCGTTACGGTTACGTCCCCAATGGCAATCGCATCTACTATCTCAACCGATCCCAGCCCCCGCTTCTTACCTGGTGCGTGGAAGCCTATTTCAACTGCACCGGAGACATTGATTTCTTGCGCCGTTGCATTGTTTGGCTCGAACGTGAAATGGAATTCTTCACTCAAAACCGACAGTTTTTCAAGGCAGATTGGAAGTCTCACCTCTTCCGTTACCACGTGGTGGCTATTGGACCTCGTCCCGAAAGCTACCGCGAAGACGTCGAGTGCGCAGAGCATCTCACCGACCAGGTGGAAAAAATGCGACTCTATGGCGACATCATGGCAGCTGCGGAGAGCGGACGCGACTTCAGCTCGCGCTGGTTCCACAACGACGGCCCCATGGCTGGCAAGATGGGATCCACTCGCACAAGCTCAATCATGCCTGTTGACCTGAACTCGATCATCTGCGGCAACCTTCAGACCATGGGCAAGTTCTACGCCCTGCTCGGAGAGACTGAAAAGGCTGCTCAGAGCCTTGCCAAGTTCGAAATCGTCCGCGCTGCCATTTACGAGATTTTCTGGAATGAGGAAGCTGGCTGCTGGTTTGACTACGACCTGACGACCAACAAGCACATCCTCACATACTTTGACTCCAACTTCTTCCCCATGTTCTGCGGCTGCGTGCACGACAACTTCCACCCCGATAAGATTATCCACTACTTGGAGAAGGCCGGAGCCATGGCCTTCCCCGGCGGTCTGCCAGCTTCTCTCATTCCCTCTGGCCAGCAGTGGGACTTCCCCAATGCCTGGGCTCCCATGAACTGGTGCATGATCGAAGGCCTGCGCAAGTGCGGTGCCGAAGAACACGCCCGCATCATTGCTGAGAAGTGGATCCGCAAGAACTACGCCATGTTCGCGAACACTGGCGGTCGCATGTATGAAAAGTACAACGTCACGACCCAATGTTACAAGGCATCGGGTGGCGGCGGAGAGTATGAAATCCAGGAAGGCTTTGGCTGGACCAATGGCGTTATTCTGGATCTCTTGGTCAAATATGGCCAGAATATGGTCGTTTCCACCACTGCTGCGGAATGCGATTGCTGCAGCGTGACGTCTGATTAGGAGACTCAGAGTGACACCGCCAGTATTTCGTCTGCTGAAGACTTCCCACGTATGCAATAGATGAGTAATAACTATTCATTATGTCTCGGCAGATTACACAATCACATCCGAACTACTCACATAATTTTCGTCTATTAGACTGACTGAACTAACTTAACCAGAACTAAACAAATTGCAATGAAGCAATGAGATGCTTTACCCGTCATGCCAACTTGAATATTTGGGTTTCATTTGAGTTTTTTTTTCTTCCATTTGAGCTTATTTGTGTTTTTGTTTACACCGATACGTGGCCTTTGTACAAATAAACGGTTCTAAAATATATGAATAACGTTTCCTTAAGCGTTGACAGTTTGCACACATCAAGCACACTTGGCTGTTTTTTTAAGCTAAGTAAGTAAGGCATATGACGTTGACAAAAAGGTTTATAAAAAAATTGCATGCTGGTTCCGCTATATTTTTTCACATGTTTTTTTGAGCTCTGTGAACTTGTATTTCAGCGCTGGTGAGATGCTAAGCACGTGCTACTTACGACAAATCCAAAACAACAACAAATCATGCTTTTGTTTACCAAGACGGATAACTTGTATAAAAAATGTAACAAAACAACGGCGGGATTTCATTCTTTATTCATATCAGGAGCGTACTCTTCACCTTTGCTGTCAACAATCACAAAGATCTCGCTCCCAAGGGTGGGCAACATTTAGCACTGTGAGTAGTTGTTAAGTGCATGTTAGCTGGTCTAAAAATATAACAATTGGTGGGATAACATTGTTATAAGATTATTAGACGTACTCTAGTGAGTGAGCCGATAGAGCAGGCTCTGTCGTCTTTGCAGCTGCTCTTTGGTTTCCTCGTCAACAGCCTCGGTGATCACTGACAACGGTGCATGGAAAGTTGCATTCTTAGCAAACGATTCCGAGGTGTTTGGCGTGGATTGTCTGTTTATCGCAGAACTACGGGGTTGTTGATTGTCGAAATCATCGTCCGAGGTGTTAGAGTGAAGGCGTAGGAGTCGGGGATGATGTTTGAGCCGACGTGTGGTTTGGCGTCGGGAGAGCAACGCACTCAGCACGGGGGGAGTATGAGACATGCTGTTCACGCTTCCAGAAAGAGTTGAAACACTCGGCACCCGATAGGATGGCGAGCGATTGATGGATTCAGTGTCCAGATTGGGCTTTGGAATTTCTACTGCCGGCGTGGACAACGGTCGATCGCCGGTAGACGCGTGGGTTTGTATTAGCATCCTTCTTCGCCACAAGACTTTCGGTTGAACAGGAGGTACTTCATCCTCTTCTTCCGGTTCCTTGCTTACGGTCACCACAGGCGGCGGAGTGAGTTCGACAAAAGGAAGATCAGGTGCGTGGATTTCCTCTGCCCCGGGAGTTTGTGCAAACTGGGTAGGTTTTGCATCGTTGTTCCCTCCGACGTAAAGACTGTTACCATATTCTTCATCAATAAGCTGGAACGCTGACATATACTGGTTCTCAACTCTGGTTTGCATGATTGAGTAACACATGGATACGAGGGAGAGTCCGATAATAAAAAAGGTAAATGAAGTGCTGAGGTAGTGTGCATTATCAGGGACAACGTCTCCCAAACCTGAAAATTTTTGACTCATGATGCAGGGTGATGACCATTTTTTTGATCTTACCGATTGTAGTAACTGAAATAAAAACAAAGTAAAATGCAGTGAAAAAATCCCATTCTTCCAGGAGTGATAAAAATACGGAGCAGATGCTGATGTACACAAACATCATGCCTAGTGCCATTTTTATTGGAAATGTTGCAAAGTTGTCGTCATCGCTATCTTCGCTGCTTCCGTATTCTTTGTCATCCGTGTATCCAGTTTTGGATTTACGCTTCAGCTTTCTAAAAAAGACAATCAAAACAAAATGAATACTCAAAAGTAATGAACACTCACATCCGGACCCGTTCCCATACATGTTGTACCGTATTGAATAAAAGTTTTCCCAGTGAATTCAAAGTAACCAACATGAGTGGAATTCCGATAACAGAATAGATTATAGTACAAACACGACCGCCGATAGTTCGACAACTCAAATTCCCGTATCCAATGGTCGTGAGCAGCGACCAAGCGTAAAAAACAGCGTTCCAGTAATCATTGAACGCCCATAGCCTTTTATGTACAAGTGGATCGTACCCTGCAGCTTTGTCATAAACAAGCAAAATGCTTTGCAGTGTGTCTTTGCAATTCTCCACAGATTTGTCTGCCAATTTATGATTTGTGTGATTTCCGAATGTTTTGAAGTCTTTAAGCCACGATTCACAGGTATCTGTGCAGTAGCAATCAACGAGTTGGTTGTGTCTCTGATTGATTAACGACAAAAGCCTTTCATGCCGACGAATTTCTTCTGGAGCTTCAAAATAAAAAAACATGGCACCACCAAGAAAAGCGTAGATAACCAAAGTCAGAACAACTAAGACATGTTGCAGTCCGAATCGGTTGTATAAAACTTTTATGACACGCCAAAAATATTTTTGTAACTTTTCATGGGGTTTCTGTCTGAACTATTAAAGTTTTACACACTTTGATCAATGAAAATATCTTACCGAATTTCTTCCTGAATATTAGGTCCCAGGATGTCAGCCAGACCAGTTGGACTAACAGGCTTAGACGCATCATCGAGATGCCCAAAAAAGAATGATTGTCGTTGATCAAAACTTTCTGGTGAGAGCGGAGTCGTTTCCTTGGTAGGCCATGCAGGGGATGCTACTTCCGTATCCGGAGTTTGAAAATCAAACGATTCAAGTCCCCCGTAATCAGAATCTGCCGAAATAAACACCGTAGAAGCGCGATATCTTTTTCGGCAGTATTTTTCGAGAATCTGCATTGCAGATTTGCTTTGAGTGAAATCAAGAGACCTTTGACGCGTTAGATGCTGGGATGAAGCCATGGTAAAACGCAAAACAAGTTATACAATTTTTTACAAAATATAATACAAAAAATACAGTTAATTAAGGGGTTTTCAGTCGTTTGAAACGTTAAAAATTGTTTTGCACAGTTTGCTAACAACCGACTGAGTTGACTTTGTTAAAACTGTCATCTTAAGAACGTATTTCTTTTTTTCTGGCTTGAAATGCTTATTCATACACAGGGTTTTCGACTCGTTAAGTTTGCTGTTCTCATTGCGCTACTATTTTCCTGACATTTTCTGTGCATTATTGTGAGGATTAGGGTAAAATTCCTGCGATCTTTTTTTGTCAGATGTCGAATAAAAGTGAAAAATACTCCGCCTACGCGGCGTGATTAAACACAACTGTGCATTTTTAAATTTGACGTAATTTTTAAAATCTTTATGGCAATATATAAAACTTATGATGCTGATTTTATTGATTGATTTGCAAAACCAGCAGACGAAAAAATACGTCGGGTCGGATTATCGGCGGGTACCCCTGGAGTGATGATACGTTCGTAAAGCGTTATCGGTTTTCAAAAATAAACACTGAATGAAATTGAGTGCAAGCCGATGACGAAATCCACACACCGTGCATTTTTTTATTTTCGCGTAAAAAAATCAAATCATAATGTACAAATTTCAACTCATGGAGCTGAGTCAATCGATTCATTGGTGTAATCCGCAATCCAAGGAGCGTTGTGCTGAAAGTCGTTATCCGGAAGTATGTGAACAAACCACTTCTAAAAAAATATGTTTATGTAAAGATTTGAAGATCTAAATTCTGCAAACTTACTTTGAAAGGGCCGAGCCATCCCAGGGCTTGGAAGCAAACAACAGTCAGATAAGCGACGAAAACAAAATACACAGTAGCACCAATGGTAAACGGTATCAGCACATCAAAGCTCCAGCCCAGAGATGACGTCACGTAAATCAAAGAAAAATAAATGTTGATTCCAATAACGAGGAACGATGTCAGAACGGCAAAGACTTGAAAAATTCTGAAAAAAAATGTCAAGCGATTCTTTTAAACGCCTACAAAAAAGTATGAACCTCGATGTAGTGAACTGATGCATGATCCGTGGATTAGCGGTGATGGTAATAATCGGGAACAAGGCAAAAGGAAGCTGAATCATCTGCACGCAGTTCAAAAGATCGTTCAAGCCGGTCAGACTTTGAATACCATCGGCCTTAAAGGTCAGAGCCAGTGTTGGCAGAATGGCGACACTTCGCGTGAAGAGAACTCGTCGCCAACGAGGCCATTGGATGTTCAAAAATCCCTGAAAACAAATTATTGGTAAATATAAAAATTATATTACGTCTAACCTCCATGACAAACTGCCCGGCGTAGGTACCAGTCATCGTAGAGCTTTGACCTGCAGCAAAGATGCCCACAGCCCAGACGTACAGTGCTGCAATGCCAAATTCGCAGCCCAAGAAGATGCCTCCGCTGTAGATATCCACATCAACAGGGTTCGTGTTGTTGGGAAAGACTTCGTGAGCTGAAGGGCATTCCGCAAGCTAATAAAATTATCAGTTTTGTAAAAGTAATAAAATGAAATGAACATACAATTTGATCATTTGTCTTGCCGTACAGTCCATGCGCAAAAACGGCAACAACAAATAAATTAATAAAAAAGCTGACAGTCAGGGCAATAGCAGATTCAAGAAAGAAATAAAAATTGGCTTTCTTGATGGCCAAAGGATGCGTTCGATCGACTTGTCGACTTTTGACGAGGGCAGAGTGCAAGTAGAGATTATGCGGCATGATAACTGCTCCGACCACGCTGATTGCTTGCAAAAATTGAGGAAGATGACAGTCCGAGCACCAGGGGATAAACGTGCCCTTCAGAATTTCGATTCCACTCGGTTGAGCCACGACGAACTAAAAACGATCGTTAATAAAAAAAATGAAAGGAATTTCTTACCTCGAATCCAAACGTAATCGCCATTACAGAAATTAACAATGCAAATAGCATTTCTAGTCTTCGAATTCCGTAATTTTCAAAGAATAAAAAGCTGAGCGTATCACACATCGTGATGACAACACCCCACCCGAGCCGAATAAATCCATTGGAGAGGAGGTAAAAAGCGATCGCCGTCCCGATGACCTCCTGCATGTCAGAGCAGACAATTGCGATCTCAATCATGGCCCATAGAATAAGTCTCGGCACCTTGGGGTAGTACCTGTAAGCCATTTGAGCTAGATCTTCCCCCGTAACAACACCAAGAATGGCGGAAAGTCGTTGAAGAACGAGTCCAAGGATATGAGCCAGCAAAAGAATCCATAGTAGCTTGTACTCTGCAACAGCGCCTGATTTCAAGTCACTTTCGATGTTTCCTGGATCAAGGTAGGCAATGCTCATCAAAAAGCCGGGACCAGTAAAGTACCACAGCGACTTGAAATCAAATTTGACTTTCTGAAAAAAGAAAGGTTGACAGTGAGGACAGAATGCCAAACGATGGAGAATGAATCACAAGGATCAGGTGAAAGATAATACCTCATTGTCATCGTAGTTGACATCTGCAGTGGATATCTGTGAACCATCGTTCTCATTGAAAACTGGGTGTTCTCCAGGGGTAGCTTCTGCGTCGACTGCAATAGTTCAAGTTAAATATGCCAAGTTTGAAACGGATAAACAACAACTCACGTGTTCCATGCTCAGTTTCGATAGCGTCGACGAGAGCTTCTCTATCACCTGTAGATGCCATACCCGAGTGTATCCTCTGACAAAAAGTAAGGTAAAATATTTATACTTTGCACGAGTTTTTTGCAAATGGAAAAAACAATAACAAATGCGGTGACAGTTATGTTTAGAATGCACGTGAACAGCAGAAAGCCAGATTAATCCAAAGCATGTGGCGTGGTCAAATCAATACGCGTTCGAACAAGGTTTACAGGAATTGCCTTTGTTTTGGCAAAAAAGGCCAACTGAGGAGTTTCATGTTTGGCAATCAACTCTTTGATATCGTCAATAGCACTGACAGTGTTGTTTTCGTTGCGCGTGGTGGTGCTGGCTCGGGTGACGAGAAGAGGGAAGACTGTGTTGAAAAACACTTCCTTGAATTTATCAACATTTTTTGTCTGCAAAAAAATAATATGATGTTTATGATTACATTATGGTGCAAAAAATACCTGCAATACTTTTTGCTTGTTTAGCTCATCGATAAAGTGATTGGTAAGAACGATGTCTTCCATGACTCGGGGAATTGATGTTAGCATGATGTCATGCGCTACGGCTAAAAAAAATTTTATAGGATGTTGGGTGTTTTTTTCCTGATTTGCAAACCATGTTGTTTGAATTTGTGTTGAACAAAGTATTTCACAAGACTGCATCGATACAGATGAAGCAGGGAAACATGCTCTTCGAGGCAAAGGAGGACATCGGGTAACGAGCTGCAACAATTAAAAATTGTATTTTTTTTCATTTCATTAATTTATGAAATAAAAAAAGCCCACTCCACAAGCAGTGTTGTTACTGGAGAAATGTCATTTACTTGGATAACTAATCTACCCAAACTTCTGTCATCAATTTGGAGGTTGAGTGTTTGTTTTCCAGGCACAAGATCGCGTCCATTGTCATAGATAAGTTGTACTTCTGTCTTACCGATGTTCCTTCCGTTGTTGTACGCTTCAATCTTAAGTACAACCAAGGGCAGATTGTAATTTGAACGCATAATGATTGACATTTTCGATGAATTCTAAAATTTAAAATTTTTTGGAGTTTTAAAAAATACAACAATTTACTTTAAAAAAATTAAATTGACCGGTTTCAGGGAGAATAGATTGTTTTAAGATGTTGCTAACAATTTGCCGATCGTGAGACTGACGCTTGTCGAAGAGAAAAGCATGCACTTCTATGTTCTCTGCCGTTACATTCTGTTCCACCGACAACTTTATATTTTTACAAATTCTTACTTTGCGTTTGCGTATTGAGTATTCCTAAAAATGGATGTATTACGTATTAAATTTTTTTTTAATTTTTGTTTAAACCAACGTTTGCTTCTGTGTTGTAGTTCCAGTAAATGTCATGGAAGTTTAAATTGGATTCGCTAAGCCGAGGAAAAAGGTGACAAGCCAGCCCATAGTGATCTAAAGTTTTGCGTATATTGTACAATTATTTTTTGTAAAGCATTTACCGTTGCTGACAGATCGATCTGTTGTCGTCGTGCTGGGTTGTGACATAAAAGCCGAACGTTTTTCCCTTCTTTGCCTTTGCAGACCTGAAGGTGATGGTACAGAAAGTAAGGGTATTGATTTCGTACTTTTCTCTTGGCTTTCTTGGCTTCTTTGAATTACTACATTCGGCGGCGTTGCAGTAGTGGTATTGCGTGACGCTGCTAAATTTGGCTGCGATGCAAATGTAGCGGTTTTTTGTAACGGCTTTGGAGGCGGTTGAGTTGCATTTCTCGGACTTAACTCCTTGAAAAATGGATTCTTTTCCTTCTTTCTCACTGCGTTTACTTCGTTCTTTTCCGTGGTGGATTTTGTAGTTTGTGTAGCTAAGTGTCTTTCTTCTGGTGCCGCTGCTGCCAAATTTGTATTAACAAAATCACCTTTCGTTATCATTTCTTGCCGCTTTACAACATGTGTTTCTGGCGTTATAGAGGGTAACGAAGCAGTAGCAGGCGTCGGCGCAGGAAAGGCAGAAACCACAGGCGGTTTGTTCTCTGACGAATAACTGGTTTCACTTTCACTCATATTTTCTTCTTCATCGTTGACCGCATACGGCATAGGAAATGGCGTAGATTGTGTGCCATTTTGTTCGACTGTGTCTGCACTCTGCCGCCTGTTTGACTCTGACTGAGCTTCGACAGCCTCTGGCGGTGATGACCTTTCTTTTTTGATATTGTCATTTTCTGTGTTAGCAGCAGCACTTTCGCCCAAATTCTCGGGTTTTTGCTTTTTGAAACGAATTTGTTGCAACTTGGCGAGAAAAGGCGCTTTTGACTTTGGAGAGGGTGGTTGGGTAGACTGGGGCTCAGGTGCAGTTTTCTGCGCAGTAGTGCTTTTTTCATTTTCACTCTTGACTGCTTCTTTGGGTTTTACTTCGTTCTGAGTTGTTGTCGGAATTGGAATGGAAATTGGAGTTACAGACTTGGTAGGTAATGGTTGCTGTGATGGCCCGGGCTCTGGCTCTGGTTGTGACACTTTGGGTTTTAATCCTTCCGCTATTTTCATAGCAAGCTTTTGATTAGATGTTTTTGCAGCAAAGAGATCTACGATATCTGAATCATTCGAATCTTTGACTTGTTTCATATTTTTGGCAACTGGAGGTTTCTCTTCTTCATCAGTAGTAATCGAGGGCCTTGGAAGACCAGCATTATTCCTGCCGGATTGTTTCTGTTCTTCACTGTCGTCGGGTTTTTGCTTTTCTTTCTCTTTCTCGTTGTCATTATCTTTTTCTTGGCTTCCTGCATCTTTGCTACCCTTTTTAGAGCCAAACCAGCCTTTCTTTTTGTTCTTGTTGTCCTTTGAATCATTGTTTGGAGGTCGTTTGCGCGGGATGTGATTTAGCACATTTTTGGGCAAATATCCTGTTTCGGCTCTCGTATTTACACATCGCCACCAGCCATCGGACCTAAACAGTTTAAGGTGCATCATGTTTGTTTCAAATAGTATATGCCTACCTTGTACCAAGCAGCACAACCTTGTCGCCTATTTTGACACCTAAGTCGCCAGGATTCGTAGCTTCGTAGTTGTGAATGACCAAAAAACTAGCACCTTCGACTTCCTGTAACAAACTTCGCTCGTATGCAATACGTTCTGCTTCGGCTTTTTTCATCTCTTCTTCCTGCCGCAACCGCTCTTGTTCCTCGCGTTCCCTTCTCTCGGCGGCCTGCTTCTCTTGAAATTCTCGTAGTTCAGCTCCCTGATATATTCGAGCCTGTGGCATCGGCCGTGACACGGTGGGTTGCTTTTCTTCGGGTAGTTGTATTTTGACTTGCTGGATACGAGGCTCGGCAGACTGTTGTTTTTGCTTCTGACCACCGATCACAATGGTCTTAGGCGCAGTGGAGGGTTTGGCTGCTCCCGGCAGCAGCTGGCTTTGCACCGGCGCCAGTCTGGTGGGGGTGCCTTCGCCTGGAAAATTGCTCATATCTGTCGACGCAAAAAAATTTAATAACCAACCTGACTTTGAAGTAGTGTCTTGTGTGGTATCATCGTCGCTAATATCGGTGGTTTTGTACATGTTATTTTGCCTCAAGGACTACTAGCAAACCACCTCATGCAAGGAATATAACTCATGCAAAATTGTTCTTTCTGTCCTCCTTGGTGGTGCTTAGTTGCTATGGCAGCACGCACATAATATGCCGTTTACATCCTCGAAAATGCGTATTATGTGTTTTCACTTTGAATGACTTTTTTATGAACAATGCAAATGAAATTAAACTAAGGGTCTTCATTTTTCATTGGAGAGAGAAAGAAATATCACTGTGTGTGACTAACCTGCAGTGTAAACACTCAAGTTTACTCTTGGCAAAATGCTCCCTTTTGCCTTCACCTTTCCGGCTGCGTTGACAAAATTAGTCAGTCACTCGCTTTCACTTTTGCCATACCGAAGTGTTCCCGACCATTTTTATGCTGTCCATAATTAGTGTTAATCGGTATGGAAATTGACGTAACTGAATTCATGTTTAACTCTGCGTAGTACTTTTGCAGGGGGCGTTTTTGCATTATTTGAGCGTCTAGTTACTTTGTTGCACGCATGAAGAGTGAAAATGTATGCAAGTGGACGTCTGCACATTGTTTTTCGCGATATTGATTACCAAAATGTATGGTTCGAATCATCAAGCTATGCATTGTACCTCAGGGCTGGATGTCAATTTCAATGCATTAGGCGCCTTCTTATCAGTCAGACTATCATGCTTGCTATGTTTTCTCCCTAGCGTGGGAATGCTCTTATTGGTTATGCGTGTAATTCTTGGATTTTGTATAAAACGCATTTTTTTCGTATGTCGTAACATGTGTTTTACAAGTTTTTGGATAGTGATTGATTTGTTTGAGCACAACAGCAAAGCTAGAGTAAACAGTGCGGTTTCAGTACTACCACCGGTGTCCGGCTTTGGTGCATGGGTTGTGGCGAGCGCATCACCTCGCTAGCAGCGGTGATTTGAAGCCAGTTACGTTTTTTGCAGTGCTGTTCAACTCGGTCGATCGATGGTATTTTCATAACCTTTCATCGATATAATCACCTGTACGACGTTAATTCTACGAGGAGGAAAAAATGTCTCGCAGCGCCCTCTATTCACATGACCGTGAAGCCTTCATTAAATCTCAGGTAGATCCAATGTGTTTTTTTCAAATTTTTATTTGACGAATTTTTCTTTGCAGATACAATCATGTCACAAAGCGTTGAACAAGACCGAGGCTCCGTTGAAGCAGAAGCATGCTCGCGTTTTGATCGTTGGAACACACAAGGAAAAGTCACCGGCGGTGTTTTGGAATACGGTGAATCATATCGCCCTGGAAAAGAATCCCGTTGTTACCTGGAAGTTTTGTCATCTTCTTCACAAGCTAATTCGTGATGGTCATCGGAACGTTGCAATTGAATCTTATAAGTACAAAAACCGAATTATGCAATTGGGCAATTTCTGGCAGCATTTACGAACGTCTGGATACGGGACTGCCAACTATAGCTACTGCCAAGTGCTTGCAAAGCGTCTGGAATTTCACCAACGGGTACTTTTTTGATTTTATAACAAAATCGCTCATATGGACTGTTTTCAGTACCGTAACATTCCCGGAAGCTTTGAACTCACGCCGCCACAGATCAAAGCCATCTCACAAGACGTGAACGAATGCTTTGAGCTCTCAGTCGAGCTTCTGGACATGGTCGATACACTTCTGGAGCTCAAGAACAGCATTACCAGCACGATGGACTCTCTTCGCTGGTCGTCGCTTATCCTCCAAGGCCAATGTCTTCTAGCGCCTCTTGTTCTAGTCATTATTGATACCAGCAAAATTTACGACATCATTGTCAAGTTTCTCTTTCATCTACACTCCCAACTACCGGCAGACGTCCTCGCAGGCCATCGCTCACGCTTCCTTACTATTTTCCGAGGATTGAAGAAGTTCTTCGAGGACTGTGGTAGCCTGCAATACTTTCAATACCTTGTTTCTATGCCTACGCTACCGGCTGAACCTCCTAACTTCCTGAGTGCTGCGGACTTGGACTCTTACCAGACACCCCAGGCTTATCTTCATCATGATGGCTCAGAAGGAGGAGACACGCCTACGGATTCACGATCCATTGCCGGAGAAAGCACAATTGTGGACCTGGATTTTGCGAATACGTTTTCTGCGGTGCCCGAACAGCCTACGCACGATGAAAAGTAGGTTTTTATTAGCTCACCAGGAGTTAATTGCAATAAAAATTTTTTTAGAGACTCTAAAATTGAACATCTGCAAGGCGAGTTGCAATCACTTCAAGGCGCACACCAGCAATTGCTCAACGAAGCCAAGAGCCGAATCGAAGCCTACGAATCTCGTCTATCTGATCTCAATGCCGATCGTGATTACTGGAAGGAACGTCACCATGAAGTCCAGGAAGAATCACGCCACTTCAGAGAATCACTTGAATCTAGCAAATCTCAGGAAAATCAAGCCAAGGAAACAGAAGACAAATTTCAGAAGCTCAAAAGCGCGTACACGACTTTCCGTGCTGAACATCTTCAGGCACTTCGGGATATCAGTGATTTGACCAAGAAGCTTTCTTCCAGAGAGCAGGAATCCGTTCAGCAGGAAGAAGAAGTTCGCAGACTCCGACAGCAAATGCAGGAAGCTGAACAGGCCAAGATCGTTGTGGAAGAAAAAGTCAAGTCTAGCGCTACATCGGTTGATGAAATGGAATCTCAGCTTGCGGCATCACAAATGACTATTGAAAATCTGAATTATCAATTGGATGCTGCCAACAAGACTGCCGAAGCTGCAAAGTACGAATTACAAGTCCTGACTAAAGATTATCTCGCAGCTGTGTGCGTTGCCGTGCTCAGCATGCTAGAACACGCCGGTGACGATCTTCAGAACGCGACTTCTATGAACTATCCTCTTCGTACGTTTTATATAATGTGATTATGTCTAATATATTATTTTTGCCATTTCAGAACTGTTGTCAACGGCTTTCCAATTTGCGAATGCGTCGGTCGAGAAGATTCGCCAAAGTCTTTCGAATCCCACTTCTGCAGATCTAATTGAACAGCTTTCGACGTTTGGTTACCGAATCTCCACGCTTATTGTGAATACTGCCGCAGCAGCGTACGCGACGTCCATAGAACGCTACGATGC
This sequence comes from Turbatrix aceti, assembly GCA_963969345.1. Taxonomy (NCBI): domain Eukaryota; kingdom Metazoa; phylum Nematoda; class Chromadorea; order Rhabditida; family Panagrolaimidae; genus Turbatrix; species Turbatrix aceti. Next base: position 1,125,498 of record OZ017770.1, on the reverse strand, counting down.
TGTTCATCACCTGTGCCGTGAACTCCTGACTGCCAGTACCAAGTTTGTTCAGAGTCTCAAAGATCATGATTACACCGAAGCTAAGCGCTTAGAATCCGATGTTTCTGCTAGTCTAGCAAATCTGTCAAACGAAATTCGTTCTCTGCCTGTTCTTTCCGGGGACACGGATGCCGAGAGAATTGGTGGTGAGCTGGAAAGCGAAATGGATCGCATCAACAAGGCTATTCAGGATGCCGTAAAGCTCATCGAAGATCTCCAGAAGAAATCTCGTGCAAGCGCTACCGGTGCGCGTCTCAAGGTTAACGATCAAATCCTCGAAACCTGCAATGGCTTGATCAATGCTATCCGCGTGTTGGTTGCTCGATCCCGCGATGTACAGGAAGAAATTGTTCAGCAAGGCAAGGGATCGGCTTCTCCAAAGGAATTCTACAAGCGCAATCATCAGTGGACCGAAGGCCTTATCTCTGCCGCTAAAGCTGTTGGAGCGGCTGCGACATACTTTGTGTACGTTCTCCATTCACTCGATATGATTTTTTTACGTTAAGTTTTTTTCAGACAAAGCGCGGACAACGTTGTCACTAATGGTGCTAAATTTGAAAATCTCATCATTGCTGCCCAAGAAATTGGAGCCAGCGTAGCTCAGCTTTATGTCTCATCTCGGGTCAAAGCCGATAAGGATTCCAAGAAGATGGCAGAACTTGCCATCGCTTCGCGAGATGTCAACAAATGTACTGCGTCCGTTGTGGCTACCGTGAAGTCCGGCCAGCTTGATCTGGCTGATGAGAGTAAGTTTTTTATGCTGGTTCGCATTTTCAACGAGTTTTTATTACAGAACTAGATTTTACCAATCTTTCTCTACATGACGCTAAAAAACAAGAAATGGAATCGCAAATTCATATGCTTGAGCTTGAAGCCGAATTGGAGAAGGAACGCATCCGACTTGCTGGACTCCGCAAGCAGCATTATCACTTGGCTGGTCTTGTATCTTCTAACAACGGTCATGTATGTTTTTTTATTGGAATCCATTTTTTGAAATATTTTTTCAGACTGAATAAAAGACTTTGTACTGTCATATCACACGTCAAATGATGCAGCTCTGAACTGAATTGACTGGTGATTAGCACACGAGTAACCCTCAAAAACTTACCTGTAAATTAAAATGAATTCTAACACAACCGTGCATAGCAGTTTCATTTACCTGTGTTCTCTACATTATTGTAATAGTGACAAACTAATTAATCATGTTTTGCGATGTACAGTAATTTAATCGAAAACATTGCATAAAGTGTCAGTTTTTGTTTGTTTGATTGTTACAGTTACTTCATCTGTGGGATGAGAGCTAATGCAGACGTCACCATTTGTGTGCAAGTCAAGTTTACAACTTTTTGGACGTTTATACAAACATAAAAAAGTGCATATGAATAACATTAGCTCAAAATTACATATCAAAATCATGTATTCAGCGTTCAAATATTAAAAAGCATCAAAATATGTCGTCATTTGTGAACTTTGACTTTCCACTGAACTTGACAATTGGGTTTCAGTCGTTGAGTTTGGCAATTCATCAGTTGGAAAGGCGATTTCGTAGAGTAATATGTTATCAACATCAATTTTGTTGTGCAGAAAATGTTCCTGTATGAGATGTGTAAAAGTAGAAAGCCGATGATGTGGATGTATCCTGAGTAGCTGAAAAACTACCAATATCATTAAAGCTTACATTCATCCCCAATCCTACCTTTTTTATCAACACCTTGAGATCATGCGAAGATTTTTCAAAATACAAGTCAGTATCAAATATTAAGTCAAAGTGCGTTGTTGCCGTATTATTGGGAAATGGATATGTTCCTTCAGCCAGGATGTAGAGAACAATGCCAAAGCACCACCAGTCTACTTCAAAGCTGTACGGCTTTCCCCTTGCGACTTCGGGGGCCATGTACTGCAATCAAAAGAATGTCAAATTATGCTCCCAAAACTCCGCCATTTTACCTGCAATGTCCCACAAATAGTGGTCGCTTTTTCGTGTTCTTCAAGTCTTTTTGAAAATCCGAAATCAATCAGTTTTATATGCCGCCTCCTGTCAAGGACTATGTTTTCCATTTTAAAGTCCCGATATATTATTCGGCGTTCTCTGAGGTAATCCAGAGCCAAACCAATTTCCGTAGCATATATCCTCAGCGTTTGCTCGCCAAATCGTTTGTTTTCATTCCATAGCGCGTACATGTCGCCTTTGCCGTCGATGTATTCCATGACGGCATAAATTTTATCCGCCGTCTGCCAACAGTCGTAGTACTTAGGAAAGAATAATGCTTCTCCTATTAATCCCTGCAGAGTATGAAACACACTGTTTACTGCACTGTTTAACAAAATTGCGCTTACGTAAATCTCTGATTCTCGTTTAATTTGATGTTCCGCTTTCTTCGAAAGAATTATCCTTTTTTCCTGTACTTTAAGAGCAACCGGTATGTTTTTATGACACGTCCATAATGCATGGTATACTGTTCCAAACGTTCCGGTGCCAAGCACTGAGATTATCTGAAAACAATGGGTTCCGTGCATTATGTATACCAAAATATGAATCATTACCTCAAACTCGCTCTTTGTTATATCCGCTCGGAACTTAAATTCCGGATCGAATACGGTGGTCAGCTGAGGTGCAAAAACGCTGTCATTTGAAACTAAAATTATTTCCTGCTTTTTTTCGCACACTACATGCATAAAAAATTCATAAACGGAAGTGACATTGCAAAAAACATTTTGCATTCCCTAGTCAGTCATTAAAAGACTCGTAAAAGCTTACTATAAGAAACTTCAGGCAAGTATTCTCTTGTTTCGTGTTGATGTGATGCGAATCGAGATTTTCTAGGATTTATTTGTTGCCTCGACTGAAAAAAAACCATTTTACAACCCCTTTATAGGTGCAAAAAAAAAACTACCTTATTGGCGGTTACGGAGTGTGAACTACCCATGTGATATACGAAGACAGTGGATATGCTTTGGCATAGCAGTGTTCAGCACAATAATAGGCATTCAAGAAGAGAACCTCGCTGGGTTTACGCTTGTCTTCGTTGCGGCCATCGTGAGTCTAGCCTGCGCTGGCTGTCAGACACACGGTGGGGATGGGTAAGCTTCATGCTTACGCCTGAGAAGCTATGCAAACAGGATATGCTCGAAAACATTTCGATTAGGTTTGCGGACTCTATATGAATTATGGGCCATGAATGTAAAATAATTTTCTCGTCAAACTCGTTTTATTATTTTTTGCATGCTTTTTGTGTTCAGTGCACTTAAAAATGACGTGCACAGAGAGCAAAGTTTTTCACTTGTTCTCTTGCTTGCAAACGGATAACAAAAAATTGCTTCGCACATAATACAAATTTCATTCAAGCACTGCTTTATGCTAGTCATCACACAGTTCTGTTGCTTTGTGTTTGTTATGTTAATACATAATTTATGGCGTGTAAATGTCTTTTTTGACGTCAAAAAAATACAAATCAAATGGTCTTATATTGTTGAAGTAGTAAAAAATGTAAAAAGTAACTCAGGTTTAGACACATGGTGTTATCGGTCACTAAGTACAACCGTGGATTGACAGACCATGTTTGTCATCATAGTTCTTTGATCCGCGTTCACCACGCACCCAAACAAAGACGAAGAAAGAAGGCGCTTCAACCAATTTCACTACGCGTGCACAGAAATTCCACCGAGACAAACATTTTTAATGCTCTTTTTTTTCTGTTTGCATTCACAGATAAAAAATTCTTGGCATCTGATTACGCTTCTTTTTTTTTTAAATATTTATGTAGAACGTTATATAGCATCTATCTGAATGAAAAAAAGCAATTTATACAATTCTAGGTAAATTTCAACCGTTTTTGAGCAAGCATTCACGGGAGAGATGTTTATTGATATTCAACGGCGGAGTCGAATTCGATTGACGTCTGCGGAATTACTTTGGCTGGGATTGGAGATTCTTGTAAACGCTCGTACTGATGCCTATCCAAGACATCTTCTTCGTCTTTTTCTTCTTCAGAATAGTTGGACTCGGCATCAGACGAATGATTGCGTTTACGGTTCCACGCCGCTTGCTCATCGGTAATCTTCTCGTCTTCCTCTTCGCCGTCGCTGACGTCTGGGAGACGCTCGTAGACTTCGTTTTCAGACTCGCTATCACTTGACCATTGTTCTACCAGGATAGTTCTAGGCTTGTTGATCAGCGGGAATTCTGACGATTCTGCATCTCCCAGGGGAACCGGGGTTTCTTCGCGGTTGTATGTGAATTCCTCAAGGCCGTCTTCTGGTGTGGAATTTCTGGAACCGCGACGCGAGAGTGGTCTTTCAAAGGGGAATGTGGCAGCTGCCAGCAGTGACGACGATGCCTCTTCTGCCGCTTCCGAACGAGCGGAGCGTGTTTGAGCTTCCGGATTGGGTTCCATTTGGATTTTGGGAGCACTGACGAGATTTTTCGCTACATCGCTAATTGATCCCGACTCAATGAGAATGACACTGGGCATTTCCTGAGGGGGTGTAGTTAATGGCGGCTGATGTGTCGCATGACTGCCATCCCAGGCTTGAAGCAAGGCACTTGCACCAGCCAAGTCATTTGAGGACGTTACATGAATTTCTGCTGGCAGTTGAGACGGATCGCAGGCAAACATTCTCTGGAATGACCGCGCATCAAGAGAGGGATGATCCTCTTCGATTGTAGGTGTCACGAGTTCGATAGGTGTCCTGGCATCTGAATGCTTTGTGCCTTTGCGACCGGACGATATAGATTCTCGGCTGGCTATGGACCTTGTCTTAACCTTGCCATTTGTTTTTTCACAATGGTCAACGCAAGTTCCGTAATTGGGGCCATACTTTTGCGTTTCATGTGCCTGCAGGGCACGTTGCCGCCTTCTCTTTTCCAGGTTTTCTCTAAAATGCAAAAAAAACGAAAAATACATTTCCTCTTCGTCAAGACTTTTCTGCTATGTGATTAACTTTTGTGCCAGTAGATTACGACATTTAAAGCTTCTAACTTCTCTATCGTACGACTAGACAACATCAGCTATGTGGCACTGACGTTTTTTGGATGCCTTTAAAAAAGCCCTATATTGATTTTTTTCTCACTCGTGTCGGCCGTTTAGGCAGAATACAAAAAGAAGAAGTACTGAATAGACAATAATTGTCCCCTTTCTTTCATATAATTGCACATGCATTTGTGAGTTATAATGGCGGCATAAAGAAAAAAAGGTGCAAAACATTTCTCGATTATACCAATATGCCAAATTTTTGCCAGATGGCAGGTTGTCAGTCATTCTAAAGGCAATAAATGCAGGTATTGCATTACTGCTAAACAACCTTCCATCATGTGTTAATTGTTTATCGCATGATAAAAGACGGTGTTTCCCCGTATACCAGATGTTAGCCAAAAAAATTTTGTGTAAGCATTAAAAATATATTTTTGGCTGGTAAATAACTTTTTTTGTATTTGATTAACCCGATGCTATAAGACTTCAAATTTTCAGTAATACATAACTTATAGGTTATTTTTCTTGTTTTTGATTAAAAAATAAACTAACCGTATGATTTTGAAAGCCGCAAAACAGTAGCATATGAGAAAGAGGCCTATTATGACAGATACGATAATCACCAGCCGAGTATTGCTTTCTTCATTATCACTGTTCGCATGGCGCTTGATGGTGTCAAGCTGGAGGCCGACAATGCGTATGCCACCAAGAACACGTGAGAGTGGCCCAATTTGCGCCGAGAGAATGTACTTAATCTTTGACGGCTCCATGAGTACGCTTTGATGAAGCTTGCCGGGAACACGGTCCTTCGTTACGACAAAGTAGATATCGGTCAAATTGCGGGGCAGAAAGTTGACACGAAGGATTATGATGTTTTCCTGCGTTATGGGTGGTTCATAGTCATCATCCAGAAATAATGTGGATGTTTCTATATCTACCTTTGGCATCTGAAGAGGTGTGCCGGGGCACTCGTTGGCTTCCTGCTCACAGTACTGGCTGACTATGTTGGCAACCCGTCGTCGAAAGTATTCTTGATACGTTTCATTTGTGTGAAGTCTGGCTTCAAGATTCACCTTTTTGAGGGTTATCTTGACGACTTCAAGGCTAGGTATCTGCAAGTACAGTGCACACGTTGCATCAAACAAGTACAATCACAAAACTGCCTAATAACGTGTGTTATAGTGTAAAATTTAATAGAGTGACAAATGCCACACACTCACTCACACGTTCCGCAAAGCAATGAAAATCAAGCAATAAATTTCATCAGAGTGAAAAAAGAAGTAAAAAAGAGAGAAAAGAATGGAAAAAGCATGGCATACAGGGAATGGCATCCTTTTTTGACTTCTTCCTTGTGTGCGTTCAAACGTATCACTTACACCAAGAAATTGAGAACATTCAATCAGCTTGCCGTCTAGGTTGCCTTCAAATCGTGCACAGACACACTGGCGTTCATTGTCCGCGTTACAGACAAAATCATGTTGTGTTGCCGGTGCGACGCCGGTGGTCATAGTTGTTGAGTCATCGTGAACTGGATGACCGGTACACCCGTGTAACAACAAAAATAGCATTGACAGAAAGAATGCTAATTGAAGCAATTGAGAGGAAACACGACAGAATGAAGATATTTGATGCAATGCCATAATCACTGGTCTCTGCTTTCGCATCCGCACTCGTTGTCGTAGCAATGGAATAAAATCTTCTGACGGCGGCACGTCAGTGCAGAACACATTGGTTGCTGTGGTATGAAGCAATACTTTTGGTCGACGGCGGGCGCGGTGAGGTCGACTACAGAGGATTGCCATAATTGATTTTGGCTCAGAAATTAATAACAAACGTTTATGAATAGAATATAGGCTGCTCGGCATGCACTGTTTTATCGAAAAAAATCCATACAGAATTAGCGATGAAAGAAGACAAAAATTTAAACAGCAGTGATTGAAAGAATCACAACGCTGCGATGCTAACACGCCTGCCTAACGCGTCGACAACGCAATCGGCTCTACTGACAACACGCCGCCAATAAACGTTGGCTTCCGTTGCTTTTGGCAAAGGTCTTTCTCGCACCACGGAGTGCGTGTTGTAAGCAGACCACGGCCCGCAACAAACAGCTCTCTCCATGTAGTTCCTTTCATTTTTTTCTTTTTCTGCTCGTAGACCAACGACTCCGCCCTTTTGCCGTTTATTCTCATGGATTTTTTAAGTTTTTAAGTCTCAGCAGCGTTGTTCTGTTTTTTTCTGCGTCAAACGTCAGGCATCAGCTTTACTTTTTTTGGGTAAAAACTCATTTGTTGTCTGTTCTAAATTTCATTCTGAAAATTGTTTAAATTAGCTATTTAACTAAAAAACGTTCTACAAAAAGCATACACATATTTCAACCATGATGATGTGGTTTTTTCAAACGAAAATATAAAGTTGTCGATTTTTTTTTCCTTTTTTATGGTCTCCTGGGGCAAGATATATTTCCTTTGTCTAAACTTGCTTCCTTTTTTCTTTGATGCGTAATGCACAAACGAAGCAAAGAATTCGACAAAAAAGCGGGCTTTTCAAAAAAGTGCTTTCACGGGTCTAAGGGCAAACACAAGTCAGTGTCCATAAATAATTGCAGACACATTCATTAAATAAAACAAAATAAAATAAACTTCATTAACGACAAGCCAAAATATCAATTTCAAATGATTAACAATGCTGGCAGTATGATTAAGCGTGTCTCTTTTCAATATTTTTAAACAAACTAAAATATTTGCAGTGCAATAAAAAAATTATACCCCGTAATAATAAATTATACGTCGCGCACCGTTAGTCTATAATAAAGCAAAGACCAAAGATAAAACACTATTGTATACATTAAAATATGTAACGTCCAACAAAAAGTATAAAAAATAAAGTGTAAATACGAAAGTTAAGTAAAAAAGCAATCGTAGGATTTTTTGATGTTTTTCTTACAAGTGATTTACGGTATGCTGATTTAGTGCCTAAAATGGTTTTTTGTCCAAAACCATAAAGTCTAAATAATGGACATTGTGAAGGGTGACCAGAAACATACACGTCACATATGTACACGTTCGTTCAATATGACTCCAGAAAAACCTGAAAAAAATTTATTTTTAAAACAAAATAAAAAAGATGATATTGCGCAGTTTGACAGTATTTGAAGCAGTATATAAGTTCCCCCATACTCAAATAAATAATTTGGAAACTGGTAATTTTTGTATCCTTTGCGTGAATTTTCAGTAACCAGTATTAATTTGATAAACGTTATTTTGCTGTTCCAAAGTTCCAAAATAACAAATAAAATATGTTACATAAAATTTTCTTGCAAGGCAGAAGTTTCGCTATATTAGTAAAAAATGCGTGACACGCATTAATTGCCAAAATAAATACATCATCAAGGCCTTCCGACAAAAGATCTACAACCAAAAAGAGACAAAAGTAGCGCCAGCTATCGTGTATTTTCAGACAGGAAAACGTGTGCGCGCATCTTTTGCCTGAACGATGGCCTCATATCTGGCACCTATTTTGGCTGTAGGCAAGGTATTGCATTTTGTAAAAAAAAATTGTGCTTTTGCAACACACGACCACAACTTTTGTTTTTCCCGATGGATGTGATGTGTAGCCCGTCACTCTTATGGGTGCAGCTGCAAGTTCAAGATCTTAGTCGCATTTGCGTGAATCCCAACATTCTTGGAGGACCCCGCAAGCGGAAGGTTGAAGACCAGACTGAGAGCGGCGTGGAATAGACGAAGAAAAGAAACATACGTAGAATAGACGAAGAAAAGAAATGTAGAAGCTTATTATATCAACTACGGAGGCTTGTTTGATCCGATCGCGTGAAACCATTCACTGATAATTTTTTTACGATTTGTTTCAAACTCAAGTTCGAATAAACATAAAAAAGCAGTTTTATTTTTTCATGACAATGTACATGATGATTACCCCTATATTGCTAGCAACAAGATCAGACTTGAAATGAGTGACCGCGACTAGCTTCATTAAATCGAGTATTGTATGGAAAATTTTCTTTCACAAAGCCTGCAGAATTCAGAATAAAAGAGTAGTTTTATTTTCGCTATAAGACTACAACGAGCAGAGAGTCGACTCTTCCGCTTTTTTATAAAGTAACGATCAAGCGGGTAATCCTATCACTCAACATGTCCTTTAAGAATCTCTCGCAGTATAAATTTTGCCAAGTGGCAAGCTTGCTGAATCATACTACACCGAAGAACAATCTTCGCATACAGGTTGGTTTACATCTAGCATGTTTGGAGTCTTGAATTTTATCTTGAATTTCCAGGGCTGGGTTGTCAAGGAACATCGGAAAGGCAAGCTTTCCTTTCTTCACGTCAACGATGGTTTGAGTTCCAAGTCTGTCCAAGTTGTCTTGCCTAAGGAAGTAGGAAAGGGAATCGGAATAGGAAGCGCCGTCGAGATTGGGGGCAACTGGGTGGCGAGCAATGGTCGGCAACAAGCGTGGGAGCTCTTTGCTGATGAACTTCGAATCTGGGCAAAGGATATCGGACCGGTAAGTCGTATTTGGTTTGATATTTTGAAAATAGTAAATATTTTTAGCCTGTTAATGGTACTTTTGATCAAATCAGACAGAATTTGCATCTCAGAACCCGGCATCCGACATTTGCGGCTTTAACTCGGCTGCGCTCAAACGTTGCTCAACTATCACATGAATTTTTTGGTCAGCACAACTTCACGCTGGTTGATACGCCTTTGATTACGGCAAATGACTGTGAAGGCGCTGGTGAAACGTTTTCTGTGGGCCAAAAAGATGCTCCAGACTTCTTCGGTGAGGGCGAACAATACCTGACTGTGTCTGGTCAGCTACACCTGGAAGCTGCGGCTAGGTAAGTATTTCATGAAAAATATTACCAATGTTGACTGCATTTTTAGCGGCTTGTCCAGAGTTTATACACTGAGTAATGCCTTCCGTGCTGAAAAGTCACTTAGTCGACAGCATTTGGCTGAATTTAAAATGTTGGAAGCGGAAGTTGGATTCTGTGACAACCTGGATGATCTTTGTAATCTTGTTGAAGGATATATTCGATTTCTGGCTTCACGTATTTGTGAATCGTCGGATTTTGCAATCACCAAAGATTCTGAGCACTTCAGTGTATGTATTTGATGAAGTTCGTAACGCCAGTTAATTTTTACAGAAGGAACCATCGCTTGTTGACCTGTGCTCATCTACTACCAGCTTTCCCCGACTGAAATACGAAGAAGCGATCAGAATCCTTGAAAGCCAGGGGCAGACAGCTTCCGAAGGGCTCGGCAAACATCATGAACGCTTTTTGGTGGAACATTTAAAGTCGCCGGTGTTTGTGACGCATTTTCCAGCGTCACAGAAACCGTTTTACATGAAACGTTCAATTGATGGAACAACGGTAAGTGTATTTAACTTTGTTGTAGATTTCTCAAAAAAAATGTTGCAGGCGGAGTGCTTCGACCTTCTGTCTCCCTTGGTTGGCGAGCTGGCCGGTGGTTCACTCAGGGAAGACGATGCTTCCAAGTTACGCTCATCTTTTCACGGATCTGATCTAGACTGGTATATTGAACTGAGGACGAGAGGAGCACCTGCTTCCGGTGGCTTTGGCATCGGCTTCGAGAGGCTTATTCAAAGCCTCTTTGGCGTCGTAAACATCAAAGACGCTGCCACTTTTCCTCGATGGTACAAGCATTGCAGTTGTTAGGTGTTAAACTTGCTAGGATTTAAATAAATTGTTTTTTGTTGTAAAACTGTCGGATTTGACCTTTAATGGAAGGATGCACTTGGTAAACAAAATAATGATTCTAACGACGCGTAGCATTGGTTGTACGCACATTGCAAGCATCATCGGGACCGCGAGGTAGTTTGCGAGAGCCACCTTGGCAGATCGCTGCTTTCTTTGGGTATTGATTCGACCAAAGCTTCACAACAAGCCATCATGTCTTCTTTCTACCTGCTTGTCGCCATCTTGTCCTTCGCCATCGCAGCTGCCGTCGAGGAAACGTCCGTCAAATGCGGAGGTCCGTCACCGTTTCGGTGAATTATATAAAATCGCATAATTTGCAGCCTGCATAATGATTGTTACGGAAATCGAAAACGACATCCGTAGCATCGATCCAAAAAAGACTACCACCATTGGCAGCTTCAGAATCGATCCCAAAGGCAATCAGAAAGGCTTGCAAGAGGTAGTTTATTTTGCCCGATTATTTGTTTACTGATTGCAAATGCTTCCAGATTCCATATGCTCGATCGGAGGTTCACCTGACCGAGCTCATTGACACCGTCTGTGACAAGGCTAAGAAGTACACCCAGACGACGCATCCTGTTACGGGCAAACTTACCTATATCCACGAAGACTTCGTCTCCGAATACAAACGGATCAAGGGAAAGTCCAGTAAGCTTATTTCTGCCTGCAACGATCTCATCGACGACCATGAATCCGACATCATCAAATTTCATCAACTCGCTAACGGCCATCCCATCCGATCGTTCTGCTACGAACAGCTTGGTGAGATTTTTATTTGTTATTTTTGTTCAAGACGTTTTTTTTGTATATTTAGAACTCTGTACCTCTGTCGACGTCACGCCTTACCCTCACACGTCAGAAACCGACTCGCATGATAACGATGAACTGTAGAATTGTTGGTTTTATTCTGTACACATTCGAATAACTTAAATAATATGGTTTATTCCTGAAGACTGTATGGAAGGAAAACACTAGTTATCACCACCCGCATTGGAGAAAAAGGGAGCAGATTCACTGAAAGATAAAAAAATTAAACATTTCGTTAGAAAACTAACAAAAAACCAACCGGTTGAGAAGAGTATGGCAAACGGAGCAAACTTTGGCCAAGTGACGATTAGGACCAGTTGGAATCGTACGCGTAAGACAGTTCGGGCAGAAGATCTTGCCACAGTGCCTGCAGTTGTGCTTTGATGTTTTCGGACCAAATTTGGTTTCACAGCCGTTGCAGGCATGAACATCTTCCGGAAATTGCCAGCGCACCTCGTTTTCAGCTTGCCGAATTTTTTCAAGTTCAATTTGAAGATTCTGAGACAAGCAGACGAAATCCTTTTGAACAGTTTCTGAGGTGTCCAGTTCCTTTTGAAGAGCCGTGCATTTCTGCTTGTACTCAGCCAGAGAACGCTCAAGCAGTATTTTGTGATGCTCAACTTCGCTGCAGTGCTTTTCGAGCTCCTGTACTCTCTGCTGAAAGCCTTGCTGCGATTTTTGCACGTCGTTCAGTTGATCATACTTGGAGCGAACAATGCTGAGCTAAAATAGTATAAAAATGTTACACAAGCCGAGAATAAGAGTCAACGAACGTCGTTATGCATGACTCGTAACTCCACGCGAAGTTTATCTATTTCGTTGGTAAGCAACGACTCGCCCTGCACCTTTTCGGTTTGCAACTCACGAAGCTGCTCTCGTGCAGCAGTGAGCTCGCCTTCCTTCTCAGCGGACTCGTGTTCACGAGCAGATCGTTCTTCGATGAGATCGTCGGTCAGTTTGAGGCATAAAACCTCCAATTCATCCACAGTTTGAGGCAGATTAATCACCTGATCACGCATTTGCTCGGCTTTGAGCTTGTTGATGCCAAGAAGATTCTCATACCTATAAAAACCTCGTTAACCGGCAAAAAAGAGTCATCAATATGCCTACCGCTTTTTCATGAGAAGAAAGTCGTTTTCCAACCGTTGACAAGTTTCGGCAGCACGAGTATATTCACGAACCATCTTCTGATAACAAAGCGTATGCTTGTCCTGCATGGCCAACAGCTTGTTCTCAATATTCTCAAAGTCAGCCTGAAAGCGCAGAATCTTCTTGTCGGTTTCTCCCGCAATTCTTCGATAGTTGTCTTCCATTTCCTTGCGATAGACACGTTCTCTGGACAGTTCGTTTTCATATCGATCGATAAGTTGTTTGGCAGAAATTGCTTCTTCCTATAACAATCATCCTTAATTCTCAGAAAAAATAGAATCCCCAATAAAAACAAACCGAAAGTTCTTTTTCACGGAGTTTTAGCTGAGTCAGGTTCTCACAAAGGTTTTCGGCAGCTACTCCATCCTCTGTTTGATGATTTTCGGACACGCCAACATCTGCAGCTGCATCCTTTGTCTAAAAACCACAATAAAAGATTACAACTGAAACGTAAATTCTCACCTGATTTGTGCCATCATCGGCAGAAACGGTAGATTCTAAATCAGACATCACCGGTGACGACAAAGTTAACGCATTCGTCAAATCGAAGTGAGATGACTGAGCTCTGTTATGTGCTTCATGCAGCCAACGCTTCCCGTCGAGACCACAACCCTGTACGCTTTGCCAGTGATCATGCCCATAAGCGTTGTTTCCCGGACGATATTAAAATTTATTGATATACAACATAATCGCTTGTGTTTCGATTTTTTACCGTCTGAAGTACGGTATTCCAATTAGAATTTTAATGTTTGGTTTTTAAAGTATTTTTGCGCGAAACAAACAATAAACGTTTTGGCTCTAAAGTGCTTGTGGTGTGGTGTGCCTCGTTCTCGACTTCACTGGAATGCGTGAGCACTTTTAGATGGTTGTTCATTATAAGAACAACCTGTCGCCTGGCTCCATCGTTTCGCGATCTACATGCCGAATACGACGGAAACTTTCAAGATAGCCAAGCAGATCAATCCGTCGCTAATCACGAAGACAACGCGTTTGATGGGAGGGTAAAGTTGAATGACGAAGTCAAGCAAACGCTGCCAAATCATCAAGAAAACAATCTATCTTTGTTTTTTTTTAGATTTTAATGACTTAAAAGAGGATCAGGAACTGATTGTTGCACAACCGCGTGAAGTTGCGGCGAGGTCAAAAAGTTCATGCATATGTCGAGCTTAATGGATAACAATTTTTTTTTCCAAAATCAGCACGGAAGATAATCGTATTAGCAAATCATCTTATCGTATCAGAATTAAAGACAAAAGCAGCTCGCCGAAGCACGACCCGGGTCGGATTCAGGTGAACTTGTGATTTTTCAGTAGGTACGGAAAAACCCGTTTTAACCCGGAATTAATTGAATTGCGTTTTTAGAAAAAATCAGTACACTTTTCATAATTTTGAATAGTGTTTTTCACATAATTTGGGTTTATAAATATATACGTTATGTCTTTTCCCGTCGAGACCAAAACACTTCCGATAGTGAAAACCACCTTTGCACAGAACAACACGTTGCCTCAAACGTTGAAAATGTTTGCTTTTATGTTTGATAGGTTTGCATTTTTGTGTAAATAATTAATTTTTTTATAATCATCAATTTAAATTTCAAGTTGCGTTTACACACCGTTTTCTAGTCGTTTTTGGGCATCACAAGATGGTGCACGTCGTTTTTCATATTGCAAAGTATAATTCCCGCAATTCTATTTATCAATTTTTTTCTTGAATAATAATAGTGCCAAAGAAGTAAGAAATTAATGCAGTCATTTGCGGGGGATGACGATGCAAGACAGTCGTCCAAGTTGAGGGCGCTGTGCGTGCTTTACAATGTGTTCTTTAGAATTTATAGCAGCTGCGTTTGCTTTCGTTTTGCCCTTCGTTCTGCCGAATTCACTCGATAGCCTGGTCTTGTTGTCCATCGATTGCTTCGAACGCACATTGTTTTCCTACTGATCGTGTATTGCTTGATTGCACGCGTTTTCTTTAGTACAGTTTTTTTAATAATTATATTTTTTTGGCTGTGCGATGGGCAAAGAGCGCCATGTGGATGAGACGGAAATCGACGTCGTAGACCGTAATATCGCTAATTTTTCACAACTTCAGCTTGATTGTGAGTTTGTTTGCTTTTTAACCCACGCAAACAATCACTGAGAAATGATTAATTTTTTAGTGCCCAACGAACGCATTACGAGAATCACGCTTAGCCACAACAAGCTTTCCTCAATACCTGCGGACATCGGCGATCTGCCAAATTTGGAATACCTGAATCTATGGAACAACCAAATCGAAGAACTCCCAGCTTCGATTTCGACTCTTCCCTCGTTGAAAATTCTTAATGTTGGGTATGCAAGTATTTATTTGGAACTGCTACAGTCAATTTGGAATTTTTTAGAATGAATCGATTGTACGTCCTGCCCCGTGGCTTCGGTAACTTTGCAAAGCTTGAGATTCTTGACCTGACGTACAACAACCTGAAGGAACAAAGTTTGCCTGGAAACTTCTTTTTCATGGGTAGGATTTGTGTATGTGAATTGAATTCATTTCTTTAAACGTTTTCAGCTTCTCTACGAGCACTCTATCTGGGGGATAACGACTTTGAAAGCTTTCCCGCTGACGTGGAGAACCTCCAAAATCTGCAAGTGTTGGTTTTGAGGGAAAACGACCTGATCGACCTTCCTTCGTCGCTCTCAAAACTTGAAAAGCTTCGGGAACTGCACATTCAGGGCAACCGATTGCAAGTAATTCCACCTACTCTGGGGCAACTCAACTTGACCGATGAAGGCCACAAGAGCACCAAGACGCTTCGCATTGAGAATAATCCCTGGATTCAGCCCCTGAGGGATGCCTACTTCCAGGGAAATGTCAAGGGCTTCTGGAACTACATTAGAAGTGACAACTACGGTCATCTCTACAACTCTCATCCTCGTGGTGTCGGTTCACCGCCTCCAAAGAGAAACAAGTCTAAGAAAATCAGCCTACCAGGCAAAAAACAAAATCCTTGCTAAGAAACTGAATGCTTTAATTTCAAATTGCCGAATTGAACACAGCCATATGAAGTGAATTTTTTTGTGTCTATTATTTGATTGTTGTAAAATTATGATGATAAAAGTAAATCAATAAACTGCATTTATTAACATCTGGTTTTCATTTGTGAAAAATGTGATTTATTTTTAAAACTTGTCAAGAGTGAAAAAAATCATGCTTCTGCAGCCTAAAGACAGGTAGGCGAGCGCAGGCGACATCGAGCACTCGGGCAAATCTGTTCTTTACTCGAGTCACACAACGCCAAGCCTTACTAATGTATTCTACGAACCATTTTTTTCTTTATCAAGTATCCGGTCGATTATGAGTCTCCGGCTGGCCGGTCAGCTGAAATCCATTGTGCGATGGTCGCCGATGGTATCTCTACGGTTCCATTCACGAGGTAGTCGTTCCAGAAGCTCTCTGGTAAGTCTCTGCAGTGAGTAGAACGAGTAGTGATCACTATTTTATATTTTTAGCATCACAAAACTAATCAGCGGCATGCGAAGGATGTTAAACGCACGAAATCCATCGATGACCTTGTTCGTCCACTGCCCATTACACCGATCAAGACTGCTGCGGCTTCCAGCGGACTGGACAACTTTGGAGACGAGGACTTGCTTAATCGCGATACTATTTCTTGTGTTCTCAGTGAGTTTGCCAAACGTCAGACTATCCGCGAGCTTGCTGAAGAAAATGGAATTTCAACAAAGCTCTTTATGAAAGCGTTTTTGAGTTTCCGTCAGTTTTGTATCAATCCTGAAAACCTGGATTCCATGTTGAAGGTCACATTAACTGATATCATTACTAGAGGTAAGCACTGGTTTTTATGTAGCTTCTAATGTTTATGGATGCATTTTTCCAGGTCATAGCGTGGATACTCTTTTTGTCTTCTTTCTGACTCATGCACGCAAAATTTATCCTCACCTGGAGTCCCTGGAGGACCTGAAGCTTATCTCAGATCTCACGCAACCCCACAACTGGTATCCGGAAGCGCGTCACATTCAACGCAAGATTATCTTTCATGCCGGTATGTTTTGTTCAATCGCGCCTTTAATAATTGTTTTCTTTCAATTTCAGGACCAACCAACAGTGGCAAGACTCACGCTGCCCTGGAGCGTTTCAAGGAATCGAAAAGCGGAGTTTACTGCGGCCCACTGAGACTGCTGGCCAGTGAGATCTACGCCAAGATGAACAGTGTGGGACACCCTTGCGACCTAGCTACCGGAGAGGAGCGTCTCTTTGCCGTCGATAACATGAATCCCTCGCCGCATCTCTCTTCCACCGTCGAAATGCTCTCGACCTCGATGAATGTCGAAGTGGCAATCATTGACGAGATTCAGATGCTTCGTGACGAACAACGCGGCTGGGCCTGGACGCGAGCACTTCTCGGCGTTGCAGCCGAGGAAGTTCATCTCTGCGGCGAGAAAGCCGCTATTAACATGGTGAAACGGCTTCTTGATCCTATCGGCGAGCACGTAGAAGTCATCGAGTATGAACGCCGATCGCCGCTCACCATCAGCACGTATGGCCTCGGCGATATTCGTCGTGTCGACGATGGCGACTGCATTGTCTGCTTTTCGCGCAAGGCTATCTTCTCGATTGTTCGCCAACTGGAAAAGCAGAGCGTCAGCTGCGCTGTCATCTATGGTGACCTTCCTCCCGGCGCCAAGCTGGCTCAGGCGGCCAAGTTCAACGATACGAATGACCCGACCAATGTGCTTGTGGCTACGGACGCCATTGGCATGGGCTTGAATCTCAACATACGAAGAGTTATTTTTAACTCACTCGTCAAGCCCCCCAACGGCGAGCTCATTCCCAACTATGCGGCTTTGCAGATTGCCGGACGTGCTGGGCGCTATGGAACGGCTTACTCCGAGGGCAAAGTACGTTTAACACATTGTTGGACGTATTATTTATTTTTTTGCGTGATTTAGGTGATGACAATTCGGAACGAAGACATGAGCCTGCTTCGTTCAATTCTTTCAACCCCCGTGGATGACATTGAAAAAGTCGGCATTGCCCCAACCTTTGAGCAAATCGAAACCTTTGCCTACCACCTGCCTCATGCGTCTTTCGTCAATCTCCTGGATATCTTTACGTCCGTGTGTAGCATCAGTGATGACTTTTTCATCTGCTCGGTCTCGCAAATCCGTGATTTGGCGGAACTCATTGATAGCATTTCGCTGCCTCTCAAAGTGAGTTTCAGCTGACTGCGAAATTATAGGGTCGTCATTTATCAAATTTTATAGGACCGCTACACGTTCTGTCTTGTGCCTCTCAAAGCTGAACGCAAGATTGCAGCTGCTGCTTTTGTCAAAATCGTGCGCCGCTATTCGACGGGTCAGGCCATCACGTTTGACTGGTTCACGAGCGTGATTAACTGGCCCCTCAAGCCGGCTCAAAATCTCAACGATCTCATGCATTTGGAGCAGATTTATGACATTATCGATGCCTACCTCTGGTTGGCAATGCGCTTTGTTGATGCCTTCCCCGACGAGCCTGCCGTCCGTGAAATTGAACGCGAACTCGACGCACTCATCCAGGACGGCGTCGACCGTCTCCTTGCCAATCAGGGCACCAACAAGCCACCCACCGACCCGGCTCCCAGTGATTCTCGCTGACTTTAGGTTGTTTTGTTTGTTGATTTATCGAAAAATGTGTTACACCAAGATTACATGGTCGAGGAGGGAAGAGTTGAGCATCAAAGTTTTGAAGGCAAGATAGAAGATATAAGCCGCGATAACCGAAATATACAAACTTAAGTTAGGTGCAAGCCATTCGTTATCCAAAGTTAATCAGAATTCCGCGCATTTTGGATCTTTTCTTTGATGTTGGCGATGAAGCGGTCGAATGACTGGCTGGCATCACGGACCATCTGCGTCTTGCTCACCTGGTTGAACTTTTCTTTGAGAAGGTTCCACAGCTTGGTGAAGTACTGCTTGAGCGCGTCGTAGTGTTTCTGAACCTGACACTCGGCATCGCAGTCGACAGTGGCATCAGTCACAGGATAGATGGTCACGTGTACGAGTTCCGAAGGATCCTTGCCACAGTCGCTGATGATTTCAAGCGTTTTGTAGTGCGGCAGCGTCGAGCAATCAAAGTTGGCGTTGTTTTCGACGTCAACAGCCTGCAACAGATTTTTTTTGAAATACCAAACGGTTCATAAAACAGACGGTTTACTTACTTTGAGCTCAGGGAACTTTTCGAACAGCATTTCCTCGCTTGGAAGAGAGACAATGTCATTGTTAGTCAGACCGATGTAACGGAAGCCAGAAAGGCGCTTCTCAGGAAGTTGAAAAGTCTGATGACTGGGACGGTTGTGGCAGTGGACGGTCTCGGCGTCGGTATCGCATTCGCATCCATCGAGGCACGCAAAGTAGTAGCCATCGGTCGATGAGGCGAGGAAAGCCACGCAGACACAAAGAAGAGGCAACCAGTTCATGGCAACAATCTGTAAACTGATGACGAACTAATGCGATAGAGAACACACTCTTTTATTTTCTCGTGATCGCATCACCCACCCCACCAAACCAGAGAGAAAAGAAAGAGATCGATCGTGGGACAGACTTGAACAAAACAGCTGCTGTTCAAGTACACACGTCGGTAGGAAATAGTCCAGTTCGTATAAATGGTTGAGCTGACTCATCAATTGTTGGTGGTTTATAGAAAAAAAGAATGTTCAAAACAATAGCCGTTGTCTGCCGCCCCCCATGATGAGGGTCGGGTCATCGGAGTCGAATGTCTGTTATTGAGTCACCAGTATCCCCCTTTGTTTCTAATATCTCAGTGAAATGCTCAACATGTTTTTCTCAAACAGAAGAGACACGGAAGTCAATATCAACACTCGTCTGATGCCCTGTCGTCCTTATTTCGTAATTGCAAAACAGCTTTTCTCTGAAAGTAGTAATTTGGTGGTAATCATTTTTAGGGCAAGTTAAATCGGCAGTCTTTTCGTTATGGTAGACCCTCGGTGGACTTGTAATAAGCTTTGTTGTCTACGTCAATGCTGCAAAAAATGGCTGATAATTTTGAGGGAAACAACGGTGGCTAATTTACCTATTTCGTGCACTTCAGATGGAACAAATGATGTCAATGAGGGGGGTAACGAGGATGCAGGCAAAGCAATAAAAAAAATCGTCGAACAATGGTGTCTATTGTTTTTAAGGCATCAACGAAGTGTACTTGTAATCATTGTTTTTTTTCGTGTTCAAGAATCATTTTGCCAACTGAAAAACACAACAAATTCTGGGATGCTAACGACCAAATAGCTTGAAAAGAATTTGTACTACAAGTGAATAAGCATTGTTTGGCACCAGTGGCATCAGTGTTGACCCACCCGTTGTTTTCATTAACAAAACAAGACTGACTAGCAGTCTAGTATTTGCGTCTTATGGTTTTGTGCAAAAAAATTTTGGCCTGCTAACAAGTTGTCGAAAAAAATGAAATGGTTTTTGGCCATTTCATGATATTTTGAGTTTATCATTGATTTGTTCAGCTGTCATTTGAATAAGTTCCTGGATTTGTCTAGGCTTTATCGCAAAGCAACGGGCTTTAATTTAAATGCCCTAGAAAATAAGTTTTGTTCTTGCTTATTAAAATGCGACGAAATTTGTTGTACTCACTTGTCTGCAGTTGACAGGAATACTGGCTTTGAAATGTCATCGCATTTTTGTGTTGGCACACATGTCCAAAAAAGTTGCCGAGTTTTTTCTTCACGCCCCCAAGATATATAACGGATACTTAATACTCTGTTTGTGTATGATTAGTTTTCAATTCGGATTATAAAATATTTTTTTTGAGTTTTTGGTAACTCTTATCCCATATTTGCTCTTACTTTTTTTTGGTTGAGCCATTTTTTCTTTTCTTTCAATTATATACGACAAGAAAGTGTCGCATCCTTATTGTCATGCTTGTTAGAGTTTTTTGATCATTTTGAACCCGTTAATGCCTCTTCTCACGGCCAAAAAAAGCGATACGTGCTGTTCCTTGAAATTCCTTTTTTTGTTAAGTTTGATAACCGTCTCGTTTAAATTGCAGGAACAAATTTTCACTACGAACGGGCTTATCGAGCAAAATTTTGCTTGTGGGAGTAATCCAAATTTAATGTGTCAATGACAAAAAAAAATGTTGCCTAATTAACGATACAGTATAAAATTCTATCAGACTAACAAAGCTCGCCCCCGTGAATGTATGGAGTACAAAATTTACAGGTGAAAATTTTGATTGTCTGCTAATAACATGACGTGACTCACATCCGGTTATTTTGCAACCATTGTGATTTTAAAGAATGCCTAATCCTCTTGATATTGTTTTTGCCCTCCTTGACTTTCTATGGAAACATTGTGTTATGTAAAATAATGTTATTTACACGGAGAATATCCCTTCACCTTCACTGGTGACGTCCACATATTGAATGCCTCAATCAGATATTAATTTCCAGAATACCTTTAATTTTGTAAAGTACACTGTTTTTTTTCAGGTAAAAACAAAATTAAATAAATTATTTATTTAAATTTCAGAAGTATATTAAAATAATTATTCTGGATTTTTTTTGCGTCATCTGCCATCTTTAATGTTCTACTTGCAAGATTGCAGGATTTACTCTAAGACAATTATTAGCCACGTTTTTCCTAAGGGTTTGAAGTGCTATTATCCAGTGCACTCCTTTTTGATACATAGATTTGTGTTTCTTTCCTTACAGAAATCACATGTTTTCGATAGTCACAAATCTAAGGAAATAAATGTTATACAGTAGAAATTTGGTTCTCGTTTTATTGCATGCCGTGATTAAGCCAGTCGGGTATCAGAACTTATGCTTGTTCTTTAATAATTGCCTTGATTTATGCTGCATCTTTTTTCTTTACATTTCAATATTCCGTGTTAACAAGCATTGAGTAAGTGACTTGGAAAAAATGTGCGACACTTCATTATATCTCTCTTTTTTATGTTCCGATATACTACGCATCGTCTGCGTTTTATTCTTGTACTGTGTTTTGTTTGTCATTGTAATCAAATATCAGCCTAGTCCCGCCTTTTATATTTTTTTTCAATACTGCTGTTTTTATTCCCATAGGGCGTGAGTAGAGCCAGCATTTTTTTCTCAAATTTGTCGTTGAAATAATACCATGTTATGCGCTTTGATAGCAGCCTCGCAACCTCTCATACTTTGGTTGCCAGTTTACGCCTACTTATTATTCGGGCTTTGGTGCCAGTTACCCCGCGATCAACTTTTCTTCCTCATGTAAAACACTTTTGTATAAAAAATCTTTTTTGCCACAACAAACTACATTTTTTGCTATTTTTTGGAAATTGCTTTAGGCAAAAACTTTCGAGGGCTGGGCTATATGTATCCATATATTGCAAATTTTTCGACCTTTATAAACTGACATTTAATTACTTTGTCAGCCCTTTTTGAAGAATCCTATCATAAGATTATATTTTTGGGCACTTTTTAGATGATTTAATATATTCTTCTCAAAATCAATGTTTTCTGGTAATGGAGTACGATTCAACGCCAGCTTGTCTGAATACGAGTCAATGTCGAGAAATTTTCATTTCGGCGCAGGTGAGAAAAAATGTTATTTTTTGTCTGGTGGGATAATTAACACTTTTTTACCTTTTCAGGTGCCACTTACTCTGGCACTTTACATGTACGGATACGTCATGCCAATTATTGTAGCGGTTACGGTTGCAACTAATTCCTTCATTGTTTTGGTGTTGTCTCATCGTTATCTCCGAACTCCTACAAACTTTGTCCTCTTGGCAATGGCAGTGACCGAGCTGCTCACTGGACTTTCATGTTTACCATGGCTTCTTTATTATTATACGTTTAAAGGTAAGCTACAATACACTGATGAATGAATACGTGATGTCTACTTATGTGTATTATATATTTTTAAGGATATCAGACAGATGAAGAATACGGCTTACCTGCTTTTTGGTGCACAATGTTCCCCCATATGGCTTCAATCCTCCCCTCTATCTTTCACACGGCCGCTATTTGGTTGACGGTTTATCTTGCTGTGCAAAGATATATTTATATTTGCATTCCAAAAAAAGTACGAAGTTACTGCACGATTCGGAGAAGCAAGCATGTCAGTTTGTAGTTATAATTTTTTTCTATAATTTTAATTTTGTAGACAATTGCCACAATATGCGTAATTGCAGTGTGGATATATGCACCAGAACTTTTTGTAACATACAACCAGTCATATACTCCCGCAAACGGTAGAAATTAAAAATTTAGAAATAAAAAAACAAAATAATTTTTTAGGAAAAAGAAGAATCTGTTTGAGAGTTAGGAGTTCTTTTATTCAATTAGTCGGCAGCAACATATATTATTACATCATCTACGGACTACATACCCTCCTCAGCCATACAGTTCCGTGTATTTTGTTGGTTATTTTTACTTGGAAACTTATTGCTGCCATAAGAGAGGCAGATCGTCGTCATGCTGGCTTATTGGCAAATTCAAAACGTCGAAGCACACTGGCTAATGACATTGAAAGTGCTAAGACGTCTGTTTCCAATGGCGGGGGAGAATACTCGGCGTCGCCGAGTGCTGGAGGCGTTGTGGCTGTCAAAACTTTTAAACGGGCTACACGACTCAGAAGCAGCATAAACGAATCACGTCGCATCCAGAGTTTAAAGCAAGTACGTTATTCACGCGCGGGCTAACAAATATTTTTTGACAATCCTCTTTTCGGGAATTATTAATGTCACTTTTTTTTCACAAGCAGAGAAATTATATGGTATTGAACTTTTAAGTTTAATATCTTGTGTTCTTTGGTGCAAATGTATTGTTCAAGAATACATTTTTCGTTATTTCAGAATACACGCATGCTGCTTGTCGTCATTCTATTATTTCTTGTTACTGAAATCCCAGCTGCCATGATCTTTTCGCTGCACGTGAGCACGGTTGCACTACAAATTACAGCCATTCAGCGGCATTACCCGGTCCTTAACAAACTTCTTATCATTCGGTAATTACACTTGCACTTGCACCCTAAATAACACCCTCATATTTTTTGCAGGAATGTGCTCATCGTAATGTCTTATCCATTTCGGTTTGCAATTTACTGTGGCATGTCACAACAATTCCGAGAAGTTGTTCGCTCTATGCTAACAGAGAGAGTGTTTTGGCCGTGCGACAAACGTGCTCAACACTTTGGACGGCCAAAAAGCGCTGCGCGGCCGACGAACGATACGACACAATGCAGCGATGATCGTCGGTAAGCCACAATCACACTTTTTATCTCTTCGGATCCCTGGATTGACAACTTTGGCATTGCAGAAATCACTCGGATGTACAACACTTTGAAAGTTGGAAACAAGGCAGCAATGCCGAACTGGACCGCTCTCGTCAATCCTTATTGCGTGATACGCTACTTGACAGCACTGCTGTGCTTCAGTCACCGGCTACGCTTAACTGTGTACATTCTGGAACTTGATCTCTTTTCATTGCTTCTTTTGCATTAACGCATTTTATCTGCAATCATTTAAGGGTTCTCTATTTTATGCGCTTTAAAATAAAATGCTGTTTTGTGCCAGGTGCCGTGATCGGGGAATGTACTTTTCGTTTTTAATTTACTGCGGATTGTCACAACAATTTTAAAAGTTGTTTTCTCCATGCTTCATGGAACGAGTGTTTTGGCTGTGCAACAATCGCGCTCAACACTTTGAATGACCAAAAAACGCTGTGCGGCAGACGAACGAGACGACACAATGCAGCGATGACCGCCGGTAAGCCACATTCACACTTTTTATGATTGGCAGCCTATCCCTGGGAGTCGGGACAAACAATGGCTTGATAACCTGGGCATTGCTGAAATCACTCGGACGTACAACGCTTTGAAAATTGGAAGGAAGACAGCAACGCGGAGTCGGACCAGACCATTCCCGCCCATCCATACTGCGCAATACGCTACTCCTCGACAGTGCCACCGTGCTTCAGTCACCGGCTAGCTACTTTGTGCATTCCGGATCTTGATTAATCGTTATTTAGATTTCATGTATCTATCATTTAAGCGTTCTATATTTCGCGCGTTTTCTAAACTTGATAATAAAATACTGTTTTGTCTGTCAGTCGGTGCCATGTGTGCCATGATCGGGGTTAAGCACTATAATAAACTGCTCGAAACGAAGATGTTTATCATTATGCAAATAGAGCGCCGTTAACGATACACCTGTCTGCCTTTTCAATGGACTGCGGTCATTTACACCCCTCGTCGATGTCCATAAGCACAGCGATCCCGCTACACGGTTCTTGCCTGGTTTACGATATTGCTACAATAAAAAACACCCGGAGATAGGGTGGGGCAGGCAAGCCTGCCTGATCGAGCTCCGCATTGAGCGCAACATTTGTTTTATCGGGCATTGCTTATACCAGTGCCTCTATCGAGTTTTTGGTTTACCAATCGTTGTCCAGATCAACCAACAACCTTTAGCTCTTT
This sequence comes from Turbatrix aceti, assembly GCA_963969345.1. NCBI lineage: Eukaryota > Metazoa > Nematoda > Chromadorea > Rhabditida > Panagrolaimidae > Turbatrix > Turbatrix aceti. The sequence goes on along the minus strand of OZ017770.1, from coordinate 1,100,334 downwards.
CGTCTTTGAAAAAAAGTCACTTTTTTGCAATTTAGCGCGTTCTCTTCGGGTGATGGGGAAAGATTTCAAATTGATTACTCAATTTGCCTTACATTCCTCCTAACTCCTAGACACTGAAATGAGTCAACTCAGTACCGCTGCCGACCTTTTGGTTTTCACGACTTGCTTTTGCAAAGCGTACTACTGCTGTTTTTTTGTTTCTTCCAATAAGCCATTGTCCGTCTGGTGTGCCAATCCATTGCGATCGGGGATTAACGCAGCGGTCTTTCCCAGCGCACACTGGACAATCCAATTCGATAGAAAAAAAGTTACATAAGTATACCTCTCAGCTTCCAGCTTTTACCGTCTTTGGCATCTGTTGCGTGGCTATTGCTGCTGTGAATTATTTTTTTAATTTGTCTTTTTTAGGTCAATTGATGATGCGACAAGAGTTGTTGTTGCTCCTACTTGGGGTGACAACAGCCTTGGGCGTTGTCCTTGTACCGCCAAACCGAAATCTGGCACTAGGACGCAGAATACACTCGTCTAGCACCTGCGGCGAATCTAATGGCGTCTCAATCAGGGAAATGTACTGCACAATTACAGGTCGGTCCATTTTGTAAAACAAACATAAATGTTATGAATCGATTTTTTTACAGCATCTGCCTATTCGCCCCACAATCAGTACTCGTTCAGTCTGTTGACGGATAACACCACCTTTCGGCACGCCAGAATGGAACAATCATTTCTACAAGGCGGTCAGAACTGTGACTTCTGCGAAGCCAACACATCGTATGCTCATCCGGCCAGCAACATGGTGGATGGCAGCCCCTCGTGGTGGCAGTCCCCTCCCCTATCTCGAGGCCGAGAATTCAACGAAGTTAACATCACTATTGATCTTGAACAAGAGTTTCACGTCGCGTATGTCTGGATCCAGATGGCCAACAGTCCGCGTCCAGGAACATGGGTGCTCGAGCGATCGGTTGATTACGGCATTACCTACCAGCCTTGGCAGTACTTTGCTTCGTCACCGGCAGAATGCGCCCGTCGTTTTGGTACTCACACTCTGAAGGATGTTGATGCAGATGATGCTGTTATCTGCACGCATGAATACTCGCAGATCCATCCAATGGAGAACGGTGAAATTGTCATCAACCTTCTCGAAAACCGTCCCAGCAAGCACAACTTCAGTCACTCACCTGTCTTGCAAAACTTTGCCCGTGCTACCAACGTTCGCCTGCGATTGATCAAGACCAAAACTCTGCAGGGTCATCTCATGGATCTGAATGAACATAACGATCCTACTGTCACCAGACGCTACTATTACGCCATCAAAGAAATCCTCATGGGCGGTCGTTGTGTCTGCAACGGTCATGCTGACTCTTGCGATGTCCTCGACGTCAACCGACCGCGAACCTGGATGTGCCGCTGTGAACATAACACCTGTGGCGACAACTGTGAACAATGCTGTCCCGGATTTGTTCAGAAGAAATGGCAGCGCGCGATGGAGGGCGAGAACTTCCAATGCGAACAATGCAACTGCAACGGTCACAGCTACGAATGCGAATACGATCCAGAACTCGATGCAGCTAACGCTAGTCTTGACATCCACGGGAACTACTCTGGTGGCGGTCGGTGCCTGAACTGCCAGCACAACACCCAAGGCATCAACTGCAATCAGTGCGTCGACGGTCACTACCGGCCTGCTGGATACGCGTGGAACGACACCTACGCATGTCATCCCTGCCGATGCGATCCTGCAAAGCACAACGGCAAGTGCGCTGAGGAAACCGGAAAATGTGAGTGTCTGCCACGTTTCACTGGCGAAGACTGCGATCAGTGTGCACCTGGCTACTACGACCCTCCAGAGTGCACGCCTTGCCCTTGCTACGTCAACGGCACTGAAGGGGACGTGTGTCTTCCTGTTGATGGCAAGTGCCCTTGCAAGCCAGGTTACGGTGGAGAATTCTGCGACGAGTGCGAGACAGGCTTCACGAACATCTCCGCTGGTTGTACGAAATGTGTATGCAACGAAGAAGGTTCTGTTAACTCGGAATGCGACAAGGTAACCGGACAGTGTGTATGCAAGTCTAACCACGGTGGAATCCAGTGCGATGAGTGCGCCAAAGGCTACTTCGACTATCCAAAATGCGAGTTCTGCAACTGCGATCCCAGTGGCACCGAAGGCGATATTTGTGACCCGTTTGTTGGGCAGTGTCTTTGCAAACCAGGCTTTGCTGGTCAACGTTGTGGGGAATGCGACGAAGATCACTACGACTACCCGAACTGTAAGCAATGTAACTGCGATGAACATGGCTCTAAAAACAGCACCTGTGACATTGTTACCGGGGAGTGTCCTTGCTTCGGAAACTTTACCGGAAGAACCTGTGATAAGTGCGCGGCTGGTTATTATAAGTATCCGGAGTGCCTGCCATGTGACTGCTACAGTCAAGGATCAAAGGGTTTGACCTGTGACAACAATGGCCAGGTAAGCAGATTTAAAACTCATGACATAATTTTTTATCATTATTATTTTTTAGTGCTATTGTAAATCAAACTTTATTGGAAAGAACTGCAACAGTTGCCAGCCTAACTTCTTCAACTTTCCCATTTGCGAAGAATGCAACTGCAACCCCAGCGGCGTTACTCGTGATTTTGCCGGCTGCGACAAGGTTGCTCCTGGCGAATTGTGCACGTGTAAGAAGAATGTTGATGGCAGAACGTGTAACGACTGCAAAGAAACGTTCTGGGACCTACAAAACTATCACCCAGATGGATGTGTCGACTGCGCTTGCAACATGACCGGTACGCTGTCTTTGCTTAACAGTTGCGACAAGCAGACGGGTCAATGCGTTTGCAAGCAATACGCTGGTGGTACAAAGTGCGATCAGTGCGCAGACGGATTTTATCATCTGAACGTCAACAACCACGTGGGATGCGAATCATGCGACTGCGATGCCGGTGGTGCCGTAAGCCGTTCTTGCAACATGCATAATGGTCAGTGCCGTTGCCGACCCCGAGTTGAAGGATTGCGTTGCGATTCGCCCATTACGGATCATTACTTCCCGACTCTATGGCATCAACAGTACGAAGCTGAAAATGGTCACCGGCCAGATGGCGACGCAGTACGCTTTGCCTCTAGTGATGAAGAGTTTCCTGACTTCTCGTTCAAGGGATTCGCTGTCTTTTCGCCAATTCAGGACGACATTCGCATATATGCTGACATCCGAAAATCATCGATGTACAAGTTGCTTCTGCATTACGTCAATCCGACTCCTGTGGCTGTCGATGTTGAGATTTCTGTTCACCCAATCGACACTAACACAGCCGATGCGCAGCAGAACCTGACTGCAGTGTTGGCGGTTACCAAAGAACCTCTTACCGTTGCTGTGAACGAAGCTTCGTCACCAATTGTCCTGAATCCTGGTCGCTGGGAAATCACATTCCGTACCCCGAAACGTTTATTCCTCGATTACATTGTTCTGCTTCCCCTTGAGTACTACGAAGCACCGATTCTCTCCGCTCATATCTACAATCCATGTCCCGCTCAACGAAACAAAAATGAACTCTGCCTAGAACTGCTTTACCCGCCACTGCCATTTTCCCATCGAGTACCTTCTGACACTTCGGAAGCCATCAAATCCATTAAAGATGACGAAGAAGTTCAATTGGAGGATATGAGCACTAGCGAACTGCCGGAATCGACTGGCAATGCTCTGGTAGTCGAAACCGACGAGCACTTAGGCACGATCAAGATTCCACTTGAGGTGTCGACTGCGGATGACTACGTCGTTGTACTGGAATACTATAACACTCAAAAGTTCAACGCTCCTTTGAAAGCCGAGGTACTGAGTAACGGAAACGAAACATTGGTTAACGGCAATATCGTTCTTAACCACTGCCCATATGAGTAAGAATTTTTTTTATTTTGCACAAAAAATCATTGATAATTTTTTAGCACTTTCTGCCGCGAATTGCTGACAACTGATGGATTGCCTTCGGTGATTCCTTTATCCGAGGATACTCCTGCGACCTTGTATCTAACTGTCCAGCCTAATCACCGCTTTGGCATCGCTGCTGTCAACCTGATTCCTTTGAAGAAATGGCGTCCAGATTTCCTTCGTCAAACGCCGGTGTGCATTCGCCACGAAAAGGGTTGCAAGGGACTCACTCATCAACCCCCACCTAGCGCAATTATCAGCGAAGCTGAAAGCGGCCCTAACGTCAACAACAGCGTTCTTGGTGAAAAACTGTCATTCAATATCGAAGGCGGAAAAAATATTCACTTGGTTTCACTCGACAGTGTGCAGAGTACTGTTGAAATTTCCGGAGTTGTCTCTGCATCTGGTCATTATATCTTTGTCGTCCACTACTTCAATCCGGACAACTCGCCTATTACCACGGATGTCTTGGTCCAGAGTGATCACTTTGCGGATGCTCAGTTTAACTACTGTCCGTCCGTTACCGGATGTCGTACGCTGGTTGTCGACAAAAACGGACAGAAACCCTTCTTTACCGATGACAAGTATACCTTGACGTTCTACTACAACTCGTCTCAAATCGGTCCGATTTACATTGATTCCGTCGCTGCAGTGCCTTACACCTACTACCGTGACTCAATCGTAAAGCCGCTGCCCGTATTCACATCTCCCGAATTTTTCGACCACTGCTCTGAAAATCACTTCCAAAACCACCCGGATAACGTTTCTGACTTCTGCCGTGACAAAATATTTTCGCTGACTACAGAGTTCAACGGAGGAGCGTTGCCTTGTGGCTGCAACCCCCACGGCTCAACTGATTTCTGCTGCGACAAGTATGGCGGTCAGTGCAAGTGCAAAGCAAACATCATCGGTCGTAGCTGCGATCGCTGTGCACCTGGACACTATGACTTCCCGAACTGCATTAAATGCAAGTGTGGCGTAAATAAGCAGTGCAACGAGCAGACCGGACAGTGCTTCTGCCCCCAATACGTCGAAGGCCAGACATGTGACAAGTGTGTGTCATACGGCTACGGCTACGACCCGCTGATTGGTTGCCAGCTTTGCGGATGTCGTCCTGAAGGCTCGTACAACGGAGAACTGCGCTGTGATCCTACTAATGGTCAGTGCCTTTGCAAGGACAACGTCGGGGGCAGACGCTGCGATCGTTGTCTTCCTGGTTTCTACGGCTACCCTCACTGCCACCCATGCGACTGCGACCCTGATGGAACGACGGAGGCCATTTGCGACGAGCGAACTGCTCAGTGCATTTGCAAGAAGAACGTCGGAGGCCCTCGCTGCGATACCTGCGTGGCCAGCACATTCTTCCTCCGTGGCAGCAATCCAGTTGGTTGTGCTTCCTGTTTCTGCTTCGGCACTACCGATCGTTGCACGTCATCTAACTTACCCGTTCATGCAGTCGCGCTTGAAGAATCTTCCTGGACAACAGATGATCCCAGCGGAAACGTTTCGAGTAACCATGGAGTCGTGAAGTACACCGGGGACAGCAGCAGTCCTGCCGAGGCAATTTACTTTGTCAGAAAGTTCAAAGGCAATGATTACACCACTTCTTACGGTCTGTCGATTTCATTCATCATTTCGAGTGTTTCGGATTCTGGTGAAAGTGTCAACGGCGCCGACGTCAAACTTATCTCAAACAACAGCGTCGTGGAATACTTCTCACACGAGCAGCCCTTCAATGCTTCTGAGCGTTTCCACGTCAAAGCCAACATTCTTGCCGAAAACTGGCTTCTACCAAGCGGAGAACCAGCTTCTCGACAAGAACTGATGCTTATTCTGCGCCGTCTCAATGCTATTGCGGTCCGGGCGTCACCCAACACAAAGGCGATCGAAGCAACTTTGGAGCAGTTTGAAATTGAGGTCGCAGGTCAACGTGAACAATACAGCCCAGTTTTGGCCAAGTCTGTCGAGCGCTGTGCCTGCCCTACTCCCTACACCGGTCTATCTTGCCAGGAATGCGCTGCTGGTTACTACCGCGTGAAATCCGATTCAGTTATTGGCTCTTCGTGTGTGCCCTGCAACTGTCATGGCCATACTGGAACCTGCGATCCCGATACAGGTGTCTGTCTTGGCTGCCAGCACAATACAGAAGGCGAACACTGCGAAAGCTGCATCGAAGGCTACCACGGCAATGCCAGCAACCCAAGTCCATACGCTTGCCAGGCCTGTGAATGCCCATTGGCCATTCCGACAAACAACTTTGCTGTCTCATGCCAGGTCGACGAAGTTGGTATTCTCTCCAGCTGCCAGTGCAAGCCCGGCTTTGCTGGACGTCAGTGTGAATCCTGTGATTCCGGTTTCTTTGGTAATCCTGTCATTCTTGGTGGCAACTGCGAGCCTTGCTTTTGCAATGAAAACAACAACCTAACTGAAGCTGGTTCCTGTCATCCGGTGACCGGGGATTGCGCCCTCTGCCAAGGCAACACCGATGGCCGACGCTGCGAAGTGTGCAAAGACTGGTACTACGGCGACGCCTTGCTGTCCAAAAACTGCACTGAATGCTCCTGCAACCAATGTGGAAGCCACAGGTGTGACAATGCCAACGGTGAATGCACATGCAAGCCTCTAGTCGAAGGCGAAAACTGCGATCATTGCGCGGTTTGTTTGATTTTTACAAAAAATAGCAATTAAAATTTTAATTGAACAATTTTCAGGAAAACGCATGGGGCTTTGATTCGTGCCGCGGTTGCCGATCTTGCGAGTGCGGTGAAGCGTCATCGAACGCGCAGTGTGACCTCAAGACCGGTCAGTGCCCTTGCATGTCTGGTGCCGACGGGCTGCAATGTGAACGTTGCAAACACGGCTACTGGGATTACGGTGCAAATGGCTGCAAAAAGTGCGATTGCGAAGCGGATCTGTCTTTGGGAACGGTGTGTGACATCAGAACCGGTCAATGCCACTGTCAGGAAGGCGCAACTGGTCCCCGCTGCGACCAATGTATCGATGACTTTTTGCGCATCCCAATTTATGGTTGCAGACGTAAGATTTAATTTTTTGTCGAAACATATTTAATTGCTATATTTTAGACTGCGATGAATGCGTCTTTGCCCTCAATGCAGAAGTCGAAAGCCTTCAAATCTCGGCCGACGCTCTCTCTACCAACCTGAACAACATGTCAAGCGTCGCGCTGGCTGGCTCCCGGCTCAACAAAATTAACAAACGCGTCAAGACGTATAAGCCGACAATTGAGCTCATTGGCAATGGCTTGGAAGACACTGAAGTGAAAGACGTTTTTGCTGAAGCTGAGGCGGTGCTTTCCAACGTGTCGCAATTCGACGCTGACATCGATCGCATCAACGACGCCTACCCTGTTGTTGAGGACACTATTGAGCGTCTTCAAGGCAAGCTTTCTCAAGTCCAAAGATCGCTTCGCGAATTCAAGGGTATTGGCAGCTGGGTCATCGGGTCGATCAAAACTCTTGTCGATACGTTTGCCGTTCGTCCACCTATTCACCACAAGCAGCAGCTTCTCAACCACGCGGAAGAACTTCTCGAAGGCGTAAAAAACATCTCATTGGACGAAAAAATTGATCAGCTGAAGGATCAAATCCGAAACATCAGTATTCTGCGTGAGGAAATTTCCGAGTACTCCAAGCAGAAGCAAGAGCAAGCGAATGAGTACGAAAAAGCTATTAAAAAGATCAACGATCACGAAGAATTGATCAATGCTTTCATCGGCGAACTCACAAACAGCAGCAAGCAAACCACAAAAATCCAAGAAAGTGTCTCTAAGTTGCCTTTCTTTGAACTCAATGCCATTTATGCGAGCATCTCTGAAGCGGACAAGAACGTTCAACAGACAATCGCTGATCACCGTGAGGCCAACAACAAGCTCAAAGAAGCCATCGATGTGCTGACCGAAACCAACAAGGTCATCCAAGATGAGCTTGGCCAGCTTCTGGTCACCCGGCAGGAAGTCCAAGTACTATCTGAGCCTGAACAACGCCGTAGGCGATCCGTCAGTGCTAACACCACGGAGTTGGTTCAACAGCTTAACGAAAAGGCGCAACAAGCTAAGAATCTGAGTGATATCTTCCAGCAGAACACCGCTGGCTCTGAAGAATTCCTCAGCTTGAACCGCCATTACGACGAACTTTTGGATGCAATCAAAGCCGCAAGCAACTATTCCCACAGTGCCATCGAAAACGCTTTGGAAGCGCAAAATGAAATTCCAAACATTCAATCTGAAATCGCTCAATTGCAAAATGATGACTTGGAAACGAACGGAACAACTGCCATCGATAACGAATTCAGTGAGCTTAATAACACGTATAACGGATACTCCCAGCGCATCGCCGGCATCAAGGAGAAGGTCAAGCATCTCACTGACTCGACAAACGAAAACATCGAAGCTGCAAAAAGCTTTGAAATCCCGGACATCGACAAAACAGTGAAGCGTCTGGAAGATTTTGAAGCTACGCAAGAAGAGCTGGATCCAAAAATCAAAAACCTGACAGAAAAAGTACAGCAGGTCGTGAAGAGCAACAACGAAGTTAATCAAGCCTTCGAAAACAGCAACACTCAACTCAACGATTCCCTAACTAATCTCGAAGCGCTGAAAAGCAAGATCAAGACCATCCGAAAGAAATTCAGCTCAAATGAAAAGCGTCTCAGCGACTTTACCTCTCGTATTGCAGCGCTCAAGGAAAAGATCGCTCTTGTTCGTGACAAGACAAATCAGATCAAGTTGAGTTCTCGATTCCAACCTGATAGCTATCTCAAGCTGCCACTTGTCGATGAAGACGTCTCCCTGCATACTGATCTTCGCTTCTTCTTCCGCACTCCTCGTTCTACCGGTACTCTTGCCTATATTGGTAACGAAGAACGTCAGGGCAAGGCAGAGTACATTGCGCTTGAACTCGAAGAAGGCAAACCGAAGCTCACTATCGACTTTGGAGAAGGTCCGGCTAGCAAGGTTTTGCCAACGTGAGTTTTACATTTTGTTTTGGACTATTTCTTATTAATTGATTTTTAGGCTTGTCAACGACAACAATTGGCGTGAAGTGATCATCAACCGAGCCGGCCGCCATGCTACCATCAAGATTTCTGCCCCGAACAGCGACGAAATTGCAGACGAAAGCCACTTTGTCGCCGATAAGGATGATAGCGTTCTGGAGCTCATCGAAAAACCAAGCGTTTTCATTGGCGGCTTCCCCAACAACTTCCGCACTCCTGTTACGATTGCCGATAAAACATTCATTGGCGAAATTGACACCTTCCGTGCCAACGGCAAGCTCATCGGTCTGTGGAACAGCAACGTCACCAGAAACGTGCACGGCAGTCCATCGCACCCATCAGTGCCCTATGAAAACAGCGAGGAAAGCCCAATCAGCTTTGATGGAGACGGCTACCTGCAAATTGGTGTTCAGTCGTCGAGTCTTCGTAAGAAGACTTCCATCTTGTTGTCTTTCATGACATACTCGCCAAATGGATTACTCTTCTTTGTTGGCAAAGACGTTAGTTAATCTCTTGTTTGTCGTTACCATTGCTTTACGTAACTTTGTTTTTCAGCACGATCAATTAGTCGTCGAACTCACGGGAGGTCAAGTTAGTTTATCCTTTGATCTGGGATCCGGTGTCGGCAAACTTCGCAGCAAGCAAGACAATTACAACGACGGAAAATGGCATATTGTTCAGATCAACAGAATTGACAAAAAGGCGACAATGCAGGTCGACGAATCCGACATTGCAGAAGGCGAATCACCCGGCGCTATGTTTGAAATGAGTGTGTCGGACTCAATCTATCTCGGTGGATTGCCTCAGGACGTCGAAGCGTATGTTTTAATAGTTGATTTATTTTTGATATCAAAAACAATAATTAACTCACTTTTAGACGCTTTACGGTAACTCCATTCCGCGGCTGCCTGAAAAATCTCAAAATTGATACTGCTTATCCCAACCTCCACGAGGCAAACGCAACAAAGGGTACCCAGCCTTCCTGTCCGTATACCCTTGTGCGAAAGGCTTCACTCATCTCGGAACGTGCCAAGTTGACCCTTGGCGGCTTACCGGCTAAAGATGACTTTGATCTGGCTTTGCGCTTCCGAACAAACCAAACACAAGCGCACATTGTCAGTGTATTGTCTTCAGAGAATGTAAGTTGCTGGCACTTTATCGTCCTTATGTCAACATGACTTACCGTAATCCACGTAATGTTTCAGAATAATGTTCTCCGAATTGACTATGATGATGGCAAATTTGTTGTCGCATCAAATGGTCAGAACGAGCTGCTCACGATTCCTTATCCAGATGGCGCTGACTCTGCTTGGCATTACCTGTCGGCTAGTTACAAGGGAGATAAGTTGATTATCAATATCGACGACGACGTGCAGCAAGAAGCTAATGTCGATCTCGAAGATTTCTCGTCTCGAAACTTGAAGCTTGATTTTGGTCGCATCAATGAGGAAGGCCATTTTGTTGGCTGCATCGCAGATGTCATCTGGAATGGCGTAATCACAAACTTTGCTGAATACACTGCCAACGAAATCAAGCTGACTCAATGCGCCATGGCTTTGCCTCCTGCAGAGCCGACTATTTTGACAGATGGCGTAACTGGCATTCATACAACGCCGGACTCTGTTGCCTCAGAAGAACCAGCTACCACGGTGACAGAGGTTGTTACAACAACAACTACATTGGCTCCTGCGACTTCGAAGCCGCCTGCGGCTGTCGTCAACAGTTGCGGTCTTCCTCTCACACCGCTGGGCGAACGAGAAGATTCGACTGGTCTGCTGTTCGGATCGTATCGCGAGGCTCGTCTGGAGTTCAATCGAGTCAGCGAGCTTCTGGAACCCAGTTTTGTCTTCTCCATTCAACTGCGTGCTGTTGCCAAGAATGGTTTTATCGCCTTCCTCACCAGTGACAACCAGGTTGACTTCTTGACAGTTTACCTTAAAGAAGGCTTTGTCAACTTTGCTTTTGGTCAAACTAACCACTACGTCCACCTTGTGAGCTCGAAGAACGTCCTTGACTACGAGTGGCACACTATCAGAATTGCTCGCGAAGGCAGCGCTGCCTCGCTCTTCGTTGACGACGTCGCAGAAGGCAACAACCGATCCATCGGCCTTGAAGATGTCGAATTCAGCGCACCCCTTTACGTCGGTGGTCTGCCAAAGAGCATGACTTCCAGGATTCTTCAAGCGAAGAATGAATTAGACTTGGTGGGAACATTTGTTTTTTTAAACGTTTTTTACGTGCTTTTTTTCAGCCAATTCGTCGCGAATTTGCCGGTTGCATGCGCGGATTTACGGTCAATGACAAAAAAATGGACGATCCCAGTGAACAGTACGGTATCAAGTCCTGCGCTGTGTCGTCGGAAGAAGGCATATACTTTGGCAAAGACGGTGGATACGCCGTGCTGGATGCCGAGTTTGACTTCAGCAAAAACTACGTTGTTGAGTTTGAAATTCGTCCGCGTAACAGTGACGTCAACCTGCTTGCCGTCGGTCTGCTACAATATGCAAACCTTCAAATTGTCAACCACAGCGCTGTGCTTAACGTCGAAATCGGAGAAGGCAATTACAGAGTTGAATATGCTGCACCTACGAGCAATTCCCTTTGCGATGGTCGCTGGCATGAAATCAAGGTTTGTTTTTGTTGGATTTTTCTCCACATTGCAAAATATGTTTTTCAGCTCATCAAGAAGAAAAACATCATCTCCCTTAACGTTGATCAGCAAAGTTCGTTCAAATTTATAAAAGTCAAGTCTGGCATTGTAGTAAAGAATCCACTTTATCTGGGTGCCTTGCCCAAGAACGTCAAATACGCTACGTCGGCTACTAACGAACCATATATTGGCTGTGTCCGTAACATCGCCCTTACCTCGCCCGAAGGTGTTCGCAAGGAAATCGACGTCTCCACCCTCCCTGTCTTTGGCGATGTCAAGAAGGGATCATGTCCCAATAACTAATATGTTACCTGTTGTTACGATGCTTTTTTAATTGCTCATTTGTGTTTTGCATCGAAAGAATAAACGAAACCTTTTGAGAGATCTCTCGATGTTGTTTCACAATTGCTATAGACTTTGTTGCAGCCATACATTATTGTCTTTACTTTTAAGAGAGTGGATCGCTTGAGCTGACTGTTAAGTATCGTCAAAATGCGGTCATACAATGAAACAAAAATATTACCGTTACCATCTCTCTTGTTAAACAAAATTCTAATCGGATTGTTGTATTTTTTTGCATACTGACCTCCAAAAATGACATTTAAAATCCCAAAATGGCATTGCCTAAATTTTTTGTCAAGTGTCCCGCTTATCCGACATTGAAGCGCAAAAAATTTCCCTGTCTGCCAATAGACAATAAAAATATAAAATGTTTAAAGCGATTTATTTTTTTTCAAGGCTTTCACGATGCGGCACTGCGATTGGTCGAAGTCCGGCAATTTGTGTTATGACCCGTACGAGAGTGTATGTACAAAAACTTCTAGCTCGACATACAAAAGTTTTTGTTGAATTTTCGTAGGAAAAAGGAAGTCAGTTCACGGCGGTTGTTTCGCTAAAAATGTGTCATACGATAACCAATAAGGGTTACAACAATGACAGCATTGAGTTTGCGTGTGCGTGTTCTATGCTACTGGGGGTACTTGGATGTGTGACATCTTTGTTTTTTCGCGACTTACCGACTTGCATATAATAGATAAAAGCAGTGTTGTCGTAAGTGCATTTTAGCACCCTCCCAAAACCAATTGAAAAGTATTTCGGTAAGGTTATGAACTCAAAGCTGCCAAATACCTGCATGCGTCGCTACAATACAACCAAAGAATGGGGGTGCTTGAGAACGCGGTTAAGGTAAAAGGAAGCAGTTAGTAGTTCTTCGCGCCTCTCCCCGCATATTCCTGTTGTTTTGTGATGGCTTGTTCCTGTGCCATGTTAAACCCTTTTTCGGTTCTATTAATGGTTTCAAAGTCAAATGTCATTTTTGTGGTCTCGTGATGTAACGGATAAAAATTTTTGGATTATCTTTTCGCAGAAATGTGATACAATGTTGCTTCCGACTTGCGCAGCATGTGTTGATGAAGTCAGTTTCTTTTTTACTGCGCGCAAAAAAACAGAGAAATTGACTTGCATGATTAAGGGATCTAATCTTTAAATTGTGCGATTTGCTTTCATGCTAAGCGGCAACAACATGCGCATCCTGGACGGTGGTCCATCCTCCCCTGGATTGTGGTCGCTTTTGACGCGTATCTCTGGTGTCATTTTGCCAGTCGCACAACAAAGCCACCGCTAACTGCCCCCTGTCGCTGCTGTGATTGATTATTCTTGTTTTGCAAGGTGCTTAATCAAATTGCAACATTTTTAATGGCAGTTTAACATTTCATCAGCTAACTTACTGTAAATTGGCACAAAAACTTTTTTATGATTGAAGCTGACAAATTTTACCATGCCCGTCACCTTTTTTTCAATTTGTCAGATTAATTGGCTTTCCCAGTGCTTCGGCGCCATGCCTTTATCTACTCACCGGGGTAGATTAGAGGTGCGACTTCCTTCCTCGTTGCCTCCCAATTTTTTCGCGCGTCTGGGATCCTTTGTCTAATCCAATTTCCATTCATGGCACCAATACGCATCCTGTCTGCAATTGATATACTTATTGTTTGCCGATTAGTGGTTGAATGTTTCCAAAAGGTAAGCTTCCGTCGCTCAACAGGTGTTCAATTCACCTGTTCTGATTGAGAACGTACCAGTACTGGATAAGTTGAGTCGTCTTTTGATTCCACTGTCATCGCCTGACATACCACTTGGACAAGTCACAGCCCCTCATCAAGGTCTTTTCTGACACTAAGAGAAGATACTGTAGCAAAGGGGGTGAAAGTGAGGGATGTCAATTGGCTGGCGGAGGTCTCTTACAGACTCCGCCTGCAACTTCAAGTCAAAAACCAACGTCTCACAAACTTGTTGCTTGTGTTCATACAATAGCGTATATTTTAGCCTACTAAACCACCTCGAAACTAAATACATTGTCCCGCCCCTCTTTTTAAAATATAAAATATTTTATGTACTTGAATGTATTTATTTGACAGACACTTGGTTTGACGATGGATGTTAGAAAACGCTCTCGGTTAACTACGGTTGTTTAATGTTTTTTATTTAATGTTTTTTGTTGTCGCTTGTCATCATTCGTGCATTTGTGGGATACAATTGTTATTCTTGTTTTTGTTTTAGCACAAGCCTCAGGCATCTCTGTGTTCCAATTTGGTGCATTTCAATGGCTTCAAAATTTAGCATAACTGACCTGTGTGCAAATATCAAAGCAGAAGACAAACATAGTAGTAGGTTTTTTTTCAAACGTTATCTGTGCCGTATTTTTTTTATTTATTACGCTTGGGGGCATTTTTTATTCTGCAGCGTGCAAAAAAAATTAAAACAATATTTGCCTTAATTTTGTCTAAAAAAGCCGTAAACGCAGTCTGTTATTCTAATTGGCAGCAAATTAGTAGCAGTAGGACACTTGTTATGGTGATCATAAAAATTAGTCGCACGAGTGCAAGATTGATTTACAATCGTCAACCAGTGGTTGTAAGCACTCACTGTTTCAGACAATCATTGCGAAGACATTGACGACCAACAGAAAGGTGTTTGCTACGAGGGCGATCCGGAGTCATCGTCTGGCGCACAGTCAGTTGCATCGTCTTCTTCGTCCATGACCTCGTCCATGATCCACCAGCAGGAAGATTCCGAGAGCGAAGAAAAAAAGGATGCCGCCGAGGGACCAGACGGCAGGCCGCATTTTAGTTACAATGCTCTCATTGCCATGGCGTTGCGTGAAAGCCGGACCGGCAAGCTGACACTCAACGGGATCTATGAGTACATCATGAACAAGTATCCTTTCTATAGGTAATAGTTTTGCTTAAAAAACTTGCTTTGACACGAACGAATTTTTTGCAGAAGCAACAAGCGCGGCTGGCAGAACAGTATTCGTCATAACTTGTCGCTCAACAAAATTTTTCTCAAGATCCCCCGTAGCTACGACGACCCAGGCAAAGGTACAGTAACTCAGTAGTGCACTTGTCACCATCACTTAAGATTTGCAAACTTTCAGGTAACTACTGGACACTTGATGAATCGTATGAAAACGAAATATCTATCGGTGATGCTACTGGCAAGCTTCGCAGGCGTTCGTCTGGAAGCCGGGCACGGTACGACGTCTTCAGGCACCTTTCAAACCCCGCGACTGCAATGAATCGTGCAGCACGGTACAATCCATACACCGGAATGCCCTGCATGCCACCGACATCGCTTGCCATGCCAAAACTTCCGCAATTTCCTCCTGGTTTTGCCAACTCGCTTTTCTTTCCGCCAAACAACTTTGCCATGGCGGCGGCTGCGGCTTCTGCTCTCTCGAGTGCTTCGCAGATTCCGTCTGGCCTGGGGATGCCACCGACCACCACAAACATGACATATCCGATGCCATCCGGACATGCTAATCCCCTCTTTATGCTGCCGTCGACGATGACTGACGAAATCATGCGGCTATGCATTCCCAAGGATCAAGGATAAGAAACGCATCTTTTTTTTCACGTTAAAACGCGTTCAAACGGTTTATAATTCCTTGATTTCTTTGTCGCACACCACTCATATGAAAAATGTCATGTACCGTAATGTCACACTGAAATTCCAATAATAAAATATTAGTAATTTATGTCAGATAGCCAGGCCTTTGCAAAAGCGGCTTTGCACCTCAAAGTATCAAAATTTGATATGTCCAAACGGGATTAGCGCACCTCTAGCCTCGGACGCCTGGTGGACAGTCCACTGATCCGCAGATCCAGAGCGGCCATTGCCTCCTGCTCAAAAGGCCACCACCATAGGGCTGTGTGCCGACTCAAAAGTCAGGTGGATGCGGTGCTTTTTTTGTACTTTAATAACCCCGCGACAAACACCAAACTTTTTTTGGTGGTAGCGGCTGTGACATTGCGGTGACCTTGATTCGATGTAAGCAAAGAATCATTTTTCCTTCTAAAATTGCCATTCTTCATTCGTTTCTTCGATTAAATAAACAAACAATTGTCAAGCTTGTTTTGGCAGATTCCATCGCCTTCTTGCCAAGTTTGATATAAACATTATATTTAAAGAGGATTGCGCAAATCGTGTGTAATCAAATCGTTGTAAACAATAAAATGCGGGAGAAGAGCGACGCCTTTATTGTAATAATAAACGCCAAGAATTTGTTTTGAGAGAGAAAAAAATATTTTTAATACGCCTCTACCGTAAGCAAAAGACCAGTTGCTTTCAAATCAAAATTTTCAATAATGACAAATGTTTTAGGGCTATAAATTAGCCAAATATTTTAGCAACACACGCGGTGATTGACACAAATCTTGGAGGTTGCCGACATTTTTTTGACGACAAGACACAAGATTGTGCCAGTAATTCTCAAAAAGTATTGTTTACCGGCAACTAGTTAATATTACGTCAAGCAAAGTAAGCAGAAAACATTGATGCCGCTATGACATCACATGCTAAACCCGAAAAACAACAGCGACCATGCCCTTTCATTAACACACCCCAAACCAGGTAGTCCGTTAAAAAATGTCTCCACAGGTGTGCCGAAACAGTAATTAGACATTAGACCAGGGTTGCACCCCAATCACTTAGCAGGGACACGGACATGAAAGCAGTCCTTAAATCCGACAATTTGCACCGTTGCTTTTTTCTTCCGCGGAACATAACAAAGACATGAAAGTGCGAACGCAGTATTGTAAGTTGTGCATGCACGCAACCCCGGATTGACGGCTCCGCGTAAGCAGCCAGCTGTGAGATCCGAAGACATTTATTTTTTACATACCTCATAATAAGTAGCACACAAGTATCGCAAGAGGAATAGGATCTGTTATCGTAAATAAATATTGTCAATAATATTAGTGCGCTGAGAAAACCATGTTTGAACACCAAATTTGTTAAAGCATCTTTGACGCCTCCAGCTCCCGGAATTCCGCTTCTTCGTCTTCGTCAATCAGAGCATCAGCCAGAGATGTTGGAATGTTTGACTCGATCCATTTTAAATCCTCCTGTAAATAAAACCTATAATCAAACTTTGAGAACTCAAAAAAGAACACTTACATCGATTTTGTCATTTCTGGACGGTTTCGGAGAAACAGAAGTCGTCTCAGTTTGTCTCTGCTTGACAAGCTCGTACATGGGAGTTCGGCTGTTAAACAGTTCATCGTCATCATTTTCGTCTTCAGAATTGTCGAGCAGTGGTGTGAACGCATAGCGTTGATTGTTGTTCGCCGGACGCCAAAGATACATAACCGAAACCAGAATAAAGCAGAAATATACGTGCCAAAAAGCGGTGTCAATCCACCTGTAATGATTTTTGCTCATAAAAGCACTAAAAATAAACAAAACTTACAATTGCTTAAAATCAAAGAGACAAGCCTGGAAGCAGTGAATGTAGATTGACCATGACATGTAGATGAGAGCGATGATGACAGATACAATAAGAACGTTGGTAAAATGTGTGTACAGTACAAGCTTGACTTCATTGCGTCGAACGCGAAGTGCACGCATCGTAGTGACGAGTGACGAGAAGATCCAGTATGCGATGCCGATTTCAAGAGCAATGAGAGGAATCTTGGCTACCTGTTTTTCCTGGATACTCTCGGTGGAAGACGTCGATACCCGTGTAAAACCCTCAATGGTGCAGAAGACAAAGTAGATAAAACCACAAGCAGCCACCTGGTTCACCGTTTGACCAAGTCGTGGTTTGACAACGCCGTAGCCAACCGAGACGATGATTATGAGCACATGAGCCATCGTTCGCTTGAAGCACGACACAAGTTCGGCAAATTCGATTAGGCCTTCGATGGAGACGCCCGTTTCGTTCATGTTGGCGTACTCGGAGTAAAAGACGGCTTTTTCAACCATGCCGACAATAATCACGGCGCCTGAAAAAAAGTTATGAAGCAAGCTCGATGATTCATAAAACTCACCAATCCAGAATTGAATCCTGAGAAGATCCTTGTAGTGCCGGAAGCAAACAATGAGCCAGATCAATGCCAATATAATGTAGAACGCACTCATAAAAGCGTAAAAGTGATAAAGAGGATAGTCAATGGCACTGAGGAAGCCGTGAGGACCGCGCCACTGGGCAGCAAGGGTAATTGGGAAGCCCTGACTCGACTGCTGATCTCCACCTGCGTAGGAAATTTTCACAATCAAGCAGTACATCGCGTCGATCGGTAGTATAGTCAGAGGGTGGAAGGTTCTAAAAAAATTGTTTTATAAAACTTTTCAATCTGGTTTAACGTACGTCAGCTGATTTGACGCGCCGCCATCAATGGTATTGCCGTTGAGCATCGCCTTCCGCTTCTGTAAAACCATTGGTTGGACGTTATCAACGCTATAAAAATTACGACATACCGTTCGAACTGGAGTTACATTTGTGAGTTTCAGTAATACTTCATTTACGTATGTCGAGAACACATCTGCGCCGTTGTTTGTCGAACAATCCACGGTGACGGGATTGGAACGATAGTAGTAAATTGAGGGATAACTAAAGCCTGCAGGAATCTTGTCCTCGTTGTTAAAATAAAATTCAAGAAGATTCGCATTTGCAAGATGCTTGACAAAAAATTCGTTTGCACATGGCGAAGAGCGGATGACGTACTGAACAGTCAGGTTAGCGTGCACGTTACGCAAACAATCAATGCGAATTTCAACTTCGCTGCCATTCAGTGCAGATTGAAAGAAACCATAAACCTCAGTCTGCAATGTGCTAAACAAGTACAAAAGAGTTGAAGAATGATAATCCTACCTGATTTCTCTTAATTGTTATATCACGGGATACAATTCCGGGAATAAGCAAGTTTCCTGCCGCACTGCGTATAAATAATAATAACAGCGGCAACAACGAATGCATGGCATTGATTTCGCTGTACATCAATGCCTAGCAATAGGCGTAATCGATTGTAACAGCGAAAAGCGGTGATAAAGTAATGTTCAACGAACAACTCTTGACACGTGGGAAAGCAACGCAAGCAAATGAATGATAAATAAATTCAATTTCGAGGGAACAGTGTGCGCGCAAAGTGTTCTCTTTTATTATAACAGACGCTGGCATGTAAAAATAGATGTAATGAATTTGAAAATTTATTTATAAAAAATCTAACATAAGGAACAAAGCGACGTAAAGTCGTATCCCGATTTTTAAATTCATTTCAGAATTCTGAATATTACGAGTGTATTTATTGGCAGATGTGCTTTTGACGTTGATATTATTTGAATTCCAGAAGAGGAATAATTCAAATATATCAAAGATCCTGGTTTTGTATCCCCTATTGATCGCATAATTAATTTTTTGATGAAACAACGCACGCTTTTTTTTGTCTTACCCGGTTCAGGGTGTCTGTAAGGCATCAGAGGAAGGGTAAAATCGCTGGATACCCCAAAGGTGTCCGTATACTCAGCGAAGGGCGTCATTCCCAGAGTATGATCGTGCTAAATGCTGCTATTAACTGTATTTTTTGCAATGAAATCCAGTAAGCAGCGATTTTTATGCAAACATTTTTATGTCGACTGTAAGACAAATCTAGCTTTTTCAACTTCCGTCAGGTGTGCAACACATAATTATACCATTTAATCGACCAAAACAATATTTTTAATAAATTCAGTAAGGGCACAATTGAAAACAGTGACTGTCGTGATTCGGGGCGCAGTACACTGTCTTACGGGAAGGAGAAAGAGCATAATATTTAGGAAGATAAATAAAACAAAATTTTTCACAAAAATACCGCAGATAAGTTAGAGGAACGCCGGCACCACACCTGAAGTTAGAAAGTGTTAAACTTCGCATAGATTGAAATTGTTGGGGTTATAGTTTGAAACTTTTGAGTAAATTTGAAAACTGCCTTGTTCATAACAGCCAGCAAAGAATCAGATCAACATGCATATTCATATCGACCAACCTACCCACTTATTCAGGCGACGAGCATGCATCTACAGGTGTTTGTGTGCGTGTTTTCGAGTATGCTAAGGGAAAGTAGGGAAAGAGAAAAACAGTGAGAAGACTAATGAATCTTGATTCTGATGTCGTCTCATTCGGTGCCCGAAGAAGAATTAGCAGATTGATCGACTAGTTGTCATTCTTGATCATCGAAATCGAGATCATCAAGGTTGATGTCATTCTGCTGCTGCGGTGTACCAGTAGAGTGAGGCACGTCGGCTGGAGGATCCACAAATTCATCGTCATCGCTGTCCGGAATAGGCTAAAAACTCCGTTGATAAGCGTTTGAAAGAAAAAAATTACGCACCGCAGATTTGGGATGATTATTTGGCTTTGCGGGAAAAGGTTCGTTTTTGACGTCTTCTTGGAAATCGGAAAGCTCGGCATCGCCATCATCATCGTTAGCGACGTGTGCTGTGGTGAGCGGTTGAGGAGTCGGTAAGGGTGATGGTGATTTCGCTTTGCTGGGAGCAGGTGGAGCCTCGAGGTTTGTTACGTTGGCCAAGAAGGTGGATTCTTCCTCGACAATCGGACGCTGGTTGTCCGTGCCGCGAAGATGAGCGTTGCCTTCGTCGTCAAAAACCAGAGCACCAGATTTCTCTGCTGCCTCCATCTCGGCGATCAGAGAACGTTCCGCGTTTGAAGGAACGCTTCGCTCCGCGGGAATGCGGATCTGATTCAACTCTCTTGCAAAACTTTCGGTTTTCAAAGATTCATTATAGCCGGGGAAGAGATTTTCGTACGTCTGAGGATCGGCTATGCTTTCTCCCACGTTCTGAAAAAAATGTGAGTTGCACGATAAAAAGCGGTATAAAACTAACCTTCTGTCCCAACGTGGTTAGGCTTTTAAGAGTCTTCTCCCGCCACTGGGTAACGATAGCAGGTACCTGACTGGGCAAGTAGGTGTGCGCAAAGAATGCTGCTTCAGGCAATCGATTACTGCGAACAAGAATGCGCAGACACTCATCCAAGTTACCGAGAAGCAAGTTGGCAACGAAAGCTGTGTTCTCAGCGGTTGCGTCGTTGGTCTCCTCGGCAAGCTTATTCACCAGAGCAGCCGAGCCAGCAGCCGTCGACAGCGTCAAGAGACCGCCGTAGTCCTTGGCGCGGTACATACACTTAATAGCCATATCCAAGTTGCTTCGGAGGTTGGCAGCATGAGAAAGCTGCTTCCACTTGTCTTCGGACTGAGCCTCCAGAGCAATCTGGTAAGCCACGTCGAGGTCACCAAGGTTGACAGCAAGCTCGAAGCGATGATCGGGATCCTGACTGACAGCCAGAGCCTGTCGACGAAAGCCTTGCTTCTCCAGGAAGTGTGCTACACGAGTTCTTTGATCACGGGGAATCTTCTCGAGGAGAGCATCGGCAGCTCCAAAATCTCGTCGCATAACCGCAGTTTGATACTCGAGCACCGATAGAAGCAACTTGTAGGACACAACATTGTGATCCTTGTCGCAGAGGTAGATTCTGTTGTCTTTGTGGATGTAGCCCAAGAGGTAAAGAGGCCGGAAGGAATGCGCAATTGTCACAATTTCACCGCCAACGTAGTAGTTGATGCGGTTGGTTGCAGTCGTGAAGATAAAGCAGTCACCGACCCAGAGACCGGTCTTGACTTCCTCTGCGTGCTCGCCGACGACTTCGAAAGCATCCAGAATACCATCTTCAGTATCGTCAGCCTCGGTTGCGTTTTCAACGGCACTGGCAGTGTATTTGAGAATGTAAAAGTTGTTATCGCCGGTAATTGCAACTAGCTCAGCCGCTTCGTTCCAGTAGACACCCTTAGCGTTGATTTCGATGCGGCGAATCATCTTCTGTGTCTCCCAGTCGTAGAAACAGAGCAAAGAAGCTGCCCAGACGGCAAGAAAAGGTCCACCGCTGATGCCGGCAGCAATAATGTCAGGCTTGAATTTGACAATCTCCTTGAAGTTCTTAGAAATAGAAATAGAGGTCGAGCTTTCACGAACAGCATACATGCTGGGGTCCACGCTCCAGACAAAGTCAAGTCCAGATCCAAAAGCCTTGTTGCGAAGAGCCATGGCAGTGTAGACAATGTACTCGCCATCACCGCAGGCCACGACATAGCGACCGTTTGATGAGTGCTGCAGGGTTTGGGGATAGATTTCGCATGCCGCAGCATCCTTGACGCTCAGGGCAATGCGTTCGCCGTCAGGCAGAGCGTCAATCGTCGGTTGATCGAGAGTCTTGAGGTTGGCTTGCTGGATTTCAGAATGTTTGGCCCAGAGAATCTTGCCGGAAGAGTCCATGGAAACGGCTGGCTCTTCGCGACCCAATTTGATAGTGACCGATCCATCATCGTAGCCAATTGCAATCGTGTTTGAGCCCTTGAGTGCCGATATGCACCAGGCACGCTCCAATCCGTAGTTGAGTGTGGTTTCAAGGCTAAAAAATAATAACGATAAGTTGATAAAAAAAAATAAAAAATTACCGATATGTGTTGGAATGCCACAGACGAACGGTCGAGTCCTCAGAGCCGGTAACGATGATTGGAAGCTCAGGATGGAAGCAGACGGCTGACACATTATGAGCATGACCGTCCAGGGTAGCAACGCAGGTCTTGTTCTGGTAATCCCAAATCTTGACGAGTCGGTCGTCAGCGCCCGAGATAAGGTAAGGCTTGTCGCCGCCATGGTAATAATCAATGCAGTTGACGCCCTTGTCGTGGCCTTCGAGGGTGAAATTCGGCTGCGTGCTGCCAAACTGCCAGACCTTGATCGTCTTGTCAAGCGAAGCTGTGGCAAAAGTATTGTTGTCCTTTGGATTAAAAACAACTTGCATGACGTAGTGGGTGTGACCTGGAAAAACACGTTGATAATCATTTTTTACAAAAACTGTGTCATAAAAACTTACCCTCGAATGTTTTCTTGAGCGTCCATTTGTTATCCCAATCCCAGAGCTTGACAAGCATGTCATCACTGCTGGTGACTACGAATGGAAGCGTTGGATGCACGGCAATTGAGCGAAGGTAATCTGAATGAGCTTCAAACTGGTGAACGCGTTCCATCGTGTTGTAGTTAAAAATACGAATCTGCATGTCGTCTGAGCCAGTGATAATCCAGCTCTTTCTGGCGATAAATTTTGCCGCACGAACAGGCAGTTCGCAAACCTCAAACGACTTTACCAACTGTTGATTCTCATAATTCCAGATGTGAAGGTTGCCGTTGTAGAGAGAAACGAGAATCCATGGCTCGGTGGGATGCAAGTCGGTTGACTTGACACGGTCGGACCGAGCAATGAGTTTGCGATTGACTTCCAACTTCATCCGAGTAGAACTTTGAGTTCGCTACCCTAAAACGAATAAAGCTTAGAAAAGATTGAAAAAAAACGCAACAGTCACAAAAAAAAGACACGTCATATTCACAACGCGATCAGTCTGCGCATCAATCGCGGTCAGAGTACGTCTCCGAATGCACTCCTTTAACTCAAAAAATGTGCTGCATCAACTTGAATCAATAAGATAACGTTATAAAGCTATAGAAGTCTTAACAGGGCAAATCCACGTAGCTTTTCTTTGCAAAGGGAAATGTATTTGTGAACAGTAAATCGCCAACTCAGAAAACGCTCTTTTTTTCGTTGTGAGAAGACCAAGCGTTGACGCATAGTGTCACTATGCTGCTTACAAATTCTTTTTGAGGGTTTGTATTTATTTGTGGATTGCAATTCGGAAGAAGCAGGAAAATAAGCTTATCACAATGATTGTCAAAAAAATAGGATTTTATTTAACGTAAAAACAGATTTTTACTTGCACGCTTTGGAGTGATATAAAGCAATATTCGGGATAGGAAGTACGGCAAGGACTCTAGATGTACTTGTAATTAATTAGCTTTTCTGATATGCATTGCATCGCAGTCAATGGGATACGATCATGCGGCATGGTAAGGCATCCATTAATTGTTAGTTTGTTTTTCTTTCCTTTCACGCACCTGTGCATTTACACTTCATAAAAAAATGCGCAACTATCCATGGAATGAAAATATGTTTATAATTTCATTTACGGAACGTTGAGAATTATTATTACATTGATATATCAAATGCCACTAACCCACTGCTCAAATTAAGGACTGTACAGCTTTCTATTGAATAATGTTACTTAGTCATTAAGTCTGAAACGTTTGATGCAGTCGAGATGCCTTTTTCTATCCAATGGGTGTCAATGCTTTTAACACTTCTCATTACGAATGGACTATGGCAGCTGGCATTGGGTATACTAGCTTGTTGCAGGGCAATAACCTTGATTTTTTCACAAAAAAAGGACAGTGTTTTACTACGTTAGCTGTTCTTTTCTGTCAATTGCAACGCTTTGGAGTTGTCGTCGGCAGTTAGTTACACCCTGCGTTATTCAGCTTCTTGTTTCCCCTTTATGTTTTCCACTGGGATAAGTGACTTTGTAAGGAAAATGATTGCCTATTTTTTTTCTGTCATTTTTTCAAAAAAAACGTTTCAAATGCTTGTACCAAGTAAAGTTTATAAATCGAGTGTCAAATTGGAAGCACTCTAAAGTGCTCAAAAGTAACCCAATGATTGTAGTTGGCTTTCACCAGAGTACGCTGCAGAATAGCTGCATAAAATATTGTTTGGACTTCTTTGAGATCAAGACTGGGCTTTTTTTTTACCTCAAGATGCTGTCTCTGGAGAACCACGTTTGTCATAGTCTGCGGGTAGTAGCTTTGCGCACCCCAGCTCCACGTCTAAGGTGGATAACGGATGTGACAATAGCAAAATAGTGAGAGAGAGCAAGACAGAGAGCAACAGAATAAAAATTAAATGTTTTGTTGTTTTATGATGGAACTCGGATGTCCCAGTGTTTTCCCCAGTGTGAATGCCTAGCTTGTTGAGAAAAAAAAGTCGACTAGTCATTTTTTACATCTACTTCAAATAAAATTTATTTCATACTCTTCGAAAGCATATTTGAGTAAACTCTTATGCCCAATATTATTTTTCACAGCATTTTGATGGTAATCAAAATTCACCTATTTCTGTTTCTAGATAAACAGTTTGTCACTATTGTTTACACTTACAAAGTGCAAAAAAACTAATTACTCTACTGCGTAAGGCCAACGTATTGCTTTGCGAATTTGCATACATTTTTTGAAAGTTTAAAGTAGATAATTATTAGTCAGTCAGTCATGCTATCAATTAACAAAGTACAAAACTTTTTATGAAGTAGTTTTTCAGTGTGCAATATACGACATAATAAATGGAGGACATCTTTCCTTTTTGACAATTGGTAGCATGGTTTTTTTTACAACCCATGCAAGCCTGTATGCCTACTTTGTTAGTTGCGAGCATGGATAGTTGGTGATTTTACATTTTTAATGCGTCTATAATTTCAATGGCAAATTTAATTTGGAAAGATGATGCTGTTAGAATAAGGGTTTTGACGTTGTGCAGGCAGCGCGATGATGATAAAGATATTTTGTGACAGTGAGAGTGTATGTCTGTGAATGCGTATTTCACATTGAAAAAAAAATATATATATAGTTGCAATTAGTTAGTACTTCGTTTTTTACTGACATGCTTATAGCCATTTTTGTTATTAATTTTTTTCGTTTGTTTTTTTGCAAGACAAAAAAGTTTACTTTATTGTCAACTCTTTCTGTTCACATTTTTGTTTACCGTATACAAAAGTGTAGTACCATCAAATTTGACTTAACCCAATTTATCAGATCGTTTGTCCTAATTTATTTATACAATTTTGACATTTTCTAAATTTGGAAAATTTATTGCAAAAATAAGATATGAAAATTCAGCCTTCGTTCCTCTTGTGCATTTTGCCCCCTCACAACCGCAATGCGTGAGATTATATAAAAATAATTTTTTTGTTTGCCACAATTTGCATTTGTCATTTTTATTAGAAATTAAATATAAAAGGACGTTTTGTTATTTGTTTTCTTTTTTTCATTCATAATTTTTGACTATTTGTTTCACCTTTCGATCGACAATGAGGGGAGGATATAAATAGATAGCGCGTTGTTCCAGTATGTCATGTATGTAACGTCCTATGGCTATATCTTATTGTTATTTGTTTCCTTATTCATATATACACAGTCATAAAGCAGCAGAACAGAACGAAATCAATATGCAGCAGAAAGGATTGAAAAGAAAAAAGACTGTTTATTCAAAAAATCCACGTTACAGAGACATTTAAATTTGTAATCATAATGTTTGGACGTCGATATTGATATCATTTTAACATTGAATCGTATTTAGTCGTTTTAAATTTCTTGTTACAGGGGGAGAGCTCAGGTCGGCTTCTGGCTATCGATTCTATGCGACATTTATGCCAAGCTTGCACCGTTGCACACGCTTTTAGCGCAAAGCAAACGGAGTCAAGCTACTAGGAGCAAAATAACGCAGGCATATGGGTAGGACCCAACACCATTCCTTAGTGCCTCCTCTTCTGTCGTATTTTTTTTGGTTTGTTCGTGTCTTGTCTCTATTAAAAAAAGATGTGCCATTTTTTTTGAAACCCGTGATGTTTTTAAAAGCTAAAGCAGCGGTGCATCTTTGAATACTACTAACTGTCGTCACAGGGAAGCTTTGTCGCGTCCGGACAAACTTGCCAATATGTGTGCGCAGATGCCAAAAGTTGCCCCTCGAGGGTGTGCCTTTTTCGGTGGTCAGCAACATCTACCACACTAGTTCCACTATACCAGCATTTCCTCTTCTCATGTTGCTACTTTTTTTGTTGCAAAAAAAGTAGGTACTATCAGCACTATCTTTGGTGGTGCCTATAACAAACACGCTACATCAAAGTTGTCATCCGGAGCATCGTGTTTCTCTTTTTGTTGTCTAATAAATAATTCGCATTGACCCGTTGTTACCAATTCTGATCCGTTCAATTTTTTGTTTCATTCACAGTTACTTGCATTTGATTTTTTAAAAGCATATGTGTAAAGTTATATTTTTTTTCAGCGCTGCCACCATTACGAGCCATTTGTCGTGCAGATTTAATTTGGCTATCTTACAAGTTTGCTATACAGCAGACTAATACTAATTAATCCTGTGATTTGGCTACATCAACGTTGTAGTTGTTTATATTTTGTTTTCTAAACCTTAGAGTAGTTTTTGTTTTTTTCGGCAACGATGGGTCACTGTACTTCAAAAGACCAAAAGGATCAAAAGAAGCTAAATCGTCGAATTGAAGATCAGATTCGCAAAGATCAATCTATGTCGCTTCGAATAATCAAATTGCTACTGCTTGGTGCGTTACTTTCATATTTTTTGTCAGATTGAACTTTCTATTTTTTAAACGCAATCAGAAAAGGAAACAAGTTTTACTCCGCTTCTGTTATCGTTTTTCATCAAGTGAAAACGAAAAAAAATTCTTTCATATCTACATGTCTTTTTCATTTTTTTTCTCCTCCGCAGTCTTCGATAAATCAATTTGCCTTCTTTTTGCTTCAATTTTGAGGTTATTTAATTTAGCTTTGACAGATTTTGTGATAGTCAACTGGAACATCTAATTATTTTTAAAGCCGCATTTATTTTGTTGCTTTGGCATGGGACGTATAAATAATGACATATTACCTATTTTTTCTTTACGCAGAAAAGTGACCGGTAATTGTCAGGCACGTTATCATATTTTTTGAAAAAACAATTATTTTACTGTCTATTAGCATTGTAATTAATTAATGATGAGAAAGGAAGTAACGCATTCTTAAAAAATACATGCTTAAAATCAAAAAAAAATTTTATTCATTTAAAACTTATTTTTTTTTACTTTTTAGGTGCCGGTGAAAGTGGAAAGAGTACAATACTGAAACAAATGAGGTACGTAACAATTTTGCTTTAAACAAATTCAATCTACGAAATCTGTTTCAGAATTCTACATAAAGATGGATTTTCAAAACAAGATTTAGAACTAATTAAACCCGTTGTATTCAGTAATTGCATTCACAGCATGCTTGCTATCTTGAGAGCTATGTTTCACCTGCAAATCGAGTACGCAGATCTGAATCGTGTTGTTAGTTGTTTTAGAATTTTTTTAAGACACTGTTTTACATATCCTCATTTTTGTTTAGAAAGATAGCCAACTGGTGTTTGCAACTGTGCATGCTAACAAAGAAGAATTGACCGAAGAATTGTCGCAAGCAATGCAACGCTTATGGCGTGACGATGGCGTCCAGCAGTGTTACCGAAGATCAAATGAGTACCAAATAGACGATTCTGCCAAATAGTACAGTTTTAATACAACACAAAGAAAATTGTAAATAACCATTGTTTCTCTGTTTTTCAGCTTCTTGGATAACCTCCCACGTCTGAGCTCACAGGATTATACTCCGTCTGAGCAGGATCTTCTTCGGACACGCATTAAGACAACGGGCATAACTGAAGTGCTATTTGAACTCAAGGGACTGACATTTCGGTAAGTTGTTGAGCTCTCCTACCAGTTGCTTGTCTGTCTCACTTTTCTATTCGAAATGACATAATTTGTTGGCTTTGCTCGCACGCTTGATCAATTATGCAAAGTTAAAACAGAATGGCATTGTTAATTAATTAACAGCAAAAAGGCATCCATTTCAGTGTTATCGACGTTGGCGGCCAACGATCTGAGCGGAAAAAATGGATACATTGTTTCGACAACGTAAACGCCATAATATTTATAAGTTCGCTAAGCGAATATGACCAAACACTAAGAGAAGATAATTGCACGGTTTGTCATGCTATAATTTTCAGTTTTCTCAATAACGGTTGTATTTTTCTTACAGAATCGCATGCAAGAATCACTCAAGCTCTTTGACTCAATTTGCAACAGTCCGTGGTTTGCGGATATCCATTTTATATTATTTTTGAACAAAAAAGATTTATTTGCTGAAAAAATCCACCGTTCGCCTTTAACAGTCTGCTTTCCGGAATACAAAGGTAAACAAAAAATTTTTTACATTATTTTAAAATAATCAATTTCAATATCAGGACAGCAAAATCAAACGGAATGCATTAACTACATTCAGTGGAAATTCGAACAACTTAATCGATCGAGTCAACGTGAAATATACGCTCATCATACCTGCGCAACCGATACTCAACAAGTGCAGTTTGTCCTCGACGCGTGTCTTGACATGATAATAGCCAAAAATCTCAAATCCATGGGTCTTTGTTAATGCTTTGATCACTTTTTTTCCTAATTACGTACAAGAATGATGAAGAACGTGCAAATGAAAATAGTTTTGTTTCGGTTTTTAAGCCTTTTATCATTTTATTATGATAACTTTTTTTGCGTTACACATAATTCTGAAATATGAGACTTTGCCTCTCTTCTATGTTCATAGTGAGTGAATGATAACACTGCCAACATTAATTAGACTTCAGTGTCAACAACACAAATGTTCAAATTATTTGTACTGTTTTTCATCTTTCTTCGGGTTGCTGCTTCACAAAAAATTTAGAATAATAATGCTGTTTTACCAGCATGATAAACATTCATCATTTTATCTGCGTTACGTTAAATATGGCATTATTCGTCAGTTAAAAAAAGAAATAAAGGAAGTATGTGTGCATGATAAATTTTCATCCGACGATCTCCGTAATGAATAAAACAAGTGGTACTATCTTTGGTGGACAATATGAACAACGAAAGCGCATAATATACATTATATTTTTTTGTGTTTGATCACACCGATCATTTTCTTTGTGTTTATAAAAAATAAATTTTTGACTGG
This sequence comes from Turbatrix aceti, assembly GCA_963969345.1. Lineage (NCBI taxonomy): Eukaryota > Metazoa > Nematoda > Chromadorea > Rhabditida > Panagrolaimidae > Turbatrix > Turbatrix aceti. The sequence goes on along the minus strand of OZ017770.1, from coordinate 1,070,733 downwards.
TCAGATTTTATTTTTATTAAACACGTATTTAATAAAAATTAAATACAATGCAATCAAAAAAAAACAGTTTGAGGTCTACATAGGTGTCAGTGTCACGATTTACGACCTTTTATATTTTCCTAGTTGTAAAACGTTGAGTCCTTGTATTTTATGCTAAACGCAATGTTTATAAACAAAAAAAATTTGGAACGAATTTTAAAATACTTTTAGAAAAATTTTAAACCACATTTTTTGTCAAACGTTCGATTCTTACATTCGTGCGAAACGTGTTCTCATAAATATCAAAAATATGGTTATAAAATCCATCAAGTAACAAGGATTATGTTTTATTTATATGTTTTTAAAAACTGATGTTAATAATTTAAAGAAAATTTGTTTTCGGCGTTCATTTTTTTGAGAAACATTAATTTTCAAAATGTTGCGTATTACTTTTGACATCGTTATCTTTAAGACAATGAAACACAGTGTATATTTTAATGAAACAAACGTTAAAACAAAGTTTATTGTTGCAGTTGCCATATTTTCCCGCTTCAGTTAAAAAATAAATAAACTAACTGTTGTAAAGATTGAACAAACACATGTTGGAAGCCTTATACAGAGGCCACCTTATGTTTACCAGAATAAACAACTGATTTCCTGCAAAACGATTGATTTTATATGCGTCGTAATTTGTACACTGCATGTTATGGCAATCAGTTTTTTTATTCTTGGTCAAGGAACGAAATTGTTGCTCATCAACAATCACATTTTATCATAGGCAGTTTTCGGAACAATCTTCACTTTGCATAAATCTGCAGTCCGAATGTTTTTTGTTGTCTATTTTTCATAACCTCTAATATTCAATTCATGCTGACATGTGTTGCTCGATGAAGGAACGCTTCACTCTTGAAAATGTTTTTGTCAAAATTGTCATATTCGGATGGAAAAATTTTACCACAACAAAATAAGCATGACAAAGAAACAAGCTGCTTTCCTTTAAATAACACACCTTTGAAAAGTCGCACCTCTTTGACTGACTCATTATGCAACATGACAATGAACGTGAAAAATAACACTGTTTCTCGCAGTGTTAAAATTAAAAATTCCACGTCGTAGAGAATATTCAGTTGATGTTCTTGCAAAATGTATGTTTCCTTCTTTTGGACGAAACCATACATTCCATAGTTTTTTGGCCACAAAAACCATAGGGCACAAGACTATAATACTCAGTTGCAATCTTTTTTTACACCGTCTTTAGTCGTGTATTCAGAAAGGTAGGAAGCCCATGAGAATCTCGGAGATTTATAAGACGAGGCTTCACTACATTCGACACAAAAGTTGTACCTTCTTTTACAAATTATTGCAGCTTTGAAAATAATTCTCAGTATCTGGCTGACCAGACAAGACGTGCCACACGGCGCAGATTTGACATAAAAAAACAAATGCGTAAACATGAAATTTTAAAGCTATAGTCATAATTTGTCATTTGCATACTTTGCCGATAATAACAATTTCCGCATTGACATCACTGACATCGCGCTGATTAAAAAATAACACGGAATGTTTTTGAATTTAATTTACAACCAGTGAGCTCGGTATGGGGAATGACAACTCTTGCTCGCGGGTTTGTGCAAAAAAATATGTACATCCACACCTGATCCAGGTTTCTAGCTCTGTCTACAGGATATCTCGTTCAAGTCTTTGTTTGCGCACTCTCTCAGGAATGCTTTAAGTTTTTCAATTGATTGTTGCTCGCTGTGATAGTTGTAAAGAAAAAAGATGTTGTACATCCCACGATATCGATAAATGATTTTTCTAGCGATATTGTGCCTTAGTAGGTGTGTATTGCTATCTGAAGCTTCTCCCCTAGAAAACCAGCTTTATCTCGACCTTTTGAACGAATACAACGTTTACGAACGACCTGTCGAAAATTCTAAAAATAATGTCACGGTTTACGTTGGACTTATTTTACAACAAATTGTCGATGTCGTAAGTTAATTTGTAGCTTCATTTTGCTTGCATGATTTTAATCTTGTTTTTTTAGGACGAAAAGAATCAAGAAGTGGAAGTAAATGCCTGGCTTAAAGTGGTTTGTTTTGATCTCAGACGTGACCTTTTTATGACATCCGTTTTTAGACATGGTTTGACTACAAACTACAATGGGATCCAGCCAAGTATGATGGGATATCGGATGTACGATTTAAGCATGATCAAATATGGACACCGGGTATGTTGTGCAAACTTTACATAAAAAGGGTAAAAAATCACATTTTTAGATATTTTACTTTACAATTCAGCGGATGATAAGTTTGACAGCTTATACCCCGCTAATGTGCTCATATACTCCAATGGTCAGGCCTTGTGGGTCCCCCCCGGTATCCAAAATAATTTTGTGTTGCAAATTTAGAAAATACCATTTTTAGCTATTTTTAAAATTAGTGCAAAGATACATATTGCTTGGTTTCCCTTCGACGAACAAATTTGCGAGCTTAAGGTTTTGGTTTCAAAAAAAACAAAATTTAAATATCCTTTTATTTACTTTTAAGTTCGGCTCGTGGACATATGACGGTGCAAAACTGGAACTGAGACTTGACGAAAACGGTTTTGATCTTTCATCGTACGTCAGCAATGGCGAATGGGATATCACCGGTACTTTTCCTTCTTTTTGTTACATTCTTGTTGCATTTTTTATTTATAGATGTTAACGCAGAACGACACATTCAGTTTTACAAGTGTTGCATTGAACCCTACTTTGACATCGTCTTCACGTTTCGAATCAGGCGTAAGACGCTCTACTACTGCTTCAACCTAATAATACCATGCATAGCTATCACGTTGCTCACCATTATCGGGTTTGCATATCCCGCTGAAGCGGGCGAAAAGATGTCCATACGTAAGGCAATGTTGCATTTTTTTCACAAAATAGCGTGCTATTGCCGAATTTAGAAATTAATGTTCTTTTTTCAATTTGCATCTTTCAAAATTATGTATCGGAAATGTCGCCTCCGACATCAGAAGCCGTTCCTTTTTTAGGTAAGTCCAAAAAAGAGTGTGATGCAATGCTATTTATCAAATAAAAAATTATATCACCTCATTGAAGGTACCTACTTTCTGTTTACAATACTCACCGTCTCAATCAGTGTTGTCGGCACCATCGTTATTGTAAATGTTCACAACCGAACGCCCAAGACGCATAACATGTCCCCTTTGGTCAGTTTTTACACCCTTACTAATTAAGACCGCCTACAATTGCATTTACAGCTAAACCAGGTATTTCTCAAACACGCGCCATATGCATTAATGATGAAAACCCCTCAATTGCGTTATACAATAAAAAATCACGAGTGCCATTCTGCCAAATATCATAGACCTCAGGATGCGATTAATTTGCTTACTGATGAGCGAAAAGCCATTCCAGTAAAAATCTTAGCTCGTCTTTTAATTCTCGAAAGCTTGCTTGATGACGTAAAGGTAAGAAGAAGTGAATTTTGAATGTTATTATTTTTTTAAATGTTTTTTATCCCGTTGCAGACAATAAATTCATTGTCTCGTCGTAAGCACCAAGATGAAGCAGAAACTATTGAATGGCGCTACATGAGTGTTGTCCTGGATAGGTTGTCTCTTATAACTTGTGCAACTTTTATTACCGTTGCTACCGTATCATTGTTCATAGCCGTATTCTTTTCATAAACTTCGATAAAGTCAGATTACGTATTTACTTTTGATGTCGAAGTTCAACCCGCCATTTAATCTGCTTTTGCGGCAAACATTTAGGTAGGTAAAAATAATATGTGATATATAATTTTTTCATGCGCGTGGACAGCAACGTTGCAATATATGATTACAAACAATTTAACATCTTACGTAATGCTAGTCATCGTTTTCTGTTTTATCGTAATCCTCCCAGCTTTGGGGTGGTCAAACAAAGTTGTTGCCAAAAGCATCAGTTTTAGATAGGCGGTCCCTTCCTTGTGTTCCTACGCGTTTCATAAAAAAAAGAAGCAAGTTACGCGTCTGTTTCCTTACTACCGAAGCCATCCAAACTCAAAACCCCCCTCTCTAATACCTGCCGTGAAACCAGATGCATTTACACCCCACAGCTTCCAATGTTTTGTTGTGTGTGTTTTGTATATGCCGTTTTTTCTGCATCAATGCAAATTTTTAACTAAGATTGTTTGTGCATTAATGGCATTATTCCTTCCGGACCCCAGTATTACGCTGACATCCGTTAATGATTCGGTTGATGTGTGTCATTAAATTCATTGTTGTTTCATTTCAGCTTGACGTTTAAGATACACTATATTTTTATTTAAAAAAAATTTAGAAGCCCAGTAATGCACAATTCCATCCAAAAAAGTTCTGTTCTCGTATTATGTATTATTCTTCTTCAAATATTTTACACCACTGCGCAAGATTCCTCCGATGATTACACGACCCATCCGTTGCTGCGAGATGTATCTAACAACGTGCCAGTTGACGACGATGGACTTACCGATCAGATTTGTGGTACGCATCCGCTGAAGAAAATAGTTAAAAAAATCGAAAACGCACGTGAGTGATTTGGTTTTTACATAATTTTATTTCCCTTTTTGGCACCGACGATTTTTAATGAACAAATTTTGGGGGGCACACCTGTTTACAAGAAAAATAAGGAACTAATTATTCAATTAATGCAAATTGCCCGGAAATAATTCTTTAAAAATTTCGTTTACGTGAAAAATTGCTTTCACTAAAATAAAATTGTTTTATAGTTTTTTTCATACATCAACGTAAACATCCAAAAATATTATTCTGAATGACGTTTCACATCCGAAAATTTGCAAGCAAAATTTTTGTTTTAAAATGTTTGAGTAACGAATGACTTTCTGTTCGTAATTTTTGATGCGTCATTTTGTAGACGTATAAATCCCCAAGGAATTCTATTTTACTTTTATGGAGATTTATCTTATGGAAACGTTTTGTGAGGCGGGGGAAATTTTCTGATAGGAGGTTGTGGTACTATAACAAATTTCAAAATGTATAGTATCAAAGTACTCTTAACGTCTAAAAAAAGTCTAATTTATTGAAGTGCAATAAAGAAGGTCAATACAAATTGAGAAAAAAATTAACATTGTTTTAGAACCAGACATGGACCAAAAAGCCGTGGTTCGACTGCTGGCCATGATGCGAAGCAAGGCGCCGAAACTCTGGAGCAATTACAAGCAAATGCTCGCGGCATACATGAATTGCAAAGTGATGTCCGCAGGTGGTTCGCTTGGTTAATTACACAAGCTGATTGAAATGCGAGGACCTTTCAAATTTTTTTTGACACCATTTGTAAAGTTTATTTTGTATGCACAATTGTTTCAATTGCGGTAATAAACGAGTTAACAAAAAATAGTTTTTACATGAGTTTGGTTACACGACAGACGTTTTTGACAGCTGAACGGCTTCTTCCTGCTTTGCATGCTTTTCGTTTTTGACCTGGATCTCTTCGCCCCAGTAGTGGTGCCATAAAACAAATGCGAAAAGCCAATTAAACACGACGCCTGAGACGTAGATGCAAAACGCAACGGCCAAGTCCTGATCAACGTGTCCACTGAGTGCTTCTAAAATAGCAAGTGCTTATTATACCAAATTGCTACTTTCTAGACTTTACCCAAGATTTTAGGTGTCGTCGCCATCGTCAGTACAGCCATGCCAAGGGCATAAGAACTTTGCATAAACAAGGCTGAAGCATCATATGACAAACAATTTTTCACTGTGTTAAAAGTGCTATTTACCTGGCCAGAGAAGCCAAATGGGACGCTTCATACAGGTAATTGCCACGACCATGAAGAGCAGAGCCGAAGTTTGTTCGACTGTCCACGCACATCGCATGTATCCGCCGTCTAGGTAATTTGCAACGCACTCTGTTGTCCCGAGAATTCGATGCATGAGGCCAAAATCGTAGATTACGATATCGTATGCCAAGAATTTTTCATCCCACGTCGCATTCTGTGCGATGTCTGAGCGACAAAAAAATACGTGTTTGAAGGTGATGTAGGAATAAACATGCTAAAAAAACAACTAGTTACCTACTTGGTGGGAGTATCATCAGTGATGTACACATCTTAAAAGATGAAAAACAAATAACATACCTGTAAAAAAGAAACAAATACGATGAGGCCCTGGGAGATGCCAAAAATAAAGCATAACAAGCGGTTAGAAATCTTGAAACCAAATACACTTGTGTGTTCCTCGGTGATAACAATACCCCAAAGAATACGCATCCTTAATTTCTTTTTGGAAATTCTTTTCTAAAAGAAGAGCCTACTAACCAACGTTATTACAAAGTCGGTAGAGTACTGTTGTCACCTTGAATTTTCTACACAAACGTCAATAATTTTGAGTTAATTGCCAATTTTCTTCGCTTTTGGTTGCTATATTCGTTATTACTACTGTTTTTATCCATTAAAAATTTTTTACCAGTTTTAGGTCTGGAAAAAAGGTTTGCTCGATAATTAAAAATCTAAAGTATGTTTTAGCTCCTAAATGGTTAGAACGACACGTACACCTTTCCCCTAGCACACCTCATTTTTGGGAATGGCACGGTAGCGTGATTTTTATGCCCATTTTATTTTCGGCAAATTTTTTTTGTTGTAAGAAATACTGTCTTTTGGACACCTACGCATTCTGCTATACACGCATGCTTCACTAAACTAAACCAAGTTGGTGTTATTGCACTATAATTTTTCTGTAGTATGAATAATTCAATTGTTATAACTTCATTTTGATAGGCATGTCAATATCATTTTTGGTGGTGATGTGCATATTTTTTTTACACCTGAACAGCTACATATGCGTTCCGGAAATAATTGAATGTCAAAAAATAAATCGAGTACTATGATTCGATTAACGTGTTTGCATAAACTCTTGCTTGCATTACATGCTCAAATGTGTTAACTGCAGTGCCTCTTCTCCCGTCGTCGGTTCACCTGACCCATGTTGGGGAAAAAGAAAAACAAAAGCAACTGAAAAAAAATAAGACATTGATTTGTAATTGTTGAGGTGGGCAGAGGGCAGACAATAGACACATGAACGATGTACTGAGATACTCTATTTGCAAGATGCGTACGCGACCTCTCTCATATGGAAAAAATTGATTCGTTAGCTAGAAAGCTTGTATACAACACTCTCTCGCTCGTGTGCCTGTGCATACCACCCATTAGCAAAAGTGTTTGTTAGTTGTTTGCCATGGCATCGAGATTTTTTTCGCGCAAGTCAATTTTCCGTTGTTACATGAGGTATTTTTTAGAGCGTTTACACTGGAGATGTTGCTTCAAAAGTCGATTAACACCTGTACCAGATCGCCGGAGAGTGCGGCAAACGGTCGTTTCCATGTTTCAGTTGACGTAGGCGCTTTTTTGTATAGTTTTACGACAATAAAAGTCTATTTTCAGTACAAGCACGGGTGCAAGCGAATTAAACTCAACGAAAAAGCGCTTGAAAAGATCAAAAAAGCTGAACTTAAAGAATCAAACGTCCTGCAGGATGGCTACAAAATGGACCTTAGGTTTAACAAGGTTGACTACACGCCGACGACCAGGGTAAGACACACAATGACGTCGTTAATGATGTCATAATAAAAATGGTTTTCAGGATATTCGCTTCTTAGCGAAGATAAACAAACCGCGTGACGAAGAAATTTCCATGGATGATTTCATTCAGGCTATTGACAGGTTCAACAAGATCTCAGTTTTGCTTGTTAGTTTTTTTATTTAAAGAAAAAAACACAAAATATAACGAAACAGCGTTTTCAGCAGTACAAAAGCAATCAACCTGCGTTTGGCGCAGTGCATCAAGTAAAGCAGAAAAAGAAGTGTGATATCTGTGCTCTTGCGGCGTCGACCCAGGCAAACGTTATCTTGTCGTGTTACGTTTGCAACATTCGAGTTCACCAAGACTGTTACGGTGTACCATTCTTGCCGCTCAACGACTGGTTGTGTAACCGGTGTGCTCTGGGCCCGGTAAGCGACACAAAATGTCGTCTTTGCCCCCATCGCGTTGGTGCGTTCAAATTTGTGAATCGCATCCATCCTGTTCATGCGGTTTGCGCCGTCTGGTGCCCGGAAGTTCAAGTCCAGGGTGACAGCTTCATGGCATCCCTTGCATTTGACGAATCCGCCACGTTCTTGAATAACGGTTCCAATTGTGTCATCTGTGATACCAATGTTGGATATGTTATCAAGTGCACAGGGGTAGGTGTGCGTGAATAGTCAGATTTATTTTTTTTTTCAATTATTTTATTTAGTGCACAACCGGAGTTCACGCAACCTGTGCTGCTTTCATTGAATGCTCGATGGGGGTTTCCCGGCGTAATCAGAACTACATGCAACGAGTTTACTGTCCTCAGTGCTCTAAAATGGATGCGACAACTTTCCAGAGGTACAGGGCAAAGGTCAGAAATCTGCTTGAAAATCGGCAACCTCTGTATGAGTTTACCACTCTACGGATTCCCGAAGAATAGTGAGTTTTGAGTTCATCTTTTTTTTTGGTAATTACGAATTCTTTTTTTAGTCTATGCCCTGAGTTCATCAACCCGGAGTTGTCCAATGAAGACGTTCGTTTTCTGCATGCTTATTGGATCACCAAAATGAACCGTTCCGCGGGTCACTTTGGGGACATGAATCTGTTGGCACTGCGGGAACGCATTGTCTACCGTACAGTCGGATACTTTTCGAAGTGGAACCAGGGTAATTTTACTATTTTATTAAAACACAGCACAAACATTTTTTTCAGCACTCCGTAGCTCGCTGAAATTGGTGGCCGTTGACAAAGGCGCGCTGAAACTGACCGTAAACTTCAAAGAAGATCTCGACTACCTGGATTACATTTTCAAACAGCAGCATCCACTACGGGCCTCCATGATGTTACAAAACATTGCTGTTGACGCGAACATGAACATCATTGGCCTCGATCTGTTGCCCCGGCTTAACTTCGATAAGTCCATTCTTCTGACGACGTCATTGCTGGATCTCGAAATGGCAATGATACAACAGTTCTGGCACTTTGTCGCCCCCGCAAAGGAAGTCAAAGTGGACTTTTCTTATTCTGACTTGTCCTACAACGTTTCGGTACCATTTTTTGTAGGTTTTGTGAATGCATGATTTTTTTTCAGCCACTGGAAGTCGCGTCTTTGTTTTTCTACGCCTTTGCACCGATGAAAGCACAGGTTAACTTCATGATTTCTACTTTCCGGCTCTTGGACAAGAGTCATGTACTGCATCGTTTCCGATCGTATTTCCCAGCGGAAGATGACAGCATCATGGATCTGACTTCCATGGTCAAGCACGCATACGAGGGACATTTCCGAAACCCGGGCGAAGTCATGCACGCTGCACTGAAGATGACGAACCACATGCTAAAATTCCCGTGCAAAAAAACCGTGGCCAAGGTGAAGGAATTTGAAGACTTTCTTCCCTATCTGATGCCTCCTCCGCCATTCGTTGTCAATGAAATTGCAAATGCAGCGCAGCACCTTAAGCGAGTCGGTGCCACAAGGTTCGCACTTTTCAGGTGCTTCTATCAGGAACTCATTGACCCACACAACCCGGAGCTGAACTGCGAAATCAAACAATCGGAGTATGAGAAAATCATTACTGCGATTGACGTTGGACGAAAGTACATCATAGCGGAAAAACGACGATCTCTGCCGAACATCGTTATCCTGAGGCGCGTCATGCTGAACCGCACGCGGGGCATCTTCCATGACTTTTCAGTCGCCGTGTTCAACACCGGCCTTACCTGCGTTCCGACGCGTCGTCTCATGGCTATTAACAAACACGAAGAACTTTGCAAATATCACATGGAGGCCTTTGACATCGTTATTGAAACCTTCCATCGATCTCAAATTTTCAAAAACCACTCGGCCGTCACTCGATTCAATATTCAAAAATTTCTTCCGGAAAGTGGACAGAAAAAGGACGCCAAGGGTCGCCAAACTGCTGCAGCGAAGAAGCAAAAACTCGACGAAGATGAGCCCCCCAAGAAGAAAACTCGGAAGGGTAAAAAACAAAAACAATCGCCAGCAGAAAAAACGGCCAGCACGCAGCAACTCTGTATCACGCGATGCATCGACCAAGTCAAGGCTGGCGTCATATGTCCTGCTCCGGAATCAGAACTCACAAAAATCTTCGAGGATAATGTTTATTATTGGTTTACTCACGGGCAGAAGGTCATGGCAATTGATAGCGAATTCGGACGATACTTCTGTGGCATTGTCTATGACTACTCTCTTTTTGGACTCCCTGAAAGAGCCATCAAGCAAGCTCCTCAAATCATCCCCAAATACGTTTTGGTGGAATTCAAATGGCACGCAGAGGGTACCAAAGACAAGGAAGAGTTCAAGTTGTAAGTTGTTTTTTTTCATTCAGGATTTTGAAGACATTATTTTTTTAGCCGCTTTGTCCATCCTCTCTCACTGGTCAGGCTGCAAAGAAGCACTCTGAAGTATGTTACCGACGTTTTTGGCTCTGGAAAAATTGCGTACAATCTACGCTACATCGAGAGCATGAGACGCGTTCTCCGAGCTTAATTTATTATCTGTTGTATTTAAATTTATGATTTTTGTTATGTTTTGATTTTTTCGTTGTGTCTACATATTTTTGAAAAGCAACTTAGTATGTAGTATTTATTCAATTCCCGTTCTCATTGTGTACACTGGTGTTATTTTAACGTGGTGTCCTGACGTACTTATCGATCTGATTATCCCGCACAAAAGCCTCTTCTTTTTTATCATTGTCAATGAATTGCTGCGGATAAATATGATACATCAATATTGCTGGTGTTTTTGGCGAGTAATTGTATTTGTACTTGACCTGGATGACGTCGGTATTGCCCAGAGTTGACGCTCGTTGCTGCCCCATAGCGTGAAGACAATGACGGGTAGAAAAGCCACTGCACTTGACGTGTAGAATACCATATTCCACTCTCTTCGCGTGCCGTTTTGTACTATCCACTTGGTTAAAATTTTGTTGCCAATAGAAAACCAAGCAACGGTAAAAAAAGAAAATCCCGTGATAATACCAGAAAAAGGTGGCGCCAACTGAAGGAGTGCAGTCTGAACACCTGGGGTGTGGAGACCTGGAGTAAACACGTCGTAAATCATGCCTCGTTAACGTAGGTAAAAAAACTAACCAGCAAAAGCCATTGCTAGGCAGAGAAAAACAATAGCAAGTACCGCGTTTTCTCTATCGCACCAAGGGACGGCCAATATGCTGAGCGATAAACCCGCAGAGGCAATGGCGTTGAATGTCTGAAACAAAGAAAAAAAAGCAATACTGAATACTGAAGGACAAAAAAACTCACTTTGCAAATTGTAGTACTACTATAGGTAGTATTAACCGTAAGCCAACTGGAAAGACTTGCGGAAGCCATTTTACTTATGAACAAAAAGATAGTCGGCAGAGCAGATAATGCACCGTTTTTTGTCGGCGCAAATTCCAGTACATCGCGCATGTAATTGGGTAGAAATTGTAAAAGTATGACGAGAGGGTATTCATGACAAATTAGTGAAAAAATTCCTATCCACATTGGAACGGAAGTCAAAATACTCCTCCATGGAGTCTGTCTTTTGTGTGAGCGTTTGCCAATATTTTCACATGCAATTCTGAAATGCTAGTGATTGATTACAAAACTGCGCGTAAAAAGCACTAAAAACCGAAGACCGACCTGCTTTCAATAAAGAGTCGTTCTCGACGGGAGATGCAATATTGTTTGGATGGTTTGTCTGCACCCATCGGTAACCAGAAGCAAAAAATGAGTAGGGAAATAAAACCGCTGAGAAAGAAAATCATAGGCCATCCACCGTTGAGGTCTTTGCGCGTACACAGGTATCCTGCGGTCGGAAGAATGAATAGCGTACCAATCTGACGTCCACCGGTTATGACTCCAATGGCCAATGCGCGTTCTGACTGAGGAAACCACCTGGTAATCAAGGAGTTTATCGAAGGACTCATGCAGGCGTCTGCTATACCTATGGATATCCGAGCGGCAACGGCAAACCAGAAACTTTGGGTTGCCAGAAGAGGAAGAGAAAAGTTTCCAAAGATTAGAAAAATCAGGCTTATGATGATCATCAGTTTGCCGTTTATTCTGTCAGCGTACATACCGGTCACAATCATTAATAACGACCCCGCATTTTGTGCTGCCAGTACAAAACCTTCCTATAAAAAATGAACTTGAAACACCAGTGCAATAAGAAACGTTGTTTGGTTCGTACCTGCTCGCTGTGCCACTCGACGTCACCGCCATACCCGTGTAAAGGACACTTGATCATACAAATCAATGCAACGGCTATGTTTGAAGAACTGATAGCCAGACAAATATAACAACAGCACAACAGTGCGGCAACAAATATCCTCATAGAGGGAAAAAGAACGGTAGCAGGACAATCAGATTCGCTGTCATCGAAGCTGCTTTGCTGCTTCAAAAAGGTATCGTGAGAGAACACAGAGCCGGTAACGCTCTTCTTAGATTGATACAAACCATAGCTGCCAATTCGGAATAAAGGACTGTGCTTGGGATGACAATCACCGAGATCCCAGGGATTGGCATTGCTAACTTTTCGCACCGGCGAAGAGTCAGTAGCAGAGCCATCACCAGCAACGGCCATTCTTGATGACACTTGTAAAGTAAGACTATTGAAAAATCAATCTTTGATTTGCCTGAATCTCTTTTTCTCCACCCCCTATCAAAAGTTACCCATCATTGCGGTAAACTGCACGTTCTTCTGGCGCCAGACGACCCTTTTGTAAAATGTCAATGAGCGCCTCGGGTTACATGGGGTTTCCGGGTTGGTCAAGTGTAATCTGCATCAACTGATGGTAAAACCATAATTTATCACCACTGACGTTCGTATCTGTTTTTTGAGTGCTGAAAATCAGAAATGATAATCTTTTGTTTCAAACTGAAAATGGAAGGAAATGAAAATACGATAAATTAGTTTCTTGATTCATTAATTTTTGCCTTGTCATAAAAAGAAAACGTCATTTGGCCATTGTTGCTCTTTTTAACTATTAAAAAACGCTGATTTATGATGCAACTGCCAGCATGCGAGTGGACATGACAGCGGTTTGCAAATCCTCGCATCATATGGTTTGTGAAGAAAAAGCCACATCATGAGTGTGTGCTACGCTTCATTTGCCAGGGACGCCCTCCGGCAATAAGATATAGCCAGATGAACCATTGGATAACTACTTTCGCTATCAATAATGCGGATATCTAGTGGACAGAAGATACGTGCGGTTTTTAGCATTGATGGAAGAAAGCGAAAACAGGGTTCAGATCATTCATTCATTATCTTTTATGTTGACAAAAATACATCTTAAACCACTGTGCATGCATTACCAATACAAAAAAATCAGAATGAGCCAAATTGGAGGAAAGAACGTGTTGTTTGTTGTGGTTTACCGCCGATCACATTCATCGGATAAGTCAATCTTCACCGGAAAACGGTCCTGGTGACGCAAATTTAGGCGTTCGGGGTACGTTTGAATGAAGGGAAGAATCAAGCTCGTCGGTGTTTGCATGGGTATTGTAGTCACCGGATTTATGGGCCTTGTAGATAAAAGAATCACTTTGAGACTTAGTAAGTTTTGGAAGAGTCTGGGCTACTCTGTCCAACCATAGTTTAACCTGAATTTTATAACAGTCATTTTTTACCCTTAATGGGCTCGTAAAAAAATGCATACCGTGTTGAATTCGACTCGATTTTCAGGTTCATATGACACGCATTTCAAAAATATGTCTCGAAGCTTCTGAGGTGTATCAATTCGAAGATGCGATGCGTCAGGTCTTACGTATCCAGCACCGACCATAAAGATTATCTGGTCCCGGTTATTGATGTGATCGTAGGGCAACCGAGATGTGAGCAGTTCATACAGACATACCCCAAATGAATACACGTCAGATCTTGTAGTGTGTTCACGCATACGTATGACTTCCGGAGCCTTAAAAGAGTTTTTTGTATACAATGTCAAAAGACTGGTTAAAGAGTAACAAAAAAACTAACCATCCATAAAATTGAACCGGTTGGTTGTTGTGTCTGCTGACCGGCATTGAACTTGGTTTTTACAGTTGCCAGACCAAAATCACCAATTTTGACTGTATTATCTTCGGTTAAAAATATATTATTTGTTTTTAAATCCCTGAAAAAAGAAAAAACATTTTTGAATTAAAAAATTCAAAATTCTACCTGTGAATGATGTTTCTGTTATGCAAGTAGCACATCCCATGTACAATTTGTCGACAGATTTTGATAATCATGGCAAGTGAGAATTCGGTTTTCGGTTCAACGACGTGAATGTGGTGATAAAGCGAGGATCCTTGACACCATTGCGTAACGATGGCAAGCTGTGGCTCACGTACCCATCCCATGAAGTTGAGTATATTGGTATGCCTCGTTGTTCTGAGCAATGCCATTTCATTTCGAAAAGCCTTGAGCAGCGCTTGACCTGGATTTTCGACGTTTAATACCTTCACTGCGACATCGCCTAAAATTTTCCAAGAATTGTTATATGCTCGGATAACTTTTCATAAAAACTGACCAAAGTAGCGTGCTTTATAGACCGTTCCAAATGAACCACTGCCAATCTTTGACCCAAATTGTATGTCATTGTGCCCAATTTCCCAGTCGCCTACGCTCTGTCGTTTGTAGTTGTTCCCTCCAGCTACAAAAGAAAAGCGTGATTAAAAAATGAATGCGTATATATAACACATACAGCGTCCTCGAGGGAAGAATTCCTGAGTGACTTTTTGTGGTGGCGCAGACTGAGGCGGAGTAAGATTAGTTGAAGTGCCAAGACCTGTAAAACCCGAACAAATTGATTCTGAGAATTTAAAAATTCAGCAAGGCAAAGTACCGTTGGAGGGAAGACTCATGGGCGAAAGGAGAGGTTTAGGCACCGAATGATGCCCGGACGGAGTAAGAAGCTGCGAAGAGCTTGGCTGATCACTCTGAGGTGACAGAACCGGTGTTTCATTCGAGGGTGATTCACTTGTAGTTGCTAAAAATAATTATAGGCCCCATAAAACAGCATTCAAAAAATGAAAAAACGTACTAAGAAATCGTTGCATTCCGGAATGAATTGACGAAGTTTGCATATTTCCTGTCTAAAGATCAGCTACGGGTTAATTTAATGTTAATTAGCTTGCAACACTCACTTGTACAAAATCATCTTTAATTGCATTTATATTTGGCGCTGAAGAAGCGCGATCCCGTGAGTAAGGTGACTGGTGTGCTGATGTGTCGTGCCTTCGAACCGCGGATTGGCGTGTGATCTCGCCCCCTCGTGCTGGAATATTTTTTTGCCAAACCCTGAGCTTTTGGTAGGTGACAAAAACAACGTACGTTCTTCGCTCTGTACGGGGGAAGGAGTCGTGGGCGGTGGAGGTGCGGTGTCGGAGCGCAAGGTGTCTAGGATTGCAGTCGCGAGGTCGGCACTCCTGCCACCGTATTTATCGCAAATCTCACGCAACTGGTCCGCCATTACCGGATTGTGTGGAATCTGTTCCGTAAGATCACAGTACAGCGGAATTTGACTCCAACACTTTCCATGAAAGTTGAAAAAACAGCGTTCACATCGATATCCAGAAATAAGCATCATGCCACCACAGACATTACATTTGCCAAGATTAACTTTTTTAAAATCATGCTGAATGGAAGACATAAGTTGCAAGCCTTCGCTGTGAACCCATAGCTCTTTTTTATCGAGCTTCTTGACAAGAGTTTCAAGATCTACCCTTAAATCCAAACGTACGCTCCGTGGATCCTCTGAAGTGCAGACACGACACATCTTGGGATCGATGTTGCGCTTCTTAAGGATATTTCCAATGGCATCGCGAAGAGTTACGCCCTTCCTGACAGGGAGTTTTGAGTGTTGATTAAACGGCAAATGCACTTCGATCAGCGAATCATTTCGACCCATTATAAATACCATGCAACAATCACCACATCGATAGAGACTAGAAACACAATAACCTGAAAACAATGTATAATTAAACGCGTGTAGTTTCTTAACCAAGCAATAAAACGTGAACATTATCCATCAAAAGCAATCAAAGAAGCGTGAAAAACTGTTTCAAACAAACAAAAGAAGTAAATTTGATTATATAACGCAATTAAAGCAACGCAACGACGTAAGATAGCTTCAAGGACGCACGTTCATCCAGAGCTAGTGCTGTTCTCCTAGATTTTCGTTTCAAGACTCCTAGCATCGCAGCGCTTTCTTTTTACAACGTTCAAGTGATGAGACATTGAATAGACAACGACATTTTATCAACGAATGCTTTTTGTTGGAACGATGTTTGTAAATCGTTTCTGTACAACAACCATAGATATTGATCGTGTCACGTTATCGCAGTTTTGTTAAAAGCGCGCTGTCCCTAGAAATACGTTTCAGTGCCACACTTGTGTCGCACCTTTTGTTCGCTTTCACGCTTCAAACAGAAGTCATTTTATTTTACCTGGGGCGGTGTAAGTAAGACCACATGACATTGTACTCTGGATTGGACGATTGTCATTGTTTGTTTGTTTTGCGCATTTGGCAGAACGCTTGATTAGCTGTGCCATTTTGTTGGCATTTACCGTTTACCCTTGGGCGCAAAACACCATGACGCTTATTTTAATTTTTAAATACGCAATACAATACACAACTGATTTTCAGGCTGGTTATGGGCATTAAGTACAAAACGTATTCGATCAAAGATGATTACATAATCGGTACCGAGGTAGGTGCATGGCATTGCGTGCGTCGTAATATGTCTTTGTTTTCGCTTTCATTTTCATAATTTGACGACTTTTCTCATTTTTAGGTTCTGGGCGTTGGTATCAATGGCAAAGTCGTAATCTGCCAGCGAAAGGCGGATAACAAAAAGTTTGCCCTCAAAGTTTTACGTGACATACCAAATGCTAGACGTGAAGTCGAGCTTCACTACGCTAGCTCTGTGCACCCAAATATCGTCGGAATATACGAAGTATACGTTAATCAATACAAGAATACAGATTGCCTTTTTGTTGTAATGGAATGCATGGCTGGAGGTGAACTCTTTGAACGCATTCAGGTATTTTTTTGTTCATTATACAAAATCATATTTTAAAAAATAATGACACTTTTTGTGCTGGAAGAAAAAATAAGTATGAGAAACAGAGACATACTTATTATCAATCTTTAGAACCGCTCAAACAACCCTTTCACGGAACGCGAAGCGTCTAATATTATGCTTCACATTTGCTCTGCCATTTCCTACATCCATAGTATGAACATTGCTCACCGTGACATCAAGCCCGAAAATTTGCTCTACACGTAAACATTTTTTGACGACGCATCCCTAGGGTTTTTATCATTTGAAATTTTACAGAAACAAGTCGAAGAGTGCGGTTTTGAAGTTGACAGACTTTGGGTTTGCAAAACGGGTTGATGAAAAAACGGAAAAACCGCTTGAAACGCCATGCTATACTCCTTACTATGTTGCTCCGGAAGTTCTTTCATCGGAAAAATACGATAAATCATGTGACGTGTGGTCAGCTGGGGTTATTGCCTATATCTTGTAAGTAACATTTTTTTTCATTCTTTTACGCGACTACGAACTTTGGTTTTGTTGTGTTAATACAGTAGCATGGACTTATCTTTTAGGCTTTGCGGTTATCCACCCTTTTACTCCTATCATGGGCTTCCCATTTCGCCGGGAATGAAAAAACGCATCCAGGCCGGGCAGTACAGTTTCACGGGCCCAGAATGGGATCGTGTTTCTGAAGCAGGTATTTTTTGTTTAATTAAAAAAAAAACATATTGTTCAAAACAAATATTTTTCAGCTAAGGATTTAATCCGTAAATGCCTTAAAACCGATCCCGCCGAACGAGCGACAATTGACGAGATTGTCACGCATAAATGGATTACGCACTACAACAAAAATCCGACGACTCCCCTTCAAACTTCGAAGGTGTTGCAGGAGCAACACGAGCATTGGCCTGATTTGCAAGAAGAAATGGAAAAAGCTCTTGCATGCATGCGGGTCGACGATGTACACATCAAATCACTAGAAACAGCCCACAACTCTTTGCTAGAAAAAAGGCTGAAGCACAATAAGGGAGCTGCTGCGGCTACTCATTCGAATGTTTGATTCATTTTTATTGTTTCTTGTTACTTTTTTTCTGTTCATCTCCTCCTTACTGTGTATGACTGTAATAATACATAAAAACCGAAATAAAGCTGACTTTTTCTAGCGCGTGACGTTGTGATGCCATAATTGCAAACAACTAATCGCGCTTATCCTTTTTGACTGCAAAACTACTTAGTAGCGTTGTTTATCGGCTATGAATGAGACAAAAATATCGCAGTATGCATTGTTCATGCGATACAAAAAATAATAACCATACATGGTATGCCGAGTTTTTGTAGTTAATTTAAATTAAGTACATTTTTATGTTGTTGCGCAGCTCTGACGCATTTTTTATTAAACAATGGGAAACTGTAAAAAATGTTCGTCACGTTTCGAAGAATAAATGACTTAAGGCAGAGAATTCATTCATATGTTAACGGTAAAAACAAGTTCTTACGCATTAGTTGACGCAGGGAAACAACGAATTACCCCTTTATTTAGCAGAGATATTATATATATAACAGTGCACAACAATTTATCAATACACGTAAATGAAGAAATAGATAAATAAACAAATTACAAAGAATGATTCCATTGAAAGTCCTTCCATTGCCCTTGTAAGACACAAACACGATTAATAGCCATATCCGCAATGCGATTCGCGTGCTGGAAAAAAGGTAATTATTAATTTTTGGGCAAAAAAACGAACAGACACGAGAAAAAAATGTCTGACTCACAATCATAGCCTTCTTCGAATCATCCGATATGACGCCTATAATTTTTTCCGAAATTGAGGCTTTACGAAGCGTAGCTTTAGCGTGGGACAAGTCTCGGTCATTTGCTATGGGTAAGACCTTGTCGGTAGCAGTTGCTTCACCTCCGACAACAAGTAACGCCTTATCTTGGACAAACCACTCATAAAAGTCGTCATCATGAATTTTGGGAACAAATAGATCGTCTGCTTCTTCGGAATTATAAGTGACGGTTCGATCTGTTGATTCTTTTTTTACCGTTTCCCGAATGAAGCATGACTTGGGAATACTATGACAGAAGCTGTCGGCAATTTTTAGTAAATCCATAACGTCAACGTCTGTAAGAAGGGACTCTGGTAAACCACGTGCACAAAGAAAGGGGATAGGGAAGAAAATGTGAAAAAAACTCACCAGAAATATTAGACAAGACTTTAAACGCCTCATCACCGCGAATGGCATCCATCAATTCCAAGGCATGTATTTTAAGTATAGCTAAGCCAACACAAAGAGGATAGACACTGTCACGGTTCATCATATAATCCATTATGTGAAAAAGCTTATCAAAGGCAAAAACATGCGCATAGCATGTCAAAAGCCAAGGTACGGCAAAAGTGCTTGGAACGACACCATTCTGTCGTAAAAACTTTGAAAGTGTGGCGTCTGAGAAAGTTATAAGCTTTGCAAAAAGCCGTAGGGATTCTACAAAAAAATATTTTATTTTCGATGAAAATGAAAATATCTTACCTTCAAGGGCGAAACTGCTATGACGAGTAAAGTAATCAGGAGTGAATCTATTGATAGTCTCGTACGCTACTTCGAAGCCACTCGGCAGGTCATTCAGGTACAATATCGTAAACGGGGCAATCAGCGAATCCAAGCCCTGCCAGTAAGCCGAAAAATTTGGAGTAACAGCCAAAATTTTTTCAATCAAAAATGAAATCTTTGCATGAATGTAGGGCGATGTCATGGAATCATCGTACTGATGGCATCTCGGTAAATCAAGGGTCAGCTGGTGTTTGCACGCTGTAGCGAGAGAGCTGTTGCTGATGTTAAACAGGTAGCGAGCCATTGTCTTTTTCGTCAGCTTTTTCCAATACTTTGCACGAATAGAACAAGGCGTATCGGAATTCAGAATTTTTTGGCTATTAAATAGGTCTTCATAGAAGGCGACAAAACGCTCGAAAAGGGCGTTGAAAGTCAACTGGCTTCGACAACGCTCGAATTCACCCATGCCGGATCGATGCTTAATCATGCACTTGTTCAGGAGATACTCCTTTGCAGAACGATTCGCTTCTACGTAGTTGTCATCCGGTTGTACGAATATTCGGTAGTCGTTGTGCAGGATCACGCCATCGTCAACCGAAGTGTTCAGGTATCTGCTTGCAATGTGTCTGAATTTATATGATAGCAAAAGCATTATATTGTTTTCATTAAAAAACATACCCCGTGTGAAGAAGTGCAATAGAGGAAGTCACTTCAATAAATTTTGAATCAATGAGATTGCGTTCAATAGACTTTCCACATAGTTTCCACAAATGTAGTCGTATGTCGACGGGAAATTCAAAACTCTGAGTAATGATTAGTGGCACAGAATCCAATTCGTCAATCAAATCTTTAAGTGGCGGCCTGAATTGCCCTGCTATCAGCAGCATCCTGTCAATGGTGACGTAAAGTGGTGATTTTTCATCGATGATCGCCAATTTGCCGGTTGCATTAGCAAGCGAAGTGCTAAGTTTGTCAAAGAGCGATGTGGATGTGGACTTTGAGAGATCTGATGACAAAACAGGATTTTAACATTAGGGGGACATGAAAAAACCAACCAGGATCATTGTGCAGCACATCGATGATAAAGCTCGTGAACGACTGCCAGTACCGTACAAAACTGTAGTCATTGTGAAAATCAAAACCCTGAAAAATTTTTTTATAAAATTATTTTAACATAACAAAACCAACCAAAAGCAAGGAAAGCAACAAAATGCCAAGCGAAAATACATCTGAATTCCTGGATGGCATGGAAAGTTGTAGTACACGCTCGGGAGTCAGGGTAAACATGTTGTAGACATTCTTGAGGGATTCGCCACCCATTAGAAAGAAAGAACCGTAGTGAACCAAACAAGCTTGCTAAAAAATGTTCTTAGTTAGTTAATTTTCATGCAAGTTTTTAAAAACATACGTGAAATCCATTGGCGCAATTAACAATAACATTCTGCATGGAGATATACCCAATGGGAATGTGTTTTTCGTGAAGAACGCTAACAGCCCGTAGAATTTGGTATGCTATGTCACACTTTTCCTTGAGGCTACAAACATTGGTTGAAAAAAGCGTTTTTTATAAAAACGAAGCTAACTCAAGATGAGGCAGGTAGAAAGACAATGGCTTGCCGAGTGGATGCTCAGATGTGAAGGCTATTTTTGTAGGATCTAAAATGTCACAAAATAGCCTTTTGCAAAAGCAAGTTTCCAAACAAACCGGAAACAAGTCGTGTAAACTCGACGTACTTGGCGAGGTACGGAGAGTCAATAGACATGAGTGTTGAAAAATTGCCACAGAAATCCACGTCTACATTCTGGTCAATGTCAAATATGGCAGTCGAAAAGCCCCGGTATATCCTTGGTCTCATTCTGAAAATTCCGTTTTTTGCAAACTCGTATTTTTAAATTGCAAGATCATTTCATGTTCAATTTCTCGTTGCTACCAGGCAGCATGGCATATTTTCATGTGGCAACAGCCAGCAGCGCCAAAAAGACCACCACGCACCGAAGTATCGACAAACGCGGCACGGACAGACTGCTATAGAGTAGTTGAGTTTCATTCCTTGCGTTTTAGTACATGTACATAAAAGCTCTCGAATTTTTGCTTTCACGAATAGAATAGTTAAAAGTCCAGCTACCTAATTACCGAAAGATGAGTGATAAACCGATAGAATACTACGTCGGTAAGTTTCTAAATTTTTGGTTTTTAGCCTCCAATGACAAAGCCAGTTTAGGACGTTCTATCGACCCGTTTACAATTGAATTCGATAGACGGAAGGCAGCTGCGGAGCTCTGCGCACACATCGAATCCGATTTTGATGGTCCGGCTACTGCCATGAAAATTCTGTCGTACAGAATGCTAAGTCCCGATCAGGCTGAAGCTGTCAATGCCATTGACGTAAGAAAAAATATTACCGAAAAATAAAAATAAAAATTTTTAGACACTGGACTTATGCGTCAAAAAATGTGGCACACGAGTCATCGGTGAGATCGGAAAATACAAATTTCTGAATCAATTCATCCGACTACTCTCACCCAAATATCAAGGCACTGAAACATCGCCTGAGATCAAAAACAGAGCAATAGAACTGCTTTTTAAATGGAAAGAATCCATGAAACAGATTGAAAAGCTACAACAAGTCTACAACATGCTAAAAGAACAGGGCATAATTAAAGCGGATCCTATCATTGAAGTCGACATCCCCCAAGTGCCCAAGCCACTGCCACGAGTCGCATCGTTTGAAGACGAAGAAAAATCCCAGTTACTGGCTGAATTGCTACAAAGCAAAAATCCTGAAGACTTGCAAATTGCTAACCGACTTATAAAAAGCATGGTCAAATCGGTGGGTTTTTTTTCTGAATGCTAAATGCAAAATGAAAAATTTAGGATGAGCAAAAGAAGTACAGAAGATGGGAACAGCGAAACATCATGGAGACGGCGAGACAGAGCGCCACAGTGCTTTATGACGTGGTAACCAAGAAGGGCACAAATGAAATAGTTGACGTGCTAGATCCTATAAGTCAGTCGCAATACTTTTCGTATTCTGAGATATCCTTAATGCACGAGATGTACTCAACCCTACTTTCAACCAGACCCACCCTTTTTAAATACACGTCTGAAGCCGCTGAAACGGACGATCCAATGCTGGGAGAAATGCTAACTCTCCTCGATGAAGTCAACAAAGCCATGGAAAAGTACACTGATATAATGGCAGCCTTAAAAAAGATGCCACCTCGCCAGGGTCCCTCACCCTACAAAAAAGTAATCGAAACAAATCCATCAAGCTCAAAAACTATAGATGATGTCGACATGCTGAGTATTCTGTCGAGAAACAGCACGCCAGCAATTCAACGACGTGGGATTCAGGAGATTCAGATACCCGAAGTCACAGATGAAACCGACACTCGACAGCAACTCCTCATCGATGAGTTGACAGCGCTGAGCGTCGAGTTGTCAACTCAGAGTGTGGAACGATATGTAATAAAAAAACAAGTTGCACGCAAGACACAAAATTGATATAAAAACTTTCAGGCTGTCGGCGATTCGCCACAAAGCTCGAATGAACACGACATGTTTCTTCTCGATCACAGAAACATAAGCGTAGAATCCCTGGAATTAGGTAAGAATTGTAACACAAAAAATGAAGTAACAAAACAATTCAGTCCCGAACCAAACGCCGCAAATTTTCATAAATGAACCACTCGTGCGAGGAACACTCTTCAAGGCGAATCATCCGCATCCAAGACAACGAAACACGATTTACGTCGTCGTTGTCATATCATCTACAAGTCCCTTACCTCTCCGAAACGTAAACTTAAAAATGTCAAGCAAATCAATTGTAAGTCACTTCAGCAAAAAAATCAGTTATAAAACTCACACGCATTCAGCTAGTGGTCAGTAAATTGATTCCACCGAGTGCCCAACAACTCAACGGTTTTAACCCCGTAACTTTTTCACAGAACGTCTCACAAGTCCTGTTATTACTTCCACTAAGTAACAACGTCACCGAGGTAAAATGGGGGAGATAGATAGGGTCGAGATATATTTTAAACTCTTATAGGTTGACCTCTCGTACGAGCTGACATTCGAATCCATGACTACCGAACGCTTTGAGGGCTGCATCACTTTCAAGATATAAAGCATGTATGAACTTCAATTTTTTTCGATAAACATTCATAAAAATCAATACATAATATCAGTCGAATCAATCGCATTATATAAACAATAAAATGGATTTGCAGTGACATAGAAGCGACTAATGGTGACTGATTTGTAACATAACGTGAGATCACACTTTGCCAAGGTCGAGCGTACACTGCTGGCTGTAGAACGAAAAAAAAGACGTGAATAAAATTTGTGCCAAATGATTTTTGTCATTGAACGCTCACAACAGGCAATATAGCTGTTTACCGCTCAGCAGATAGATTTTGGGAAAACAAAGAAAGAAAGAAGAATGGATGCTGACTAAATCAAGAGATATGAGAAGGGAAGGTAAATTATCGTTTCCAACAACTTAGAGAATGACATACACCAAGATAAGGAGCATGAACATCAGAACGACGGAAATAATAAGCAGAATGAGTCGATTCTGGATGATGCGATGCAGCATGTTGGTGGCAATGTGGCTGCTACGCGCGATGTCAGCATCTCCATCGCGAAGGCGTTCACGGGCACGGGAGATAGTCTCACGCTGACGGCCGAGATCTTCAAGCACACCCGCTCCAATCTATAAAAATATGCATTCTGCATTGAAAAATAATGATAAACTAACGAACCTGTTCAGTTTCAATGGCAACGCGATAAGCATCCGTAACTTTGCGACCGGTACGTTCCAGGACTTCGGTGCTGTTGATGAGCTGGTCATGCTGACGGTTGAGGCCGTCTTCGTGGTCAAAAAGCGAATCTCGATCCTTGCCGCCGGAAAGACGGTGGTTTGCCTTGTCGAGCTCGTTGCACAGAGCCTTCATGTCGTTGCGGTAGCTTTTGACGCGAACTGAGTACTTTTCACGATTGGGTCTATAAAGCATAAGTTAACAAAACCTTTGAACCAATAAAGCCTACCCAGAAGTATCCAGTTGTAGACCAAGCATGTGCATGTGATCTAGAAGCTGGTCGACCTCCTTGAGGAGAGAACGGATCTCGCCGACAGCTGCCGGTCTATCCGCCTTGGCAAAGTTCTGAAGTTGGCCGATTTTGACAGTAATCTCAGCGGTATTCACTGAGTACTGCTGTTCCATGTCCTTAAGGACGTCGAGGGTCGAGCTCTCATCCGACATTTCCTTAATCAGCAGCAAACCCGTAAACGCAACATACAAAACATTGTAAATGATTATCAGATAATTAATTAGTCGATCATTAACGACTACAAGTGTACCTCCGTTGTTTACAGTCTCACTGGTTGTATTCAATTCGTCCCCAGAGAGATAACAAGTCCAAATAAACAACAAAAAAACCTAGCTGCGATAGTGAGCAAAAGCGCGGTTGGCTTCGCAAGTCTTGTGGAGTTCCTGTTTTGCCTGAATGGTCAGTCCCTCGTTCCGGCTGGCAGCGATAAGTTCGGTAGCCAGGATATCCTTGAGATGCATATCGCCACCCTTCACCTTTGCGCGACAGACTTCCTTCATCATCTTCATCGCTCTAAATTCAGCCTCAGGTTCTTCAATGGGAAACGGAACTTGGTACGTCACAGCGCCTAAAAAAAATAGTGAGCAAAATTAAAAAGAAATATTCATAAAGAGTAGCAAAAAAAGACTAACCTCGGGTCACTCCTTGCAACTTCATCAGCGGACGGCAGTTGTTGATAGCCGTGTTCGCGATAACAAAAGGATTGAGTTCAATCTTCTCACGCTCGTCCGGCGAAGCTTTGAGCCATTGCTTGTACTGACGACGTTTGATGATCTCGAAGGCATCGAAAACAGCAGTTCGAACGGTTTCCTTTTTGCCATCCTTGAGAAGCACACGAACCAGCTTATCCACAACGTGGTCGCGATAGAACACCGGTGATTCATCGCTTTGCATGCAAGTTATCTTCTCCGGTTTGGTTCGCTGCAACGGACACTTACATAAAAACAAAATCCATAAACGAAACTCACCGATGCGTGCGCAAGACGAGTACACGTACGTAAACCCAAAATTGCAGACATGACTATGGCAGTGACATGAACTACTTCTGGAAGACAATGAAGTGGTCGAAACAGCTAGAGAGAATACACAACCGCTAGCTCAGGAAGATAAAGCAATGATTCGTATGTCTTCGCGGGAGTATCCAAAGCGCACGCGCATGCACCTTGACTGAGAAATAAAAAAGAACCATGCTGGACAGAATTCTCGACTATTTATTTATGCGTATGTGCGTGTCTTACTTCCAAGACAATAAAATATGGTTATGAACAATATGGAATCATTTTGAACTTTTGTGAATCGATTTTTGGAAAAAAATATGATATCACGGGAAAGTAACAAAGTACAAGGCATTTTCTGGTACTGCAGTGCTATACGACCGTTGTTGACTGTACATGAGCATCTCGGGAGGATGTATTTTCAGCGGATACCGACGAACTCATTAACGTGATTCTACTGAGGTCAAATTCGAGACTCCGACGTCTCGCTTCTTCCGCGCGCAACTTTATCGACACCTTGAGTTCATCGACTGTTCGACAAATGCATTCCTTGACCTAGAATAATATTTAGTGTAAAAATAATTGTAGTATACTTTTGTATTGTTACCTCAACATTTTTAAAACAATACAAAACAGCAACCAGCGTGCCTTGATACGCGGATATAATAACGGAATAGTAAGATACGATTAGCGCTAGCCAGTGGGGAGTGCTGGGTTGAATGAGCACAATGGTGTAGTTCACTCCCAGCAAGGGGCACAGAATAATCAGTGCCCGAACGCCTTTTAAAAGTCTTCCAACTTCGGTAGATATTGTAAGCTTCAATTTTGAAAACAACACGTAGATGATAAAAATGAGGATTATTGAGTTTGTGAATATGATGATCAGGATAAGGTACAGGGTTATGTTGTCTATCGTTGCATACGTTTGGTCGATGCAGCTGCAAAAATAAAGTAAACTATCAGCAATGTTTTTTTCGGAATATTTGTCAACAAAAGATTTCACTTAAGAAATCTATTTTCATCTGGCGCAAAAAAACTTACTTTGCGGTCGAAAATTGTTCAAGACTAAAAATAACGTTACAAAGTGTCATCAGTAACGGAAATCCCCAGCCGATGATGACACACATCCAGAAGCGAATGTACTGAGTCTGGAAGCTGAAGAAGACACTGATAAAGAGAAATAATCCCTCAACGAATGTCCAGCAAAAAGCTGCGCAGATGAAATACTTTAATGCCAGCATGAACAGGGCACAAATCACCTGTAAACAATTTTATATGATTTATAGCAAAAAAATGTGCGTACTGAGGTATCTTCTAGTGCTTTGACTTCGACGTGGATGGTAAGAACAGCGTACACCAGCCAAATTATGTTATGGATGGCAAAGCAAGCAACGATATTTGTATGAATTGTATTTCTCAGGCATTTCAGAGGTCTGTAAGGTTAAAATAATGTTATTCGCTCTAATGTGTAGCAGCAAATAACCTGTAGTGCAGGAAGATGAACAAAGCCAGCAGACAGCACAGCGAGGAAACAATATATCCGGTGACATAGATGTAATACATAACCTCAAGATGTACATCTGACGTCGTATCTGTTAGCGTATTACTCAAAAAGCACGTTGAGTAGTTTGTGTAGACGCTCCAAGTACCATTTAGACTGCAAAACTTCGAGACCTTTATATTGCTACCTGGAGCAGCATAGGGACAATCCATGTAAGCCGTAGTGTTTGACGGAGTCTCAAACCAGCAGAGAACAGCATCAAAAATAGGCGGACAGTATCCATTAGATTGATTTTGAAAATTAAGCAATTGTAAAAAACACAAATAATGAGACGAAAAATCTGTTGTCAAATTCATCTTTAGTCAACTACTACCACCGGCGGTCAATATAATGAATTGTGTTAAAATACACTAGAACCGCTTTGCCGAACAAACAACGCAAGGAAGGATAAAAACTTTAAAAAAAGAAAATCAAAACCTTTGCTTTAAGACTCCAAGAGTAAACAGTTCATCCGACACACGCAACTTAGATGACAGTTTCACATACACAGTGGGAAGGCTTTGATTACAATAACACAACACACAAAAATAGAACAGATTTCACTTTGCTTCTTCATGGCAGCCAGAATTTGTGAGAGAAGCGTTGGGGAGTACATGGGTGCGTTTCTCACCTCTGTCGATATACCTCTTTTTTTAACAAAGGAAACTCGAATTTATTACCGAATGATCTCCGAAATCGCATGCTTGAACCAAACGTGATACGCTAGCATATGCCATAGCATCGACCCCCCGATAATAAAAGCACAAAAATACCAAAGTTAGCTAGCTACTCACAGCGGATAATCTCAAAAAGATGTTTGCAAATGTGTTTCTTCTTTGGCAGGCTTGAGTTGAATTCCACAGCACAAATAAACATGGTTGTTGTTGATCACACTGCCAAAAGTGCCCTCACTCATAACAAGCAGACAGTTTTTACTTCCTTTATAGTTTCGTCGTGCACATTTAAGTCATAGAAACAACAAGAAACAACAATATAAAGCACTTGTAAGGGTTAGCAAAGAGAGGATTTAAAAACAGCAAAACAGATATTAGCCCTGCTTAAGTTTTAGATCACGGGCTTTCCTCATGTTGTGTGCACTAAGAAGATCTTCAAACTTATGAAACATGGCACGGGCCGCAGCAGCAATGAGCTCGGCATTTGGTCGCTCTTTAGGATTGATGCTGAGGCAGCGTTCGATAAAGAAATGTAGCTGCTTGGAGAAGAGATGGCCGGAGGGAATCGGAATGTACTTACAGCGTTTAATATTCTCGCGAAAAGATAATGTTTTATCGTTAAATAAAAAAAACGGCGATCGTAGACAACAAAGTTGGTAGAGCATGCATCCCATCGACCAGATATCGGACTTATAGCTATAAGAGCTATAGCTAATCCGCTCAGGAGCCATGTAGTACTCGCTGCCAATAAAGGTCGAGGCCACCTCGCGATCCACGGGAAAGTGCGTCGAACAACCAAGATCACCCAACTTGACCCTGCCGCGCGTGCTCAGAAAGACATTGGCCGGCCTCAGATCACGATGCAGAATTCGTCGTTTATGGAGATCGCGGAGACCGTTGCAGATCTGATGGAAGTAGTACCAGATTGTACGCTCGGAGAAAGTAGTACCGCGGCGACTCATTACTTCTATCTGATGCTGTAGATCCCCACCGTCGAAATATTCTAGAACAAGATAGAAGGCTTCATCCTTTGTAAAGGACTTTATGCACTGGATAACATTCTTGCTATCGACCATCTTCAGAAGATTGATTTCGTTCATGCACGAATAGCCCAATGTGTCACCTTTTGACAACTAAAAAAACACCAAAAAGTTTGATTATTAAAATCAAGGTAAAACAAACTCACGTCAGTTTTCTTTATAGCCACCAGTGCTTTCGTCTTCTTATCCGTAGCCTTATAAACAATGGAAGCCAAACCTTTGCCGATAGAACCGTTCAGGATGTAGCCTTCGACTTCAATTTCGCAGTTATCGGCAGCCATTTTTCCGAAATTGAAAGAGCAGCAGCAAGACAACAAAGCGACGCAACCAGAAAAATCACCAAGATTGGCAGACGTTCGTTTGACATCGTTTGTTCGTGCCTCCTATACGCACGCACGCGCAATGTTCCCCGCTTTCTTTTTATGCTGTTTTTCATGCTGTTTTTTATCTGGCCATTTTTTGTTGCGATCTCACGAGCTGATTCGTTTGTCTTGTAACAGTCATCCTCAGTAGAGTTTCTACTTCTTTAGCATCGGACAGTGACAGATGGCAATTTGAAAATAATTGATGCCTCCAGGACAAGCTTAGGTAAAACCTTTTTTTTGATATCATATCTTGTTCCTTCGGTTTGGCAAACAAAAAAAGTAGGACGATTTTTTTTACTATTTTATTACTTTTGAAGTTGCAGGCTAAAGTAAAGTAACATTTTGTTTTGCCATTTTATTATTATTGAAGCAGTCTAAATCGAAGTAATATGTTTTTTATGCAGTTGTTATGTTACTTCGGATCTGCAGTCTCTTTGCTGGTCTTTTCAAACGCTACACGTAATAACGCGATTTCTGCTCCATCGTTCTTTCGTCACTTCGTTTCCTCGCTCCTATGCAAAAAGCATTTTTCCGCTCTTCTATCGCTCGTTTTCGCTCCGAGAGCCAACGCTCTTTTCATGCTCTCTCTCACTATGCAAAAAACGCTTTTGAGTAGCGTCTTTTGACTTGCGCTTTTTACTGTTTTTTGACGGAGCCGTTTTCGTTCTCCTTTTAGAACATTGATCATTTTTCTTGCTTCTGCGAATATGGTGGTTAAGAAAAAACAGTGAAAACCACAAACAATTCACGAGATTTTCTGCATTGCACTTTTATTACCGACTTTTAATACCGATCGTGTATGTGAACTCGTGTTTAATCTATTTGTATCGGTTTTTGATTTTTTCTTTATTATAGGGCCTTGCTACACTACCTGAGATGCTTAAAACCAATGTTCGGCACAGTACGTGGCACAAGAAAGTGCAAGATGAACACATTGCCCGCCCAAATGTTCTTACGGCAATGAAGAAATTCATGATCATCAAGCACAACGAATTCAAAGAACCGTTGCTTCTCTGTGCTGAGCAATTCTGCTATTCGCATGCCAACTCAAGGGTAAGTTTTCTTTTGCTTTTGATGAATTTGATTTATTTTTTATCTGATTTTAGGCGGAGTACGAACACGTTGCGAACCGCTTCAAACTCGACCCCGAATTTGACGAATCCGAACTGGGCACGTGTTTCTGTAACGAAAATGCTCTTTACCAGAAGCAGACAATTATCTGCAGTGCTCGTAAGGAACGCTGTCTGATTCCTTCCGGTGCCCAGTATTACAAGTTCACTGACACGCAGCCGTCTGCGACTTGTCATACTTCGACTGTGGGAACCGGTGATGACTTCTACGCATGCCTGGCTTGCTTCAAGAAGCGAAGACGATCCAAAACCATCACCTTCCACGACACCCACGGAGGTATCAAATCCTTCCAAATGCCAAAGGATCGAACGCCGTCTACGTTGACCCCAGACGAGCCTGTCAAGACGGTGACCTGTTTCTCTTGCGGCGCTAATGCCCACGTCACGTGTGTCACCTTTGAGCCTTTGGTTTCTGGTCACCAGTACATCTGCACGTTCTGCCTTACTTTCGGAATGATAACCGGAAAAACCTACGAAATCCGCATGCCTCTCTTCCCCTACCTTAACGGTGACCGTGAGTACATTTTTTTCTGTGTTTTTTGTTCTTTACAGCTTTTTTTAGCTGGCGGACTTTGGCCTCCTGCTCTCGGCGAATCCGAGTTGACCGATTACATGACGGACTGTATCAAGGGTCAAAATATAAGGGATGCAAATCTTCTGAACTTTCCGATCACCGTGCGTGTCGCAGCGAATATCCGAAAGGAGGACATGATCGATCCAAAGGTTCGCGAATTGATCTCGTCTTTGCCTGAACAGATGCCTTACCGATCGCGGTGCATCACCGTCTACTGCCACGCGGATGAACGCGACGTCTTGTTCTTCGTCATGTACTGCTACGAGTACGGTCCCGACTGTCCCGAGTCGAACAAGAACACGATTTACGTTGCTTACCTCGATACCGTTCAGTGCCTGGCTCGTTATCGTCGGCATTTCAATTTCCGCATCATCAACTCCTACCTCGACTATGTCCGGCATCGGGGATTCGAGAAGGCCTACATTTGGGCCCGTCCTCCGCCCGAAAACGATGATTACGTGTTCAACCTCCGTCCTTCAAGTAACTTGGACGAAAAATCACTTTTGCAGTGGTACAACGATCTGCTCACGGATGCAAAAAACAAGAACATTGTCGAGACCTTCCATACGATGGACAGCAAGGTGTCTGAAATCGATGCCGCTGAGGACTACCAGCTTCCGGTGCCGTACTGCGCAGGCGACGTGATGTATGAAGCCATCAATCAGTTCGTCACTGAAAAGTAAGTTTTTCCAATTTGCTTGAAAATATATGAATTTTGATGGATTTCAGGGATCCGATGAAAATCTCCGCAAACGAGTTCAAAACGGAAATGAAATCAACGCTGAAGAACCATGGCAAAAATCTCTTCTGCATCACGCTCAAGAAACCCGAAGTCCACAGGCGTTTTCCCTATCTGGACGATGAGCCCGAGTGGGGTCAATACGGCGTCATGGCCAATCGACTGGTGTTCCTGCAGTTCTGCAAAGAATCTAAACTGCAGTTTCACAACTTGGACAGCGCCAAATACGCAACACTTTGCATCAAGGGAACATTTCTCGAAGACCTGGCGGACGAAAAAGAAAAAGAAAACGTTTTCTACCGAAGATGTGTGTCCTGCTTTGAAACTCACAAACCCGAAATTGAGTGTTGTGCGGAGTTTGAAGGTTGTCGAGCTGCAGAAGTCATTTCCTTCAAATGCGCCAAAGACTTCGAGTCGGGAAAGAATGGCGTCTTCAAGTGCAAGCCGTGCCTCAAACCTGGCGAGCTGTGTAAGCCCATCACTGTGCCCGTTGCGCCTTGCGAGGAAGTTCCTGACGATTGGCTCGATATTCGAGATGGGAGGCTCAGAAAAGTTCTGGAATGCAAGTGCACGGATATGGAGTGTCCGGAGTGCCTGCCATTGCGACGGGAGGTTCAAGAGCTTGGATTTGCTTTTAACAGGGATAGCAATAGCGATCCCCTCATTGCCATCAAGCGACCGCACGCGATGATTTCGAACGAGTGAGGCGCTTTACCTGATGTTCACAACATTGATTTCTCACGTTGGGCTTGATTGATTGTGTTTGTTTGTTTGTTGAATGTCAATGTTAAAAAAGTTTTTTATGGTATCATCGATGCAATTTTGTTCAAAATAGTGCAGCCGATTTTTCTGTTCTGAATTGCAGGAACGGAAAAATCAGAATTTGAAATTCTAGGATTGATTATTGTTTCATAGCTGTTTTTCTACGGTCGTCACAACCGACAACCAAACATTCATTTGTTGCTCATTTCTGTTTCTAATTCACAAAAAAACATTTTCGATTATAATCAAAATCATGTAAATGGCTTCTCTTTAATAATTGGAACGAACATTTATTCACAGCCCCGAATGAAGTTGCCCAAAACCCATCACCGGCTTCCAATTAATTTCCGTTCGTTTGACACCAAAAACCGTCAGTCGCCGGCTGCCAAGTGAGATTTTTTTGCCGAAAAAAACAGCTCACGGGTGTCGTAACGACACTGTCGTTAGTCGCGTATTAGCAAGACGATCGTTCAAAACTTGTCATGTCTCGGCCTCGGCGGCGTATTTTTTTTTATTTTCGTTGTGTTTTTGGATGGATCGTATTGCAGCGGTGGGCTTCAACGAAAGTGAACGAGACAGGAATGACTGTTAGGTATGGCAGATTGTACGATCTGACGGTCCGAGCACACCTGCACCATTACTATTACCTTTCTAAAAAAAGTCGACAACGTCTACCTCTGTCGCTGGATGGCGACGCGGACTTCGAAGATCCTCTGTTACTATTATGTGCTTATTATCTTTGGATTTTTTTGGGCGTTGATCAAGAGTACGTAATCGATAAGTAAAAAATAGTACAATGTTTTTACATTACAGGTACACCAGTGTTCGATGTTGTTTGCGGTGTCTTGGCTTCTTTATCGTGGAAGTTCTTGGCGACTCCCTTCGGTATCCGATACTGACTGTATGACAACGTAAACGTGGTCCTTTCCCCTTATGTCATATTCTAATTCGTCGTTATGTTGACAGTATCACGTCGGGCTATTTCTAAACTATGATGAGCATATCGTACGGGATGCTTTGGTTTTTTTGTGAACTCGGACTAGATGACAGTTATCGTCTGTCTACGTTATAACGTTTTTCAACGTTATGATTACGTTTTGCATTTACATCTGAAAGTTAATAAAGGCATACACATGTCAGCGGCAATAAGCATGAAAATACAAAGACCACAATACTTCCATCCTTATGGCTTTGTACTAAATGGCTTTGCTTTCTTTTTAAAAAAATCTAAATGGCTACCAATTTTATGTGCAAATAATCGTACTGGATTCTTTATATTGTAACGTTTACAAAATGTTTTTTAAAGTTTAAGGAAAGAAACACTGACAGTTATTATTACAAAGACTGATTGGTTGATAAACTAAATGTCGATTTGATTGTTGCGTAAACAATTCTCATGTAAACACAACACGATATTTTTACGTGTTTTTTGGTAACAGTCCCTCATGCATGCATTCACTTTGACTTTGAATAATGCAACTGTACAACTACAAATTTATATCAGCTTCATTTTACTTTTAAAGAAGAGTAACTTTTTACAAGCGGAAACATTGCACCAACTTTGTGATTTGCAATTTTACCACCGGAAACAACATCTGAAACGACGGCTAATTTAGCTTGTCTGACAATTGACAATGATGCTGGTAGCACTGGTGCTTCGTTGTCGGTTTTGAATTTTTTATTCATTGTCCGTGATTTTGGGGGTTAAAGAAATGAAGACGCCGACTGCTTTCCGGTGCGGTGCCTTGTTCAATTATCCGTTCAATTCAGGACTAAGCACGCAAGCCATCCGGTTGTTTGCGACACGCAGTATCTTTTCCCCCTGCATTTTGCATGATGATCACTCACTCACTACCAAGTTACCGTACATGTGCCTCGAATTAAAGTCTGGCCCTAAAATGCATACAAGAGACAGAACCTTCTTTCTATCCATGGCTGTCGTCAAGCAAAGTTAAAAAACTTCAGGTTGACGAATCATCAGTCGTATGGTGTCTTTTCTCCTTTTGAAACGGTGACAGCTTTAAGGCGCCCCACCAGGGTGAGGAAGCGTTTACCCGACATGACAAAGGTCAAGTAGCACGCGACAGTGCCATCTGCCGACTTTATCCTTGCCTTTGATCAAAGTTACAATTGTAAAATGAATGCATTGCCACTTTTGTCACACTTTTGCCACATGTTTTGCCTTGACTTTCAAAAATGCAAAACAGAATTTTTTTAATACCCTTTTACCGACAACGCAGTCTAGCTCGTAAAATTGAAATTTAAAGTGAGATCCGCCACCTGTCGGAAAACCGCCAAAATGTTGCGTTTCGGCAATGCAACACAAACGACACGCGCAGGGTTTTCTTTGTTCCTGCTGAATTTTATGAACCCGCTTTTGTAAGGCACGATACGATGCGCGAAAAGGCATCCTCACTCAATTCCCGTCATCGTAGCCCTAGCGGTAGCGGTACCAGGCAGACAAAAGGAATCACTCAATAGACATTACCGTTAACGATCAGACTAAGTCGTGCATCGTGTGTATTGTGATGCAAAATAGCCCGTTAAACAGAAGGAGCAAGTCGTTATTCATGATGTGATGCTTCTGTCAATGCGCAACTTATCGGTCCCTCGACGAAGGTTGTGCGCAAAAATAACGCATCCGGGATAACCTTTGCGGGGCGGCATGACGGCTTCGGCAATCGACCTCTTGGGACTCGTAAAGCCGACACACCGCCGTGGCACTTTGCCGAGGCAAGACAAAACTCGACAATCGTTTACCTCCTCGGCTTACTTGTCTTTTGGCATATCGAGAAGGCACACCCGCGGGAATACATTACTTTCTTGTTGATTCTCCGTCAAACTTTGACGACCGGCGCAAAATTTGTAAGCGTATGCCATAATTTTGAGAATGGTAAATTTTGGTGGCCAACAAAGTGTC
Organism: Turbatrix aceti; assembly: GCA_963969345.1. Classification (NCBI taxonomy): domain Eukaryota; kingdom Metazoa; phylum Nematoda; class Chromadorea; order Rhabditida; family Panagrolaimidae; genus Turbatrix; species Turbatrix aceti. The sequence continues at coordinate 1,035,264 of OZ017770.1, read as the reverse complement.
TGGAAGAGGCTTTCTCCCAGCGGAGATTTGTGATGGGTAGCCCCTCTCCCGCTCGTATTCCTTTTTTTCGTGTCGGCCCAAAATGCAACAAAGTGTCCACCGTGGCCGGTGGTATACGGTAGCAAGGCTCTTCCACAAACACCGACAAAGGAGTGGTCTATGCGAGCCGGTGCACAGACGTCGTTGTCACGAAATCCACTTCCGCACGCCGAAGAATCCTAGCAATCAGGCCTCAATTGACAATTTGTAGTCATACGATGACTATTTGCATGTTAGAAGACCGCTTCGAAGAGCCAGAGGGTGTATCATTTATTTGACATAGTCAAAGGAGACGCAAATATACAACACGATGGCTTATGAAGAATCAAGGTTAAAAAACAACCCGCTGCCTAAAAAAGAGCAATTGCATGACGAATTTGAACAATAAAAACTCACTTGATGTCTTGAAACTTAATGCCCTGATGAAGCGTGACTTCGTAGGAGTGGTTAATGAGTTCCTTGATGGCGATAGCCTGAAGCGAAGTTCGTTGACTTGCAATGCGTTCGCCGAGCTCAATTGCTGCCGAGAGAACACGATTGTTTGGATGAATGCTGGACACCAATCCGCTTTGCAAAGCCTCACGCGCAGTAATCCGACAGCCGGTAAGAATCATTTCCATTGCAAGGGATTTTCCGACGTATCGCGGCAATCGCTGGGTACCACCAAATCCAGGAATAGTACCGATGTTTATTTCGGGTTGCGAAAAAGTTGCCGTTTCACCTGCGAGAATGATATCGCATGCCATTGCAATTTCACATCCACCGCCGAATGCATAGCCATTGACAGCCGCAATGATGGGCTTCTTACACCTTGAAATAGCCGACCAGTCGTTGAGGAAAGCATCTGCGTCGAACGAGTCACCGAGCATCTCCTTGATGTCGGCGCCGATAGAAAAAGCTCTCGGCGATGAACTCGCAATGACAAGTGCTGAAATCGAATCATCCTTGGTCAAAAGGTCGATGGAAATCGCAAGCTCGGACATCAACTCTGAGTTGAGCGAGTTAAATGCGCGTGGACGATTCAACAGCATAACTCCGACATTTTGCTTGCATCCAGTGATCTGGCATTTCACATTCTTGAGCTCTAAATCATTTAATTAAGACTTTCAAAGCATAAATAAGTCATTACCTGACAGGTGGGATGAATAACGACGCAAGAAAATGAAGAACGGCTTCATGAATTGGAATTTGCTTTGTTGTGCATAAAAAACATCGCATTGCTTAGTTCATTATTTTTGATGTTCACGACACGAAAATAACATATCACTTTTCGTTCTTTCAAATTTTTTTGTAATATTTTCCCCCAGAATTTCTGGCATAGTTACTCATACTCTAAAATTCACACAATTGTGTTCATCAATCTGTACTTAAATTGGCACCGGCTAACCGAATAGAAGTCTCCTGTGAATTGAGACCCATTTTCGTGTTGACGCGCTGCCTTTTACTCCGAAAGGGACGAGAATCTCCTGAGGGTGCCATTGGTAGCACCGACTAAAATTTGCGCTTCTCTCTTCGTCATAACCGAAGTTTTAGGCCATTGCATGACTCTGACTTGTCATGCCAAACAACCAAGCAACATTTGTGGTGCCAATGACGGCTGGCTTGTGCTGTGTCGAAAATCAAATCGTATTTGTGTGCGTGTGGGGCTTCTTTAACTTTATCTCATTCCTGACATTTTGCTCTCTTCTGCATGGTACTGACTTTTTTGATTGGCCTGACTTGGAATCCAATTTTGAAGGCACCTTGACTCTCTCGGGGGATTAAAATATATTTTTCAGATTCTCCTACGGTATTCGCAAGTAGGCGCAGTCCACAGCTCAAAGAGCACTTTGTCTATTTTTTGTGGACATCGTATCTTTTGTAACTGACAGACAGATCTTGATTAATGATGTTGTATCCTTTGTTTTGCATTTATGATGTACCTGAACAGGTGACTGATGCCGCCAGAGGTTCATCCTTGCCATCATCGGCAGAGGCGACCTGTGGCGGTGTGGGACAACAGAAGGCCACACCCGGTCACAGCATATTGAGTCGGATTGATGGCACTGCCTGCTATCGTGCACAATGCGCAATGAGTTCGGAACGAATAAAAGAAAAAAGCTGCGTAATGAATTCTCGCGAGAGGGTAAGCGATTTAGGATGCGCAGGCTTTGTTGTGCGCGCAACAAGGTTGTGACTTGACTTCTCTTTTTTTAATGATGACATGCATGTTACGGCAGAGGTTAAACCGAAACCCTCTTCAAAGACAATGCCGTATTCCTGACATTAATTATGCAATGGTCAACAACCGTATGTTCATTTTTTGTAAGAGTACCTCAATTGCCTGTCCCCCTTACAACCATAACCTCTTGATCGTTCTTTTTTCTTCCTCTGCAAAAAAAAGAATTTTTATACACTTGTTTTTTTCGAAAAAAACCGCAATCTTTTCTTCCCATTCTCCGTCCTATGCACCTGTTTTTTGGGGCCAATGATTTTTCTCGCGAACGATGTCATCGATAAATATGCCTACATTTTGCGCAACAACTTCTTCTCCTGCCAGCTGTCAATCGAGCTTTTCGTTGCGCATCCGTCGGTATTTTTTACGCATTTCGGGGTGGATATCGTTGTTCAAGCTTTTGTCCTCATTTTTTTGTTACCGACTATTTTTATGTATTCAGAAAAAGAGGGATCACTGCGGGAAGTCGCCTTAAATCTCTTCTAATCGTGCAACAACTACCAACACCTGAAATAGGTTAAGAAAACGTGGTACACTGCTGTCAGAGGCATAAAACGGTTTTTGCGTGAAAGGGCTCATTGACATAATACCTGTGATTGGCGATGAACGATCAACGCAGAGTGAGACGGATTTTGCGCTGATCTATAGGCCGGTGGCACACGCGAATTGAGGCTAAGACGCCTTGGTCGACCACAAACTTTTAGTAATAGTCTGGATTGAGGTACCAGCCAACCGGACCTCGAATGACCATTCTCCCCCTATTTCTTCCACAACAATCCCCCCATTCTATGCACACGCTTTTCCAAACATACTTTTTTAACTCCAACACTCACTCAATCCGTTGTTTTTCAACATACACGTGTTTGCAATAAACCCTCCCCCTATACGAGCTTCCAGTCATCGGTAACGGCAGACCACTGCCGGCGTTGCCCATCGCCTTCCTGTGTACTCAGTGTTAACTTTCGTAAAACTTTTTTTTATGACGCTTTTCCCCAAATCCTATCCCAAATTGGTCCCTCTCACACCGAGCATAAACACAGAAACATCTTTTGTATACACTTGCAATGATCACTGCTAATTGTCATGGATCGTCCACGCCAGGAAGGCTCGAGAGTGAAGTGGTATTCTAATTGACCCCGATCAAGTGTCTACAGTAATACTACACCTTACCACCTTGCACGCCAATGCAACTGTTTCATACCAAATTGTACTACTTGAATAAGCGCAAAAAAATCGCGCAAACACTCATTCGTTTCTCTAACGTCTCATTATTCAATTGTCTTCCTGTTCGACATGTGCCATAATAATAACAACCTGAAACAATACACCCGATTAACGGGGACAAGTGTAAAAGATGCGTCGAGGGCACGCTGAGGTCCCTTGCCTAATTAACTCCTCTTTTGTATGAGCAGTTGTCACCAACGCTCTGAATATCATAATTACGGATGCTACGGTTGTAGCGTCTGTTCAAACATTCAGGTGTTACGACCAGACGACAACTTGGCATCTTGGAAGATTCTTGGGCAAATCCGACACAGCTGTCACTTTGTCTTTTCTTCGATTTTTTTCTGCAACGCTTACATTTTGGCTTACCTACAAATGTGTGCGCAAATCCCATCTGCCGTGTATGCAAATATTACATCGTCGTAGCGCAATTCGAACCCGCACGATTATAAGCTTTTTACGAAGATGTTTAGTGGTAATTTGGATTGAGTGGGTCAAATGAGTGAATCACTTGCGGCAAATGAGAGGTAATCCGTCATTCAATCTCCTTGTCCCATGCAATCCTATTTATTTGGACATTTGTCGAAGATTGTTGTTACCCCTGTTTCTCCCTTCTTGGGCGTACGGTGTCTACTGGCCGGACTTGACCTGGCGTCTGGTCCTAAGACTAGTTGCAAGTATGGCAATCATCGGATCTTATCCCCAATAACGCACACACATGGCGCGCCTGCTGCTACCGGTTGCTCAATTTTACTACGCATTTTCCCAAAACGACCATCACAGGCGACTTTTTTTATTAAATGAGACGGGAGGTGCTGTTGTTCGCATGGAGAGGTTAAGACGACACATTTGAGGTGTCTGTTGCAAGCAATTAACGAGGTCACCAGAGTTCAATTACGATCGCTACCTTTTTTTGCCACCTTGACTTTGCACCCCAGGTATCTTGCAGCCGGCTGCTTTGTCACTTTTACCTTCATTGTCTTACTCACGGGGGGCGCAGAAATCAAAAAGTTTTAAAAGCTCATGCAGAGAGTCAATCTCCATCCAAAACAATCTAACCGACACCAATGCGACCCGGTTGGCAGCGGGTGTCGTTTTATTGTTCTTTCTCTCTCTTGAACGGCTTTGCACCTTCAATCCGAGAACCCATCAAAGTGAGCCGCTGCTAAGTCTTGGCAGACAAGTGGATCCGCGCACACGCGGCTTCCAACTTTGTTTGCATTACCATAGTTGTCAGCCGTCTCAACAGTATTTCTGTTTCAAAAATGGCAGACAGGAGGAGGAAAGGAAGACGCGCGCATGGATTTGCCGCTTTTGACACCTGGCACTTCTCCTTTCTTCTTTTCTAGTCATGGCATACGCCGCTCACTTTTAAATAACAAAAGATGAGTGATGAAGAAATAGCGAATTATGGAAACAAATAAAACGGAAGCAGATGGTACCTACATTTAAATGTAAAATTTTGAAGTATCTGCTCGACTCCTTTCCTGCCTTTCTTTCTCCTTTCTTATATCGCATATCTGCGCTGCTACAACTAATCCATGCCTCTGTATTTTTTTGCGTATTGCTCAACTTTATGAATCACTGACCAGGGACGCTTATTTCGGTCCTACGGGCAGGAAAGATTCTGCCTGATAGCGGACGGCATGCATGATGCCTTTTTCGTGGTAGTGGTGTCCCTGTCCCTAGGTCTTAAGCTCGTTGATGCCTTTATTGGCCTGTCAGATTAAACGCCCCGATAAACAACGACCTGGAGTTTGCTTCGCTCATCGCTTTCGGGGATGGAGATGGTTCGGCTGCCGAAAAATCTGTCAAGATTAGCTAGCAAACCTCACCAGACGAAGAATGTCACGAATTAGCATAAAAATTTGCATGCAACCGATATTTGGCAATTTTTCACTTTTACTTGACAAGGGATTTTTCACCTCCTTTTGTCTTTTGTGATTGGTAGCAACCTGACAAGAAACATAGGATTTTAAAACCCCTCAAAAATTCACCGTAATGCCCTGACTCGGCTCTTCCTCCGTTGTTTGGTCTCCGGTCGGTTGTTACCCCTCTCGAAATGAGTTTACATGGATTATGTTCTTGGCCTGACTTTCTGTCACGACCTCAGTTCATTATACTTTTTATTTAACTTTCGATACTATTTGAAACGCCCAATCAATTTAAAGAATGTCGCATCCCCGTTATTCGCTTGTAACTTTTTTTGCCCGCCAATGATTTTGTGCAAAAATTACTTTCCATTCTTTTTTCATTATCCCAAATGAGTGTGCACAAGACAGGAACATGCAAAACACCGATTTCAGGTGTCCGTCTACCCCTGCGCATTCACTTTCCCTTTTCTTCCGCACTCTTGCTTTCTGTCGAGCCCGGAGGGCACTCACGCCGGATCACGGTTTTTACGCAGGGTATGCGTGCGTCGTGGATACGATGTGTTTGCGCCTCTTTCCAAATCCATTTCGTGTCAAAATTAGAAAAAAGAAAAGGAAAACGACGACGGTCGAACCGTTTATCCACGCTAAAGTGAAGTGGTGCCTATTTTGGAGCGGTCGTTGCTCGGTCCAGCTGACTGACCGCATTTTCGTGTGATGACCGACGCTCGTAGAATCCTAGAAGCGTACCGACTTGGTCAAATACCTGTTTTTGCCTTTTTTTATCAGCCTTCCTGCATCTCGTCAGAGTAAGAAAGGGGGCTATACATGTCGAACATAATCTTGGATAGGGGCTGATGCACTACCGCCACCTGCCTTGTCTATCCCCGTTTTCACTACCCTACCGACCATCTGATGGTGATTTTGATTTTTTATCCTCCTTTCTCTTTCAATTTCGTGGATATCTTGTCTGGCGACAAAAACTTAGGTTGTGTCATTTTCTGAGGAACATATACGTGTAGCTATCTTTTTTTGTTCGGTTAATGATGGTAATTCTTGGCTGGCTTTTCTACCGGTCTCAAAATAGTAATTTGTTCATTTTTTATTGTCTCGCGTTCCGGCCATGGCGTGTACCGTTGTGCTGTGTCATGTTTTTGCCTTATTTTGTCTGCCGTAACTTGCATGCCTTTGCCGACTATTGTAATCCTGGAACCGCATAGCACCGCGCCTAAAAGCGTTTTTTTGCATTAATCCTACCGAGATTTTTTTCGTTACGCTTCCATTGGTATACGTCGTCGACGTCGTCTATTTTTCTTGACGTTTAACTTATGCACTCTCTTCCCTGGCATCGTATTTTGGAATGAGGTCTCGAAAAGGTGGAACAAAGCTTCCGGCAGTCTTTTTTCCCTGATGAACTCATCTATCTTTCGTATGCCTTTTTGAATGCCTCAAGGCATGTCCCAAGCCATGGACGCACATTGATCCTGCGAGGGATGCTGCTGAGGGGACAGAAGGTTGACTGCCTTCTTTGGAAGATTTGGGACACCGTCTCAGGGCATTTTGACAGCAAAGTGCCTTGGGGAGGCTTCTTTAAGCATTCATGGACCTGTCATCCTCCGATGAGCAGATAGTAAGGACAAAGGCAAAGTTTTAGAATAGGCCGCTGCGGTGCTTCAGTGCCATTGTGGAATTAATGAAACAGCACGTCAAGGGAGCGCTAAATGGAGGCTCTTGTTTTTACCTTCACATTCGAAGACTTTACTAACGGAGAGGCTAGGCCTTTTTGCTTCATTCCTTGAACAATGCATCCTGTCTTTTCACTGATTGATAAAATTGTTGTTGCTCGCACTCATGCGTTCAGGAACTAGCACTCAAGCACCCAGGAAGCTGAAAACTCATTTCAATTTTCAACGGTCCCCAACGGCACAGGCACCGTGTGCTCTTCTTCTAACGACCTTGCGCCCCTGTGGCTTGCCGTGTGCCCAGGACTAAACGAGCTTGAAGAATGCGTCGTGCTGGAGGCGAGCTTGCGCATGAATGCAAGCCTCGGAGTAGGCAAATTGCATCTGGGACGCGCTCAGCGGCATGTGACGTGCCTCAAGCACACCGCATCGCCGTGTGTGCTTTGCCGACAGCGGCGGACGGCACACCTCCTACGGTGTAGCATTCAATATCTTTCAACGGTGCTCGTCTTCGTTCTGTCTGTTGACACTATTTTCATCCTATGACGGCACTGTCGCATTTTTCTACTTCTAATTTTTGTTCATTTTGCCGTAGTTCGCCTGAGGCATTGTTTTATTCGTATGCACTCAAGACGATGACATGAGCCAAGTAATTAACCGAAGACAACACCTTCTGTGCCCAAGGGCCAACTGGTGCCATTCGTTTTGCATGTCTTCAGCTCTGTCGCCTGCGGGCACCTACCGTAAAAGTTTGTACACACCTTGAAATGCGCGCAGCTGGCTTGTGTCCTTGTCCGTTGATTGGACACACCTGCGTCCGCTGCCCGCTATGAATACAAGGAGTCAACGGGACCGCAAGGAGAGGGGCGGGCCTGAGAGTAGACCTCTATAAAGCTCGGCCACGCCTATTGCTAAAGATGGCACGCGTACTCTCGAACACCATCCTAGAGTGCCGTTGCGGGATGCGCCAGAAAAGTCGAATGTCCAGGCGAGATGGTTCAATTTCTTGGCTTTGGGAAAGGTTGTCAGGAGAGTGGGGAAAGGGTAAAAAGCGCCTCCTGAGAGTCAGTCTCCGATTTTTTTATGCCCTTCCATCACATTTGCGCCTCACACTACTCTCATCTGTCTCACTACCAATGAATTTCCGTTTCATCATTTATATTTGAGTGATGAATTTAATTTTTGGACACACGTTTAATATATTTTGTTACCTGACAGTTTACTTGTGCAACGACGGTCATCACCAGAACCACCCCAAAATCTCTTACCAAAACTGTCAGGCATAATTAATGGCCTTTGTATTATTTGGAATATCTTTTTCCCTCCTGTTAGCGTTGTTGCCTCATTTTCTTTGTGTCCCTACCCCTCCTGGCTTAGCCAGTGCCCGAACTACGACCCTCCTTTTCGTCCAGGGTCGTCTCCCTGTGCCTGTGTCTATTTTTCCACAAACCTGCGCGTCGACACACATTTCCAGATGGTGGCAGCAATCATACGATCAACTTTTTAACTTTAGCCCTATATACCAAACAATCTGGCTTTTAGAAGACGCGATGCCTGCGGTCGTGGATATGAATCCCTCAGATTCCCTTGATAGTCGTCTGGCTTCGCTACTCAACAACAACGATGTTACACCTGGTGGCAAGATCAACGGCATGTCACCGTCGGATCAGAATCCTCGAAAATTCAAGTGCGATGAATGCAACAAAGCCTTCAAGTTCAAGCATCACCTCAAGGAGCATATTCGTATTCATTCCGGTGAAAAGCCATTTGAAGTAAGTATCCTATCTTTTTTGCTTTAATCTTGATTATTTTACAATTCTCCTGAGTTATTCTGTAAAATAAGATGTCCCGTCTTCCTCCTTTGCTCGGCAATGTTACATTTTTATCCCTCAATTCTGCCACATTCTTCACGTATATGGTCCGGCGCTTTCGCAATTTTACCATCGGTCCAAAAGCAAACGAGACTGAGTGTTTCTTTATTGTGTGAATAATCGCACCGAGAATTTTGGTCAAAATCCAGCCCAGTTGTCAGCCGCCTTCTTTTGCTCCACTTGAGAACCGACAAGGCATTTTGTCGTGAGCTAGTAGGTAATCTTCTCGAAAGCCGACACAAGTGGCTTCATCACGTCGGGAATCACTCGCTTCGCAACACCTGTTCTATTTTTTTTCAATTGTCAGACACACTTGATTTTTTTGGTTGCGCTTGACAATTTACAGTAGCTGTTTTGGAGGTGCGCTAAGCCGCATAGAGTGCCAATGCTGAAAGCAAAGACGCGTGCACACCTTGTAGCTACAGAGGGGCGTTTTCTTTTTCCTGGTCATGTTGTGTCGTCACTTGAAGCCAGCCTTTTTTCCTTCATTTTCATCGACAACGTAACGACAAAATTTTCTTACGTTGTGCACATTTTTGCCTGCTGTCATGTAGGTGGCACGCATTTACGGTGGCTAGCGGCATCAACGGATGTAAACAGTTTCCTTGCTGGAGCTGTCTGCGGTCCAATCTAACATAAACCTTGCGGCAGCGGTGGCGGTGGCGGTGGCAAGCAACGGCGTGCACTGCGCATACGGGGGGGGGGGAAAGCGAGGGAGCGACGCTCACCGGCGCGCTTCGTACACGGACGGACCGGCGCGAAGGCAGCATCTGAGGTTGTTTATGGAAAAGCATAGGGACAAAAACTTTGCCATCGGCAACAGCAAGGCATAAATAATTTTGAAAAGACGTCTTTGATGAAAAATAAAAGCATAGTACCCGATGGGTTGGTCGGAACTCGGTTTAATGCCTTACTGTCTCGTTATACAAGCCGTGGTTGTAAATCGACATCACATTTCCGGTAGTAATCATTCCCATCTTGCGATCAACACACCGATTTTGTAAACAGAATTGTTTATATTATTGCGAAAAGCCGGGGGTGCACCACTTGATATAAACCATTTTGCCACCTTTCGCACCTCTCATGGGTCAGGATCGGGCAGCACCGATGGGTCGAGATGGCGCTGCGCGTAATTTGCTACAATCTGCTTTCTCTGATGCAATCAAGTTACGGTTACAATTGCCAACGATTTATGACCTTCCCTCACTCTTGGGCAAAACCAAGAGGATCAAATGACTGTTCTCCTGTCAGCGTAGGCAATTGAGAGTTGCGCTAATTTGTAAACTGTGTCTACGGCTTTCCGGAATTTTAGTAGTACAAGAGCTATATAACTAGCAAAATTTTGGGCATCCCTAGTTTTTTTTATGACTATATTGAAAAAATGATAGTTTACTTTTTTTATAAATCGTTTCCCTTTTTATTTGATCACGCTGCATTGGAAATTAACTTCCTTTTTTGGATAAGTTTGAGATATGTATTTTTCCTTGTATTTGTACTTCAAACCGTGTCTCTTGTTCACTCACAATCTCTTGACATGATTGTCTTCGATTTTACTTAAGTGGGTTCAAGTGACCGGCAGACGTCCAGCGACCCCCGGCTGTGCTCGATGGAGCCGGATACCTGTCAAAATCGTGGATTAGACACGACGGTGACGAGTGAGGAGATAGATGGTCATCGAATTCGGTTATTTAAACAAACTGTGTTTTTAACACCGTTGATCCAACCAAATTCTTACCCTCACGCACTTGCCACCTTTTTATATCGTAGTCAGAGGTGCTTTGTTCCTCTTGGCGCAACTGCCGAGCTCAACCATTGGTGTTGCCATGACGCCCGCGGGACCTCCTTGTTCTCTTTTGCAGCCTTTCTGTCCAATTGGCAGCCTCGTCACCTGCGGACCTATATTTTTTGTTTATTTCTGGCGAATGAATAAGCGCCTAGCTTCTGGTAAACGCGCTTTATAAGCCATAACGGGAGGACTAAAGCCAGGCAACCTGAGCCCCCAGGCGCTGTGACACCCACCATCATTATTGGGTGGCAGCAAGCAGTGACACACAGTACGCTGTTACATGACGCCACCTCTGCGAAATCTGGACAGGCATGGGAAGATGAGTACAGGACAAGAGTGGGCTCTCCTTCTCCCCCTTTTCCGTTTTACTCGTTAATCAAAGACCTTTGCATATTCCGGCCAATATCCAATTAGGAGTAAACCTATTTTGTCTCTTTCGCAGCGGCTGCGCCCCCTTTACCCTCCTTTTTACTTGCACTCATGTGCCTGTCGTGCTTTCCGATGCTCCTGTGCCACATTTGCACATATGGGGGCTTACCAGCGGTAAAGAGGAAAGCCTCTGGCAATGCAGACCTTCTCCTGAGCTTTTCCGGTCATAAATGAATCCAGTAAATGCGCTGTGTAGGGTTGACACACAGTAAGAAAAGTCGTATGCCAGAAAACTCGGGGTTAGGCACGAGCATACTAGAAGATTGCTTTTTTGCACACGTTGGTGTTTCTTTGTGCGCAAGCACAGGGCGCAACAATGAAGACAAAAATTTACGGCACTGATATAGCTTCTCTTTGAACACCGCTGGGACACATTCTTTTTCTTTCTGCCTTTCACAAAGACAGCCAGAAGAAAAAAAGATGAAGCAAAGACCGAAAACCTTGATGCGCTTGTTCCTTTTGCCAAATTAGTGGCACCGTCTGTGTTTGCAGGAGGGAGAAGGGGGATGTCGAGCGGACCGGACTTGCCGCAATACACGGCGAGTAATATTAGCGCAACGATGGTAAAAAGACAACGCTTCGGATGAGTAAAGCGTGTGCAGTGAGGCTACGGAAACAAAATTAAAGCCAGCTGGGCACCGAAAACCGAATGAGTAAATCAACTTTTGGCTGGCCTGATGTGTCTTGTCAATCGACCATTTCTCGCTCAGATTGTTAAGTTTACCTCAAATTTTATCTCTTATATCGTCTCGCTAGCAGGAGGAGGGATTGGCACAAAAAAAGGAAATACTATTGCTGTCTGGCTTTTTTTTCGCAAGACTAAAAGCGTGTAAATGCACCAGTCAGAGCAAGGCTACAATCAACCCCTACCTTTTCAGTGTCGATTTTGTTTCAAACGCTTCTCACATTCGGGTTCATATTCCTCACACATGAGCAGTAAAAAGTGTACCTTGGAGCACCAGCAATTGCTGAGTCAGAATGGAAGTTCTCCGGCAAGCAACAATAACAACAACAGCACTACCTCAAATGCAAACTACTTTGATCAACTCATGCTGTACTTCACTATGATCTCACAGAATCCCCAATTCCAGGTGCCACACTTTAACATGTTTTTTCTTCAACAACAACTTAATCAGGTTAGTATTAAACATCTATTTTTTTGTTGGTAAAGAACAAAATAAATGCAAGCTTTTATTTTATAGCTGTTATGCAACGCAAACCCTGCCGATACTCAGCTCATCACAAATACCATTGCATCACTGAATGCCGCAAACGCCGGAGATATGTCATCCATCAAAGCGGAAAACCTGAGCGAAGATATAAAGCACGAAATTCAGCCAAGTATTAAACATGACACCTCTTCACTTTTTGGCCAACAACAGCAGCTCAATGCAAGTGAAAGCCATGATGCGATGCTTGCTTCTGATTCAGATGAGCCCATTGACATCGGCTCAAATGGTGACAGTCATATGGATGTGGATATGAGAAGCGAAGCATCTAACAGCGATTTTAAACCCCTTCGAACACGATCGTTCCTGAACGAGGATCAAGTGAGTATCCTGACATCTCATTTTAAGCGTAATCCATTTCCCTCCAAGTACGAGCTTTCTGCTCTTGCTCTACAAATCGGAGTGACAAAACGTGTTGTACAGGTGATTTATTGCATATCAGCTTTTTTTTGACTTTTTTTGTCTAAGACTATACAGCTTGCTACTTTTTTTAAACCTATATTTTCTTTTTTACGCTTACCTTGTGTTTCATATTTTGGATCTACTTTTTTTTACCGTAGCCAAAAGCAAGCTAGTTACATCCGATTAGTGTGGTAAACAAAACGAAAGACTCTTGATTATTCGGGCAAAATGCTAAGCATCACAGAATGTAGCACAGAGTCGTAAACTGCACCTGACATCCACAGGGGACTCATAAAATCCAGATCTCTCTTTTTGCCAATTACATTTTTTACCAATCTTAGAAATGTTACCTACCGCCTGGAAAGAGAAAAACAAAAAACTCCTTAGGTCAAAATGTGTTTTTTTTGAGAGAACTTTGTACTGACGTTCACTTGAGGAAGATGTTCATGATTAATGAAAGTTTTTATCAGATGCATCTTTTGCAAACGTTAGAGCATAAATGTTTGAATCCATTAAATTGTATGACAAGTTTTTACTTTTTGCTTCTTGCAGGTGTGGTTTCAAAACATGCGAGCCAAGGAACGTCGTGGCAATCGTCTGAGTGCTATTTCGGATCGATTGAGTCGTAATGCCTGGCGTAACAATAACAAAACAAGTAAAGACACCCACACCAGTGTATCACAGCTTTTTTCATCGAGTCAAAAGGAAAATGATGTGCAAAAATCACTCCTGACACCACCAGAGTCGTGTGCTGCCGAAACGGCATCCACAACGACCTCCGCATCATCACCCCTGGCAGGTGTGGACAGCGCTACACTTCAACTCATTCGAGCCCTCGCATCCACCGAGGTATAGTTGTTTTATCGCTTTGCCTTTATTTAAACGATTTCTCACTTGCCATCAAATGCAAAAAAAATTAAATTGACACTTGATTGAAATGCACGCACACGCTTCCACCTGCTCCTGTCGCTTTATGTCTCTCTGTTGGATGCGGTTGTTTTGAGTCATCCTTAAACGATGCATTACGGGGAGAAGCGCATTTTTTCAAAATGCCTGACTGACGCGTAACTATCCAGGAGTCTCTCGGAAGTGAACGGCACCCACGGACAGGATAGTCAATGCGCATCTCTCCCAGTTCGCTAGCGGGGTGATTTATTGGACAAAGAGGACATAGTGACAAAAAGGGGTCCATCTGAACCGTCTTAAACGACGGGAGGGAACATACGCATTCTGTGCTAATTTTTTATTCAACTCTGATGCAAAAAAATAATACGATCCATGCAAGCTGGAAGTAAAATGATCGTTGCCCGCAATTTATTGCATACCCGACCGGTACGTGTTACGGCAAATTTATACTTTGCGTAATTGCCTCCTTGGTCGAGTAACAAGACGCCCAGGGAGGGGAGATATACAGCTTAGAAGCATGTTTGACCTGGTCATTCATCATACCCAGGTCTCGCTAAGCCACCTGCAATGACGGGGCAAATTACGACGGTGTATATGTTGGACAACCTCGGTAATTGGACTAGGGCCGGTTGGCGCACCGAGACAATGAGCGATGGCACCAGCCAGCTAGGCTATTGTCGCAACCTAAATGTAATCATCATTTCGAACACACTGGGGTCAAGTAGGGGCGTCCGCGAAATTGCACGCGATCGTAATTCTTCTGTTTCCTATCCTCCGTTCACACACTTGAACACCTTTCACTTAATTAGAAAACAATAGCAAATGATGATGATGAAGTACTCTTTTGCAGGCCACATCGCCTTCTGCAACGGTATCAAGCTCGGGAAATGACAAATCGAGGGACAAACCATCACCGGTCAAGGATACGGTTAAAAGCGAAAGCGAAGAAACGGTACTCGATCTGTCAATGAGGCCACCCAGCAATTCAAGTGGTCTGGGAAGTCTTGCTCCCGGATCCGTCGAAATCAAAGAAGATGATTCTGAAGCCTTCTGGTCGACCTCAAATCTGATTGGTACGATTTAACTTGATAACGTGAAATGCAAATAACGGAGTTTGTTTTCTCAATTGCAGGATTTGTACAACGTGAGTGCGCAAACATTCAAAACGTGTTGCAAAAGACCTCAGAAAATGGTCACGTTTCACCTACGCAGCTCTCATGCATGGATTCGACCACAGAATCAGCCCACAGCGATGCTGGTCACTCTGAAACCTCCGGTATCTGGCCTTCTCCGTCCAATTTCCTATCCCAGTACTCTATGCTTGGTAGCGGTCTTGCCGAACTTCAACGTGTGCTTGAAAAGAACGGAAGTGACTCAGACTCCGTCAGTATCGACTCGTCTTCGCAAAAGAAGGTTCGCCAAAACTGGCGAGCACATAAGCTTGATGAAGACGGTGTGTACGCGTGTGACCAGTGCGAAAAGACGTTTGGAAAACAGAGCTCTCTTGCCCGTCACAAGTACGAGCATAGCGGTAAGTGCTTTCATTTTGTTTCATCTTTTTTTCCTTCGTCGGTCTTCTCCTGCATGCGACGTCTTAATGAATGAACGATGCCTGCCTGAGATGACCTCGTCGGCTGGTTACTCTCGCTAGCCGGCTTTTGGCCTAATTATGGTACAATGCCAAAGTTTGGGTTAAGCCGGATTATGCTAATATGGCAATCGCATGTCTTTTTGCACCTTTTGGCGCATCGGAAAAAAGCAAGACAAAAAAGATGGCACCCGCGATCCTTCTCAGGAATATGGACTCATAGTTGTAATTACAGGACAGCGACCGTACAAGTGTGACACTTGCGAAAAAGCTTTCAAGCACAAGCACCATCTTACCGAGCATAAACGTCTTCACACCGGGGACAAACCATTCCAGGTATGATTTTTATTTGGCAAAAAAATGCAATCGTGAACAAATTTATTTTCAGTGCAACAAATGTCTCAAAAGATTCAGCCACAGTGGAAGTTACTCGCAACACCTGAATCACCGTTACGCTTATTGCAAGCCTCCTCCGCTTACTGCTTGATTTACAGACAAACTTCTAAGTCACAACATTCCTTTATATGCAACCGTACTCATTCGTTCACACTTTTTTTGTAATATTGCAAACTACTCTCAAACCAACAGACAATGATATTCTCTTGCCTTTGTCTTCATTCAGGTGCTACAACTTTTATTTTTATTTTCTCTTGATGACTAGCTCATTCGCAAAGCAGAGAAATTTGCTATGTCTTTCGGTTTCGATGTTCTTCCCATCCTCAGCGATTTATTCTTTTTTCACAATTTGTACCTTTTATCATCAAACCATTTTTTATTATGCTAATACTGTCTACCCCTTAAATATTAACCTCTGCTTGTTTTCCACCAATTCTCAAAAAAGAGTTTCGTGGGACGTGTCGTTCCTTGAAATGATCTCGGCACCGATCCGGTGCGCTGTCTAGTCAAAATAAAGTCATCGTAAAAAAACACAGGCTCAATGGATGCACTTAACGGTAGATTGAAGCCGTCGCTCTCGTCGATCATCATTCAATTAAGCCTCGGTATCGTTGTCGTAACCGATTAAGCGCAACCAAAAGAGAGGGAAAGGGAGAGAGAGGACAAAGCGGTATCCTTCTTGACACCTTGATCGCCGAAGATGGATGGCACAGCTTACTTCCACTTGACTAATTTTTTGGAGGCAATAAGAGAGGTGTCATGCTGTTATGAAAAACAACGGTGACCATCTATCTACACAGATGTGCTTGCCACTACTGCAGGACCCAAAGCAGGCACAGCACAGCGGCAAGCAATGTTTATGGTACACGCATGTCAGTATGATCTATAGCACTGGGACATTAATCCATGCACCAAAATAGGGAAACAAACAAAAGAAAAATATTTCAAAAGAAGCACAAATATTTCAGCTGAACAAAAAGTTCAGAAAACATGTAGAAAAAAAAGGTTTGTTTTGACATGTACATTTCCTGTGAGCAAAAAAAATGTAAACGCATCGCAAAAAATTATTCTTTGTTGGTGATGAACGAACACAGGGATGGGATAAAACAGTCATTCTCCATGCCAGAAAGGTTATTTGCGCACGAGATATTATTGGCGTGAAAACAGGTGCGCATACGGGAGACGCGGATGCTTTGTCTGTGGGGTATTATTTCCTCACCGAAGCAGAGATTTCGTCAATTCCATCATCCTGTTCTCACGCAGTACTCACATTTTATCTTGACGTCCAAAACCACCAGATGATAACAACGTCTAAATCGTGGTCATTGTTCTTGCTTTTGTTTTGGTTTTGTCAACTGCAGACCATCACTCAAGCCCAAAATCAAATCGGTGCGAGTTGTTCAAACGGCGGTATTTACGTTGGCTTGCAATGCACAACAAATGCTAGCTGTGTACAATCTTTTGGTCAGAATGTTGTCTGCATCCAAGGAGGTTGCTGTACGTCGTCGACTAGCACGGCAAATGTCTGCACCAATGGAGGGGTGTATTACGGATCTACATGTTCTAACAATCAGCAGTGTATAAATCTGTACACCAATCGTTCTTCTTGTATCAATGGTTTGTCTTACACATAAGTTTTATCTTGTAAAAACTAATTTCAGGATACTGCTGTTCGAACCAGACGACCGCTTACAGCCAGTGTTACAACGGGGGTACTTACCTCGGTCTAACGTGCTCCAACAATCAAACTTGTCAATCATCTTTTGGAAGCACCGCAATTTGTTTGAGTGGTTATTGCTGTACCCAGGTGCAAACATCTGCCGTAGTAGCAGCATCTACTCAGTGTGCCAATGGCGGTAACTACATGGGAATCACATGCAGCAGTAATACCAATTGTCAGACAACTTTTGGCACCTACGTCATCTGCTCAAACGGCTATTGCTGCACGAGCTCGTCGACCACATGCATAAATGGCGGTACGTTCTTATCCCTCAGTTGTTCAACGTCATCAACTTGTCAGTCTTCATACGGAACAAATAGCATTTGCCTGTTTGGATATTGTTGCACCCAAGGAGCAGCATCAAGCCAATGTGCGAACCAAGGAACGTATCTGGGATCGACATGCACGAGTACAACAACTTGTACCAACGCATATGGAAGCTCGACAATTTGCAGTAATGGTTACTGTTGTACCGTTCCGACATCTTCGACTTCTAGTCAGTGTACAAATGGAGGCACGTATCTGGGATTAACATGTACAAGCATTACAACATGTCAGAATTCATTTGGTACCTCGGCAACATGCATAAACGGTTATTGTTGCTCCACAAGCACTTCGACAAGTCAATGTACAAACGGAGGTACCTATCTTGGACTGACATGTACGAACACGTATACGTGCCAAAATACATATGGAACAACAGCGACGTGCATCAACGGATACTGCTGCTCAAGTTCCACGTCAACTGGACAGTGTACCAATGGCGGTAGTTATCTCGGCTCTACGTGCACTAACTACCTGACTTGCCAGAACACATATGGCACTTCCGCAGCTTGTATCAACGGATACTGTTGCTCAACGTCGACGACATCAAACTACTGCACAAACGGAGGTACCTATCTCGGACTTACGTGTACGAACACCTATACGTGCCAAAATACATATGGAACAACTGCAACGTGCATCAACGGCTATTGCTGCTCAAGTTCTGCTTCAACTGGTCAGTGCACCAATGGAGGTACATACCTTGGAACCACGTGCACAGATTATTCCACATGTCAGAATATCTACGGCACTTCTGCAGCTTGCATTAATGGTTACTGTTGTTCCACGTCCACGACGTCGAACTACTGCACCAACGGAGGGACTTACCTGGGTGGAACGTGCACGAACACCTACACATGCCAGAACATGTACGGAACAACTGCAACGTGCATCAACGGCTATTGCTGTTCAAGTTCTACGTCAACGGGACAGTGTACCAACGGCGGTAGTTATCTCGGCTCTACGTGCACTAACTACCTGACTTGCCAGAACACATATGGCACTTCCGCCGCTTGTATCAATGGATATTGTTGTTCAACATCCACGACATCCAACTACTGCACAAATGGAGGTACCTATCTCGGACTTACGTGTACGAACACCTATACGTGCCAAAATACATATGGAACAACTGCAACGTGCATCAATGGTTATTGCTGCTCAAGTTCTACTTCAACTGGTCAGTGCACGAATGGAGGTTCATATCTAGGCTCAACATGCACTAGCTATCTGACATGTCAGAATACCTACGGCACTTCGGCTGTTTGCATTAATGGTTACTGTTGTTCCACGTCAACTACGTCAAACTACTGCACCAACGGAGGGACTTACTTGGGTGGAACGTGCACGAACACCTACACATGTCAGAACACGTACGGAACAACTGCAACGTGTATTAACGGATACTGCTGCCCAAGCTCTGCTTCAACTGGTCAGTGTACCAATGGTGGTAGTTATCTAGGCTTAACATGTACTAGCTATCTGACATGTCAGAATACTCTACGGCACTTCGGCTGTTTGCATTAATGGCTTTCTGCTGTTCCACGTCGACGACGTCAAACTACTGCACCAACGGGGGAACTTACTTGGGTGGAACATGCACAAACACCTACACATGTCAGAATATGTACGGAGCAACTGCAACGTGCATCAACGGTTATTGTTGCTCAAGCTCTGCTTCAACTGGTCAGTGCACGAATGGAGGTTCATATCTAGGCTCAACGTGCACTAGTTATCTGACATGTCAGAATACCTACGGCACTTCTGCAGCTTGCATTAATGGTTACTGTTGTTCCACGTCCACGACGTCGAACTACTGCACGAACGGAGGGACTTACCTGGGTGGAACGTGCACGAATACTTACACGTGCCAAAATACGTATGGTACAACAGCAACGTGCATTAACGGATATTGCTGCTCAAGTTCTGCATCGACTGGGCAATGTACCAATGGCGGAACTTACCTAGGATCCACTTGTACCAGCTATCTAACCTGTCAGAACACCTATGGAACTTCGGCTGCGTGCATTAATGGCTTCTGTTGTTCTACGTCGACGACATCAAATTACTGCACAAATGGTGGCACGTATCTTGGCGCAACATGCACGAACACTTACACGTGTCAAAACACGTATGGAACAACAGCAACTTGTATCAATGGGTATTGTTGTACCACTTCCACAACATCAAATTACTGCACAAATGGCGGAACTTACCTGGGTGGAACTTGTTCGAACACTTACACATGCCAGTACACGTATGGAACCTCTGCAACATGCCTTAACGGATATTGCTGCAGTACGTCGTCTTCGAGTAACCAGTGTAGCAACGGAGGCACATATCTTGGCCTTGTTTGTCAGAACACGTATACCTGTCAAAGTGCCTTTGGAACAACTGCCACATGCATTAACGGCTACTGTTGCTCTAGTTCTACGTCTGGGCAGTGCACTAATGGGGGTACGTACCTTGGAGTTACTTGTCAATACACGTATACCTGCCAAAACACGTTTGGTACAACTGCAACATGTATAAATGGTTATTGTTGTTCAAGCTCATCTTCAAGTACTCAATGTTCCAACGGCGGTACCAACCTAGGAAGCACCTGTCAGTACGATTACACATGCCAAAATGCATACGGAACTTCAACAAACTGTATCAATGGCTACTGTTGCACCAGTGGAACGTCGAGCCAGTGCACTAACGGTGGAACGTATCTTGGTAGCACTTGCACAAGCACATACACTTGCCAGAATTCCTATGGCACAACTGCGACGTGCATTAATGGTTACTGTTGCTCGACCTCCTCGTCTTCAACTCAATGCAGCAATGGTGGCACCTATTTGGGTAGCACTTGCCAGAACAACTACACTTGTCAGTACAGCTATGGAAACACGGCAGTGTGCATCTACGGCTATTGTTGTTCGGCATCTTCATCGTCCATGTGTCTCAATGGCGGTTCATTCCTTGGTGCTACGTGTACGACGTACACAACTTGCCAAAACACGTACGGATCTAGTGCGACTTGCATCAACGGCTACTGTTGCTCGACGTCTTCGTCAAACACATGCTCAAACGGTGGATCTTACCTAGGCATATCGTGTTCTTCAACGCAAACATGTCAAAATAGCTTTGGAACCAGTGCAGTGTGCATCAACGGCGTGTGCTGCAGTAGCTCTTCTGGATCAACACAATGTGGCAACAGCGGAACATTTTTGGGCTCATATTGTTCATCGTGCGATACCTGTCAGTCCCTATACGGTAGCTACAGCACATGTTTGAATGGTGTTTGCTGTTCTTTGAATTCTTCATCCAACAACTCTTCCGGAATCACGTATTGCTCTAACGGTGGAGAATTCGTTGGATTGTACTGTCAGTACACATCGACATGTCAACTATACATGGGTACGGATACTATCTGTCTCAACGGCATGTGTTGTTCTTCCTACTCGGTCCAGGGGGGCTCTGGAGTTTGTTCAGGCGGTTCCTACCTCGGATCAACATGCAGTAGCACGTCAAGTTGTACCAACTACTACGGATACAACGCTGTGTGCTCAAATGGCTATTGTTGTACTTATTCGACGACAGCGACCACGTCGACAAGCATCGGAATTTGTTACAATGGGCAGGCGGCTGTATCTACATGTAGTTCAGCGAGTCAGTGTTCATCCAGCTACACTTGTATCAACGGATTGTGCTGTCAGACAACAGGAGAAGAATATGCTTGTAAGTACTTTAGTTTTTTTAGAACGAAAGTGTATTTACATTGATGATTTCAGACGCGTGCGGTGGCATAACAGCGGTTTCCAGTTGCTTTACAGGAGGAACTTGCTACCAAAATACAATTTGCACAACATCAAACTACTGCTGCGAATGCCAATATGGCCAGGCTAATGGCACATGCTCAAGTGTAAGCACATTAATCAGAATTTCTAAATTGCAAGGTCATTGTACTTTTCAGGGATGTCGTACTGGATTTACGTGTTCATCAAGTAATTACTGTTGCCCCACCTGCACAAACGGCGGTACGCCAAGGGGATCATGCTATCAGAACTCATGCCAAACCGGTTACACCTGTCAAGCCGGTAACATTTGTTGTCCCTCGTGAATAATATAGCTTATATCGGTATCGTAATATTAACCCGGTGAAATCTCATAAAGGTGTGCAATTATTATATTTTGTTCGGTTTATTTTTTGTGCAGTGGTTTTTCACATTTTTGGGTAAAAAATGTTTTCTGCTGTACAAGTTGACATGAAATTTTATTGCTTCGGTTTTTGTGTAAATGAAGACAAAAAATGACTCTTATTGAAAATTTAAAATACTTGAAACTTAACTAAATGGTCAAGGTTGCTCCTTGGCGGGCTCTTGACCACAAGCGCACTGGATTGCGCGTTCTCATCTAATCCTACACCATTACAACAATGCAAAAAAAGCAATGTTACATCAAACACTCGTATACGAACTAGAAGGCGATAAATATTTGACAGCAAAAAAACGATTTCAAGGGATTTTTGTAAAGATTTATGCATTAAAAAATAGATGCAACATTAATCTGAAAAGTTCGTAGAACAATGAGATATTGCGCATACTGTTGTCATCAAGCAGATACATTTATGATCAACGTCAAAAAAATTGACAACTTTTTTTTATTGAAAATATAATGAGCCCAATTTCACTCTGTACTTTAAATGCGCATACGTAAGTGAAATTATTCAGGCAGCTCCAATAAACAATCAACTGAAGCACTCACTCGGTAAAGTATTTTTTCAGCGCAACCCCGAAAAAAACCTTGTGAACCAATTTTTATGAATATTATGCACAATGAAAGTTTACCTTTCATGAACCGTCGACGATCCCGATCGGTAAACAAAAAATTTTCACATACTTTTCTTGGTGATCAATTTTAAAGATGAACCTCAGTAGCTATCGCAGCAGTGCAAAGACCCCTTTAGTTCACTGTTTTCCGCGTTGAAGTGTCTACTGCAAAAGAGAAAATTGGACCTCAACCACCACCAGCATCGCAGACCATTTGTCGGCTTAAGACGTCGTGATTACTTCGATTTTACTCAAAGTGCAGTAGTGAGTAGATCCGACGTATTGTTTTGGTGAATCGTCATTCATCTTCTGCGGAGTATACTTCGATGACGCTTGCACAGCCAAACACTGCCATCAATGCTAGCAACTATCCATCAACGTCGAATGGCCGTGCTAGTAGGAGATTTGTTACCGGTACGCAGACGAGGAGGACACTCGGGGGGGGCCCCTTCAGAGGCAGAAGTACTCCCGCTACCAACACCATGCCGTTACGCATTCGGATGAAGCCGCCATCACTTAGCGGCCGAGCTTCCGCTCGATATCCCATGCTTCACCCATCGGTCACAATCTCACCCATGACCAACAAGGTACGGCCAACGATCAAGAAGTCATTCACGGTGAGTATCCGCCTTTTCAAATTCTTGCCTTTCTTCAAGTGTGTCCTACATACATGGTAAAATTTTGCATTCCTTTTGTGGTATTGATTAGAAGGAAGAGAGCGCAACATTGACTTTTAAGTTTTGTGGATGTTTAGATGCCAGGGGTAGCGTGGCTTTGACCGACTCTTGTCTTCCGTTGACCCCCAAAACGGAACACGCGCGCCTATAACCTGGCGACAGAGATAAGAAGGGTAAATGACATGTACCGCCTAGATTTAAATTCGACCGCAATTTCATCGTTTTCGCGCACTTGAAAGGGTGTCTTACCTGGTTTTTTGATCCTGTGTTTAGGTATACCGGCTGTTTAAGAATTTTTGGGTAAATTGGCAGTTAATTACCAGTCGTCTCTCATTTTTTGTATAAAAAATGGTTTCGTCTAAAAATGTTAATACCTCACCCCCAAATTCTGAACAAAGTAATTTGACTACCAATTTAACGGATGCGAAGACTTCGGATGAACCGGTCGAGCGCGTATCCAATGCCCCCGGTAAAGTCGAGCAAAAACCTGCTAAACCTTGCGCTTACTCGACAAAAATTCCATCGAGAACGCCATCTAGGGCTTCTCAGCGCTCAGTGACATTTTCATTGGTAATGATAAAAAATTTGATTCTTTATGACATCTAATATCCTTGTATTTTGCAGCATACACCATCTAAACACGAAATCTACGAAGAAGGATCGCAGTTTAATCCGACCAAATATGATACAGCATCTCTATGTGCTCGAAGGTAGATAATTTTTGTGATTTATGTTCGCCACCATAGTTTGAGTTTTTTTAGGAATTCATATCGGCGGCCCTCCAATGCAAGCATTATTTCCAATGCCAACCCTGCTCTCGTCATGTACGATCAACAGCCACATTCGATGATGCCTACCGGATACGTTACACCAGCACCATATGAACCAATGGTGATGCCTCCGCCAACAATGTGGTATCCAGCGCCCCCGCCTCCGGCGATGTACTTCTATCCGCCACCACCACCACCAATAGATGCCGAAACAATGAGAAAAGTGATTAAAAACGCAACTGCTGCTCAGCAAGGCTATTTGATGAAAAATCAACAGCCGTCTACATGCCGACAGTTTTGTTGCGGTGGAATCGCTCAAATGTTATGGCTCATCATCGCCATCGTACTTACCGGTTGCATTGCCATTGTTATCGTGTCTGTAATCTACATTTAATTTTTTTAACTCGAATTTTTTTTATCATTGTTTTTGTCTTATTCGCAAACAAGTCTGTCCGAAAAAAACCCTCGGCTCCTAACATCACGTTTCCTATCTACTCCGTGAAGGCACGGAATTTTGACCATTGTGTTATTTTTTACCTACCAAATGTAACGAATGACAGTTATAATGAATAAGATTGTAGCATGAGACGCGTAACAATATTGTCGATGCGTTTGAAAAAAAGGAAAAAGCGGCATTCTCTTTGTGTCTGTCTAGGGCTTGGTCGTCAGAGAACGAGAATTATGCATGGGAAAGAAAAGTAAAAGACGGGCAAGAGAGATCGGTGAGCGGAGGGAACGTAATTCACCCGCACACGCTGGCCAGTAGACAAGTCGATGAGACCAACGCTAGCTAGCAGCGGTCAGTCACAACAAAAAAGGTCCCGTTTTTGCTATACCCTTCTGTTCGCCTCCTTTTTTTGTTTGGCGCGCTTCCGCTTTTTCTTGGTGGAGGTTGTGAGGGGAATGTTTTTTTGTCCATATCGATTTACTTAACTATAGTTCGTGATCCTTTTCTGCTCGATATGCGGTTCCGTCGACTGGCAACAAACCCTTGGACGTAATGTGTCTGTCTAATCGGTCAAAACGACTGCTGCGCGCTGTGTTATATGTTGCGTATTCTTTTTTGACCTTTGCACGAGCATCAGGTTTTTGGGGACTTCTCCTTGTCTCTTTTTTTACTAATTTTTAGTTCCAAAAAAACGGAGTGCACTAGAACTGAACAACCAGACTGCGGGATAGTCAAAACACGATTTTGAAAAGTAATTTTTATTTTATTCTTGTTCGTAATCTATATATATATATTAATATTGTGGTTGCGCATTATATAGTCACCATACCAAACAGCATTTCTCTCTCTCCGAGCAATTGTTACATGGATGATGACGGAATGGCGTGATTTCCGGCTCCTCCATGTACAGCATACTGAAAAAGGACTATCCGTCTCTTTATTTATTTTTTTGATTCGACACTCTAGGGGTAGTCATCATTTGTTACGTGCCATCCATGCTTTGATTTATAGATGGTATAGACTGATGCATTCGGCGACCACATGTACTCTTGTTCGGTTGCCCGTTGCCGGTAGAGGCAAGAGACAGAGGACAGATCAAACATTACTTTTGACGCCATGTAACTTCTTTTCTTATGGTGATTTTTCAGCACCATGTGTACATTTATTCACTAACCCTATGATACTTTTTTTCACTTTGCTCTCATGTTTGCTTGCAAAACCGTGTTGTTCGTGTTTTAATTTTGTACTTTGCTTGGTCGTTTTTTTGCGCAGGTGTTTTATGCCTCATATCATTTTTGATAATCGTCTAATGCAAAGCGGAC
Organism: Turbatrix aceti; assembly: GCA_963969345.1. NCBI lineage: Eukaryota > Metazoa > Nematoda > Chromadorea > Rhabditida > Panagrolaimidae > Turbatrix > Turbatrix aceti. Next base: position 1,009,551 of record OZ017770.1, on the reverse strand, counting down.
TTCGACCCTTCTCTTCTGCATTGTTTCTCATGTTTGCGTAACCTATTTGATATTGCCGATTTGTCTGTGGATTGCGTTCGTTGCTGAAGCTAATATGCCTCGTTTCCTCCTGATAAGCATGGAAAACGCTGTACTTAAATTGGTGTGATTTTTGTCAACGTCACAATAGAACCTGGTCGTCAGACAAAATTTTCTTTCCCTAAACTCACATTTTTCAGGGGAATTCAACACATTCTTTTTTTCATGGGAAATCGAAATCGACGCTCGAAGCTGATGACTCGTCGTTGCCATGGACTCAAAGTCGTGTCTGCTTATCGTTGCGTCGTAGCATAGAATAATAAGGAAAATTTGGGGTTTTGAATTATTGCTACACCTTTTTTCTTTGGGCCACTCCCGTATGGTGCACAGTTTTTCTGCCTCGCAGTTTGATCCTACCATTTATGACGATATACGCTTGCTATGAGTCACTGACCTCACCAAGCAGGGGTGTTAGCGTCATTTATGTCTGCTCTAGCAGGATTGCGCCGATCTTCCCTATAACCCCCTCTGCCTGTAGCTTTACTCATCTGACCGACCAGATGTCCCTAGCAGCCAATATTGTTGTCGGTCTCAAAAATATTACGCATGGTAGGGTTGGGCTTTTTTCCCCATTGAATTCAATGCTTTGTTGTGACTTTTTTCGGCGATATTGTGAGCAAGCGATTGTATTTATTTCTTTCCGTGATTGAAGGCAAAACGCTTGCTTCGATTTTGGAGAATTGTTTATTATTTCCGTAGACTTGCGAACTTACACAGTCTAGTTTCATTGTATTTTCTTCCTGCGTTTTGATCGTTTCTTTTATACCCGGGATAGAATGTTTTTTGACCCAATTATGGTTTATCAATATCTTTTTTTTCAGTAATTTAACTAACCATGGCAACGTACGATTACTACCCTCGTTATGGAATCGAGAATTACTCGTACCTCTTTCCGGTAGAGCGTACCTTCGATTCCGTGGCATCGACAGAATGGATGCAGAGGAATTGGCTGTATTCCATCGTTATCTCGGTTATCTACGTAATTGCCATCTTTGCCGGTCGTAAGGTTGGTTTTTTGTATTTTTTCCTGACTAAAAAAATGAATTGTGTTTAGTCAATGGAATCTCGAAAGCCATTTGCACTCGATCGTCCGTTATTTGCCTGGAATGCCATGCTTGCAATATTTTCTGCCATCGGGTTTATACGTATGACTCCGGAAATGTTCTGGTCTGTCTCATCGAACTCTTTCACGTATTCTATCTGTACAGCTTCGTTTGCTCAAGGAGTTACCGGCTTTTGGACTGAACAGTTTGCCATGTCAAAGGTAAGTTTTGTGTGTGTGTTATGGAAAGCAAAGAAAAACGTGGCAAACTTTGTTTAAGGTGTCAGAACTTTTTGATACCGCTTTCATCGTTCTCCGCAAGCGCCCTCTCATCTTTCTTCACTGGTACCATCACATCACCGTTCTTATTTACACGTGGCACGCCTACAAGGACCATACCGCTAGCGGGCGTTGGTTCATCTGGATGAACTACTGCGTGCATGCTTTCATGTACTCGTACTATGCTGCACGTGCCATCAACTACAAGCCTCCGAAGTTCCTTGCCATGATTCTAACGTTTATGCAGATCCTGCAGATGGTTGTCGGCGTCTATATCGGTATCTCTATCTACGGAATCAAAAGCTCCGGGGGGGAATGTCAACAAACTTGGGAGAATTTAGCATTCTCTGGCACAATTTACTTCTCATACTTCTTGCTTTTCTGTAACTTCTTCTACCACGCCTACCTCAAAAAGAACAACCGATACACCGTCGTCAAGCGCACCCGCAGTGACGCGAAGGCAAAAGCCCCTCAGACGACCGAAAGCAAGCCTCAATTCATTGAATACGACCCCGAAGACGATAAGGAGAACAAGAGCAATGAAGTAAAGAAAACTCAGATGAGTCGTCCCGTCACTAATGGTGCTGCAACCCGGCGACGTGCAGCAAAGATTGATTATTAACTGCAGCTGACGTCATTTATGCCAACTCTTGCGTTTTGTTGGAAAAACGTAAATTTAACTTTATAACGATACTTTTTTTGTGTATTAGAATACTATTATGTCTTAGATGTTACGTTGGATGCCAAAAGGGAACTTTTGTGTATGCACATGATTGTTTACAAGCAATCAAATTTATTACGGCCCAGACTCGGGAATGTGACGATTTGTGTTTAAGCGGCGACGACGATAAATGGCTGAAAATGGACGATCTGGCTGGCTTGTGGGTGCTAATCGTCGGGGTCAAACGCAGGGTGATCACGGAATTTGTGAGCGCTTCATGAGACACTGAATGGGGCTATAAAAGCACGGACGCATGCGCTTGAGGTGTGGTGCGTAGAAGGAAGAACCGCGAGCGCGGGCATCGCGATGGAGAACAATGGACGGCTCCGCGGTCGGGAATTGGGGTTCGACGAGCACACGCGTCTCAGACGGCAGCAGCGGGGGATTTTCGCGGACACGACTGATCTCACGCAGCAGGTTCCGGAATATTTCTTGATTTTCATCCATGTATCTGCAAACTTGGTGGATAGGAAGGAAAAATGTATCACAGTAAACTCACTTTGATAACCCAGATGGTGGAGAGAAAACTTCGCCATCAGTGCTGCCCGTGACTGTGCAACACATCCCGAAGAAGATAACGAAAACGGGTGCTGTCCAGCTTAGGGATGCCATGTCTTCTTCAAAACCACGTGATACACCCAACGGAGCGCTCACAGTTTGGGTTTATTCAAGATATAAACTGAAAAGTAATAAACAAGTATTTACGGTTCACATCATTCCTCATTCCTAGCCGACCACGCCCTTATGACACTCAAAAAATGAATTCGTCTTCGACACGCAAGGCCGAGCTTTATATGGCGGCAGACTTTGATTAAATCACCAATCAAAAAAGGCGTATTTTTCGAGAGGGGGCAGAGTTCGACGTCCCCTCATTGTCCACATCTAAGCTACCGAGAAAAAAAGGAACTTCCGAAAAGTACTCAACATTGCTCACGTGTGACTCAATTCTCGGCATAAGTTATGTTTAACTAAAAAATAGATAGGAAACAAAATTTTTCATCCGGTCATCATCAATTTTTTTACGTCCGACATTTTTTTTCAATTTTATTTCACGCATCATGGCATCACTTGACAAAAAAGAAACCTTTGACTGTGGGGCAAGAATCGTAAATGTAATTTCAGCCCTTACATCATCACTACACCAATTGAATTTTATCTGCTCAATCAGCCGTTTTGGCGTTTGATGTCTGTTGGACTGGACCGCCGACAACCCCTATGAAAAGCTATCCAACAACAATTTTTAAAGCCGTTTTTTTATTCTGGAAATAGTGCATTTAGGCTAAAAATTATCTTTGCCCATCATCACCAGTTATTGCATTTTCCAGCGGCAAAAATAAAATTTTTATTTACGGTAGAAGCAAATTTAGGATTTTATGAATCGGCTAAATGAAACCACAAAAAAATACTTCAAAAACACAAAAACTAAAAAAAAAATAAAAACATTGTCAAATCCTTAGAAAATAAAAAGTTTAGTTCTGTTTTTCAAAAACCCTGAAATATATTTCCTATTGTTAAATATTTTTTTTATTAAATTCTGTCGTGTCCTCCTTCGCCACATACGCTTCATCCCTTTTTTATAATAATATGTATAGCATACACAAAAAATAACAACGTAATCAGTGTTCAAAACGTGCAAATAGTTCCAAAAAAAGGTAACGGTAATGTGTAATTATCATCATGGAAACGCGTGTATTTTTTTCTGATTAAGAACGTATTTGAACGGACGCAATAAGACAGTACGAAAAAAAGGCACTTGAAACAGGTTGTTTGTTACTCTCAATTTTGAGGAAAAAATAGAATGAACTAAAAGTATAAAAAATACGCGTTTTTTCAGTTGAATTTGAAATCGGGGAAAAGCAGGAGAGAAAAATTCGTTAACAGAATTCGGAACAATAAACCACTAAGATGTCGTGATTTGGGACCACTCCGACCAGTTAGTTAGAAAAAGGACATTTGGAGAGAGTAAGTTTGCCACCGACGAGGTAAAGCCGTCTGTGACTTCTGCACCAAAAGGCCGACATCAGTTAGTTTTAATCGACGAAAAAAACAGCATAAAACAGGATGCAAAAACATTAAATAGAACATAGTTACCTCATGAGGAGTATGCCAAGACACGGAAGTTGCAAGATAAAAAAATAGCAAAGCACAGAAGATTTGGTGTGAGTTGAATGAGTCTAGAGAAGGGTGCAGCTCTTTTTCTGCTTTTGGGGCTGAGGGCAGAGAACGGCACGGATTGCTTCGTCGAAAACCTGCTTAAGACCGACCTGCGTGAGTGCAGAGCATTCGAGGTAACTGACAGCCTTGATTTCACGTGCCATCTGCATGCCTTGCGTCTGAGAAATGGGAGTCAGACGACGTTCACGCAGCTTGTCGATCGTACCCTTGTCATCCCGAAGGTCGAGCTTCGTTCCTGAAAAATTAATGTTCCCATAAAAAGTTCTAAAAACGCTTAAAAAGATTGTTTTTTGATTGATTTCTAGTGAATTTTCAAAAAAATGTGTAAAAACATACCGACTAAAATAATGGGCGTAGACGGGCAGTGATGGGAGACTTCTGGATACCATTTGGCACGGATGTTCTCAAAAGATGCCGGATTTACAAGAGAAAAACACAACAAAAAGCAATCAGTCTGTGGATAACTGAGTGGCCGCAGTCTGTCGTAGTCTTCCTGTCCAGCGGTATCCCAAAGTCCAAGGTTAATCGGCCTCTGATCGACCATAACGTTAGCCGAGTAGTTGTCAAACACAGTGGGAATGTATTCGCCGGGAAAGGCATTTGTCGTATAGCTGATCAGGAGGCAAGTCTTACCCACGGCACCATCGCCAACGACAACACACTTGATAGCCTGCATGGTAGACGATGATGACGACTAAGTTGAGCAACGGCAGTAGTGCTGCGCAGCAGTCGGCGAGAATACAATCTTCCGAGACGACCTGCAACACATGGTAAAAAAATAGTCATTACATTGGTCAATGTTTTTTTTCTGTTTCTCTCAGTCACTGGGCGCAAAAAAAAACAGACACAGAGGTGTAACAATAAAGTTTTTTTTTACAACCATAATTGACACAAAACTTTCCATGACCACATGCAACAGATGCATACCTTGTGCAGGAGATAAAAAAGCCCTCCCCTAACCTTCTACAATCGATATCAAAAGGAAAAACGTACCAGGCAGTAGACAATCTACCGTGTCGACAATCGATAGATCAAAGCACCCGCCGCAATGATCGCCGAAATCAGCTAGAAAGTCAAATAATTAAAAAATAACGTTTTACATTCAAAATATCAGTATGGTTACCAAATAAAATGGCAGAAATTCCTCTTCAAAAAAATGAGTTTCGGCAAATTTAAACACATCATTACACGAACCATGGACATTTGTGAAACACAAAAATTACGCTGAGTGTACAACAGCAATGGGACCGAAAAACGTAAGCGTCCAGAAAAAAAAGACGAGTATCGTCATCAGAAAGACGGAAAATCGTCGTTACGGCATCACCCGGTGATCTGAGGCAAACCGGCAACTTCGCGACCCTTATTCATGAAGAGGAGAGACAAGAACTTCGCACGGGAGCACTTTCGAACCTGCGTCAGGTAGGCAGGAAGCGTGATGGCGCCGTTATGCAAAGCTTCTGTCAGGTGATAGATGGAGTCATCCATCGTCGCGTGCATAGCATAGTTTTCGAAAATTTGCTTGTACAGTGGGGTGTAAGCGTCAATCGCGCTATCGATGGGTTCTTCGTCTTCGGAAGTCTGGTTGACCGATTTGAGAGATCCTGAGTAGTCTGCCTTCCTGCGCTAAAATAAGAAAAACACTTTAATATAAAAATGTCTACATGACAAAATTCATCGCTGATTAAATGCTCACCTGTAAAATTTCAATCGTATGATCGATGTTTCGCTGCTCAGCATCCGCACGCTCCAAAATCTGACGGAGCTTTAACTGATTAGTATTCATCTCGTTGAGCGAAATGTCAAGACGCTGAATTTCATCAATGGCGGGCCCTGAAGATTAATTACGATTATGAAACATTTATAAAACCAGAAAAAAACACTCACCGTGATTATTAATCATTCGTTTTGCAATCTTCTCTTCAAGCGCAGTGATTAAGCTCTCGTGGATGGCATTGCTGTAGTTATTCATTACTGACGTTCGAGGAGGAATCGGTGGCGGGCCATATGGAGACGGGTAGGGGGGCTGATAACCGGCATTCTGCGGCTGATAACCACCACCAGCCAGTGGCGGCGTGTACGTGTAAGCCGAGGGAAAACTGTTCGCGATCGGATACGGCGTCTCAGCAGCACTGACACCCCCTGGATACGGCGGATTCGAGTTCGTAGTCGCAGGTGAGACAGTTGCACTTGCTGTCGATGTTTTGGAAAACACGGGACATTTTTCTTCAAAGGACGCGACAACAGCCTAGAAAAACCGAAGATGATGAGTCATCGCCGCAAACGAACAACGTATGAAAAATAGAACCTACGCGAAGCAGTGTAAGCGTATCAGTACGAGGATACGACCAGCTATTCGCATACGGATGCTCAACGCGACCTCCAGGCTTGACCGTCGCTGATTCACGAATTGTCATGCTTGGTGTGGGATCGACGTAGATAAGAGGAGACTGGTAAGGATGATCGGTACGAAAAACAATGAAGATAGGAATATGATAGACATTACCCTGAAAATTGGTGAAATAATGCAATCGTGAATAAAAAATGAGTGAGCAAACCTTGTATCGAAGAGGAACCGTTCCGCGGAGACAAAAAGCATTGCTTTGTTCGCCAGAAGGAAAGCTGTGCCATTTGAGAGTAGGCGTTAGATCGGGAAACGATTGCATGACCTTGGTGATATCTGTCTCGGCAATTGCACGCTTAATCTTGCCCTGGTTGAGCATTCGCTTGAGCTCAACCTGGCGCGACATGATTAATTCAACCAACACCTAACAAATAATTATATTCACATTAACCCTGCAAGACAATAAATGAATCATTAAGTATTCACGATAAACAAAGATAACACGAAATACATGAACTGAAGTAAGCAACCGCGACACGAACAAAAAAAGTTTCCACTGTTTTCGCACAAAATCATGACACAAAACAGCAGTTCTAGTTGCTTTCGTTGTGAGAATTCTCCGCACAGTCGAGTGTCTTTTTTTCATCAATTGAATCATCAACCAACCCAATCCCTTATTTATCGATCTCACTTTTCACGAAGTTATTTCGAAAACTATTATATACTGCACACGAATTATAAAAAGCTAAGCGATGATAAAGCGTGCTTTTTGGAGTAGACGTTTGGCAATTGTGTGTGTCAGCATTAATGGTTCGGCTTTCTTACGTGCTCGGCCTGTCTGTTCGTTGTGTTGTCCAGCGAACAAAAAAAATCAAGCAGCGTCACACAAAAAATGTATTTCTGGCTGGTGTACAGGGGATCATGTATGACAATCCGTGATAAGGGTCAGCATAATTTTTATGTATTTCTTATCTGTTCTCACGGCATGCGTACGGAATTGTCATAAATCAAGTTCATTGATTTTGACAAACGTGGCTAGTCAGGCGTAATGCCAATTGTTGCAAATCAGACGTCACCCCATTGTCGCCGACAGTTATTTTTGACAGAAAAAAAAGTGGACGCAGGCCTGTTGACCGACGACAAAAACAAAGAGGTGCTGTTGTGTATCAGGTTCTTTCATTGCACATTCGGCAAACAAACGTTGACGCCATGCTAGCATGCATGCTTCAACCGCAATTCATGTACATACTTTTAATGTGATCGTTTTCTTGTCGTTATGGAAAAAACGGCTTGGATTTTAGTGCACCATTCTCCAGAAATAAAAAACCACTATTTATTTCCGTTAGCTAACACAATGAAAATAGGCGAGTGGCAAGTGGTGAAGCTGAATTCGCAGCTCGTAGAATTTTTCCATGTGTTTTTGCATGTTTGGATGTCCTACGAGTTTTCCTACAGTAACAATATATTATTTTCGTAATAATAAAGAATACTTTGTGTGACTAGGAGAGAAAACACCATATATGGATACACATTAGGTTTTCAAACCCTTGCTGTCCTATCCGTTGGAAGAGAATGCATCGTACAGGAGCACTCTTTTTTGCATAAGTTGGAGTTGGTTCGTCGGTGAGTATTGAACTGATTTTTGGAAAAAAATTTGAGCACTTTCACAGATCGGGTAACTAAAAGTTCTACAAAAAGACATAAAGAATGATTTTTGGGTACAGTTGAAAATTGTGGTCTTCAGATTTGAATTACTTTTGCACAGCATAAATATTTAATTATGCAATGTTTATGTCGGGGACGAAAAAGTTTGCTGCTTAGCTTGAATCACTTGTCTTAATTCACCCAAAGTATTCAATGAGGACTGAATGAAATTTAAGAAATTAGCATTTTGATAAATTAGTCACAAACTTGAAAAATTGAAGCGATTATCACGTTTTAAATTTTAGATTTTTTTAAAACATCCTTTTCCATTTCCTTTCGATTGGGAAATGTTCAACTTTGGTTTTCGTAGCTACATTTCCTGTAAATTAATTCAGCGCATGATAGCCAACTTTGCACGGCTAACAAATTATTCTAGGCCGCAGTGGCGTACTATTTGTTGCTGTTTCTTAAACGTGTATGAACGTGAACATAAAAATTTGCTGGGGAATCTGTTGTGAAATTTTGTGTTAATGAAACTTTTTGCAAATTTTTTTGTAAGAGTGATTTGCTACGGATTGCAACATTTATAAAAAAAAAATTGTAAAATTTTTATGGCTGTCTGTTATCACATACAGGACATTCAAGGCTATTGCAAGTGATATATTAGGAGAGAGAGTGAAAACTATCTTGATCATTTATTTAAAACTTTTTTTAGAGCTTCATTCACTGAAAGTTACTACACAGTCTGTGGCGCCAAGAGTGAATTATGAACCAGGAGCCAGCGTTTATGTACTCTCTTGCAGACACCCGTATTTATTGAGCTGTCCTGTAAAAAAATCAGACATATTGGCTCCCTTATAATCAATTGTTGACCACTGCGCAGGGGGGGGGGGATTACGGAAGGAAGTTTTAGGATTTTTTGGGGTCAATATTATTTTCATTACTTATCAGTTGTCATGCTCGCGGTTTTGTCGTAAATCAAATTCATCGATTTTGACGAACACGACACGTCAGGCGTAATGCCAATTGTTGTGCAAATGTCATGACAAATCAATCGTCATCCTGTTACCACCCGGCTGCCGACGACAGTCATTTTTGGCAAAAAAAAAGAAAAGGCTAAATGGCCGAAGCCGGCCTGATGACCGACGGCAAAACGGCGGGATGGAGGGGTGTTCGTGTGCACCAGCTGCAGCCAAGCGGTTTCGTCGCCTGCCTCCTCCCCTGCCCCTCCCTCATTTGGAGCCACTTCCTCTGCACATGCGGCGAACGAGCGACGGACGAGTCGAGAACGCAATGCGCCAACCACAAGGCTCTGCGGCTGACTCGCGGACACCCTTGTTCTTTTTTACTCCATAACGCTATAGAATAACACGAGAAGAGAGGGGTGAATTTGTTCGTTTGTCATATTTCTCTCATGTCAATGTAGTTGTACGCATACCGTCGCGAAGTAGAAATTTGAGTCGAGGTGACAAAAAAATGGTGGTCAACGCCACTTTGGTTTTTAGAGATCGACTGACGCCATCTCCGCCACACGACGTGCGTCGTTGCCAACATCGTTGTCCCAAAGGCATCGTTGCGCTGTAGGAGCGCCTATCAAGTGAGTCCAATCTCTTGCACGTCGTCTGCCAGCTTCTGTTCTCGCTCGCACATTTCTAAGCCTTTGCCCGTCAGCCATGGCGATTTGTGATGCATTTTTGCCCAAAAAGCTACTGCAAACAAATGTCTCTTTGAGTCGCCAACCCATGCTACTTTTTTTTCTGCACCAATGTTTCGTTTAGATTTCAATTGGTTCTCCTTGAAAAACGTAATTCTTACACCACCTTAAAATGTCAAAAATTTTAGACATCGCCTCACGACGGGTTTTTCTGCGTGGTCATGTCATCACATCTTAATTTTGTCTGATTTCATTAATTAAATTCGACGACAACCATGTTTCCGTGGCTGAACTTTGTTGAGCACCCTGCCCCGCGTCAACGACGGCGATTCTTTTCGAACGTTGTCAAGGGCGATTTGGTATGCTCGGTGCAGGTTTTCAATTACATACCCCCGTGTCCTGCAAATGCCATTACCGTCGTGAAGGAAGCCTGTCAGTCACGGGCGTCGGTATCACCCGTGCAATCGACAGATTCCGCCCGCACTCCTCGATCATGTGCCTCACCACAGCAGCCAACCTCTGCTCGTGATAAACCAATTTTCAAGCCACCGCCTGAGCCTCGTGTGACCAGAAACCAAAGAAAAGGTCTCGAAACGTCATCCGCAATGCTTGAGCTTTTTGGCGGTGGTGGGCCAGTGCAGACACCACCCAAATTGTTCAAACCGGAAACTCCATTGATTAACGATACCACATGTGAAACAAAGGTAGTAGAATCGGCAAGCACAGGTACCGCACCCTTCCAAGGCCAGCCGAGCTTGGAAAGCAAACATGCCAAAGGCATTGAAATGCCAGAAAAACATGAAACAAATACGGTGCCTGCAGCTGTTGCACCCTCGTTACCGGCGCCAACAGATGCGAACGCCGAGCCAGCTCCGGTGGCAGTTCAGCAAACAGAACCGCCGACTGAAATTCCTGCATCTTCGACGGATGGTCAAATTACCGCCGGTTCATCCGTCTGCTTCCAGACCATCAACCATCCCGAGCAACAAAAACGATTTGGGCGTTCAAATGTTCTGGAAAGAGAAATGAAGCAAATTTCTGAATGGGAAGAAGTCAGAAGTCTGGCATCTGCTGGAAGTGCATTTCAAACCGTGGAAGACCATGCGGCAAAGTACGCAGAAAGCGTGAAAAGAGCTGCATGGACGAGTTCCTCCAGTCACTTCAACGTCGTTAACTCGGGTGGTTCCGACATCTTCGCCCAACCTGGTCCTGAGAAGTTTGACGACGAACTTGCTCCGGAATGCGCTGAATCATCGGCGTAAGTTTTATTAGCAATTTACAGCATTCTTTTTATTTATTTCCTTTTTAAATGTTTGTTTTGGTCTTTCAGAATGCCGATCGGTGATGAAGAAGACGAAAACGAAGCGACTGTCAGCGATGAATTTATCCCGGATGATGGACAACACCGAACGCACTCGAGCGAGCGCAATTATGAGAGCAAGGACACTGGCGGCTGCATGCAGCTGAGCAATCCTGGCCCTGAACTGGCCGATGATGACGAGGAAAGGGAGTCAGCCGCTGGTCAAAAGGTCGCCATGGATGCGATGGGTAGCGAGGGCACTTGCGAGGACCATGGTATACCAAATGCAGACGAATTGATTGCGACAGCCCAAAAAGAGGCGGAGTTCGCACAAGGCGAAGAGCTAGCCGCATCCACAGCAATACCAACGACTGGTTGTGTTGACGACAGCGACGGCGTTCTCGGTACTCCTATAGCGGCAGCCGGTCTCAGTGGTGGTAGTGGTGGTAACACTAATTACACCAATAACAGCCAAAAATCTGATTCTGGCAACGTCAACGGCAAAGATTCTTCCGGAAATATGGTTTCGCTCAACGGTGGGGGCAGCGGTACTGGCAGCGGAGGCGCTGGCGGTGGCGGTGGATCTGGAACAGGCAGCGGTGGCGGTGGTGGCGCCGAAAAGGTTGTTCTCGTCAAGGGTGGTCAGATCATCAACGATGACTCAATATTTATCGCTGACGTACTCATCGAAGACGGCACAATTAAGTGAGTTGTAACACGCAGTTTGATAATCCATTTTTTTCTTTTTTAATGATTTTTTACCCAACTTGATGGTGTTCATTTTTTTTGTGTTCACGTTTGTTCGTTCAGCTGCGTTGTCAGTTTTGGACGCACAAAAGGACCAACGCGTACCATGCAGTTGGCCCGGGTTATTTAAATATACTGTCAAGGAACCACAAAAAAGAGCAAAAAAGGCCGCTGCCTTTTTTTTAATGCCAAAAGCGATGAATGCATTTCGAAAGAGAGAGAACAGCTCTTTTGCGGGAAGACAGAACCCTTGTACAACGGAAACGACTGCTACGTAATTAACTCCATTTTTGCAGACAAGTGTCACCATCACTTATTGCACCAGAGAATGCAGAAGTGATCGATGCATCGGGATTTTTTATACTTCCCGCAGGAATCGACGTCCACACTGAATTCTCGACTCCGGGCTCGATCGATGATTTCATTATTGGATCCAAATCTGCTCTTGCCGGCGGTACTGCTACTGTGAGTTTTATTATTAAGGGGACATTTTATTAGTGTTATGATTTTTCTAGATCATTGACGTTGTGCTTCCGCGACCTGAAGATACTCTTCTGACGGCATTCGATCGAACCAAGCAAGAAATTGGCTCACGATGTGTTTGCAACTACGCACTAAGTGTCGTTATTCCAAAGTGGACAGATGCCACAAAGTCAGAAATGGATATACTTGTCCGCGAGAAGGGCGTCAATTCTTTCATCCTCGATTTATTCTCTGATACCGAGCTCTACGCTGCTTTCGAGCACGCAAAACAACTTGGTGCGCACGTTCGAATTCTGCCTGAAAATCGAAGCATTTCATTGTTGCTTGAAAAGAAGCTTCTTAAAAATGGAGTCACCGGACCTGAAGGCTATGTACAATCACGGCCAGCACAAGTGAGTTGTCATGTTTTGAGGAAACTAAAAATCGTGCAAATATTGACTCGGGTTACAAAGTGTCTGGTTACTATACCCTACTCTTTGTGAAACCTGTCAATAGACAATGAGTGCCACTTGTCAGACATAGGCGCTATGTTATCGTGTAAAGCGTGCCATTATATATTTTGCTCAAATTTTTTTAGCTCGAAGCCGATCGCATCCAGCATGTTGCGACTCTCAGTGAGATAACCAACTGCCCCGTGGCCGTTCTCTCGGCTACCTCATCGGAGGCAACACGTGCGGTTCATAAAGGCAGACAGAATGGAGCATTAATATACGCCGAAGTTCCGGCCGGAGCTCTCGTGGGTCCGAGCCAGACCAATCCGGCTATATTGACTAAGATACCCCTCCGCGAGGGCAGCGGGCATATCAACGATGCTATTGAACTCCTTGCAAAGTGGGTTTATCGAGTCTATAGGGTGTAACCCATTATTAATCTTACAGTGGACAACTCACGATGCTGGTCAGCGATCATTGTGTACTGCTGCCTGGCGCCGGCACTAATTTCACAAGAATCAACAAAGGGGCAACCGGAGTCGAAGAACGACTAATGGTGCTTTGGGAAAAGGCAGTTACAACAGGACGCATAGATCCCATGCGTTTTGTAGCCGTAACGAGCTCGAACGCCGCCAAAACCTTCAATTTGTATCCGAGAAAGGGTCGTATTGCAGTGGGTGCAGATGCGGATCTTGTTGTATGGGATGCAAAAGCGACACGCAGGCTGTCAGCTAAGTCACACCTGTCTAAAGCCGATTCATCAATATTTGAGTCTATATCTGTGCACGCGCATCCAGCAGCTACCATCTGTGCTGGCAAAGTGATTTATAAGGATGGCAAGCACGTTGGCGCCATTCCTGGCAAGGGAAAATTTGTTCAACTTCGACCAAATTCTCCATTTATATTCTCAGTAGTTCACCTTCGAGAAAACATGAATGCACTTTCACTGGGCATCACCGATGGAACGATGAACTCGTCAATGTCCAAGAGCACCGATGGAGTTCGGCCGCACTCATCGACAGGAGCCCGCGGATCACGAGGTAGGTGCATTTGACAGCTTTTGTATTGTAATGCCAGACATATACCCAACCCGTTCTCTCATTGCAGGTACGACAGAGCCTGCTACTACTGCCAAGGCAAGAACAAAAGTAACTCATCCACCAGGCGGGAAGTCGAGTGGCTTTTGGTAGGCGGCAATCGGCAGTTGTTGAGCCTTCATCAGCTAGGAAAGGTGTACCCGAATTCTTGCTTTTTTTTGCTTGATAAAAAAACGCGTTTTTGGCCTTTCTTGGATCACCTGGCCTCGGCTGTGTGCACAACAAAATGTTTCAATTGGCTTCAGGCCAGCTGTTTTTTCATTTGTCTGACATCCGCGGTTGAAGCTATAAATTGTGTCAATCAGAGTATTTTTTTGCGATTAATTGTTGCGACTTGCTTAATTACTATCCAATTGAAATAAAACGATTTGTGAACCTCGTGTTGTTACAGTTTAACGAAATGGCGCTTTTAATCCAAAATGGTATCGTTGTCAATGACGACGTCATGGTCGAAGCCGATGTCCTTGTCGTAGATGGAAAAATTGTGTAAGTGGCAAGAGAGAGGCTCATTAAAGTGCGACATCTCTCATTAAGCAGGCTAGAATTGGCCAATTCGAAAGCAGAACAACGAATACTGTTTAATCTTTTTTTTTCAATTGCAGTGCCGTTGAACAAAATGTCATCGTGCCACCTGAAGTTAGCAGCCGGGATGATTTCCGCATAATTAATGCCGCTGGCCGCTATGTCATTCCGGGGGGCATTGATCCTCATACGCATCTGCAGATGCCTTTTATGGGTCAAGTGACCGCTGACGATTTCTATACCGGCACGCGAGCGGCTCTGGCAGGAGGCACAACGATGGTAAGCTGGCTCCCCCAACACGCGAGCCAATGGTTAATTTGCATTTAGATTATCGATTTCGTTATCCCCGGCAGAGGCGAGTCAATTCTGGAAGCTTTTCGTCGATGGAAATCTTGGGCTGACCCGGATGTCTGCTGTGATTATTCGTTTTGCATTGCAATTACTTGGTGGTCGCAGCAAGTGAAAGATGAAATGGCCATTGCCGTACAAAATCCCTTATACGGTAGTCGTAAAACATATTATAAGGAAAGTCAAATTACACTATGCTTAATTTCAGGTATTAATTCCTTTAAATTCTTTCTCGCTTACAAGGATCTATTTATGGTTAATGACGACGAATTGTACCAAGGAATGAAAACGTGCCAAAGATTAGGTGCACTTGCACGCGTTCACGCGGAAAACGGATACATCATTGCTGAGAAAATCCAGGAGTTGAAAGCAAATGGCATCCTGGGTCCTCAAGGCCACACACTGTCCAGACCTGAGCAGGTAAGTCGCAAACGCAATGTTTATGTCAAAATTTAGCAGTTGTTGATTGCCAAATGTTTTAACAGTTGGAAGCGGAAGCTACCAATAGGGCATGTGTTGTCGCAAAGCAGGCCAATTGTCCACTCTACGTCGTTCACGTTATGTCCAAGGGAGCAGCACGAGCCATTGCACACCACCGCCAGAAAGGTAATATTATTTTTGGTGAGCCCATCGCCGCTGGACTGGGTACCGATGGCAGGCATTACTTTTCATCTGATTTTGATCTCGCTGCTGGGCATATCATGTCACCCCCATTGAGCTCCGATCAATCTACACCGGATGCATTGATGGATTTGCTTGCGTGCAACCAATTGCACGTTGTGGGCACTGATAACTGCACTTTTACCAAGGCACAGAAACAACAAGGCATTGGTGATTTCTCGAAAATTCCAAACGGTGTCAATGGACTGGAAGATCGAATGTCTGTCGTCTGGCAAAAAGGTGTACACTGTGGCAAGATGGATCCGATGCGCTTCGTGGCAGTCACAAGGTAAGCTAGGAAAAAAACAAAGAAAACATACGAAGGTAGACAAATGTTGCAAAAAAGTGATCAGCAGGAACAAAGATTTTTCGTGAAAAAATAACCACCAGTGATTTATTATCTTCAAACAAATACGAGTATCTTGAACACAAGATATATAAAATGTCATTGATCACATTTGAATTTTTTTTTAACAAAAGTTTTCGAGAGTGCAAAAGTTGTTGCTTTCAGGGGGTGTCATCACCCTGAGTGAGATTTGGTTCTGAGCAAAATGTCTTGTTACATTAAGTTTTTTTGAACATATGCTGGCTGGGATATTTGTTTTTTTTTTTTTGTTTTCAACTTCCAGGGTAGATTAGTTTTTCATTCACTTTTTGTTCAGTTTTAAGCAATCGGTGATTCATTTTTTATTTTCAGCTCTAATGCAGCAAAGATCTTCAACATTTATCCCCGCAAAGGCCGGATTGCACCTGGCTCTGACGCTGATATTGTGGTTTGGAATCCCGCGGCTGCTCGAATTATTTCAGCCTCAACGCATCATCACGCCCACGATTTTAACATCTTTGAAGGCATGCGTTGCCACGGTGTAGCAGAGATTACAATCTGCAAAGGCAAAGTTGTGTGGGAAAATGGCGAGCTTCACGTCGATCGTGCGCACGGCAGCTTTCAGCGCCTCCCATCTCACAGCAACTATGTCTACCAAACAGTGTTGAGAAGAATGAATGGCTTCGCCAACGGTCTGACAAAATTGCACACGAATGGATATTCACAATAGAGAACATTGTAATCAGCATGTTAAAATTCAAGTTTTTGGCGGCGCAGCATTGCGCAATATAATAATCACATACATGTATACATGCAAGCCAGTCTAGTGAGGGCTGGCCGGAGCACAACTGTGTCCCAGATATATTGAACTTGATCCCTCGCTTTTATCTAACAATTTCTTCTTTATTGTCCAAATAAAAGTTTTGAGTATATTCGATTGTAATACTTGGAGGCATGTAACTGTACAATTTTTTTATGTGGTTTGATAGATACATTTCCGCAAGAATGGAAAGAAACTTGTTTTTCGACGATCAGCTTTGTCGGGAAACAAGAGATGACCATGTTTATTCATCTTTCTCTTAAACTTTAAACTTTGTATTTGGAACTGTTTATCGATTAATCCCCTAATATAGAAGTTGACATTTCTGGAAAACAATTTACCAAAATAACACTAAATGCTGTCAACAAGTACCTCTAAACAGCTACTTTAGTAATAGCAAAAATATGACGAATGCACTTGTTTGCACAGCTTTTGCACCGTTGAGAGTTGAAGGAAAACCGCTGATCAGGACATTACGCAGCGAGGAGTGCAAGCCAATTAGCTAACCCACTTCCCGGTAACCAGTTTATTTGTTGTTTTTTTGACCGCAAACAACATGCTTCCGGTCGGTCAAGCCTCATCTTAAACTCAACCGGATATGTGTCAGTTTCTGGCCCTGTATACCATTGCCTCACTTCACCTCAAAACTGGATAACAATACATTGCATCGAGTACAGGGTCAAGTTATGGGGATTTGACACACACACGCGCACACATGTGACCAACTGATGAAAAAAAGGAGAGCAATTCAGAAGATTTCATTTCTGCATATAAAAAGTTCGCTCTTCCTTAACTTTTTGAACCGGGTTAAAAAAACAGGTGGGACAAAGCTGCAAAAAGCTAGAAAAAATATTAGAGAGATGTCTGATACCTCTTGGTAGACAGAACTTGGTACCTTGGAGGTACAGGATGCACCCGCCCAAAACCAGACCCGTGTCTCTGTGCTCTCTTCGCGTTTCTCGATCTTTGAATGCTTGACCAGCATATGCTGCTGTTTCCTCAGTATAACTCCAGTTTTTGAGGCGATTGTCATCGTCGTCTTCAAAGGGACTGTTTTGGAAGCTGGAAGTAAACGACTAGCAGTATGAAAAGCACCCAGCTCGATCCAAAAATCCATCATTCGGTAGCATTGCCTTCCGGTAGACGCAATAGCCTGTTTTTCCCTCCCGCATATTGATGCAACTACGAGGTACACTCTCACTCTTTTTTTGCTCCATGCCTTGTTGGCCGTATGCATATGCTCGGTTACGCAGGGGCTTTAGGTACCTGATTGAGGCCCTGATTCTGAAAAACGCGTTCGTTAATCGCTTTCTCTCTCACCGGATTGCCGACATTGTGTTGTGCAACAGTAAAAAAATTCTACCAAGCCGTTTTATCCGCGTGTATTGCTTTCCGTCAACCAGTACCCCTTATCTCTTCTACCCCTCGTTTTTGCTTGATGCTAACTGAAACTTGATTACAGGGTAACCTACAGGTGTCAACAAGCGATTCGCCACCGACGATAATTCTTCGTCCTTCGTTTTGTTGCCATTTGACGACTCCGGTGATTGTGCAACTCACAAACATGCCCAGAGAGCAATGAACTGTACTTCATATTGGTTGTTAAATACTGTTCTTTATTTATTTTTAATTAATATCGTGTCCACAGGTATGATTCAAAAAAAGCAGTTTTGAAATTACATAAAAAAAAATTTTAGAACAAGTGAAAAACGAAACATTTCTGACAGAAGAAGACTATCTCAGACCGTTAGATGGTGAGTCTCCTCGCGAGACTGGCTTTGATAAAATTCATATTTCAGACCAAGAAGTAGTTCAACTCACTGATGCAGATTTTAAAAATGCCGAATTGCTCGGAGACGAGATTAGTAAGATTTTCTTAGTTTTGCAAGAATAATGAATTTTTTATTTATATTTTTTCAGTCAGACAGTCCAGACATCACGTGCTAACACAGCAAAAATACTTCCGCGGTGATATCCGGGGCAAAGCAGCTTGGGGATTGGTTAGTGTGATACGATACCGTCCAATATCAAGTTGTACTTTGATTTCAGAAAGGCAAAGAAGGAATTAGAAGAAATGGTGTTGTGTCGATGATCAAAGTATGGCCTAGCGGACGGATACCTTACGTGTTAAGCGCACAGTACAACGAGCGAGAACGAGCAGTCTTGGCAAGGGCTTTTCAAGAATACCAATCCAAAACCTGCATTAGATTTGTTCCAAAAACTGCTTTCGACCACGATTATCTTTACATCGGAAAAATCGATGGGTTTGTTTTTTTAGTTATTTTTCCGAGAAATACATTTTTATCCAACTGTTTTTGTTTAGTTGCTTTTCTGATGTCGGACGCGCCGGTGGAAGACAAGAGCTATCGCTGGACGACGGATGCTTGCAATATGACACTGCAATTCACGAATTGATGCATTCACTTGGCTTTTATCACGAACACGAACGATGGGATAGAGACCAGTTTATAAACATTATGTGGCACAATATTGACAAGGACGCGTACGATCAGTTTGGACGGGTCGACCTAACTGAAAGCTCATACTACGGCGAGGCTTACGATTATCACTCAATTATGCACTACGATAGCATGGCATTTAGCAAAAACGGATTTGAAACTCTCATGGCAAAGAAACCGGAAATGACACCCATTATGGGGTCCGCGATTGACTTCAGTCCCGTTGATCTGACGAAAATTAGAAAAATGTATAGATGTCCGGTATGATTTTTATTTTGGTGCAGTTGAACCTGTTTTTTGATCTAAAATTTCAGGATCCGGATTTAATCAGTGCAGTTGCACTCAGTTCTATGCTCAATGGCGGAAACACCTTTGCCGGACCTGTGTTGCCTCAGGCTGTATTGCCCGGAGCACAACCCGCACCCCCCGCACCGCCGCCGCAGACTTCAGGCGTCGTTGTTTCACCCGTCCAGCCGGTCATGCCACCAGTCGTGGTACCTGGTACTCCTCCCATAGACAATTCCATACTTACAAGAGTCAACAAGGTATCAACACCTACGTCTGAAAACTCCAAAGAAGGTTTGTTATCGGTTAATGCGTTATTTAGTCAAGTCGTTTTCTTTATTTTTCAGTATGTGCTGATAAAACAACCCTGTGCTGGCGGTGGCTCGATCGCTGTCAATCATTCTTTTTTGAAAAAATTATGAAAGAGTTTTGTGCTTTGTCATGTGGATACTGTACGCCCCCGATTCCTGGATCAATCGCAAAACCCCCCTCACCACCTCTCGCACCCCCTGCTTCCCCGTTCGCAGCCCCTCAAGCTGGCCGTCCAGTAGCAGCTGTTGCAATGGGACCTCCGGGCTCTCCAAATAATCCTGCACTCACCGGTAACCCTGTAGTTCAACGATCAATGTTTTCGAATGATCCAATGCCTTACTATCAGCGTTTTGGCTAAATCCGGTTTCTTGACTGTTCGTGTTCAACTGTCTTTCAAATTCCTTGGCATAAACAAAGTTTTTATGAGAAGAACGTGGTTTTGCTGAGAAACGTTCTTCTCACCTGATTTTTTACAACTCGCCAAATTCAATGGTCTCGGGACCCTTGATCATTTGTCTAAAATTTATCAAGGAGATGTATATGCGGGATAAGAATATTCGCCGGAAGCTTCTAGAATGCAAAAAAATAGTTGCGATATTTACGAGCTTTCTATCACTGAAAAATCAGTCACTTAATGAAATATCGATGTGATGACGGGGTATATAAAAGTGAAAATTTGATGTGTACGCGTGAATAGTTAAGATGACTTTTCTTATTCATGTGCGGTTCATGTTAAACTACAAATAAAACTTGTTTGCCACCAACGATTATTTTTTCGTATGTCTTCTCCTAGAAGTTGCAAAAATATTTTTTATACCTTCTTCGACCATCGCTATGTATATTACGGTACTTTGTTTCAATCACCGAAACGTATTTTGTACTCATACGTATTTTAAACTGTTTTTTTAATATACTCGTATTTTGGTGGTTTTCCTGCGCTCAACATTTGGCAATTTTTTTCTGGTCATAAGGTCTGTTACCAGGCCACGAACGCTATAACTAGGTGGAGTCAGTCGATTTCTGTCCGGCAGCGTCCGGCCGTCACAAGGATCGGAGTCGATCGTGTCACTCTGAGAGTCGAAGCAGGCTTTTGCTATTTTGCTGTTGTCGGCAAAAACGCTGTTAAACATTAGACTGAAATCGGTTGTTCTTTAATTTTGCAAAACTATATTCTTAACGTTCGACTCGTAGATCGCGTGATTTTTTTGTTTTTCCATTTTTATCTGTGTATTGTTTCCAGAATTAGCCAAAGATGAAGTTGCTAGGCTTGATTTGTCTGCTATGCGTCAGTGTTTATGCCATCAAGGACAACACACTCAAGGCAAACAAAACTCCTAAAAATGCTCCCCGCTTCGTTGCATCATGCGACAAATGTGTGGACTACGTTAACACTGTGATCAAAAACCTCCAGGATCCGGCTAAGATTGCGTTAATCAAGGAAGAAATTGAAAATGTGTTTTGCCCTCGTGTCGCCCACCCGTATGAATGCAGACTTATCGCCAGCAAACTTGATCTTTTTATCAAAGAACTTCTTCCTTACCTGGTACTTTTTTTACTTAACATGCGGTTGAAACGTGTTCCAAGTGTTTTTTTATTCGTTTTGTTGTTTTTAGAAATCGGATGAGATCTGCAAGTACCTTCGTTTCTGTAACAACAAGCGCCTGACCCAGTTCCACACTGTTGGACAGTACTTCGCAGAGCACTTCCTGTCGAAGCTTGAAGGCCCGAAAGACCTTCTCTGCGAAGAGTGCCAGTTCGGTATTCATGAGCTCCAAGAAGTTGTCGACGATGCTGACACACAAAAGCAGATTCGCACGTTTATTTCCCAGAACGTGTGCTCTCGTCTAGGTCAATACCGCGGATCGGTATGCTTTTTTACCGCTTTTTAAGGTCATAAAGTCGGCGGTTACGTAATTTATCACTATCACTTTTAGTGCGACATCTTCGTCGACGACTTCTTGCCCGATCTTTTCCAAGAGCTGCATAATGCTCTGCAAAACCCCAAACAGGTTTTTACTTGAGTTAAAATGTAACAGTGTTTAATTATCTTTTATTTATAGTTCTGCGTCAACATCCAGCTCTGTCCCAGCTCTATGATTGTTGGCAAGCCTAAGGTTGGTAAGCGCATTGTCAAGGCTCTTTTGGAATAAGAGGTCAAAGACAATTTCAAGGCAAAAAGTTTTAATATCTTGTATAATTTTTGCAATGAAAAACAAACGTGAATCTATGCAACGAAAGCAACAGTTTTATTATTATGCATTTTTTTAACTAACCAAACCTGCATGCAATATATACTACTAACACACTCAAATTGTATATTTTTGAGCTGTGCCATAATATTAAATGCATATAAAAAAGAGTTCATTTATCATTACTGTTGGATATATTTAGTTGCAAAGGGTATATCGCCTGATTCGTGCGTTTCACAAAGGGGCCCAGCAGACAAATAAAAAACATCTGAAAAAGAATTTTCCCAGCTGCTTGGAATGCGAGTTGTTTGTTGACGTCCTGCTAATTAAAGCCAGAAAGCAGTCATTTGTGGTAAGAATAATAGCTTTCCAAATAAACAAAAACAACATGTGTTTTAAGGAATCATTGTCTGGGGCGTTGGAAACTGATTTCTGTCCTATGTTGCCAGCGGCTATGTGCGATGGATGCAATGATTTTATCGACCTTTATGGACCCACGATCATTAACATGACCGCTTATCACTTTAAGTCAAGTCAGATTTGTTCTGCTGTACTACCCTGTGAAAATAACAGTTAGTGTTTTGCTGCTTATAGTACAATAGACGATTATATTTTTAGAAAGCTACAAAAATGGCGTGACACTATCCGATTTTGAAGGTGTTAATGTGTGCAAAAGCTGTAGTGCGTTATCTACACTTTTGACAGCCGAACTGTCGAATGAAGAAGTCAAAAAGTATCTCATAAAGCACATCAATCACTTTTTGTGCGCTGATATGTCGGAATCGAGCAAGGCTTTATGCCTGAACATTCTAGGCGGCTATACCACTGTGTTTGTAAACAAGTTGCAGGAACTCATCCAGGACGGTCGTGTTTGTCAAATTCTTCACGCTTGTTGAAATCTTGTAATTTATTATTACCTTATAAAGTACTTATGATCGTGTAATGCGGTGTATCCGAAGATTGAAAAGCTTATTATTATTCATATTTGCGAAATTAGGCGCTGGTCGGGGTGGTTTCGGAAGCAGAACCAGCTGGTGCAGTTACGGTAGTCGGCAGGGTCACGATTGAAGCGACTTCCGTCTCACAGCGTTCACCGCCAAAACCCAAGTTGCAGAGGCAGGTGAATTGTCGTTGAGTGCCCATGCAGAGACCATGTCCGTTGCAGTCTCGAGCGCTATCGCAATAAGCTGTAAGAAGCAGAGATCAGTCGAGTCAAGAACTCATTCAAACATCTTCAACGTACTGTCTTCACAGCGTGTGCCGGCGTATCCCAGTTGGCAAAGACAAATTGGAGATTGCTTGGTACCAAAGCAAGTACCACGTCCACCACAGTCCTCCGAGCTGCAAGCTTCTGCGGTGTTAGACGGCGTTGCAATAGTAGATGTTTGGGCAGTTGTAGATTCGGCTTGTCTGGCTTGACGTTTCAAGTAGGCCTGTTTGATCGGATCTTGCTGAGTTTTGACGTTCTTTTCAGCAACGACGGCGCCAACAACGAGTAGAAAAGCAACGGCAGGTTTCATATACATAATTTAGATCTGCAAGCGTAGGCTATACACAAAACAATTCAAGAAATAAAACTGGCTCAAAAACAGTGTCATTTTCCGATTGCACGACGCTAATATATCAGTCTTTCAAAAAACGGGGTCAAGGTTCTAAAGTTATCAAATTTTGTTAAATATCGCCCGCCTGCCCTAGAGTCATTTGTATCCTTGATTAAACAAACGATCAGGAACGAGTCAGGACAGACAATCAGTCATGCTTTCAATCACATTGTAAGCCAGTAGAATGAATTTTGTTTTACACAATGACAAAAAAAGCATTGTACTACTTGTACTGACTTTTTTCATTGTCAGAGCAAAAAAGTCAGGTATTTTGAGGATAATTATGTGGAGACTTACTGGCTCGAAATCATACCCTATGTAGTGCAGAAAAAAAGTGTGAAAAAAACTTCGACCTTGACAGAATAACGGATACCTAACTGTCAAATAAAAATTGCTATTTAGGTGACCATTGAGTTAAATGACAATTTTGGATTTGTCAACAGACATTATCTGTTCTTTTTTTGTGATGTCGGACATCTGACTTTCCATCGATCGGTACCTTTTGTCATCCTCAAGTGAAAATCTTGCGGGGTGGGAAAATGATTGTCTGTCTGGTGACTTCTTGACCGATGAATGACAAATGCAATGCGCCAAGTCAGTCACACTTCTACAAGCATAATTGTAACATGCTATGACACGAATTGAAAAACTGAGAATGACCGTTCATTGGTTATTCTTGTGATGTCGCTTGTAGACAACAGCATGAGGTCAACTTGGAATAACAATTCACTTGTAGCCGACTATCAGAGCGTAAAATGTTGTCAAAACATAAATTTGCATCGTGAGTGTTGTGTGCATGCTGTGCAGAAACCATCCATACTTAGACACCGGTGTAATGAACTCATCGGATGCAAGGCGAAGAGACTTTGTTTCATCGGCACTCGCTCGCTGACAATTGTAGCGTTCTTCCCGCTTTCCGGCCAGTGTCCAGAATGGGAAGACTCCGACAAACAATGACAATGCATGATGACGCGATCATCATCCTTTGTGCAAATAGGCGTACCGGTGTATACACTAGCTCCCTGTTCTTGGCCAAGGTTACGCGATCTTCATGCCGAAAAACAAGGATTAGCATATCGAATACGCGCATCAATCATTTATTCATTTTTCGATTGAGCTGTCCGACTAATCTGATAACCGGGCCACCTGAAAGGACGCATGCCGATGAAAGATCGCAAACAACAACGCTTATAACCCATGTTTATTATGTTGGGAAAAACAAATTGGCTCATTGTCTCTTTGTGAAGGCAAGCGACGGTGTCGTGCGCATCGTAATGCTTCTTCCTTTCTTTAAAATTGACCCATTATGCTAATTCTAATTTTTATTTTGCCTTGTCTTTTTGTTTTCTTCCTCTCACGGCACACCACCGCAGGGTAACACATTGACACTTCCTAAATTGATTTATTGCACATTTTCCTCCAGGTTTTCATTAATCAAACTTAGCACAACATATTGGACGTCAAGTGCTGTCAAATAGACTCAAAACAATGCAATGCTTATTAATTTGCCCTATATTCAGTCGGCTTCCATTTGTACGACGCACAACCCTTTGAGCGACCGCCTGCCCTGCCAATGCGCGGCAATGTTACGCGCAACAAATTGCTTCAGTATAATGGCAGGCCGGCAGGCAGTGCTGGCAGTTCTTTCTGGATAACGGTTCCTTATGACTCTCGAAATGATTTTGGTAGCCTAAATTAAATTGCCTTCAGAGGCGTGAAAATTTACAAAGTAGGACTTCTGACCAGTCTCGCTTTCTATATACACGGGGTCCAAAAAGTGTGTGGTCTTGCTTTATGCGTGAGCTGTGCTAAGCTAGAGTGGGAGATGTGAAGAGGGCGGAGCGCGAGCAGCATGTAACCAAAGTGAAACGAAGGAGAAGGCTGGCAAGCACCAGGTCCTCCTTGGCCGCAGTCCGCGAGTGTTTTAACGAATTTTTCGGCGGTCAAGGTTTCCCATCACTGATTGGTCTCTTTTTTATGCGCTCTCTCCCATTGTTACCTAACCCCCCTTGATAACCATCTGAGGTTTGGTCGTGTGCCATAAAAATGCAAGCATATATATCTCAATCGAGATTAATGGCTGACTCTTGGTGACCTGCTGTTGCAATTTGTCGTCGCCGTGACAAACCTGTCTATTTTTTTGAACATAATTTTTTTGGCATGTCGATTGTTCGGGACTCTTGACACTTATAGCGTTCATCATCCTGTGTACGATGCCCCGCATCCATAAAAAATCAGCGTTTTCCTATTTTTTGAATACGTTTTCAGTCTTTTTATTACACCTGCGTTCCACCACGCCTCATTGTACATGTGTCCTTTCATACGATGCCCCAAAAGCGCCATTGATATGCTTGCTGTTCAATATTTGCTTCTGTAACCTTTGAAAAGCCATTTCTAACATGTTAACGACCGGGGACAGGCTTATGGACTTGACCGGAAACAGGAGCTAATTTCTGCTTTTGAAGCAGTAGTGTTGCGATTTCCGTCTTCGTTTGTATGAATTGTGGCGACCTCTGTTTTTTTCCCGTGACTAATGTCAGCCAATTGATTTGTGAATATTTTTTCAGCGTAGTATGCGACAGTAGTACTAGTTAGCAAAATGCCTGAAACCAGCAGCGGATCCAGCGAAGAACGCGTACCGCCGAAGATAGACGAACCATCTGCCAACCAAAGTTCTCCTAACACTGCCACAATCAAGCACTCTGTCTTCCGGTATCCACAAAAATTGTTACCATCATTTTATCACTCAAAGCATCCAGACACATCGAATGTGATATTCTACAAAGATCATGACTCACCTCCGGCATCGAGGTACAAACTGCCACTTGTTATCTCATTTTTTGCACTTCAACTAATTTTTGCTTTATTCACTCTCTACTGCATTATTTCGCAAAGTTCAACTGTCTCAACTTTGGAACATCGCGTACGAGAACTTGAACGGGTTACTGCCGATTGGGTGAGTTTCGATTTCCATTGCCAATGTATTCAGTATAGCGGGGTTTGTTTGTCGAGCAATTCTCAAGTGCTTTGCCCATATAAGATCCGCTGCTTTCAATAGCGATCAGACACTCAACTAGCTGCCAAGTGGCCTTAGTAGTTTCAAAAACACCTGCTTTAGTTTTGTCGGACGCATCTTCTTTTGCAAAGGAAAAAAAACAGTGCAACATCATTTCCGGAAACCAAAAACTATAATTTAATCGGTCTGTCGACAGCTTTGACGCCTAAAAAGGTGTCAAACAAGCGCAACAGCTGTTGAACAAATCAAGCAAATCGCTTGTTTCAGGCAATTACTAATGACAATTTTGCTTTGAGTCTCTAAACCGCTTATACCGTTAGGAACTGCAGATTGATGCAGAATAGGGTGTGGAGGACAATTGGATGCGTTCGATACCTCCTCGGCGCCTCTGTTTTAGATGGTTCACACTTTGTTCTGTTCCATTGTCACACGCAAGGAAAAGAAGAGACATTGTTTTATTTCAAAGGTCAAAATAAGCCTGTCATGCCGCATGATTTAAGACCAACATTGGTCAACGGCATGTTCAAAGTGATTTCAGAGCTTTTATATGTGCGTCTTGCCTATAGCCATTAGGATACGTGATTGATTACACGGTAAAGGCACCGCAATTTGGCGCTATTAACGATGGCGATAATGTAACTAGGCGTTTTACCTTTATATCTACAATTTTAGACAATTAATTTGACATGGCGTTGATGGCTTTTTTTACCGGCTTTTGGTATTAGTAGTAGTATGAGAAAGGACCTGGACCAAAGCTTGGTACCGCTAAACATTAAGTCATTTTGCAATGTGGTTGTTAGAGGACAAGGCACTTTTTTACATTTAACCAGCGATTAAATCGCAAATGGAAAACAACTGCACCGTCGTGCGCCTTGCTTTGGTTTATGACCTAAGCATACTTTTTTTAAGCAACTTGATCACTCCTCAGATGGGCAGACGTTTTGAATTGCTTTAGCATAAACAATTCCAACAGGAGAGTAGCACCGAACGGCTACCACTTGAGCAAGGGTCGCGCTTGCTTTGCCATCCCTTACAAAAATTCCGATAATAACCATTCAACAGAATTATAGTGGATTTGTATGCAAATTTTTATTCCCTTTTACAAATTTATGTATCTTTTCAGTTTCCGCTTTGCTGTTGCGTGGCAAATAAATTTTGTCACTCAACAATGAAGAAAATATGTATTTAATCTTTTTTTCGGCAAAAACTTGAAAAAGATGAGAGCTCTGCCACGCATAGACAGGCGTAGAAGACGGAAGAACAAAGAAAGTGCAACCGCAATCCTTGTTCGAGCGATAATTTACGAATCCGAGGGCATGCCGACAACGAGCAAGATATATCGTTGCGTTAATGAACATTTTTTTATTAACAGCAACAAACACGTCTGCTCTTTCGTTCGATCGTGTTTCAAAGCCGACGACCCTTTGTGGTCGGCTCTGAAGTTTTTACAAAAGCTACGTCGTTTCGGGGAAACAAAAAAATGTGTTCAAGGGCGCCTAGTTGGACGGTGCTTTATTGGAAGCAAACTGTCAGAGGATGCAACCTGTGCGCAGTGATTTACAACACGCAGATAATTTCCGATCCGCATTTTGCAGGCTAACGACTATGAGGGATCTCAACCGAATGGCACTGCATCTCGTCGACAGAGATCGACATACGACGATCGCTGCCACTGTATTCCGGGTTGGTTTTTTTTCTGGAAAGGACGGAAACAAGGGAGAGAAATGTTTTGTTGTTGGCTGCATGCCTGGCAGTTAATGTGTAACATAGGAGCGAACAATTTCTCATGTCTACGATAACATCACTGAGCGTGTCAATTGCGGTTGATGGGGGACTAGTACATAAAGCTTTGATCGAGAAAATCCACTCCGGTGATTGACAATTGCATAACACGTCACGATGACCGATTTGCCCTTTGCAAGATATGGCCAAGAAATTATCATGCATCAAACCTGGCTTAGGTCAGTCGATGAAGCCGGGAAAGCAATTTTTCTGAACAACAAAAGACAATTATTGACCGATCACCTCGCGGGAGGGCGTTAACGGGGACACGCTCAGGGTGATCCGGTCATCCATCAAAAAAGATTGAGCGCATCGTCCAATTTTCATTTTGAGTATCCAACTGTTTCAAATCCTAGCCTGGGCTTACCTGAGTACACAGGAAAGAAAGAGAAAAAAATGCAAGGGAAATGACAGAGTACATAAAAAATTATATCTTATATTATTTTTTCAGGTGCCAAAGGAGAACCCGGCCAACAAGTGAGTTTTGCACATAGTTATGTAATTGGTTTTTTTTATCTTACTGTTTTTCTAATGTAAATATCTTTTCTTTCAACGTAAATATCTTTTCTTTCAACGAACCTCATTTATGGAAGTGCTCGTGGAGATTGTGATTGTTTCAGTACTATCGCGTTAACGTAACTCGCTCACCGTCTTCTGTCCGGCATCATGCACGAAAACCTATTGTCAGTGTTTTTTTTATCTTCCTTCAGTTGTGTTGTTCGCTTTGAAACAAAAAACACACTTAAATTACCTTTCTAATGACTTTTTTTCTGACGTGCGGTGTTTGTAGCCTCTTGACCGTATAAGTCGTCGACAACTGCGCTCGTTTGGTTTTCTGTATTCACCGGATGGAAAACAAATTCAACTGCGTGGATTACCCGGTCCACCTGGACCACCTGTCAGTGATCTTTCTTTTTCAAGTTTTTTTATTTTTTTATGAATGTAATAAACTATAACTATAATTTTTAGGGACCAAAAGGAAACCGCGGCTATCCCGGATTTCCGGGGCCAATTGGTCTTGACGGACCTCGCGGTCTGCCGGGGCCACCAGGTGTCAAGGGTGATCGGGGCCTAACGGGACCTCCTGGATTCCCCGGCGCAAAAGGCGAGCCTGGCATCGTGGAACCTCAAAGATCCTATCCGACCCCTCCAAATGGTTATCAGGTATGGTTTATTCGCTTTGGGTGACACGTTTTTACTAACGTTTGAGCTGCACTATAACAGGCCGACATGCCTCCACGGTTTGGGTGGAAACCTTTAGACTCAACGACTGACGGCACGGATGATCCCCCGTTTTATAGCACTTACAAAGTTGTTTTTTTAACATAATTTTTACTTTCTTTTTTCTGCTGTGCTTTTTGTGGTTGGACTCTCTGCCGATTTTTATTTCTCACCCAAATGCGTCATTAAATTTAATTTCATCGTAATTTCAGCTTGGCCATCCGCATTACAATGGCGGTACGCCGGTGATTGTTCAGGGCCCACCTGGGCCTCCTGGTCCTCCGGGACCGACCGGAAAAGAAGGTCCTACCGGTGCCAAGGGAGACCGGGGACTGCCTGGCTTTGATGGAGAGTCGAAGATTGGCCCCAAGGGTGAACCTGGAATTGCAGGGCCACCGGGAAGACCTGGACACGCCGGCCACAAAGGTGAACCAGGAATCAAGGTATGTTATTTATTTACATATTGTTTATTTTTTTGTTACTATCAGTGGTTTGTAATGCTTTTTCTCGCTTTCTTAGGGATCAATGGGCATGCCAGGACGCGACGGACAACCTGGCCTCGTCGGCCCACGCGGTTTTCCAGGACCAAAGGTTTTTTTCTAGTTTTTTCCATATTTCATTGTTATGTCGTAAATCTGTTAGGGAGAACCGGGCATTCGAAGCGACTTGCTGCTGCCGACGGCATCAAGTGGAGCCAAGTACAGCCCAGTTCCAGGACCTCCAGGACCACCAGGTCCACCCGGCAGACCTGGAATCAACGGTGTTGTGGGTTTACCAGGAAAGGACGGATATCCCGGAATGCCAGGACCTGAGGTAACGCTGTTGTGACCGGCTTTTTTTTCAAATTATTTTTTTTGTTTTTCAACTTAAAAATTATATTACAGGGACTCAAAGGCGACCGAGGTGACAGCGGTCCACGAGGCCCACCTGGTCCTCCAGGTGTCAGCACTATCCAGGGTCCTCATCTGGGTAGCACAGTGTTTCAGGGTCCTCCCGGACCACCGGGTCGAGATGGCAAAGACGGTGCAAAGGGTGAAAAGGTCAGTTTATGTCACGTTTTTGTTCCTCCTCTGTAATTTGTTTGAAGTTTTATAACTACGCATTCTAACCGTTTGGTTTGACAATTTCAGGGTGATAACGGTTTTCCTGGACCACCTGGACCCCGCGGTCCACAAGGGGAACCTGGAAAACGTGGTCGTCGAGTGGGTTTTTTAACAGTCGTTTTTCTTTTTATCGTTGTTTGACTGAATCGTATTGTTGTATGATTTTTAAACTTACAGTGATTGATCGTGGTTGGTGTTTTTCTCTATCTTTTTCTTCTTTTAGGGCAAGCACGCTTTCGCAGCTGACAAAAATGCATCTGCTGATGTTGTTCAACAAATGTTACCTGTTGTGCTGCGTGAATTCAACCTGACTTTCGACGGCAAATGCTTTGCATGCCCTGCAGGTCCTATTGGTCCACCTGGCTTGCCAGGTTCCGAAGGCAATCGTGGCCCTCAAGGCTTGCCCGGTCATGCAGGTGCCAAAGGTGATCGAGGTGACATTGGACCACCTGGTCTCATTGGTCCTCCTGGTTTACCTGGAATACCGGGTGTCACCGTCACCGGCGGCAACGGCTCCGGATCAGCTATCGTAGGCCCCCCGGGACCTCCGGGTCAAAGAGTATTTCATTTTTTTTCTATCTGTGGTCGTGACTGTTGTTCTTTAGGGAAGTACCGGTTTACCAGGACCACCAGGCCTTAAAGGCGATAAGGGCGACGTAGGTCATCCTGGTTCTCCAGGCTCGTTAGGCTTGCCAGGCCCACCTGGAGCTATGGGGATGCGAGGACCTCCCGGTACTGCTGGAAGTGATGGTCGAGACGTTCGTTTCTTTCTTCTTTTTTCTATTCTATCAAACTTTCAAGTTTTCAAAATTTTTATCTGTTTTTGCTTTAATTGTTGTCATTTTGTAAATTTTTTTGTGTTTTACATTGTTTTTTTCAGGGTAGAGATGGCGATAAAGGCGACCCTGGCCCGGTCGGTCCTCCCGGCGAGCCAGGCATTCAAGGAGAACGTGGACTTCGCGGCAAACCCGGTGAAGCCGGCCCTAAGGGTGAACAGGGAATTCCTGGCTTAGACGCTCCCTGCCCTATCGGTCCAGATGGCGAATTCATGTGCAACTGGAAAACACTAGACGTAAGTTGTCTTTATCCTTTAATAATATATCATTTACTCACGACAATCGCTTTCCCAATCACACCCCTACCACCAATCCACAACACGACAAAACACTTTCAGTCAAGCGTAAAAAGGGACTATGGGTAAGGCAAATCACTGTCTTAATCGATGTCAAACATTTTTTTTCTGGCTAACATGTGGTAACTCTTTAACTGTCTTTAAGTTCTCCAATTACTTGGTTAATTTACTTATTTACTGGATTGGTTGTCCCAGCTGTAAAATATAATAACAAAAACACGGTGCAAAGCTTTTAGTCCAATGACAATGACGTCGGCTACGATTTCACACAACAACGAAAACGCCGAAGATCCACACCAATTTTAGCCTGACACAGAGTTTGGATAGTCCAAACAATTACACTGCCTTTTAATTCACTTTAACTCTCATTAACTAGCAATACATACACTCCTAACAGCTTGGAGCTTTACTGGTAAGTAAGTTACTACTCACAGGAAAATAATAAAAACCTTTAAACTTGGTCGTCCGGAGATAACTTTTTTGCTTGTAACTCATTATGATGCAAAAATTATGTGTTAATAAGGTATTATTTCAGAGTCGGCCGTCATCCGAATGGGAACAGTGAAGACTTCGAAGGCTTACAATATACGCAAATGAGTAAAGATCAACCTCGACCATGATTTATTATTTGTATTATTTACTGCGTAACGTATTTTTTATTACATTGAAACATGCATTGTTTTCTCTTTTTTTCGATCTTTGTTTTTGTCGTATATAAGTAGAACGAAGTATATATCGAACAACCCCCCGACCCCGAGACTCTATGATTCCCATCAATACTTGGCTACGCTCAAGAAAAACAAGTTGATCATCAAGTGCATGCTTTATTCCTGTTTTCTACAACTGACAACGTTTGCTGATTTTTTTCTGTATGGTGTAAATAAAAAAATGTCAAACTGACCATTCCAATCAACACGTCAAATGAATTTCATGACGTTAATGAAATGTAAATTAAAATTTAAGAGCACACTGCCAAATGTCGCGCAAATGGACATGATGAGGCAAAATACGCACCACCTGTATAAATACGTAAATCCAATAGGCTCTCTTTCTGCTTTGTACACTCTTTCTCTGGAGATTGCTGAAACCCTTACAAGCCATACGACGGACTGTCAAACACCTCTACGCAGGTGGCCTCGACTGACGGAGGACCCCGGCCGTCATTCTGGTGGTGTGGTCATCATCATCGTTTGGGATGTGCACCATCATCATGAATTCAACCAACTACTTAAATCATCCATTGAATTGGAAAACCACCCGACGTTCTAGTTGTTTTTCAACGCATGAAAACATTGTAAATTGCCCCATACAATATTTTTATGCTTGACTTTTCATTTCATCAAAAACTAATTTTCGACTAAAAAAAGCCGTATTCTATGGACTGGAGACTCCTCCGACCAGTTTCGTATGACAAAGCCACACAAAACCTTTCGGCACAATACGGACGCACATAAAACTCCTCAAGTTATTTGTATCCGTTCAGATGCACCTTTTGAGTGTACGGAGCGCAAGCGAGACGAAGGGATGATGACGGTGTGGTCGTGGTGGCCAAGCACCTTGGGTTTTCCTTCGCGATCGCGCGATTACTTCATAGCTTTCCTCGTTGCCGTGACACGGAAATTCACCTAAAAATGTTTGCAACGCCGCCGTTCGTTGTTGTTGCCATTTTCTTCAATTTCACGGTGTCTTCCTAAATTGTTAATAGCTTTTGACTTTTAATTAACGCATTGCAGAAATTTCTGCAATCCACTGCGCAAATCTATTGTCACCGAGGCTGTTGCTGCCAAGTACATTAACTGAAATTGAAATGCTCCGTTTTATCACCCGCTGCTTTTGCGCATTTACTCAAAACAGGTACTTTTAGTTACACAAAAATAATCGCTCGTAAGTCAGTCAACGATGGATCCGTAGAAGGAAACTTCTTTTTTTTGCCGCCAGAAGGACGACGTACGATGAGGGTCAATTGCACCGGCTGTGAGAGCAGCGTCTTTTACATATTTTTTTTGCGCCAAGCGTTTTTGTCCGACGACGTCGTTTTTCAAGCAATTTTCATCCATCTTCACTCACAGTCAACTACGTACTTTACCTTTTGTTATTGAAAGTGGCATCTTAAAAAAGTGATTTCCCTAGATGTTGATTATTGTTATTTTTAGTTAGGCAAAGGAAAGAAAAGCGTGTGACTCTCCTAACCTTGATCACTTTGCGGGTTTTCATTGTAATGATTGTAATCTTGCTGAGCAAGTTCAAACAATTGGCTCAAACGGATCAAATAACTCAAATATACGCTCATTTTTACCTTGACAACACGCAAGAACTCTCGGATTCCTTCAGCCCCATCTTTGTGTTGTTTCACTGTTGCCTGTAATATTGTTTTCGCGATTTTACAAGTATTCGTGGTATAAGAGCGTGACGATGACCAATCCCCTACTGGTATTGTTGTCTATGCTTTCAACGTAACAGCAGGAAGTTTGGCCAGTCCCAATAGTCAATTTTGTGTTTTCTGCAAGAGTGAGAGGACTTCAATTTCTTTCTTTCTTTACAAATTGGAGTAATGGTCACTTATTTTGATTTCTACCTGGAAGCTAAGGCCAAACACACTCTACAAACAAATATGAGTGTGTGTAGCCAAATGCGCACTCACTGTCAATTGCTCTTCGTTTCCATATCTTTTTCGTTCACACCTATCCTTCTACCGGTCAGCTTGAATCCTTTTCCCCCTCTGGCTGGTTTCTTTTGTGATTTTTGTGATGTGCATGCTTTAATCACTTGAATCGTTTGTATCATTTCTATTGAATACCCGTTTTCAATCTTTGCCTTTCTTTGATTTTTTATGCAAAACCATTAAAAATTTCAGGTTTATGTCGATGTGCTAGGTAAAGCCATGCAGCGTGGTCGATCTCAGTCTGCTTCACCCCTAAAGTCTCCTGATATTCAGAAGGTTATCTACCTATCCATAGCCATTACAGTCAATTTATTAGGCGTAGCATGCCTATTTATTGCATGGAACGCCAAAGGCATAAACAACGTAAGTAGTTTCGTAGAAATAAATATTCGACGCTCTCTGTCACCTCCTAATAACCAACCTCATGCTTGACATAAATTTTTCCTTCAAGGCCGTCACCCCCGTCATAAGTACTACTTTTACAGGATAATTTCTTATGGGCAGTGCTCCTTGTTTCCATTGTAACTGGATGTGGAGTCATTGTCTGTTGTCTCGCTGCATTTTTTATCCGTCGTCCTTGGCCGAAGCGCGATGCCTGTAAGAAACGTATATTTGACGTTCAGGTAAGTGAACGACATGCAGTCTCTCCTTTCCCATTCGTGACATGCATCACTCATCGCCACCCTTGCAGACAGTTTATCCTACTCCGGAATTTCAGTATTTTACAAATACCATGCTGAATCGCGTGCAGACAAAAGCAAGCTCACGAGGATCAGGTACGAAAAAATTAAAATCATTATCAAAAAAGCAATTTAACAAAAACAAATTAATTTTAGATTTTTCGGTGGTATCGACCGCTCCAGCTGGGTCACCACAGCCACAAAGAAAAGCCGACGATTCATCAATGCTTGAATTTCCACTTTCACCAAACGACTTTACAACGAACGATCGTCGTGAAAACGGTCGACGATCAAGCGCAAATCTTACGACAACAACGTGTACTGGCGATAACCTTGAATTATCGTTAGAATCCGCCTTTTCTCCCCCGCCGCATCACAGAAGAATCAATAACATTGACCAACAAGATAGATTCGTTTGACAACGCCGGCACCAGCTGCTGGTTACGCTAGCAATGAGAAATACCCAGTTTATAGCCTTAGCATTTTGTTGACCTCAACTATATTCCTATTTGTTGAAAGACGAGTAAATATGTGCGATGAATAGAAACAATGAAGAACAATACAATAATATTTGAATACACATGCGATGCAGAAAATAATACCAATTTATCGACAAAACAAAAGTTGTAGTATTTTTTTTTCACAAAAGGTGACCAATCATGATTAAATGCTACTAAAGTTGCTCCACACAAACAATCTCTCAAAGATATCGTTACCCGATGTACACAGAGATCTATGTACAAGATCTGAATTTACTCGCATGTATATATTCGAGGTGTGTTCATTAATGGAACACACCAATGAGCTGTCTAAAAGTTAATTCTTGGACTTTTGTATTGTTTATTGTTGTCATTATTCATGGAGTTTACAGAATCCATATCTATGAAGGCGATACTGATGTATTTGTCATTTCATCAACGTATTATGCGACTTCATCGATGTGAGTTTCTTTTTGGCTGTGAAAAAAATTAAGATTGATTTTTCAGATATAAACCCAATACAATAGTGATTCTATTTAACGCCAAAAAAAGTATAAGCCAAAAAATTAGACTAGTTTGCCGGTCAGAAAATACAACACATCAGGAAGAAACTGTAATGACTACCAGGTTCGCCTATAATCCAACCAGAGAGTGTAAATTGAGCACATTTATCGCAACTTGCACCTCCGTGGCCGAACCCTTGAATCTTACGCTTTCCAAATCAGGTAATGAAGAAGCAGCACCGCTACCTCTCCGATACGCGTACGACAAACCATCTGCGGTAACGGTCTGTTTCTCGCCGTTGTTCTACTTCGAGCAATGGCAACTACTCCTGACTAGTTTGGAAATCTACAGAAATTTCGGCGCGGATTTACAAGTTCTGTACATCCAAAGCATTCTGCAAAATGTATTTGACATTATCACAATTTATCAGAAAAGAAGGGAGGTTGCTATAGAGTCCTGGGCAACGCATGAAATCAGCGCGGAAGAAATAGAGAGAATTGGAATGAATCCCAACTTTGAGCTTGACTGGCGCAATCAAGCAGCTGCTCACACTGATTGCGTATTAAAGTATCGTGAATCGGCCGAGTTTATTATCATTGGAGACATCGACGACGTTCTGATACCGAAATTGAAGCCAAACTACTTTCACGAATTTCAGAACGCTTTTTCGCTGTCAAACAACGTGGCCAGTATTAGTTACCATAGGCTGAATGTAAAACTGATTCGAGGTAAGATATTTTTTTAATTATCTAGGCTAAGTTAAAAAATACCGGATCGCAAATTATTTGAACGTTTATAAAAAAACAAATATATAAAAACGACTCTGTAAACAAATTTTCAGCAAGCAATTTAAACTCGTTTTCAATTGAAAGCACACTCATGAAAGCGATACTTACACAAGAACAAGAAAATCCGAAATACGTCATTCGAACCAATTGTACAGAAACAGCATGGATACACTGGCCGGGAATTACGCTAATGAACACAAAAATGCTCCAAATGCCGATAAAAAATTCTATGTTACACCTCAGGAACTGGAGAAAACCCTTGGATAACTTCAATTTTAACGCATCGACATCCGTGCTTTCGCACTTGACAAACAGAGATTACCTGCAAATTCAGAAGCGCATTGACCACTTATCACTAACCAAGGAGTACAAAAAGCTGCCGGCTAAAAGCATATACACCGAGCTTTTGACAGAATGCTACGAGGAGATGTTCTACGAGAGAAATCGACAGCCCCACATTTGTCCCGGGCCTGCAAGATGCAAAATCGCAGCAGTAAAAAGCTCACCCTGCGTGATTGCAAAAAAACCACTACGCAGGTACAATCTGGCTTCGAACTACAAAATATTTGCTGCGAAAAAAAGCATGTTTATGACGATAAAAAATGGTTGTTTTTTATAAGATATCATGGAAGAAGAAATAAATTTAATTTGAATTGAAAATCGCAGGCCTACAACTATTGGTGAATAAAAAGCAAGCAGATATCTGTTGTGCATTTTCAATGCTCTTACAACGAAAATTGTTCAGATTGTTTTAACATTTTTTTGCTCCGATCTCTTTCAATGTGATCGCTGTGAATCGGCTTTTATACAACGTCTAATGAGATAAAATACGCTTACCGTTTGCAGCGTGGTTGCTAATGCGTTCTGTTTGCGTGACCGAGTAATTGCGATTATTCTGGGTCGTGTAGGTTATAAACTAAAAGTGGATAAATTCTAGGTAAAATATGAGTGTTACCAGCACTCCTCGGCGGCGTCCAACTATCGATGCTCGTACGCCAAAAACACCGTCCGTGATGCTTCCGACTATACGGGATATGCTGCGCGTTCATGTCATTGAAATTGGAACTCGTTGGGTTCGGTGAGTGAATTTACTCTAGTGTGAATGCATGTTTTGATTTTATGAGTTAAGTTATGGGCTCTGCGATGAAATGCTGCCTCGAAATTGGTTTCCGGCAACACTCAAGTGTCCTATGACGGGTAAAACCGTGAAACTCATTAACCGGAATTACTCAGATGAAATACAAAAGTTTTACCTGTATGCCTACTTCAAGAGTCGCCTCGGAGGTTTTTTCACTAGTTTCACCTGTGATTGTCGCTGCATGTTTATTGACGACCTCGTCAGCGATAGCCGTATTATGCATTTTTTTGCCCAATATTATTATGAAACCGTTAAAAACCCCCTTCATTCCTACTTTCCTTCACCCGTTGCTATTTCGTTGCTTTTTTCTGCGCCCACTGGTCTTTACGTCAATATCGGTTATTCGTCCACAACTATCATCCCAGTAAGATTTGTTTTTTATACTTTAAAATGAGGCTATGTTTTTATTGTTTTAGGTTTACGAGGGTTATGTTGCTTTTCCTGAAACACAGTTTACCGCTATCGGATCCAAGACGCTTCATACCGTGTTCAGGGACTATATGATCTCATGTGGTAAAATTCGCATGCCCGACGGTCGTATCAGAAAAATTAACAACCATGATATCGAAGAGATGGACGAACACAACTTGTTTGAAGAATTCGTCAATGAATACTGCATTGCTACCAACATGGCCCGGGGTCAAGTTATTCAAGCCTGTCGCGTGCCTGATCTTGGCAAGAACACACAAAGGGCTCATACCCGTTATTTGCGTCGTAAGAAGAACGTCGAGTACACCTATGCACGCCAACTATACGAGGACGAAAATGATGTGATGATTTTTCACCGGCGATACGGTGAGCTTTTGATGTCGGGAGACCGTTTCTTGCGTATCAAGCGTGCACCCAAACAACCCAAAGTTGACGAGCGGAAGAACATCAAGCTGCCGTTTAAACTAGGCAAGAAGATCGAAATTCCGTTTGGTCACAAGAAAATCATCATCGACGGATTTGTGCGTGAATGGGCTGCCGAGATTTTCTTCCGTCATGATTACGCGACCGGGGAATCGTCGATTCCGGAACTCATATCGAACGCTATCAGCGATGTAAGTTTATTAAAATTTGTTTTTAAAGACTTTAGTGAGTGTCTTTTTGTACCTTGCAGGCACCAATTGACTACCGCAAAGCTCTTCTCGAAAACATCATGCTTGTTGGTGGCGTGGCTGCGATGCGTGGCATTAAAGGTCGCCTCAAGGCAGAACTCGCCGATGTCATTCGCAGCAAGTTTGGCGACAAGTTCGGCAACCTTCCAGAGCACATTGCTTTTCGACGTGCTCTTACCAATAAACCCTTCGAAACGTACGCTTCCTGGCTTGGAGGTTCGCTTTTTTTCATGTGGATTTTTTTATGACTTGCTTTTTTTCAGGAAGTTTGACCGCTCATCCTTACAAGACCGTGTTTCGGCGTTACTACGTGGCATATGCTCGCGAGCCGCTCGTGCGTGAGGACCGCGACCATTCTTTGGTGCCTCCTGATTGGAAGTACAAATAATTGTTTTTATTGTTATCGCAAAGTTGTGGTATAAATTATTTCAAGCTTTTTTTTACGGTTTAGACATTACTGTGCATGCTTTGAAGCTCGTGAAGCGGTATGCTAGACGCCGAGGAAGTAGCATTGATTGTTGCCCTGCGGTCTTCGTTTCTAGGCAATGTCAGGAGATCGTTGTTAGCCAGAAGTCGTTGTGTATCGGCAGCCGATGGTGGCAGGGGAAACGCCCTGCCACCACCCCTTGCATGGCTCCGAGCCGTAGGACTCATCTCGCTGCCTAGAGCGCAATTTCGCGAATTTGTAGCCTGTACGGAAGGTGGGGGCCTGTGACGGGCCAGGTTGCTAGCCAGGCGTCCATAGAGAAACCAGTTAACTGCGGAGTTGATGTATGGGAATATGTGGGCACAGTAAAGAACGAGCATCGTATTCTCAGATGCGTTGGTAAGCTCACGGAGTTCACGTGATTCAAAGAGATCGACATAACTCACGTAAACGACGCCTATCCAATAAGGCGTCCAGCAGGCAAAGTAAAATATGGCAATTGCAGCTATGTACGCTGTGACGCGTTTCATGGGTATCATGCTGCGTACTGAGATTTTTCGTTGGTGCTTTCTGAAGTCGCATAAAAGATTAATCTTTTAATTAATTATATTTGACGTCCAAGAGAAAAGAATAGGGAACAAAAAACTTGCCGAATCTTAACCAGCAGACCGATGTTAAACATAGTTATGACAAAAATAGGAATAACATATCCGACCACAAAAGTCGAGCCTGTGAACCAGAAGAGGAGATACGTCGGCATGCCGTCTACGCATTTGTAGACGTGTATTGTCACACTTCCACCACCTGTATTATTGCGATGAAAGACCATAAAGCTTTTTGCTCTTGCAAATATCTGGAAATGCTTTTTTCTCCCGTGTGCAACCAAATTAGGGGAAACCAACCAGAAGTGGTAAGAGCACAAGTGTGGCGATTCCAAAAAGACAGGCAACAATTATGCTAGTTGTTCTTGTGCTTCTTCTTGAAAAAGTTTGTGGATAGGCTACGATAAGATATCGATCAATACTCATTGCCGTAATCTGTAAAATGACGTGCCCCCTTCTTCACTTTTTCTTTCGACCCTTGAAAGTGCCCCTGACACATGTGCAATGTCATTTACCCGGTAATGAGATGCAAATGGAAACTCACTAAAAGCGTCGACATGATCCGACCGACAGAACCAAATAGGTGATGCACTTTGCACGCAGCTGTTCCGAAAATCCAAAATCCTATCAGGCTGTCGACAATGGCTAAAATAAAGAAAAATTTTATTGTTTTTTGTCCTAATGGAAGTCATGATGTCGTGTATAAAAATAGAAAAGAAAAAAGTGCTCTTTACCCCATGGCAAACTGAGCAGCACTAATGTGTCGACGATGCAGAGAGCTGCTACGTAAATTCTGAACGAATCGTTCGTGGATTTCGAACCATTGTTTCCGGATGATTTCCTTCGGACCGGTGGTGAGCCGATTCCAAAAATGACTGTTAGCGTAGACGAGTTACCGCATATTCCGATGACAAAGCAGATAAGATAGACGGAAGCTACTGCAAAAACGGTGAAGTCCGGTTCTTTGAGAGACGGATACATAACTAAAATTTATTACAAAAAATTGAAATGATTTGGTCGTGTGCAGGATGTAAGGACAAGGTTGTTAAAGACAATGGAATTTTTTCGGGCTTCAAACTTTTGTGTTGTAAAATGCATACCACGTTTTTAGAATTTTTTTGTCCCTAAAAAACATACCAATGTCCTCTTTGTCTTCCGCAGATTGCATGGTTGTCTGAGCATCTAGGATAGATGGGGTTGTTTCCGTGGTGAGGGCATTCATCTTTTGGATACTGTAAGAAATATGCAGGTTGTATCCAAGTAATTAACCCCTCAAGACTGACACGCTTCTTTTTTTATGGCTTTCGGATGGGCCAAAAATAAAGCAAAAGTTTTACATACACAGAGAAAAAATGAAATATCACAAAAAATAGGTATAATTATGTTTGTTTGTGTCACTGAAACACAACGAACTTTTGCACTTCGCAAGGAAAATATAATATAATATCCTCAAATTAGATGTTTTATATTTTTAAACAAAAAAAGTTATTTATTTATTTTTTGTTGAACGGCACGAAAATGAATTGAAGGACATCAAGGGTACTCTGTGAGAGAACGTAGACATAACAATGGTCGACGCGGGTGTCGTCGAAACATAAAATACGCCACAAACAGCGTTTTGATGCCTTCGGCAGAAGGGGCAGGCTATAATTCTTGCCCTTTTTGAGAGTCAACCTCCGCCTCACAACTGACTTACAAAAATCACAAAGGATAATAGTAAAAAGGAACATAAAATTTTGAAAAAAACGAACGCCCCACCGTGAACATTGTTTTTGGATTTGGCACCAACATTTTTATTCAACGAATGGAATGAAAAAATAATTCCAGTTAACTGCTTGTTGCAAAACTACAGAGAATTTTAAAAGTGTGCAAACTTTTTTGTGCAAGCAACCAAATGTCAAATTGTTCAATTTTTCACTTATCAAAAATTTTTTTTGCACAAAAAACGGTACAGATAGATATCGAAACAGAGCCCATGCTAGCATGCTTGTTGACCTGCGGTTTTCTTGAAATTAACTTTTCATTAAGCGGTTTGCGGTTTCTTCTAGGGTGAAAAGTACCAACAACAAAAAAATAAAAACAGCAAAGTTTCTTTTTTTTATTTCCGGTTAAGTATGCTGAAAAACAAAAAGCAAAACACATTACGATGATTTTCACTGATTGTAACCAGATGACATGTGGTGGCACAACACATACTTGACTCATTAATCAGGCACTGATGAATTACCATATTTTATGTATCTTTTTGTTTCTTCATGACAGTACAAAAAATTCAGTGTATTTTTTGCTGACGGCAACATTTGGTGGGGGATGAACTAAAGAGTAAGCAGAAAATGATGCGAAAATATGTAACACATTTAAACGTATTAAAACATAGTTTTTTAGTAACATCATTTAATACGAATGGAAAAAGGCGCCGGATGCTATCAAACAAATACAGATGTCAAAATTTGAAAAGCGAGATTTTCTACGTATGTTTGAACAAAATTAGATACGCCAAAAAAATGTTGAACCGAGCCGTGAGATGAAGAAGAAAAAAAACAATGAGATTAGCTCGGCGTCCCTACTGAACCGGCAAAACATTACTCCAAAAAATTGGCGCATTTTTATTATTATTTTTTATTCAAGTATTTGTTTTAAATTTTAATGTTTAAAGTCGGGGTACGTATAAAGTCAAGCGGTGGAGACAACAATGAATACGGCCAGTTAGCTTCACAAGGTTCGAGCCATAGCTGCTCGCCCTGGATCGATGTACGCGGGCCACCCCTAAAAAAACAAACACGGTAATTCACTTCCGCGTGAACCGTGCCTGACAAAATTTATTATGTCTTCGCATAAACTTAAGTCATTTAATTTTGTTGCGATACATGATACAAATTAGGTTTGAAGCCGTTTGCAAAGGAGATCAGCCTGAAAGATGTATACCGTCCTTGTTTTTTGCATTAATATTTTGTTTTGCTCTGTAGTATGTACATGTATAGATAATTTTAATATTATTGTCGCCCTTATTCAAACAAAAGAATATCGGTTTTATGTTTTTATTTATGTTTTTACGTTTAAAATAACATAACACGCAATAACCAATTATTACACATGTTTGTTTTTGCAAAAAAATTGGCAGTGTTTATATTTAGCAGGTAGTTACAACAATGATAACAGCATTTTTTGTCCATATTAATGTTGGGCTGATTTACTGTGGCTGAAAGGCGTAACATATGACATCACCAAAAGATGCTTGGCAGTATTTTTCGGTGTATGCCACGTAGCTAAAATCAGAATTGGCACAAATGACATTAATCTTAGCGCCAAATCGATGCTCTGCGGCTTTTTGAATCGCTCGCTTGGAGACGGAGGGGTCGTTTGAAATGTTCTGAAAAAAAGGTGAATGACGTTTAGACCATATGTTAGAGAAACAGGTTTTGTGTTATTTTGATTGCGAATGTTAGGCAAGAATCCCTTTTGCATCAGTACATTAACGTATTACGCAACAGAGTTCAAAAAAGTTTTTTTTTACATTGCATACAAAAAACCCATCATGCTACTTAAAAAACCTTGTTTTTGTCAACTCACTTCCTCTATGATGTTTCGGAGTTTTTCACTGTTGCACGTAGGATCGTCTTCCATCTCGACCGACATCGCCGAGAAAATTTTTGAACCATGCGTTCGCGCCCGCATTGCACGGAATCGGCAAGGTGAACCGCAGCGACAGCAGCAGTCATTGAAAGCCGGCATCGGAGCTACGTAGGACGGTGGCGGCAAGTAGCCGCCACATGGAGAGGGCGGCGGGCACGGTAGAGGCGGGGGTGGCGGTGGCGGGAGTGGAGGGCAAATCGGCGGAGGAGGACAGAACTAAAAAACCTTTTTATCAAACGCCATCTTTGGAGAAAGAAATTACCGTCGGAGGGCATGGCGGCGGTAGAGGACAGGGCGGCGGCGGCGGAAGACAGATTGGAGGCGGAGGGCATGGTGGAGGCAACGGACGTAGGCATCCACAGCCACAACCGCCGGCAGCTGCGAGGGCTGGGAAGAAGGCCAATACTACTGTTGTGACCAAAATATTCATTCTAGAGAGCAGAGATGCGATCGAACGCTGTTGATATTGATAGTGCTATTCGAAGTTTCTTTCCCACACGACCTTGCCTATATATGTATTTGCCAAGCACAAAAAGCCCTAGACGCGTTTGGTAAACCGGTTGGGTACAACCCTTGTCCGACGACATAACGCCTGCTGCAAA
Source organism: Turbatrix aceti (assembly GCA_963969345.1). Classification (NCBI taxonomy): domain Eukaryota; kingdom Metazoa; phylum Nematoda; class Chromadorea; order Rhabditida; family Panagrolaimidae; genus Turbatrix; species Turbatrix aceti. The sequence continues at coordinate 965,169 of OZ017770.1, read as the reverse complement.
TCCCTGAAGGTTGACGCGAACAATCCAGCCCCCAAGAAGATGTCTGGCGCAAGGGCAGCCAGCACCAAGTTCGGGGTAACTTTCACTCATCCTCAAACCGGTAAAAAATTTTGGCGATAAACTGACTCACTTGGTTGAATGACGTAAGCGTGCCTTTGTTTCATTCCTGCCCCAGCGGTCACAGTAGAATGCCTACTTAAAAATATGAATCACAATCGAACGGATACTCTCATAGTAATCACGTAAGACGCAGCCCTAAACAAGCTTTTCGACGAATTGGAGAATACACTTGAGAATCCATTTGGCAGCCAATGTCAACAAAGCAACCATATTCTGGCCCAGTGACCACCTAAGGCAGCAAGGCGAAAAAAAACAATAATTTGTTAGGTTTTGACGCTGCCTTTTGGGAAAAATAGAAGAGATAATTTGTCAAGGACCCTCAAAGGCAAAACAATACGCATGATGCATTGTTTGACGGTATTTCATCCCTTTGGTCCGGGATCTCTATCAATTCTTGAAATTCAATTTGAATACATAAACACGTAGAAGGATCGTTCTATCAACCTAGATAAAGCTAAACAACAAGGACGTATTTATCAAAAACATGGTACAATAATGAGTATTCTGGTCGTGCGAAAATTCCCTGGAGTCTTTGTTGGCACGCTACCATTCAGGTCCAATTTTTTTTCTAGAGCATGTTCTTTGATTATATTCTGATTTTTATGTTACGTTTATCATTTAACCTTTCACAGTAAAGGTCTATCTTAAAGCTGTTGTTTGTTCACTAAACTCCTACTATAACGGAAATCACAAAATTCCTGTTATGATTATCTAGTAATTGGCATTTAACAGGCAAATTGATACACTTTTTTGCCATTATGTGCAAAATATGCGTGCCATGTGATGTATTGCTATGCAATTTTCTCGCTTTCACGTTTTGTCCATAAACAATAATTAAAGCAAGTTGTAAAAATTTAGATGTGAATTGATAGTATGTAGGCGACCTTCGTAGATATGCATTCAAAAAAAAAGAATGCGGTTGCTGGGTTTTTGCTTGTCGGATGGTGTAAAAGTGCATAGAAAAATTTTTAATACTTGATTAATATGCTTTAGGTATGCATACGTCACCGTGGCGTAAAAAACATGTGTGCAACTTCGTCTTTACCAAAAAAAAATGTCTGTTTCGAACCTTCTTGCTTGAGAGAACGCCCAGTGATGCCGGCTATGGTTTCCGTAGAAAACGTTCCTGTCTTCGTTTCTTTTTATAATTTGTGTCTACAAGTTTTCCAACCCAAATTAAGCTCAGGCTGTGAAAGAATGCAGTCCAAATTTGATTATCACCATTGAGAAACACGAAACCGTGTTATTATCGCGGATTATGTATTGTCAATCGATGTGTCAAAATAATTTGCCCAAAATTATAAATAAAATACGGAAGCCACGCGGGAAAAAAAGAAGAATTCAGTCCCTTTGTTTTTTTCTGCTTCTTGGATTTCTCTCCATTTGTTGTTGTGCATAAAAAAGACTTCGGTGTGTGTGTGTATGTTTTTTTTCAAACCACCTATAGCGTTTTTTTCCCTTTTTTTCCTTTCGGTGATAAAAAAGAAACCATCTGAAGTACATTTATAGGCGGAGACAGTCGAGATGGCCAATGAGGTAACAGGTCGCGAGTTCTGACTTTGACGTTATTTCAGCGTTGATGCGGTCAAATTAGGAAATATGGAAGAAACGTGGAAGCTGGTCATATTATCCATTACTTACAGCGTAACTTTTTTGTTTGGCTTTACAGGCAATCTATGGGTAATGATCGCTCTCTGCAGAAGAGCCAAGTGGGTTCCCTTATACTTTTTTTCGCAACTCGCACGTGAAAAAACTGTGAATTGTAATTTGTAGAATATTTCGTGCGGTGAGAAAACAATCGACACTTCCGCTGTCTGCCAGTGAGAGACTACGTGTATTCATCTTTGCCTTAGCCTTTGCTGATCTTATGGTCTTGCTTACCATACCCATGACAATGCTAAACATTTTGGCCGGAATGTGGTATTTTGGGGCGATCGTAAGCCTTCTATATAATTGACATCACCATAGAATACCCTTTAAGATGTGCTCAGCTTACGTTGCCATTGATCGAGGAGCGAAGCTATTTTCTGTCGTCATTCTGACTACCCTCAGCTTGCAAAGGTATCTTGTCGTCTGCAAACAATGGAAAATGGCAATGTCAAAGACCATCGCGACATTTGTTCCCCTGATTATTGGCATATTTGGAAGCGTGCTAGTTCCCATACTGTGGGAAATGAAATACACTGAGGTTCTTGTTGCGGTATGTTTCTTTTGTCAAACTTTTTGTTCCTTACTTTTGTATCTATTTTTGTCTAAGTTTGAGGCAACTCACAGACCAAACTGCAGAAACGCATTTTTTTCTGGATTAATTAAAATTTTCACCACCTTTATGAAAAAATATTTTTTAATCAAAAGGACATGTTGAAAGTCATAATGCGATGACATTAATTTTAAGTTTGAATTTGATTTCTTTTTTTTTCAGCGTGATAATAAAAACATAACCCATACAATATGTCTCACAACAATGGATCCAAGTGTACAACGAATTTTTAACCATTACACCTTTTTTTGTGGATTTGCTATTCCATTTAGCGTCATGGCAATTTGTTACATCTTTCTCGTCCGGCACGTTAAAAATAAATTCCGAGAACGAAAGGGTAAGCGTTGTTGTTATCCTATCAAATACTACCATCAATGAGGCGTTAATTAACAAATAGTTGTATTGGATAAATCATTTTGCGTAGGGAAAAACAAGAAAAAAAGGAAAGAAACGTATAGTAAAAATAAATTTGCAAGAAAAAAATAAGTTATACAGCGGAAGAAAATATTACGTGTTTATTACGTAAAACATAATTAATTAACTATTCAAAGTTTAGAATACAGACCTGCAACCATTGTTCGAGAGCCCCGCTATATGTGTGAATTAACCAAATCCATTTGGAGAATCAGCATATTTCACTTTACGTGTTGGGCACCCTACTGGTTTTTTGTGGCTTCCCCCTACGTGGCACAATACGTCAATTTTACAAATATCAATTTTTTGTCTACGTGGTATGAAAGACTGGCAATCAGATATGCTTAACTTTTTTGATTTATAGGTGGATGACCGGACAACTCATCGCAAATACACTGCCTTGCATAAATTCAGCTGGTAAAGCGAAGGAGTAAAAGTGACACTAATTATTCATAAGATACATTTTCAGGAAATTGGATTCTTTACGCCTTTCTTAATAGAGATGTGCGCTATCACATTGTTCGTCGGGCTACAAAAAGCACACGTTGTGAATTTCATCCAGTAACTGTGGCTTATCGGCCAGCTTCCGCCTAGAGAAGGACAAATAAATATACGCCAGCAAACCATCATCAAAAAATACTAAGATCAGGAATGTTTATATTCAAATGTGTTACATGTGAATTGCTTCATTAATTGTTATCCATCTGTGTATCAAAGAGGGTTCAGACTTAATAATAAAAACGCGGTAATCAAGAATGATGAAAACCCACGCAAGAATTAAAGGTTGCGGGATAAATGATGAATGAGTTTTTCCCGTGAATCAATGACATATCGTTGACCAAAAACTGAACTGCAGATAGTTCAGTTATTAGATTACGTGGTCACATACGACTCACAAAAAATGTTCGGGATTCGAAATCTTATCATCCAATCTTGCCGAAAATCATCTACCGCTCGGCTTGAGCTTGTGGGCCAGCTTAGAAAAGAACTAGCGGGTATTAAGGTTCGTCATTTCGCAAAATTTAGTCAATTATTGGTTGATTGCATTTCAGGATGCCGGAACGTACAAATCGGAGCGAATTATTACCGGTCCGCAGGGCATGGAAATCAACATTGCTGGAAGTGACAAAAAATTACTCAATTTTTGTTCAAACAACTATCTGGGCCTCAGCAGTCATCCTGACGTCATTGCTGTTCGTTTGGTTTTGAAAATGTGGAATTTCAATTTTAACTATAATTTATTGCAGGCAGGCAAAGCAGCAACGGACTCGCATGGAGCCGGCATGAGTTCTGTCAGGTTTATTTGTGGAACGCAAGACATCCATCGCAAGCTGGAAAAAAAAATTGCTAAATTCCATGGCCGTGATGACGCCATTCTCTATGCATCATGCTTTGACGCAAACGCTGGAATTTTTGAAGTTCTTGCAGGTATGAGAAAATAAAATGCGCACAAATAAAGTAAAAAAAGTAATGATTTCGTTTTAGGCAAAGAAGATGCAATCATCTCGGACGAACTCAACCACGCGTCCATTATTGACGGAATCCGGCTCTCAAAAGCCAAACGCTTCCTATACAAACATTTAAACCTGCAAAACCTGGAAGACCATCTAAAAGCTGCCCAGGGTGAGTCATAAAGTCATATAAAAAATCCCAAATAAACACAAAATGCAAATTAAGATTGTCGACGCCGAATCATCGTAACAGACGGAGCGTTTTCGATGGACGGTGACGTGGCTCCTTTGCCAGAAATTACGCATCTGGCAAAGAAATACAATGCTCTACTTTTCGTAGACGAATGCCATGCGACAGGATTCCTTGGCTCAACAGGCCGCGGTACCGAGGAATTATACGGCCTGAATAATCAAATAGATATCATTAATTCCACGCTTGGCAAGGCTTTAGGCGGCACGATGGGCGGCTATACAACAGGTCCACAGGAACTCATCGATCTGCTACGTCAACGATCGCGGCCGTACCTGTTTTCCAACTCACTAGCACCAAACTTGGTGGGATCAAGTTTGCAGGTGTTTACCATGCTACTTGAAAACAACACGTTTGTCCAATCTATGAATTCCAACGTCGAGCGTTTCCGCACACAGATGAAATCAGCTGGATTCAACGTTCTGGGCAACCCTCAGCATCCCATCTGCCCCGTTCTGCTTGGTGACGCGCGACTCGCTTCGCAGTTTGCCGACGCACTCCTCGAAAAAGGCATATACGTCATTGGATTCAGTTTTCCTGTCGTACCGCGTGGCCAGGCACGAATCCGAGTCATCGTCTCGGCCGCTCATTCGCATGAACAGATAGATAGATGCGTAGAAGCATTCACAACGATTGGAAAGAAACTAAGCATTATCTAGACAGTGTATTGCATTGAACCTAACTTCTAAGATTCATAAACACAACAAAACAAAAAAAACCTGGCCATTCAGGCAAACGAATGAGGCGTCTGCGGTTTGAGAGGGTCGAAAACCTTTGGATCATTGATGTACTTCGGATCCTTGACGAAGATGGGCATGTATCCTGCGCGACGGCTCAGAGCAATGGTCTCGAGAAGGCGCTTCTGCTGCTTCGTGCACAAACCCGTAACGTGACGATCGTAAACGCGTCCCGAGAAGCTCGACACGAATTGTTGCAAAAGTCGGGTGTTCTTGTAATCGAGCTTGATATCATGCTCGCAGAGCAGGCACTTGCGCTTAGACTTCTCGTAGGGATTGGTGTCGATCGTGATCGGCTCGTCGGGATCGACGCTTGTTTCCGCGAGATTGTGAACCGTCGTCGAAAGCGATCGAGCGGAGTTGAGACGCACGATGTGCCGCAGACGGCTTAGAACAGGCAGCATACCTGGAAAAAAGCAAGTGGATGAACTGCAATAAAACCCGCAGTAAAAAAACACGACTAAGGTTTCCGCATAGATGCAATGCGTCGACACAGAAAATTAATTCGTTACGAGAAACCAATCAACGTTAACAAACGCAACTCAAAACAAAATTCAAAGTTAAAAACATGATGAGTGGGATAAAAGCAACCACAAAACGCTGAATTGGATAGCAGAAGCTGAAATATTTATTGTCGACCAAACACCACGCATTTACAAAACCGCGAAGCAAGCCTGCGCGCTTTGTTGCATGTTGCCTCACGCTTTTACCTCAAACTTCAACATTGACATTTTTTGTCTGCAACAAGCTAGCTTCGACTTAATGTTGCGGTTTTTTTAGTATATACAGTTGAAAAAATTTTCTGCTCAAAGCAACGCTTTGTTTTTGCCGTTTGTTTTGTACTGAATTACAAATCAATGATGATAAATGTTTGATCGATGTTGAGGATTATGCGAATTTTACCAGACGGGAAGAAACTGTTCCTATGTGGCTTTTTTAATTTTTATAAAGCCTTCGACATGTAATTAATCGTCGGCGGAACACTTTTTGATAGTTCAAAACGGGCACTGATTTTTTATCCTTGTCGCAAAGTACAAACTGCACACTCACACGCAAAAGTGTCTACGGGTATCAATTACCTCTTGCGATTGTTATCTTTAATAAATTGATGGCGTTTTGTAAAATAGTTTCATGTCTCAAGCTGCCGTAGGTGACTTTCATCGCATTTTTTAAATATAACATTTACTTTTTGGTGTTCTTTTGTTTTGTGATCAAATCAAGATATATAATATAAAAAAATGTTATCACTCATACTGTACGCGTATCAATTGCTTTTCAAGATTGTTATCTTTTATAAATTAATGTTCCATACAGGTTGATGCCACTCAAGCTGCCGTAACTGCCTGTCGTCACATTTGCTGGATTCAAAATGACGCCTTCCAGTTGTTTTTTATCTCGTGCTGGACCTCTTCGCCTTAAATTTGGCCAACAAATTCGGCTTCTCTCATACAACGGTTCAGGGCTGAACGATGAGGTTCAACGATGCTACAAAAAACTTGATACGTCGTTCAACAATACAAAAGAAGCTTTCAAGGTTGGGTTGTTTGATCCTATCATGATTCTGAGTCCTACTTTTTCAGAGCAAGTCAAACCTGGAACTCATCAGAGGCATTACTGTCCTTCGCCTGTGCTCCATCAAGCCTCTAGTCCAACATAATCAACGCATTTTGGCTAGTTTACGTCGCGTCCTTGGTGAAAACTTGTTCAAGCGCCTTCTGAAGTCGACTTTTTATGGGCACTTTGTGGCGGGTGAAACCATAGAAGAATTGAAACCTACGGTGCAGAAAATCCGGAGATTTGGAGTCAAATCCATTTTGGATTACTCAGTAGAGTCTGACATTTCTTCCGAGGAGGTGGAAGATAAAGCTATTGAAGGCGTCGTCGGCAGCCAAGAACCCGCAAAGGTTGGCTGTTCTTTCGTGTTTCTTTTTGCAAGGTGTGATGATTAATGACGTTTGCAGGCCGTCCTGCACGTCATAGGCGAAAAAGCCGCTACCCAGACTCAGGAGCAGTACACAGTTCATCGCGAGTTTGCTGATCGCCGACGCGATGTCGTGAGTGCAAGGACATATTTCTATAACAGTGAAAAGGAATGCGACAAGAATGTCGAGGTTTTTTGTCGTAGCATTGATACGGTCGCTGAGGCAACTGACAGCGAGGGATTCAATGCAATCAAAATCACTGCTTTGGGACGACCTCAATTGTTGCTCAAACTCTCTGAAACCATTGCTCATACCCATAACTTCTTCAAAGCACTTACCGGAGCTAGCTGGGAGACTCTCGTACTAGGACGCATCAATGAGGATAATTTTCTTCTGCGACTTAAAGAATTTGGCATCAAGACGGACGACAAGATGGTTCAGGACTGGTTCAAGCGCATTGACTTTGACGCGGATGGCTTCGTCGACTTCTACGATTGGAGCCAGCTGCTGGACGAGCGCGTCGACTTGGCCTCGCTTTTCCAGATTCTAAACATCAGGACGGGTAAAGTTGAACCGCTCATTGAGGGACTTACGAAGCAGGAAGAACAGGAGGTAAAGGATTGAATTTAAAAAGTAATTGTAACTGAAAGGTGATTTTAGTGGTCCAACATGATGCAACGCCTGATTCACGTCGCGGATCATGCTGCACAGAAAAATGTCCGCCTTATGATTGACGCTGAGCAAACCTACTTCCAGCCAGCAATTTCTCGACTGACAATGGCACTCATGCGAAAGTACAACACGAAAGAAGGACGTATTTTGAACACATACCAAGCATACCTCAAGAGCGCTCTGACAAACATACAACTCGACATGCACCTTGCCCGAAGGTACAATTTTCATTTTGGATGCAAGCTGGTGAGAGGCGCTTACATGGAGCAGGAACGCAAACGAGCCAAGGTCGTCGGCTATGAGGACCCGATCAATCCGAACTACGAAGCGACAACCGACATGTACTACCGCTGCTTGAGACGCATCATCTCAGAACGGGAACAACGCGGCAAAGGCGAAGTCTCCGTTATGGTTGCCTCACACAACGAGGATGCAATCAGATTTGCCGTCGAGCTCATGCGTGAAAACAACATTGCTCCCAGCGAACGAGTCATCTGCTTTGCGCAGCTCTATGCGATGTGCGATCAGGTGTCCTTCTCTCTCGGACAAGCAGGTTACTCGGTGTATAAGTATGTTCCGTACGGCCCGGTAGAAGAAGTCCTACCTTATCTGTCACGACGTGCACAGGAAAACGGCGTAATGTTTGAGAAAGCAGAACGTGAACGCAAACTTTTATCCAAGGAGCTGCTTCGTCGTCTAGCTACTGGAAAATGGTTTTACAAGGTTCCGCTTTCCGCGTAATCTTCTAAGCTTATTTTCTCACATCAGACTAAATTCTTTTTGATTCAACGAGTGTTTTCCAACGTTTTAGAATAAATTTAATTGAAAGATTTACATAAGTATAAGTACAATGGGTACAGAAATTGATGTTGATTTCAAATCATGCGCCTGAATCTAAGCATTTTTTGACATCGGGAAACACATTTTTTTATTATCATTTATGCGACGCACGCTTCCGTAACAAAATAGCAAAAGAGATTTTTCGTAAAAAACATTTGACTAAAAAGTAGAAATAACAAAATAGCACAAAAAATGTTATTTCGATTTAGCCTGGTATCATAAATTAACAAAATATGATGCTTTCGACAGAAGTCAGGAGTCTTTGAGCTTTGTTCTTTACTTTTACTTTACTTTATTACTCTTACTCGTGCATAATTACTCAAGACACAATTAAAGAGACAGGTTACTTTTGTAATTGCAGGCTGAAGCGGCATCATTTTTTTTGTAAATAGTAAGAGGCGGAATGGGAATAACTTCTGTCGTTATGCCAAAACCATCGAGCAGTGCATAAAGCCAGCAGTCCTCTACGGCTGCGAAACCTGGGCACTCACCGACGCCGGAATCGAAACCCTCCAGCGGGGACAACGTCGCCTCGAACGTGCTATCTTAGAGGTGCGTTTGAGCGACAAAGTCCCATCCGAATCCATCCGGAAGCGCACCAAGCTCAAAGACTGGAACGAATCCGCCCGTCGCCGCAAGCAGAAATACGCCAAATCGCTCGCGACGACCGACGACGACAACTGGGCAGTCCGACTGTCAGACTGGCGCCCCACAGAAGACTACGTGGAAGCCAAGCGACCGCTAGGACGACCATGCATGCGCTGGACCGACGACCTCGCCATTGCCTACAACGCTTCTACCAAGGACTTCGATTTCAGACGGATTGTTTTTCTTTGATGACCCCTCTTCGTACGACCCCACTGATTTGTATAATCCCGTGTGTACGAGTAAGAGATAAATTGAATTGATTGAATTGAATTGAATTATGCCAAAACCACTGCCGATGTTTTAAACACACAATGCCGTACAAAACAATGCCGTAACATTAAGTGTTTGTTGCATTGCAATCGCGGTGTTCATGCTATGAGCCGTAATTGCTGAACGACAGATACAATCAATAGTAAAAGGAAACGACATCTTTCTTACTGCTTACATATACGAACAATAGTAGCTCATAGCACAACAACAACTATCGTGGAGATTGGACTACCCCACATGACTTTTATTCCCAGTGTTCAAGCACCGCGCAAACCTGTTTGCTTTATTTTTTTGATATGATTTTAATGTCATCTTTACAAAATTTAGTTTAAAAAATTTACTTGATTATTTTAGATTTAAAATTTCCAAGATAGATGAATTTTATAAGCATGAATTCAATACATTAAATTTGTGTTTTTCAAACCTCTTGAAACGAATGCGCGACTCTAAAAATAGTTTTTATTATAATAATATTGCTTTATCTTTAACAAAGTATTATTTTCTTGTAACGTTTTTTAAATTGTCAAGTAAAATGTACGATTGACCGACCTACGTGCTTTAGATTTTAGCCATTGCACTTTGTTAGTGGTGTTTGTAACACTGTGCAACAAGCACTATATAATGGTTTTAATTAATGATCTGACAGATTCACCGGAATTTGTTTTTGGAGTAAAATTTTTATTATTGTTTTAACAAATAATTATTGTGCTCCTATGAGAATACATTACGCTCGTTTGTTCTGGCAGGCTGTTTGTACTTTTAATCAAAAAACAGTTTTTTATAATGTTTTTACCGATTGCATGTGTTATTCGTGATAGTCTAATGTACAGTTTCCAGTAGTTTGTACTCATTAATAATTTTTTCGGATGAAAATATCACGGCTCCTTCAAACAGTTGCCAGAGCTGTTGAAGCCGATTCTCCCGCTAAGCTTAAATTGGCCTACGAACACGCAAAAGAAGCGGTTTTACACTTGCCTCTGGCAAAACGCGTAAATCCACGTGCTGTATTCACAAACAATGAACTAAACCTTCGTAAAATCGGTGTCTTTGGATTTGATTACGATTATACACTGGCCGTATACACGAAGAAGTTGAATGATTTGGTATATAGCTTGGCGGTGTCGAGACTTGTCAATGAACTTAAATATCCTGTCGAACTCTTGCATACGCCTTACGATACGGATTTTGCCATTCGCGGACTTCATTATGATATTCATAATAATGTGCTACTCAAAGTCAATGCATTTAACCAAATTCAGACAGGCACGGCTTACCGTGGCTTCAAAAAATTGTCCAAATTTGAAGCTCACAAATTGTACAAAAATTTTTCTATTCCTGAAGCAACAGATCAAGAGTTTCACCAGCTCATTGATTTATTCAGTTTGCCTTTCGCAGGAATGCTTACAACTGTTGTGGATTACTTTGACAAGCATGGCATTGCATTTGATCCCGTCAGTCTGTACAGTGATGTTCAGGTGGGTTTTTATTGGCTCGGGAAAGGGGGCATCAAATGAGGCGCTAAAATTTTACAAACAAAGGATGAACACATCTAGATGACTGCCATGACATTGATTTTGTTGTATTTTTTTTGTTCTCTTTCTTCCCAAAAAACAGAAAGGAAAGCAAGCTTGCTTAAAAAATATATCTAAGGATGCAAAAAAGGTACGCACAGCACAGACATTGCTGTGCTGTCTTGCGCGTTCGCACTTTGGCAAGCAGAGTGAGGTCGAATTTACTTCTTTGTTTTGTACTCTTTGTTTGGCATGCCTTTTTCATTCATTTTCTGGGCTGGTTTAAAGTCGTGTGTAATGAATTTTAACTGTATTTTCTTGCAGGAGTCAGTTAGACGGGTTCATGTCACTGGCGAGATGTACAGCCACGTTTCAAGCAACTTGGAAACGTATATACACAAAAATGATGGCTTGCGCGAGTACCTGGAAATGCTTGTTGCCGATGGCAAAGAACTGTTTATGATAACAAATAGTCCCTTTAGTTTCATGAACACCGGCATGACATACATGCTTGGAAAAGATTGGCGTGATTTTTTTAAGTACATAGTTGTTTCGGCCAGGAAGCCTTCTTTTTTCCGTGGTAATATGCCTTTTCGGCTGTACAATGAAAAAACAGACGGCTATGCCTACGACAAGGTGTCTACTTTTTCTCCACATCGTATCTATGCTGGAGTAAGTTTTTTCTCGCATTTAAACCTTAAAAACTTTACAATCTTGCAGGGCAACATTCGCAGCTTTTGGGAACGCGCTGAATTCAAAAGCAACGGTGTTTTGTACTTCGGCGATCACATTTACACGGACCTGGCAGAACCAATGCTCAAATTGGGATGGCATACTGCAGCTATTGTACCGGAGCTTGCTCGAGAAATCCGAGTTCAAAATCAGGAAAGTTACCGCACAACAGTTATCTGGATGGAAACGATAACTCAGCTCATTGAAAAATACCAGCGTTTTGGAGACGTCGATGCAGAGTGCAACGAAGTAATCAAAACCTGGGCTGCTGAGCGCCGAGAAATCAAGCAGGGATTAAAAGCAAATTTTAACAAGCAGTTTGGCTCAATGTTCCGTACTTATCATAGCATGACGTACTTCTACCGACGACTCAACAGGCTCGCCGATATTTACACAAGTCGACTTCCCAACTTACTGCCGTACGGCACGAGCTATACGTTTTTCCCTCGACGAAACCCTCTACCTCATGAATCGGAAGTTCAAGTTGTTGAACATGCCGATGAAATTGTTTCAGGTATTTAGGCACATAGTTTGTCATATCTAGATGACCAAAGAATTAATGTGAAAGATTTTTTATAAAATAAATGTATACGTTATTAGGTGTATTTTTGATCATATTTGGTTTGTAACCATACTAATTACTTTCTGCTTATGCGTTTTGAACACTCAATAATAATTTTATTTAGTATTGCAATGAGTACCGTTCCTGGAGAATTGATTGACGCCAACGATGCCACCATCAAGTCATGTCTTGTACGTTATTTACAAGTCATAGCCAATAATGAAGCAAACTTTTTCAGCCCGTCGGAGACATAAACGCACTAACTTTAGATGAATTGGAATCCATTTTTTATCATCATAGCGTTCAACACAAATACAAGTTAGCATTATCATTGTTGAAAATAAAAAAACCGATTATTTTAGGGACAGAATCTTGGACACTACGATTGATAGCCTGAATCGGATCTTTGACTTCAGAGATTCACATTATTATACTCGCCAGAATGTTTTGACGGCTTATCGAACAGAATTGGAGCACGGCAAAAAATCGGGCATGATTGAAGCGAATCCTACCGGTGAAGAATTTCTCGATATTAAGTTGAAGCGAAAATTTCTCGAATACGTTAGTGTTTGAATTCTTTGACCACATTACTCAATTCGTTTTATAAAAAAAACATTTTCAGGGTCACCATAAAGCGGGAAGCTACGTCATGAATCTCGTGAAACGTCTTTCTGAAGAAAAAAACATAAAAAAGACCACTGAAGTCCTCTGGGTTATTGGCAGTTTCAAAGAAAGATTATTCTTTAAGAAGCATGGATATTTTGTAAGTCACTATCCAGTTATGAATCATCGTGTACACATTTTGCATTTTAGGAAAACAATAGTGCAGAGCCGTCAAAGGTTAATAAAGTTTTGATGCACGACGGGAGCGAAGCCAGCTCACCACAAGTCTCCATTGATTTCACACCGTTCAATCAACAGACTTTTGTTATCACTAAAAATGGCACGGAAATTAATTACGGATTAATTCCTGCCCAATCGATCAGCTCTCCTCACGAACCATGGAATGAACTCCAGAATGCATCTCCCGTTTCCGAAGTGCAACAGAAAAGAGATCTGGATATTGCAGAGTTGAGTATTCAAAGGGTGCACAAGGGCCCCACCTATTTCATCCTGAAATCTAGAGCAATTGATCGCTACTGTGGTAGAAAACCGGACGATGTCACACGAACTGTTCCATTTACCAAAGAAGTTTTGAAAAAAGTCAACGTTATGGTGCCTTCTTTCATGGAACAACGTATGCCCCAGAAGCTTAAATTGATAAAAAATCAAAATATGGAAAAACATCTGCGCGATGTGAAGTTTTCTGATGTCTCCGATATCAACTCTGAGTGGACAACAATCAAAACTCATTTCTGGGACGAAGCTGTTCAACGTGACTCCGAACAATGCACGCGCTCAATTCCTTACGGGCCAAAGCTTCATGGAGATAAGGATTTACAAAAGAAATGCGAAGAACTGTTCCAGAAACAGTCTACTGGTCAATCTGTGCCTATTGAATTTGGTAAAGCAGATCCTCTTGAAGAAAGCGAATTGGAAAAAGAAAAAGAAGCCCGCGACAAGTGTGATTTGGATCGATATAATATGCTTCATGTCGGAGCCGATGCTATGCACTTTTTGAAATATCATCCATTGCCTCACAATGGCGAAGCTTCTACGTCTGACAATTGTCCCTTTGAAAAAGATGCTGCTAATATTCTTGCTCGTCGGCGGGAAGAAGGATTTACATCTGAGAAATACTATGATGAAGTCAAGAAGGATACCAAAAACAAGTACAGTGATAAGCTGAAAGACCCTTCTTTTGCTCACTTTGTGTTCACAGAACCTGATGAAAAGGAGGCATTCATGGAGGCGTGGAGTCGACACTTCTTGGATGGTGAATTGAAGACGACTGACGGTCGAACAATAAGCCTTTCAGAAGTTAAAAATGAACTACAAAAACAGTATCGTGCTGTTAATCGAAACGCCGAAGTTCCGATTTCGATAGCCAGTGATTCGAAAGTTATTCAACAACCCAGTTTTAATCCAAAACCGCTTTCTGTCGGCGACCGTGAAAAACTCATGACTCAATGTCGCGCTGCTCTTTCTATCCCGCCGAAAACTGATCTTCGTCCTCCGCCTTCTACAGGTCAAGTCGAAGACGCTGGACCTTCTTCATCGCAGACAGGCATTTTGCCACGATCACGGCCTAGTCGTGTTTCGAAAACAATAGCTTCGGAAGCCATATCTATAAACCTGGGTGACAATGGCCTTCAAAAGGCTAGTCCCGCATCAGTTCGAACGCAACCTAACACATCTACCGGTACCGTGGCTGTTCCTCGATTTGAAGCTCCAATGATTCGTTTACCGGTTAGAGTAAAGCGCGTTCCACCTTCTCGAGTCGTTCAAGGGGTCAAACCAGCTCAAGTTAAAGCCTCTGTTTCTACCACTCAAACTGCGACGTCTACTCCAGCAGCCGTCAAGCCGGCCCAAAAAGCTGCTACTGAAACTGCCGTGGCCAGCAAGATACCTACTGCTGAGGATGACAATATTCCGCTTGATGACGAAGCCGAAATTGATAAGATTTTGTCTATTCTGTCTACTCGAAAGGATTACAACAAAATTATCATAGAGCGTCAACGACAGATTACAATGACTTTTTCTGAAGAGTATGATGATTCGGACGATGATGATGAGCTCGATCCAAACGAAGTCCTCAAAATCAAAAATCCAGAAGGATATAAGTTTATCAAGAACGAAGATTTTTGGCTTCCTACTGATACTGAACATCCATTTCTGGGATTTCCTCAAAATGCCTGGACAGTATTTCACAACGTCCCCGTCGTGTATAAGCAAAAAAATGTTTACTGTTTGGACGCATCTATTAATACCGTGCTTTCGATTCGCTGTCAACCGTCGGTGACGTACTCAATTACGATGGAAACACAGAATCGGAAGCAGCCCAAGACAGATACGTGTGCAAGGTATTCCATTGGTGTCCAAACCGATACCATGATTGTTACGCCCGAGGTTGTCGTCTGCTTGGACGAACATCCGGTGCCGTACGATGTGACGGACTTGGAACAGCCACTTACGCACGATCTAAACGAAGATTATCTGAGCTCAGAGGTAATTTGAACTATTTAATAATATCGATTCTATTTAATAGTATTGTCTTTTCAGGAACTGAAAGAATCTGAAGAGCCGGTAGAAATCTATTCGTCTTACTTTGATCCTCTTGGCGTTGTGGGGCCAGAGTTCTTCTCTACCTGGGCTGGTGATTTGGCCAACGACATTTCCCTTGCGGACGTAGATGGATTCTGCGATATCGAAGATCATCGTGATATTCCAGAACTAGATCACGCCAAACAGTATGTTTTTATATTTCAAATTTTGGATCTATTTATTATGTTTTCAGCAATTTGACAACTTTCCATATTGAAGAAATTTTGAAAAAGTACCCGTCGACGGACAACGATACGATCAAAGGCATGTTTTGGATGCTTCTGGCCAACATGTCGTTTGTCGAGGGTTTTGATCAGTTCAAAACTGATATGCCCGAAATTCTTGCTCGTCATCAATGCCTTTTCTTGGATAACGAAGATATCAATAAGTGGCTTGAGCTTTCCGATACCAACCTTTCCGAGCCAATTCCACCAACGTTAGGTGGTTTGAATTTTGGAGTATCCAAGACGCAAAACTTGTCGTTAGATCCTACTGTTCGTGCCAAGCAGTTGATTAACGCCGCAAAAGCATCAGTGAGAGCCAAGAACACCGGAACGTCGATGTCAAAATCAGCTAGTTCTGCTTCGTCTGCGAAGATAAATATTCCACCAGTTAAAAAAACAGTTTCTGCGACCCAACACAATCACACTGCTCCAACAAAAAGCACAAAGGTTGCCGAAAATGTCCCAGAACCTGCCGAAGACCCTGCGAAGGGTAAAAAAGATGCTCCTACATCGTCCAAAAATAGTCAGCGTCCTGCGAAAACAGCTCCAACGCTCGCAAACGTTGAACAAGATGCTTCGTCTACAACGAAGAACATTCAGATTGGTTTATCAAAAATGAATATCGCCAAGGACAAACAGCTTGCTTCGCCTTCACGTTCCCTGGGAAGCCGAAAAACATCTCAACCTGCCAAAAGCAGCAAGAATGCAAAGGTTGAACCTGCTTTGCACAACATTCAGCAAGATAATAAATCTGCAGTTTCTTCGTCCAAACCCACCCAGAATAGCGAAAATACTTCGACGTCAAAATCCAGCTTGTCTACCGAAAAGGCTGCTCCGTCGAAATCCAAACCCAGTGAAGCTTGCGAGAAGGCTTCTGCTTCTAAACCTAGCCAGACAAGCGTGACGGCTTCTGCTTCAAAGGTGAATGTCCAACCTGTTGAAAAAGTTGGTCCTTCAAAAAAATCCAAAAAATGTCTAGAAAAAATTTCTCCACCAAATAAGAACGCTCGAAGTTCCAAAAAAATTTCTTTGGCGTCGAACAGCAGCCATGAAACCAAAAAAACAGGGACTCCAAAGGCAAAAAGTGCAAAAAACACTGAAAAAGTCACTCCATCTCAGAAGAATGACAATTCGAAGCGTCCCGCTCCTCGAAAATCTGAACTTGAAGCTCTGTTAGCTGACGGTGTTTATACTCCGATGAAGAAGAATCGTCGTTCCACGAGCCAGAGCAGTCAGCAGCAACCAAAAGAAGCAAAAGAATTGCACTCTCCTCGTCGCAGTCAACGCCTGAACTGATTGATGTTTGCGTCAATCCTTTTCGATGAGTAAATCAATTTTTTTTTTTACTTTAACACGATCTTTTTTATTTCCGCGTGTCAAATAGACAACGCTCTTAAGAGTATCCTGTGAACGATCTTTGAACATGTATCATTGCATAACTTCTTGCCACTTTTTAAAATGTTTTTTTAATTGTTTTTGTTGCTTGGACGTTACGTTATTGACCGTCACTGTACTAATGAACTGTGTATCGCAAAAAAAGGAGCAAGGGATCGAAAGGTGGTTTTCCAACAACAGCCCTCGAATGCTTTCACCGGGTCGATAGCTAGCATCATCGGCTGACTTTTTTAAAGTTTTTTTTGCTGCGAGCAATAGGACTAAGTCAGTTGTGTGGATGCGATGTGCACATGCTGTTTCGTCGTCGCATATTGTCACATATTTCCAAGACCAATGTTGTGATTGGATATTGACTTTTGTATTAAACCTAATTACCTAGCAACATGGAGTTTGGATTTGATCGTGCACAGACATCTGTTCCAAAGCATTACCATGCCGTCAGAGTGCCGTCTCTAGCTGAGCTATCCAACAGGGTAATTTGTCTACAAGTTTTTCGAGCAAACATTCGATGGCGAGACCTTCGAGACGTTGTTTTTGATCTTAAAATGCAACTCAAATACTGGGAGCTACCAAAGGTAATGAAAAACAGCATACACGATGGTCTCGGTGAGGTTTTTCGAGAACTAGCACGATGGAGTGAGTCAAATTAATTTTGTTTACGTATTTTGCTTTTTTTTCTTACCTTTTCTAGCCGACAAACACGTGCAGATGATGCCTGACACTGCGATTAGTCCCCGAACGGCACTCGTGAGACGGGGCTTTAAGCGAGTACACAGAGGTGAACACCTTCGCATGTTTTACGACTATATTGTCTGGTGTACAAAAGGGTTAGCCAGTTTTTTTGCAGTTAGAGTTTATCGTTGTACTTTGACTTTAGTTACCAAATTGACGACTTACAAACAGCAAAACAGATAGCACTACGGGGATGCAGCGACTGGCCGCAGATGAAGTTTCAGTTTGCGTGTTGCTACGTTATGAAAGACTTGATTGAAAATGACTATTTATTTGACAAAATCCGACGTCGTTGTTTTTGGCAACAAATTGGTGACCATCCAGTTTACGCAATGTGGCTTACGATTTTGGACCAAAAAGACGCTTTCCGCAGGATGTTCAGAGATGATCGGGTTGTCCTCGACCAAAGAATTTCTCTAGTCTTTCAGTTTGCTATTGTCAATGGCTACATTGAAATCGTTCGTTTTCTGTGGAACAATCTCACACCCCAACAACAAGAAGCTGTCGGGTTCTTGTGGTGGAAAAAGTTATGCAACCAAGCAAAACACAGAGAAATGATACGATTTTTGTGTCATAACCTCTGCAAGATAAATTTTCGAGGAATGGTTCGGCTGACTTGGGACAGTTTTTATCACAAAATTTATACCATTGTACAGGTGTGTTTTGCGCAAATACCAACACTTGTTACAAATAATTTTTCCTTTTAGGATGAATACACCGAATCAATCAGCGATCGTCGAGAATGCCTAAGACAATTGGAATGTCTGCTTGAAAGCTGGTGTCCTCGGTTGAGAGCTGCGATTTTAAAACGAGAGCGATACAAGTCAGTTACTTCATTTCAGATAAACAGTCAAAAGAATAACATATTGCTTTTCAGAGCGGTTACGACAACATTTGTATATAATCAAACTGAAGCCTTTGCATTGCTTCTGGACTACATGAATGAAGGCATGCTAAAAAGTGCACGCGAGTACATCGATAGGGCTTACGGTCGAAAGCCAGACAACTATCGCAAGAACATGCGCAACATGATCATATATAAGCAAATGAGCGTTGATTACTAACATGCATACTAAACAAAAAACGGTTATAAATATTTACACATTGTACTGTATATAATGAAAAAAATATGACACATTAAATTTATTTATACCTCAAAAAATATTTTTGTTAAGAGGCGTTGCCGAATTGAAAGGAACATGGTTATTCTTAGAAAGTTGTCAGCATGGTTTAGCGACGAAAACGTGGTAAGGCAAGTGGTATAATGCAGCAACAACATTGATCACCACAAAGTGCTTCTCCGAGCAGGCACCCACAACACAGTGTCAGTAACGATATAAGCCAGCAGGTGTTTGTATCTACGTCGCTGCGTCGATTTCTATTATCCGTGTAGCTAAAACCCTTTCATACGCATTTTTTTTTGTTTCTTTGTCCATAAAAATTTAGTACATACATCACCTGTGGCGGTGGTTGTTGGGGGTAGTAGTATTGACCTGCAGGATAAGCATACGGCTGCTGGGGATAAGGCTGATACTGAACGTTCTTAAATTCGGTCACGTGATTTAATTTAATATAATTTTTTAAACTACCTACCGGATTGTATGGCTGTGGCTGAGCGGTATAAGCGTAGGGTTGTTGCTGCATATTTTTATCGAACTCTAAACGTGTTTTTTCAACAGTCTAGACGTAACTATTATTTTTTTCAAAATACAGGAGCAGCGCGTTGAATGGAAAAATAGCTTACAAAACGTCCCAGGAATATACCAAACAAACAAATTTTTTGACAAAGTCCGTCTCGCGCGTTTTGTCAAAATTTTGGTTGTTGACGTAGCGCAGGAAGAAAAAGAATATCGCCTGAACGCAATTGCGCATGCCTGCCTGGCTGTTTTACGCACTCTTTTTTTGTTTGGTTGGCCTATGCACGCTGCGTCAAAGCACAAGGCCAGGTAGACGCGTTTCGACGGGGACCATCTGTGTTTCCATCGTTACACCCATGTTCTATAAGTCATCTTCCTGCTTTTCGTTCTTTCCTGACACTGGTATTTGTTATTTGTCTCGCAACTGAAACCACTAAATATCAATCAATTTAAACATATTTGTGAAAACTTACAGAATTTGATTGCAAATAACGAATAAATTGCATTTATTTTTTTCCCTGTGTGTCAAAAAAAGAAAGATTATCGTGAAAAAATAATTACGGCAATAGCATTTACAAAGGTACGATGAAAATTAATAACACGAACCTTCGCTTCGTACTTTAGAAAGCACACAACGATTTAATGTCAATTTTTTTTAATTTTTGCAGCTAGATTTTCTTCATTGTTTTTAGTTTTGCGAAAAGTTTCCCGAATTCTGAATTTAAAAACAACGTGAAATACTATTTAAATTCATTTTGTGATTTTCTGTTGCTTTATCGTATATCGATAAGGAATGTCAAATATCGTTCTAAAAAAGTACCAAAAAATGCATTACTTACGTAAGCGTTTTTTTAATAATTTTTGATGTTGTTATGTGTAAACAAATTGCTTGCATACTTGTATTTTTTTGCTACCGCGTTAATTTATATTATTTTTTGGACGTCAAATAGTGATTCATCCTACAGTTTTACGACTGTCTTTGGCATTTATATAACAAAGTACAAATATCAGATAAATCTTTTTTATATTCTTGGATAGAATCCAAAAACGTGCGTGCCTTTTTGTTTGTGTTTTTTGGTTATCAATAGTACAGTAATTTTTTTAACACTCTATTTGTAAGGGAACTTCCTTCATTATAAATTATTCTACATTAATTACGCCGAGTATTGTCTATAATTGTTTTTTGCACTTATCAGACAACTAAGGTTATTTGCAAACACTTATCTATGCATATTTAGTGTAGAGTTTTATGGCATTGATGAGGGATAAAAAAGTAAATTATTTGGCTGCAACAAAAAAGCTAAATCAAACAAGAGGGGTTTCAAGAGAAGGGTTTTTTGTGGGTGAAATATTTAAAAGAATAGATTTAGTATTCGTATATATTTTTTCCACGCAAAAAATTAAGAATAGGGATAAAAGCAAACGAGACAAACGCCGTGAAACCTTAGAAGGGTCGTTGACAAGTAGTATTTGTTTACTGTTAGTCTTAATGAATGCTTTCGGCACTTGAGTTTGCCAGCATTTTTTTTACGCTTTGTAGGGAAATCTTATCCCGGCACTTGAAAGGTGTAGTTCTGAAGTTTTTTGTGGCATCGTTATGAAAGCCTTGCACCTCAGTTTTGCGTGCCAAAAAGCGTAGGTTGAATTTTTTTTGTCACGAGGCTCAACCAAGCCTTGCGGAAAAAGGCGGAATCACTGTTTTTGCTAATGAAAATCACAGGTACATGTGGGTTGAGTACAATTTAGTTGCTTTTTTGCATGTTTTTTTTTAAATAAAATGCTGTACAACATCGAGAACGGCAATTATAAATATATGTGTTAGCGTTTTATAGAAACTGGGCAGTGCGGTTGAATAGCGTTAGATAGAACTATTTATTATTTATTTACAGGTTGATAAAAAATGCATACATTATATTTAAGATCCCAAGTAGTTAACCTTACAAAGTGAATTCGGCGGTTATGATGAGATAATCGCAATGCACATCTCTTTTTCTTGAGCCATTTTTAATTTTCGAATTCACGGTGCTGACACGCGGGCCGTGGCCAAATAATAAACAAAACGAGCGATCACTTTGATGCCTTACGATTAGTGGGGGTTATCCTTTCAATGATCTACGTATTTTTCGTTCTATGTATATCTCGCTGTCATCAGCTGACTAGTCAGCTTAGTCGTCGTTTGACTGTCGCAAGGGTCGTTCGTGATCTAGAGTCTCGCCAAAAAGCTTGCATTCGCCATTTTATTGGTGCCTTTTTTATTACTATTCAGCTGTTTTTAAGACAAAAGTTTTCAATTATCCCACTATCAACCGGCAGATAGCCGTTGCAGCCATAAAGCTGTTATTTTTTATCATTGCATGCATGAAACAAAAAATCAAGCGTGTATGATTTTTAATATCCAAGGCTTGATAGGAAATAATAAAAAATTATAATTTTTAACCTAATCAATTGTCCCCGTCATGTCCCAACAACGTAGGTCGCACAATAGACGGACAACTGTTGGGCATGCTACGGGAGTTCGTAGTCATGCGGATCCCTGACTCATAGTGTCATACTCTCTGGCCTGGTCGTCGCTCTTGAAACTTTAACCCTCAGGCGCGCCCCTATCCAACAACAAAAAAGCGCAATAATGCAAGCAATTCTTCACACCCTTTTTTCGCGATGCTTCGTCCTGCAAAAATGCCATACACGAAAGGTTATTACGCAAGACCTTTGCGCGCTTGTGGGGATCACGTTGAATGAATGCACTTGTGCGCGATAGAATACTGCGCAAAAAAACCTCTCTCCCACAAGCAGACGGAAATACGTCTTCTATGCGTCGTTGCGCACTTTTCTCCTACTTCTACACCTGCCCACACCATTAGTAGCTTTCTCACTCAACTTTCTTTTTTGTACACGACCTCCAAACTTACACCTAAAATGTTGTGTCGCATAGGCAGTGGCCAGAAAACTTCGATGAAACGTTGACGTTTACTTGTTGCCTTCATCTAACACGTGCGTGTGTCCGCGACTAAAAATTTTTCCGTTTTTTTTATGTTTTAGAGGGCGGGCCACACGCGTGTTCTCTACGTTTTTTTGCAACGTTGCCGTCTTTTTTTCAGGGTTAGTGATCGATTGTGCATTTTCGTTTATCATTTGATTACTTTCAACCATTCAAGTTGTTTTGAATGATTGGGGCTCTATCTTTTTTCCCGAAAAAAATTTGGTTTTTTTTTCCCATCAACTGCTTAGTTGTTTAGTTTGAGTCACTTTGGCCGCTCTTTTAACTCTTAAAAGTTTTAATTTATCACTGAAAAAAAAACTACGACTGCTTTTAGCGCTAAAAAAAAGAACCGATGCTTTTCTGTTTTTGTGTTGCGTGTGATGTACGCTTGCTACTAGTTTTTTTATGGTGGGAGGGCGCATGAGGGTTTGTCATCCACGGCATGGGGTGTTTGGTTTTATATTCATTCTAAATGGTAACACATTCATACCATTATAAACTGTTAGCTTTTTTTACAGACTGATATTATTATATTCTCCTTAAATCACACTTTATTATCCTTTGACGAAGAAATGTTCAGAAAGCTTTTCGTATTATTTTTTCTTTCATTTAGCTTTTTTTTTTCATTTTTAATATATTAATCTTTCAGCCACTTTTGTTCGCATTCATTTATGCGTAATTAACTTTTTTTGTGTGTTCCACATTTTGATGCTTAAACAATGGCAGAAACAAACGGACGTCTCCATTCCACTGAAATGAAGAGATTGGTTTAAACTCGCAGCATTGGTTTTTTTTTCGAAAATTAAAGCTCATTTTGCACTGTTTTTTTCCTTCCAAGCCTTTATGCGAGTATTCTCGGATTTTGATAATACTTTGTGGGATGATACATATATTAGGCCTCAATCATAAAAACAAGGATCTGGAAGCGATTATTGATAATTTTTTTTATCATTTCTACTAGCGTTTTATCTGAGTAACCACATCTCTTACATTACCCTACCTAAAACATTATAATGTACTTGTTGCGTATGGGGAAATTTTGTTAATAGTTTTACAGATTTTAAAAAGTAAGCGTGTTTGAAGGGATACTTAGTCAATTTATCCTAATTTAATCAGTGACTCATAAAGGAAAGTGATAACATAGATATCCTTGTTTTTGTGAACCCCTGTCCGCAACAACTGTCATCCCAAATCTGCGGGCACATTTTTTTAAAGAGTTGTGACGAAAATAGTGCGGAATGTGTTTTTAAGACAATTACGAGTCGTCCGGATTCTAGTCCCTAGTGCATGTGCACTTTATTAAATATATTTTTTGGCTCGGATTCATTTCTTGTCCATTGTATGTATTTAAATGACAAATGTCTGCTAAGAACTGGTGATATGTACATGCGTGGCCCATCGCATGGTAAGGAACGAATTTGCAGTATCAATGATTTTTGTGGCTGTTTTTCTTTCATTGTTATTCTCTGATAAATTTTTGTGTTTTGGAAACATTTATAAAAAATTGTTTGTATTGTAACCAAAAATTATTCAGCAAAGCATTGTTTTACCAAAACGTCATTTGTTTCATAAATGAAAAAAATGCAACGCAACAGTTTACTTTTTTTACTAGTCAAAACGAATAAAACGATAACATTACGAGCGTCAGCGATCATTTCTTAAACTATTGATGGTTCAATTAAAATACTGAAAAATCGCAGCGCAACAACGTGCCTATTTTCGGTTAAACAGAAAATGTACCTTTTTGTTCCCCGTTGACATAATACATATTATCAGTGCCTATAAACCACCTATTTTTTAAAACTAGCACATTCAAACAACTTTAATTTTCAGCTTTTTGGTGCACCAACTATTATGTTTACTTTTCTTTTTCTATTTTTTTCAAGTTTGAGCACATTGTAAAAGAGGAACAGTGTATGTAGGAAGACGACCTCAAGGTGGCGACAGTTTGGCGCTTTAATTCTTCCTTTTTGTTGTTTTTGTTTCGCGGAAGGCCTAATCGCAATGCGCCTTCGATGTGATCGCTAGATCTTGGCAACGCAAGCAACTTTTGTCAGTGATTTGTTTTCTAATATATAACATAACAAATTTTATTTATCCTTGCATTGATGCGAGAAGAAATAATATTTGGAGCAATGATTTTTATGTGATGTCTTTATTATTACCTAATCAGCGTTGGGGTAGTGCATATTGCGTATGATGAGTTTTTACTGCTAAGCCAACAATGCGACAACCCCGCTTGAGGGAATAGTGTCCAGTATCACTATCAATATTGTCAAAAAGAATTTTTTTGAACATACAGTTGGTTTCTCAATCTTAATCGTTTAAGTCGTATTTTGTGGACCAAATGAAGTGACAGGCTTTTTCACATACGTAATTTATCATCAGCCTTGACGACCTTGAAGGTTACATTTCTTTGTCAATAAAAGTGTCTTGATTTAAAATACCTTGTCGTTTGTTAAATATTTTTTGTATACACCGGTGTGTCTGATGTTTGCATTGAATATGCAATATTTCTCTGGTTGGCATTATGGTAGTTTATCAAACTGTTCAAACATTGGAAAATAAGAGAGATGGAAAAAAAGTGCGACAAACGTCTAGCACTTGTCTTTATCTTACCTGGCTTGGCTGTAAGTCGATGCCAATTTGTTGGAACAAATCCGCTTTCATAAACAATTCAACCTTTTGTTGTCCTTTGGAAATAAATAATGCCTTGTATTCCACTATAATTTGACATTTGACACCACTTTTGATAAATGAAGAAAAAACGATAAATGTCTTGCATAAATGCCTTATGCCCGGTTATTACCCTGGTTTCGTCTCTCTTTTTTTATTACCAATGAATCAACTAGGAGAAACTTTCCCCGCTTTTTTCTTTTTTTTTGTGCGTGGTTAACATACTTTTATTGCGTTCGTTCGTCTAAGAGTTTGGCGGGGTTTACTTATTGTGCTAATTAAGTTTACATAAAAAGAATATTGTAAACTGGCATTTTTCAGTATTTAACAATTCAGCTCTATATATTTAATCTGTAAAATACAAAAAAAACGTGAACGTCTGATACTTCATCAAACTGTGTATTATCCGACTTCTTCCTCGTGACTGTTAAAACTTTATCGTTAAATACACAGCATCCAGCCGTTGATGTCATTTAACTGTACACCTCCACCAAAACAGAACATCACAAAGATTGGCAACCCTTTCATCGCTTCTGCCAGAGACTGGCACTTGGATACACACAGTATCAGGGCACAAAACATGATGCGAGCTCAGCAGCATCACTTCGACTTCCCGCAGCGAAATGGAGACTTTCAGGTTAGTTTTCTTTTAATTTAACAAATTTACCCGGCCGTTGAACTGCTTCGTTGTAAGAGTCCCGCACCGATTAAACCAATGATATCAGTTGTCTCTTTTTTCAAGTTTGACAAAGTGATTGACGAAGGAAAAAAATGCTAGCACAGCACAAAAATAATGGAGTGTTATTCGGTACCTCTTTGCACCAAGCAAGTCTTAGACTGCCGCTCAGACACCTTCTCACATACAACCGACACAAATGTGCTGCAATGCAACAAGCAATTGATTAATGACAGATTTTAACACTATGATCGAGAAACAAAAAAGTAAACTTTTTTCTCTGAGATTTGAGATTTAAGAGACACGAGGTCGTGTCATCTCATGAACTCTACCTTTTACTTTTCTACTTTCTCTCAGACGTAGATAACAATTGTTAAGTTGTGTCTTCTCGTGTTAGTCAGAAATCATCATTTCCTCCTGAGTAATTGATCAAAGATTAAAGCCCAGAGACTTTGTGTTTTTTGTTTACGTCGTATGCTCAGCTGGCTGTCTTCTCGCACCTATGATTTTCTTTGAGTTGTACTCAGTTTTTTCTTGGGTCACAAAACCAGCATTCGTATCTCTACTACCCTGTCTGGTGTGTGCGTTATTTTTTATACCACTAATGCGTACAGGCATCAAAATTCATGATTTCAAGTCTTTCTAACGCACAGTAAAGAATGCAAGAAACATTATGTCGAGAGTTTTCTGTTCTATTATTCTTTGATCCATGAAAATGAAAAATTATGGCAACCAGCCATGCAATATAACTCCCAGCAGATATCTAAGCCGTCATTCTTTGCAATGTATTCTTCTCACTCAGCTGTTAGGCAGTTGCAATGGGGTTAAGATTGTTAGGTTTTGGTTGGTTGTGTCGCTGCACTTTTGACTATGTTTTGAGACAAAAAAAGACATTGCACTGCTTATCAATGCTGTTTTCCGCTCCCATGTTTTTTTACAGCATCTACGCAGGATTTTTTTTGTTCTAACTGATTTCTGCTTCTTTTCTTCCGATAAACGAGTCCGGAGTTTGAGAAAGGCGAGTCGGACATCAATGAAGCATACGAATGCATTTTCCACGATTTATAGTTCATACTTGCAAAAAATGAGCTTTCTATGCCCACTAATCTGCAAAGCCATTCGTGTTGCCAAAAGAACTTTATAGCCTCATTTTTCTTTCGCATTTTTTTCTTTCAAGGATTTTGTTGCTATTTTTAAGTACAAATTGATCATTGCGTTTTGGCAGCAGTCTGTTCTGCCAAAACGCATTGACGTCAAATGCTGCAAATAATTTTATTGATCACTAAATATCACTAAATCGAGAATCTTTGTATTGCCATAAAAATTGTTATTATAAAGTTTTCAAAAAACTGCCTAAATACATTTATTGATATATTTGCAGTGAAAATAGTAAAAAAAATATGTCGGAGGGTTTTTGATCCTGCGGGGAGTGTTAAGTATGTATTAAAAATTGTTAATCTTTGTGTTTGATAACTTTTAGGCTTTGACTTTTAGCGTTTATGAATAACAACTCCCATAATTGATTTTAATGACATTTTTAATGTTTATCACGAAGCGAGACGTCATGGCGAAAAAAATTTTGTATCGGAAATGATTTCGTGCTTCACATTTTGGATTCTTTTTGCTTCGGGGATCGTTTGTACAATGCATAAAAAACGAAAACATGTTTTTAAATTATATTTTTTGTAGGAAAAAATAAATGGAAGAGTGCAGTTGATATAAGCTTTTGTTTTTAGCATAATGCCTAAGATGGTGTGTATGTTCATTTGAATTGCTGCTTTTCATATATGTTGCCATAATTTTGAGCTAACAAGTGAGGCTTATTCCACAGTTTCTCTATTTCATCTTAGATAGCGTTTATTGATAAAAACGGTTGTTGTGTTTTTGCACACAAACGCACACACTCACATACATACACATATTGCCGGGACTTGCTCTATTTTCTTTTTGCTCCGCCGGAAGCAAATGAATTCGGCATTTGCTTTGTCTGAGCTCGATCAACAAGAGACAAACAATGATGCGAAAAGGAACTATAATGCTTTTTAGTGCAGGGTTGGTTTCTTCGTTTATGGAGAGATCATATGCAAACCAGGCATGATATCCCTTCTGACATCCCGTATGCAAAGAACGACTGACCGTCAAGTAACAACCACTGTTTGGCTCTCCCATCCCCTTTCACATATACTTTTGCCACAATGGCAGAAGTGTTTTATACTAAATTTTGTCGCGTCTTCCTTTTTTGTTGTCTTGCAAAATTTGGGCATAAATTATGGGTTTTCGGCTCCGCTTTCGACAACAGTGTTCTTTGTTACGTCAAGAGGTGATATGTATTCCAGTCTTCTTTCTTTCTGCTTTCGCCGTAAATTTACAAAAAGTGAACCAGAACTGAATGAATACTTATCCAACAGACAGAAAGGCTCGTTCTGACATCGATAAGAGTGCGCGACACATAACATCATATATTTTGTCGTGCAGGGTCGTAAAACAGAAAATTTTGAACATCATAACTTTTCCGATCTATACAACGCTCAAAAATACCGTTTATGGCCTCAAATTATGGTATGCAATTCGTCGTATGCCCTTTTATGCTTTGTCTTTTTCTCTTTACTCAGAACTAGTAGTTGGGTTTGTGCATGTAAAATTTACCTATTGTTATGACTTTCGGAAACGACTCAAAGCGATTAACGGCTTGTCGGATGGTGCTGCTGCCTATTTGCTCGTCCTGTATTCTTTTGTGGTAAACAGTAGCATATTTGATAGCAATATGAGTGGTATTTTGATGTGTTATTCTCTCTTAGCTTACTGGATATACTTTCATTATTATACGATCACTGTTTTTTTCAACTAAAAACAAAATGAAGAAAATAACATCCCCTTTCCTTCAAAACTCCACCCTCAGGACATTGAAAGCTATTTTTCTCTTGTTTCATTCCACATATATGGGGTGGTGGTCAGTGTCACCGTTGGGCTGTCTTATGTTAGCAATTTGTTTATAGCTTTTGAAAAATAGTCGTTTTCTCACATCCCAAAAAAACACAAATAAACACTTTCGGTACAAAGTTCGGCTTTATGGTCTTATTGTTAGTAGACTTGATTGAAAAAATCCCCATACCTGTGCTGAATTCTGCATTGTTTGTTGTGTATTTTTGAACTGACTGTAAATAAAAAAATGAGCAGTGGTGTAAATAAACAATATGATTCTGACTAATTCTTTTCTTCCACCACTCCACATTTTTTTTCAGTTAATCCTAGCTATGAGCTGTAGTTTACCCTCTCTTATTTCTTATTCTGCAGCGCTCTATTGAATAAACGTGTAAAAACAACGTCCAATGACATAAAAAGTCCCCGCCGCGATAAAAAGTAGTATTTGGCATTTGCTTTGAGTTGAGACAAGAAAACAGAAACACAAAGTAAAAGTGAAAAGTGCTCTGTCTTGCCTGCGGTTGCGTTGTGTCATGAATTGAGGAAAGACCTCGTATGCATGCACCCATTCGTTTTAACTGAAAGTTCTTTTTTCTGCTCCTTTTTTATCATTTGGTTGGTTTTCGAAAAGTTCTGCCCTATGGTCGTGGTCCAATACATCACAACACAACTAACTGATTGCTTTGCTAAACTGCGTTAGATACGGATATACTTTTCTTTATTCTCCCTAATCGTTGAATTTTATCGAAAAGCTGTGTTTACTGTTGCTAACCTTCGCAACCAGCACCCATCGTCATCTGGAAGTGGTATCTCATTTTTCTCTTTGTTTACTGTGTTTGTTTTTTTCCCACTTTTCCTGACTCTACGTTGTCAACAAAAATAGTATGTTTTTTTAACGTGCTATTTTTTTTCTCAAAGGGAAATTCTAAAGATGTGCATCGGTGCATCGACCGGTTGGTTAGGTTGTCTTGTTCCAAGGTTGACAAACCCTCCTTTGCCTGCCATTTACTGTTATGGTGTTTTCTCTTTTTTTTGTTATATTTCTAAGTGTCTGACACTTGCTGTAAACCCATGTTTTAGGGTTTGGAGGGTGGTTGTCTAATTGACGGCGAAAACGATCTCTCCGACAAGGACAACACCAACCAACCGCTGTGGAAAATGTAAATCTCGTTAAATCGTATCGAGTAGCATGTATGGGGGTTGGTTTTAAACAATTTGTCTACGCTTCACGCCATTCTAAGAAGAAGAGTTCATTAGGAATTTTGTATTTCGTGGGGTAACAACTTGCATTCATTTAGGTTTCTGTTTCAAGAACTTGTGAAAGCTATGCGTTGATTATGGCGTACTTTTATTCTTATTTTCCCTCCTTTTTTGCAAGTTTTTGTGACCATGTCCATCATGACTACCATGGCAATGTAAATGAAAATTGATATAACATGAATGCGGTATGAAGGTTGACAAAATAGGAGGGTAATGCAAAGGCTTGAGTCACGGTAGATAGACTGGGTCTGCGTAATTATCTACCGGTCTCTGGTTCGGACGGTGAACTGCGTCAATTAACAAGGAAAAGACCAAGCGAAAATCGTTGTTGCCTGGCATGCGCAACTCATTCTTCCTATACTTATCCTGGAATCGCTGTACATTATTATGCATTCGTACAATGTTATTGAGTTTTACACATTACTACACTTTTGGTCATTGCTTTTGTCTTCCAAATGAAAATCCTCATAGCAACACTAACTTTTAGGAACTTTGTGTCTTTGTTTGACGCATAAATATTTTATAAGCGACTGCAAGGAAAATATTAAACTTAAAAACATTATAGTGGAAAAGTTAATATACTAGATGCATGGTTTTTGAACGCGCGTTATTGTAATGCTTGAAAAAGCCCGCAATACATTTGTTGCGAACGAATCCTTATGCTGGGTGCCGTATGTCCTTGGGGCTCTTGATGGCAGAGCTCTCTCTCTCTCTCTCTTGGCAAAAGTGCAAGTCTGACATGCTGGAATTGAAATGACTTGTTCCGTGCCTTTTTTGGCAGCTACATAGGAGTTTAGTTTATGGGCATACTCAAGTGAAATGTCTGGTTCTTGGTCTCTTGATGTTGTAAAACTGACTAGCAAAACAACTTTTTTTTTCCTCTTATTTTTTTCTGTCGAATTAATAAACAACTCGAAGATAATAAATATATTATCTGGAGGACACACGTATTGGAGGTTTGGAGTCATTTATTTTTCTTTTTTTCAATCATGTAACAATGCCATGAATAACTTCTTGTTTTCTGGTTTCTGTGGCGACGAGCGGCATGTACAGTCCAAAGGCCAACCCGTCCCCATCATTCTTTGTCCCCCTTTGTTATGCCCGTTGTTTCAGGCACATTAGGTTCATTTACAATTTTAGTTACTGCCAAACAACCGTTAGCAAATACTTGGTTTCCCACACGACGGCGAGAACAGGACAGAGCCATTGTTCAGCTATGAGGACATCGTTTATCTTGCTAAAAGTCGCAACTTTGCTCAGTGCCAAATGTTTACGATTATCTTGATAGAAGCATTTGTCTAGACTCAGAGCGGTTTAACCGGTCAAAAAGCGGGTGCATTACATCAAGTGTTTATTCTTGATTTCATGGCTTATCCAATGCACTGTAATAGTATTGTTTTTCACTTTTTTTTTCGGTAGGGGAGATATAGACATCGTCATCATCCGACATCCAACATGACACTGACAGAGCTACGGCTAGCTATTCATATAGTGTTCTTGACGCACTCAACTTTTGTTCGCCTTATGCAAAATTGACAAAGTCATATAGGTGTGGGGGTGTTGGTATAAGTTGTGGTGAGTCTTTTGCTGACGCTCTGACCTAGAGCGAGATGAGAGTGATGATCTCATTTTCATATTATTCGTTTGCTTTGAAAACATACTCTTCTATTCCTGTTGTCTGCCCGTCTGCTTGCGCGTCGACGACGGCGACAGCGGCGCGCAATAGTACGGACAAAAGATTCGTCCGGGCGAGAAATAACCTACCGACTTGGTTCTTGTTAGCTCATTTCCTAGCGATCGTTGAACGGCAGGCGCAAGCAAGCCGAGTTGGAAGAACACTCTCAAACCAACAGTCAATGCGGCAGCGACACTGTTCGTCACTTTTGCCCTAGCCTAGTCCCAGGTGTTCCTTCGCTCAACAGATTTTTCATGTTTAAACAAACACTACTTCCGCCATTTTTATTTCTCTCAGATTTAGCACTATAGCATTTTTGTGTCCGGATTTGATTATGTCGTTTTTGGTGGGAATTGTGTGACAAACGAATTTTAAAATCTTACGCGTACAAAGCATTGGCTTCATCCAAACAACATCTTATGTTACACCAAAGCGCATTGTTGACACTTTGTCTTCTACTTATTAGCCCGAATGCAGAAGTACTGTCCTATCTTTCAATTGATCAAACTGCCATTGATTTTTCTTTTTGCACTTTTGACAAAATCTGAAGGCGGATGAAGGACGTCACCGGGTTTATTGTTAGTTTATTATTCTTTTTTTTAGTATTAGAAGAGTAGTTGTATCAGCCATGTAAACGAGTTTTACGTTTTTTGTATTACAAGGTTACCGATGCAATTACACACATGAGGCAATGGGGATTCTGATCAAAGGTACTTGCAGGAGATTACATGTATGCTCATGTTGAGCTCGCTTCTCTTTCTCATACATTGAGCACAATTCGTTGATTGTTTAGATTCTTTTTTCGGCTGGCTTTTTCTTTTTAACTTTGCACAACGCACAGGCAAAGACCGTGCTGTATAAACCTTGATTGAAATTGCACTTTATGGAAATTGTTTATAAATCATCCATATACTTTAATAGAACGCTGTAGCAACAATCCGATATCTCAGAAAGAGCAACAACTAATTTTTTTGTTCTAAATATACTATTTGAAATCATATATGAATTTGATATGTTTTATGGGCTATATGATGTATTAGCAAACATGATACATCATATAGCCCAAAAACATATCTCCATGATGCATCTCCTTTTTTAATTGAGTATTTACTGTCGATAAATAGGACTGGTTTGAAAGTGTTTGCACCTTCTTGGATAAGTGAAGGATAAAAAATAGTGTGTCAGTGGTGCCCTTGGCTTGAAGTATTGTAGAATGTCTTTAAAAAACTAAACAATGCAATGGTAAATCCTTTTACGATTTGCAAAATTTGTTTTTGGGGTATGCCTTCTCTTTACGGTCGTTGAATGATTTTTATGCAACTGAAGTTTAAGCATATGTTTTACTTTCTCTGCTGAAACGTTGAACACACGTCCTTAAGATTTTTCGTTTGTTATATCGTTGCATCTTGCGTAGACAGAATAAAACTATAGCTGTATTGGAATTAGAAGCGACAGAGCGTAGAACGAATCGAATCATTCATTGTCAAGTAAAATTTTTTTTCAGTTTTTTTGCAAACAAATGCTTGATTGTTGGAGAGTTTATTTATGTTTGGCGACAACATTGCGCGCATGTCACTGTTTTCTAGCTAGCTTCATCCTCTTCTGGGTTCCTGTTGGTTTGACTGTGAGCCATGAATATGTTGGTTCCCCCAAAAAGGAAGCTAGTTTTTTTGGTGCAAAAATTTGAATCAGCTGTCTTACATAGTACAATTTATAACAATTGCTGTCAGGGTGCATCTTTTCATACAAAAAATTGGCTTTGCATGGTTAAGTGATATAGTGATGTTTAGTTTTAGTTTGATGACTCGTGATTGTATTCTTTATGGAATTTTTTGTAGTCACAGATAAAGAAAAAATATATATATTGTTTGATGGTCTTATTTTTCGCAATAGGCAAATTATTGTCGATGTTTTAAGGTTGCACTTTCCTTGCCTGTTTCCATTGTGCATGACAGAGATGTCATCCTCAGATGCGCAGACGACGCCGTTTCGCTTTCTTTTCTATTCTTTGCAATTTTATTTTGAGTCCGCCTCCTGCCAGCAAGTATACCCCCTCTTTTCTCTGTCTATGGCAAAAGCCGGTTAGTTCACCCGATAAGTTTTTTGGTTGCGATCTACGCCGACAACGACGACGCAACTAGAACTAGTGGGAAGCTGTCACGACGATATATGTGTCCTCAGTGCTATATGTAAAACACAGCATAAAAATGATTGATATTATACAGTTTATCGCAACAACCAAAGTTCATGCACTAGATAATAGATTCAAGTTGTTTGAGGCAGTTTTATTTTTTTAACCCGAGTTGAAAAAGAAATTTTACGACCTTTTATGTTGATGTCTGTCCCTTCCATTTATTTTATTGTGTTTTTTTGTTATGCTCAAAAACTTCTGGCGTGTCATCATTGTTTGTTGCGAACGAATGTACTGTCCCGATCGATAACGTCTGATTTTTGAAACTTTTTGTGATTACAGATCTGCTTTTTCACTTTAGTCTCTACCTCATTTTTTTCTATCACCCGACTGCTGCTGCCTTTTTTTTAAATCTTCCGGTGAACCAAAATTTGCAATCCTGAAGGCCACTAAAAGATCCAAGATCGGCGTATCAGCCGAGCCGAGCTCAAACAAAATCGATGAGGTAATAATCGAAGACCCATCACCTCTTCCCGCAGAAGAAGATCCCATCCTTGTTACCCGAAGCGGTCGGCGAAGACGTCTTATATCTGCTCCCTCTGCCATAGGCCTAGCTTCAACGACCGCAACTCCTGCACAATCTATAATCCGGCGGAACAATGCTACCGGCGGACTAATTAAGGTTGTTGAAAGCGCGGGTTCCAAACGGCCGACAGCAATCGTGTTGCGCCGCAGTCCTAACACGGTTAACCCAACGACGCCGTCGCCTGGCACATCGCCGAAAACGTTCATCATCACGACAGCCGGGGGCGTACCATTTCGGCGTAATGGTGGTGGCATTACCACAATTCCACAAGTTCCTGCTATTAATAAGGCATATCATTTGCGCAACAATGCTCCCCTTCCCATTGGCTCACTCGATAGTGGAGTTTCACTCGGTGGATATGTTTACGAGTCCTCAGAAAATATATCTTCGTCTCGTTCATCCGCAAGCAATTCTAAAAAATCAACACCAAGCGGCTCTAAACGAAGCAGTCCAACGACCACAAAATTTCCCGTGATAACTCAAACATACGTTTTACAGACACAGAGGAGCGCTGGCAGCCCGGCAGAGAGACAGCTGTTTCTCAACTCCGACAGTCCAAACTCCACTGACCCTCGAGAGGTTAGTTTTTCTTTTAATTTTTGTTTCCTATCTTAACTTTTTTGCTGCGTTGCCACAATTCATTTTTTCCTGTCGCTGACATTTGGTCTAGTCCTGACAATGTGTAGGAGAGGCGACTGCAATCAGCTGATTACGACCAATTCTGTGTCTCGCCCTAATCTAAGGGTCATGTGCTACACTAGACTTTTTTTGATAGTTCGTTTCTTACTTAACCTGACGTATCTCTTCTTCAAAAGTGTAGCCCAACCAAAAGTTTTACCATGAATTAAATGTTTGTTTTTCTTATCGATTAGTTTAATGATTTTGCGCTCATTTCTGTTAGATTTACGTTTATGCTTTCAAAAACTGGTCTTCTATTGAAGTGCTACCCCTTCTTTCCTCTTAACAGAGAAGTTTTAACAAACGTGAATCTATAGGGTTACGACAGATTTTTTTGGTAGCACAAGTTACGCATCGCGTTAAAAAAGTATATACATATTTATTTTATTATTCCCTGCGTTTTTTTATCGAGACAATACTTTATTGGCCAAATTTCGGGAGCATTTCATGCAGACATTCTTGAAACGGCGTTCATTTTTTGCGACATCAAAAAAACACTTTTCATGTGATTGGCTAGCTTCCAGTGGAATGGATCATTACAATATTGTGGCAATGCTCTCTGTCTTTTTTGATTGCATAAGGTTTCAGTTTGTTATTCGTTTTCGTACAACAAGTTGTCAATTTTGACGCCGCATTTCTGTACTTTAATTTTTGAAGGACAGTTTTATCAGAAAAAAATGACTGGAAATCGTATTCTCTTTGGCCAGGCCTGTGAGACTCTTTTTATGACTGTGACAACCCCTGGTAGTATTCCATCCTTTGTGTAAATGGGCTAACAGAGGCATTTTTCGAATTTTTGTAACTTACGTGAAGTCTTTGTTTTCAGGGGTTTTTGCGTGGCTGGCTTGGTATGTTGTAGACTGGATTTAAAGCATTCTTTTTGCGAAAACGCGGGTCGTTTAGATTTTTTTTCGGAAAAACAAATACGTTTTTGCCCCCATCTTAATAACAACCGCCTTCTTTCATCAGTTGTGTAGCCAAAATGAGAAAAAAGTTTTGCACTCACTTCCTGCGTTGTGTTTATTTCCTCTGTTTATCAATAAAGATCACATCACGCTACACTAATGCTCCCATATTATTTTTTTATTGTGACAAAAAAATTAATGAGACAGGTTGTTGAACTAAGAGCAAGGGTTAACTTGATGTGGTTTTTCATTGATTTTTACTCAGCCTTTTGATAAAAAGCATAGATGTAATGCTAGCTTGCAAAACTTTCAAAGATACGTCAAGTTTTTTTTCCGCTTTATAGATGCAAAGGATTTAGCGTAGGTTGTAGTCGGCTGGCAGGTACTCGTCGGGAATGTTAAAACACTTTATTGTTGTTGCATTAACCCGTAGGGGGGGGGACTTTATTCGCATTCTATTTGATAAGGCACGATAAACGATAGGACGCGTAGTCTACTGTCCGTCGCTCTGTCTGAATTGCTTTAATCAGCATTTTTACAGCTTGAAGAATTAATCATCGACGAGATCCTTCAACTTGAAGACGAGGCTCAACAACGCGCTCCGAATAAAAGCCAACCGGTATGTTAATTTTTCTTTCTTTCAATTGTTTTACATAAATGTATTTTTAAAGGTTCCAATTGGTGGATCTTACAACGACAACATCTCGAGTCTGCCAACAAATTTACATGGTGGAATGAGTACCAATCATACGGGCTCTCGGCAGGCCCCAGGCAATGATTCCTCGGGAAACTCAATGCACTCTGGCTCACCCACCGGTCCTGTCGGCATTCCAATTCCCAATGCCAACAATTTCCGTCACATCGTTTCGTCGTCTGCTCCAACTTCCAGTTTTGACATGGAATCATTTGTCCGGGGTTCCCGAGGTGCTTCCAATTCTTCAAACCCTCCTCCCCAGGAAAATGAGTTTTTCCGTGACAGGCGAAAAAAGGACATTCACAACATGAGTATGTTTACATTTTGTAAGAAAAAATGTTTTATGTCGTTTTTTGTGCATTTAGTTGAACGCCGGCGGCGATATAATATCAACGACCGCATCAAGGAATTGGGCCAAATGTTGCCCAAAAGCACGTCAGAGGAAATCAAACTGAATAAGGGAACCATCCTCAAGGCATCGTGTGATTACATTCGCCAACTGCAGATGGATCGTGATCACATGCTTCGCGAACAGGACGAAAAGGTGAAGATCGAAGACTTCGCTGTTCAATGCCTTGAAAGAATAAAAATGTTGGAAGATCGTCTGCAACAGCACGGCGTCAACTTGCCGGACAACGGTCTGCCTCCCTCGTTCAACGCTATTTCGTCGTCACTGAAATCAGGAAAAAAGCACATTCGTATCAAGCAGGAACCCTTTGATGAACCGTTGTCACCTTCGCAAACGCCTACGGGATCTTATGTATGTTTTTGACGCTTCTTTGATTAACATCAGCAATGCCTGCCAGTTGCCTTGGACAACAGTAAACGTTTGGGTGTAATCTTGATTTTTTTTCAGAATTCTGGTTTTATGAATCAAATGCAGGAAATGCAGATAAACAGTCCAAACAGATTTCAACCATCTCCATCAGGGCCCCACGTAGGCTCACTGCCATCAGAATCCGCATTCGCGCAATTCCACCAACGCGCAACATTTTTCCCGTCAAGCAGTTCGATTCCGACGAATCAAAACACTCATAACACGATGAGTGAATATGGCACACCAAATTCATCGTGGTCGCCCATGCCAGATTCTTTGCAGCCTGGAATGCTGCAAAACAGCTTTGACTTCGTTATGGAGGATCTGACGCCTCAGGTGAGAACGATGAACGCACGCCGACGCACCACTGATACTATTTCACACTTGGTTGGACCTAGTTTGTAATCCAAATCCTTGAAAATTCACTTTTTTTCACGCCATATGATAATTATCTACTTAACTTTGTGTTTAATGTTTTTTAATAGTTAACAAAGGTGATGGATGCCAACACGTTTTTTTGAGAATAGCACTTACTAACTGCCTCTCTTCGGTCGCTCACCTTTTGTCTCTTTATCTATCTAAATCTTTCAGAACCACAATTCGCTCTCTCAGGCCGATCCCATTCTTGGTAGCGGAAATTTGTTGTCCAATCAAATGAGCCCTGACATTCAGTGGGACCAAGCAGGCTTTTCTCCCGAGTCTCAGCACAACGCCGGCAACTCATCCGCGCACGCTTCCCTTGGCATTGATTACTGAGATTCTGATCCGTCCCTGTCATCCATCCCTGGCCGATGTCGAGATACTCTCTATTCATTCCTTCGGCCTGACACAAATAAATTGTACAGTTGTATAAAATACTACTCTCTTAGTGAAAAAAATACTGTATATATATCATTTCTTTGAGTGTTGTAATCATTTGTTTTCTTTGCTATTATCTTGCGCACACTGGACACGAGGTTGTATTAGTGGTGTTGTAATTGGTTTTATTGTTCTATCTTTTTTTCTTGTATAACATTATTTTTGTTGCTATCTTGTTTTCTATTTTCTTTGACTACAAATTGAAGTTTTGCCATATTTATTTTCATGTACAAAAAATCTGTATATTTTGTACATATGTACTATTTGGATAAAAGAAGCCGTAAATGGCAAATACGTTTCTCTGAGTGAGAAAAAATTCCTTTTCTCACACTGTTTTCTCTTTGACAATTGATGCAAGATAACTCTTTCCTACCATTTGTTTCTTCAATTGTATATAGATATTTTTGTGTCAATATAAATACGTTTTTTCTGTGTTGAATGAAAATGACAGATACAGGTCATATTCATTGTATTTACTGCTGTCTTGTTTTTTCTTGTTCATTATATTTGCCCACGTTTCTTGTACATTGCTTCTGTATTAAAAAGTATATTAATGTAAGTGGCTGCCAAAAGGCTCAAACGACAGCATATTTACTGGCTATGCTCGTGTTTTGTATTGTATCAAACTGTTGATTTAGAGCACTGCCTTTGAATTGCCATTATTTGAAGCTCCTCTTTGACAGTTACTGCTACGACTCGAAATCTACCTGTCGCGGTAATGTCCGTTAACTTGAAATTAACTCAGGCGTTACTTTTCCTATTTTTTTCTCGTTTTGTTTTATGTCATAAGCGAAAATAAAAGTTTCGTAAGATTAATTTACGGTACCTTGAATGTTTTGGGGACAAAGGAATGCGGGGGCTCGTCTAGAAAAAATGACAACGTTGCAATTTATTTTTGAAGTGACAGGGTATGAAAAATAACAATCAGCATGAAAGGGTGCTCGTGGATATGTCACGATGCACAAGCATGACCGACGATGTTAACACAGGTACAGTACATGCATTAATTTGTCTAACGAATAACACAGGCACCAGTGACGTGAAAATAATATGAGATAAAGTACAAATTGATCGAAAATCATCACAGACACGTAATAACTAATCTGGATTACGTTGATCCATTGATTTGACAAATTTTACATTTTGGATTCTAATGCTTCATCATTACTACGTTCACAATGGCCGCTCAGCGATGCGTATTATTTTTTGTCGCAATCAGCGTATCCGTGGTTTACACCAACAACATCTGCTATCAGTGCTACGGCATCGATGAATCTTCCGGAAAATCGTGCAATATCAACTCCACTTGCTACGGGAGTGGGTGTATGATTGGTGGGTATTTTCACTTTTGACCATTTTTATCAATGTTTGCTTTTCTAGAAGTCTTTGTAAACGGAAGCTTTGTATCGGGATGCAGTGAATCCCTACCAACACCCGAAATAGTGCCTATCAATGGACACTGTGCTAACCAAGACGACGGTAGCGTATTTTGTGGTTGTGTTCATGATCTTTGCAACAACCCTGTCAAATGGAAACGAGAAATAGCACTCGTCAATCGGTAAATCTTAAAACACGATTGTCTTTAACGGTTAGTTGATATCAATGGTTACAGATACGTTAAGCTAGCACTTCCGGACGGTGGAGGTAACATCGGTTGCCTAGAGTGCGGCAGCATCGTTGGTGCTGACGTTGGACTCGGAGAAGGGATGCTCAACGTTACGTGTGATGGACAACGCATTTGTACAGGGACGGCTTGCTTGACAGGTAAACATCGACGCAGTGCTGGGGTAACAACAGAGATAAGACTGTTTTTGTTTAATTCTAGTTCGATCAAGTGCTGGACACTCTTTTTGTGCATCTGCGTGGATGGGCACGTACACCGAGGGCTGTTACCATATCGACGGTCAGGATGAAATATGCGTTTGCACCGAGGATTACTGCAATATCCCAATGCCAAAGAATTATCACGGCGTGCTAAAGAAAATCAAAAACGAAATTCAAGAAGAAGAGGAACACACTGATTCTCCTTATTATTACGGTTGAAAAGTGTTTTTTTTAAATCACAGTGTTGCGCCTTTTGACAGTTTTTGTGGTACCACTACATTGGTAAAAAAAATAAAGTTAATTGGAACACCTGATTCTGTCACGATATCTTGAAGATATTTTTTTATTATGCAACGGGATAAACAGATAACGCAATTTGTGGAAAGAAAAAGAGATTTTTGACCGAATAGCCTCTGTAATCGCAATCCAGTAAGAAGACCTTGACCCAAATTTAGGGGCTAATGCATGGAAATAGAGGGGCAGCGGGAGGGACCAACTTTTCGGACTCAACTTGACTTAGCTCGTTGACATTTGAGGATAAATTTGTGACCTGGATGTTTTATTTTTCGTCAAGGAAACCACGCTAAGTTGTGCTTCTACAAGCATGTCCATGTGCAAAATTACAGGTTTATTCATATTTGTATTTTTAAATACTTTTCGTCTAGTCAGTTCAAAAGGTAATGATTGTTTTATTATTTTGATAGAGTAATATTTTTTTGTTTCAGCTTTTCAATGCAAGGATGAAAGCTCAAAGTCATTTTATATCGACGTCCAGGGCTTGGTGGAAGGCAAAGTGATTGACCACTTTGAAACTCCATTGTTGACCGAATGTGTCGAACGTTGCAAGAAAACATCGCAATGCAAAGGTGCCAATTTTGTCGTGACAACAGAAGACGACACGATTTGCTTACTCGTGGATACGAATCAACGAGGATTGATGTCTGAAACGCCTGTCGAATCCGCTGTCATGTATGCAGTCAGGTCGTACTGCGATTTATCTCTGAGTAAGTAAAACCTTTTTAGCCACTTAGATTTTTAAGTATTCAGTATTGCAGACAGTGCAAATACTTGCCAGAACAGAGTTTGGATGTTTGAACGATACGCGCAAACACAAATGGAACACTTAAAGTACGTGATTGAAAAAACAAAAGGAGCATCCCTGGACGAATGTTTATCCGACTGCACGGGCTTGGTACAATGTGAAGCTATTGCCTTTTCACCGGACAAGGGAATCTGCCAACTACTATCAATTGCACCTCACGGCGTTCATGGTTTTGAAAAATACTTTTCCTCTTCACAAAGCACAGATGTCTATGAACGTAACTGCGTCCAACGTAATAGCTATATTTTGTCAAAACATCGTTTAAAAATAATTTTCAGGTCACATTGAAATGTCGAAATGCACATTTTTGCATTTAAAAAACGCAGGATTTGAAGACCTTTATGATGTCAGACTTAACGGTGTCTGGGATGCCGATACATGCGAGCGAATCTGCTGGCAGTGGCAAAAAGGTTTCTGTCGATCGTATACGTTCAACGCAAAAACGAATCAGTGCTTCATCAGTCATCTCGCTCCGAGATTTTTAGGTCGGCGACCTCTAGACAACATGAACCCGGATTTATTTTTTGGTGAACTTGACGACTGCATGCATTGTAAGTTACAGCCTGCTCGACCATAGACTATGTCTTTTTATGGTCTTTATAATTTTTAGTCTGGTTGAATTGCAAAAAAGGGTCACTGAGTCTTGGCGGTAAATCCGTCAAGATGTTTGTTGGAACGCTCAAAAGTAAAAAAGGATCCGACGTCATGTGCCAGAAACGAATCAACGGAGCTTATGAATGGGAAACTGAACTGACGTACGGCGACTGTGGTGTTGAAAAGAAGGTATTCCGGCATTGAGTTTCTTTATTTACACAATTCAATGATTTTTCTTACAGAAAATGTCACCAGGGTTCAGCGGAACAATTTTGGTTAAAGATGGGAACACAGACATGATCACAATCAAGGATAAAGTCATACAGGTATTTTTCAATTAACGTGTTTTTTTAAATTAATAATTAAATGTCACAATCAAGGTCAATTGTCGCATGCACGATGAAACCGAACCTCAGGTAGACACACAATTTCTATCATTTCAACTAGAAGTAGCAGAAAACGATACAGATATACATGGATAGTAAGTTTTTACATTTAAAAAAATGTTTAACACCGTATGCATTTGCATACTTTGTACCTGAGTATAGAGATCGATATCAGTTTAGTGGTTGACATACAACCAGGTATGCAATCGCAAGTTTTTTGGCAAACACATGTCTCCGATGAGCGTGCATTCACTAGCTGTCACGCAGAGGTTCTGAAAAGTACAATCAAAACATAGAAATAGAAAGCGCATGCAGAACACGGAAATACGTGTTTTTTGTCCTACTGGAAAAACTCACATTTATATCAGTGACAAATCCAAGAATGTCGCCAAATTGAGATCCGGTTTTTTCTATACCGTATGTTTGCAAGATGTTATGAAAAAGTTCTGAATGAATTTCGGATTTTGTCTTAAGGTCATCGTCATCCAGGCCAACATGTATGTCTGTCTCAAGCAGGAAGATTAAGCCCACTATAGCCGCGTAGTCAAACTCGCGAAACCCAAGCTTCACTGATTTGTTTTTGAGCTTGACCAAAGTGTCAAACATGGGATACGCTAACCTGAAGCACATAATAGTACAACTGCACTTTTTTGACAGCACCCAAAAAAACAAACGCTTTTACTTCGCTGACACACGGATGGTCACCAAAAAACCTTTCCAGATTTGTGACTGAATTATGATAGCCATAATGCGTGCAAAGTCTGTTATCAGTTGCTTCAGGAAAGTAGCTCGCACTCATGTAAATTCGGTATAAAAGCGAAAATTTGATTGCAAAAGGTTGAAAAACTTTAACCTGTAAACATTATATCAGTGCACATGATTTATGGCCGTTCGATATACACGTACCCTGACATCGTGAGAAAATTTGTAGAATGTGTTGAAGTATTCATTAACCATCGACATAATCATGGAAACCATGCTTGTCTCTAATCTATCATATTGCTGTTTTTCAACTTGCACA
Source organism: Turbatrix aceti (assembly GCA_963969345.1). Classification (NCBI taxonomy): domain Eukaryota; kingdom Metazoa; phylum Nematoda; class Chromadorea; order Rhabditida; family Panagrolaimidae; genus Turbatrix; species Turbatrix aceti. The sequence goes on along the minus strand of OZ017770.1, from coordinate 921,803 downwards.
AACTAAAAAAAATAATTACGTTTTGCCAGAGTTGAGACATGTTAGGAGAAAAAAAAACTAACTTCTTTTACTTCACCAAGTGTTGTGGGATTTTCTATTCGGTACAGAGATTTCATTGAGTTTTGAAAACTTCGAAAAGCTGCCAGCAGCTTTTGAATGTTTGGAAACGATACGTTTGGCTCTGTTTTGATGGCAATGCTCGGCATGGCGGCAGAAGGCGAAAAGCTGGGAATAGAGGCGCGGGGCGAAGCGAGAGATATGCATCCAGGATGTTCAAGAAAGCTCGAACCGTAGACTGGTTCTGCAGGCGCAGGAGACGCTAAAAAAGGCAATGCAAAAATAAAAAAAAATAAGTTTTATCACAGTTCAGCATATCGGAAATTAAATTAATTTCAATTCAAAGAAACTCACGTTCTCTCACCATTCCCTTTTCATAGCATTTTTGAAGACGACAAGCACGACATTGACTTCTGATCCGGTTGGTAATGACACACTCCTGCCGGAGACGACATTTATAGCGCTTTCGCTCAACGATAGATCTGCGAAAAAACGAAGCACACGCTTTGCACGTGCTTACGCCAAAGTGTATGCCATGGGAATCGGCGTCACAGATTGAGCATAACCCTTTACCGGGCATTTCAACTTTACAGAGAAACCGCTCTGCACGTCTGCAGTCTGAAAGCATAGGCTGTCTCGGTCTTGCACGCAGGATAGCCACTTTAATAGCCACAACTGTAGAAAAAACAAATGTTATTTCTGCCCTTTTCGCGCCTAGGAAGTGCAAAAATGCACCGGAAAGAAAAACGCCCTTCTACCATATGGTTTGCTAGCGATGTCGAAAACAATCGAAAACAAAATGTGCTCACGGATACCACGCAATACACAATCAGTGTTTTTTTATTCGCACAGTATAAATTCATAACACGCCGCGTTCAATGATCAGTAGTGATGGCATCACGAGATAGACAGAGTCTAATGAAAGGGACTAAACGTTCTTTTTTCTCGCAATTAAAGTATCACAATATAAAAAAGACAATAGTGCTTCCTCTCTTTCAAAATAATTGAATGAATGGTGTAAACGTGAAACCCCGTTATTTATTACAGCAACATTTTGCCTACACAAAAAACATCTCTTCCGCCGCTGGCAATGAAAGCGCGCAAGCAGCGCTACCGATTAGAAGTGCTAAACGACGACGGACAAGTAACAAACACCGTCAACGTCGGGGGCAAAGGTTACCTGTTGATAACCGCCGACCGAGAGGTAAATCCGTTTCATGGAATTCACATATCATCCTTTCCTGACCATTTGCAGAGTGAACGGTCGTCCGATTTTATTGTAGGAGAACTCTCTGCAGAAGATAGTATCCAGAAGAAAACAGTAACGTTGATTGACTCCAAGGGGTTTGTTATCGCGCATACTTTTTTGTCCGATGAAAAAAGCATTCGCTGTCGTTTAGATGTGTTGTCAATAACTCGGCTGTCTACGCTATATCGAAGCCGACCAAAAATCAACTTCGAATAGACATAATCTACGAGGGATTTGTCGATCAAGCGCAAATCACATTTCATGCCGTTGTGAAGCCCTGCACGTCAGAATGCATGCTGCAGTGCAATGCACGCTACTTCGACAGCATCGTGTAAGTAACATTTCATAAATAAAAGCCAACAGAAAGTGTTGCAGCAGTGCGAAGAATAAAACACGGCAGCGAAGAGATATCGAATCCGGAGACACGAGATCGTTCAATTTAGAACAGGACGTCTATCCTATTCGCACGCATACTAGCTTGCTGGTCATAAATAACGATTCATCAAAATCTCTGGATGGTATGAAGCAACAAAAGTATGACGTGGCAAAGTTAAGCAACATTGTGAAAGAAGCACTGACAAAGGTGAGTTGCGTGGCTTAAGCCAGTCTAAAAAACAGCTGCAAACATTCCAACAGGAACAACTAATGAGCTCGACATAGGAAGAACGAAGGGGCTGTCCCGAGAATGTCGTTGTGCTAAAATGATGCGCCGACGCAAATTTTTTTACTTTTTTTACAAGATGACTGTTAATATAAATGTTTGTGTGATAAAAATAATTTTTAATTTGCAGAAAAGTGATTCACCGCTACCAATTCAACCAACAACACTGCTTTCTGTGGTTGCGACGATGCTTCGATTATTCTGACACGGCAAGACCCCTCGAACGCCAGAACCAATAACAAAGGGAAACAATTTTGCTTTCCTTCGCTCCAGGCACACGACAAAGCAAGATACCTGTCTGATACGTGCAATAAGTTTGGAGAACACGCAAGCCGGTCGTGCAGAGTAATTACAGCTTTAACCGTTTGTATATATAGATGTTTTTTCGACGTGTATACAAAACCAGAAACCATATAAGTCTGTCTGCTCTTTATAACGACAGCAAAAACCAGAGTTGTTCAATTCGACAATTTTCAGTGCTCGCTCTGCTCGCGCTCTTTGAGCAATTCACTTTTCCGTGCTCGCTCTGCTCATGCTCTTTGAGTTTCTAAAATTTTCGCGCTCGCTCCGCTCGCGCTCTTTTATTCTCAGATCCTTTGCTCTTGCTCTGCTCACGCTCGTGAGTTGAGCAGGAGCGAGCAATGAGCAAACATGGCTCACACATAAAAATGTGAATTTTGAGCCAAAATTCAGTTCCTCACTAAAAGAAAGACCGTATACTCCTTGGAGATACCCCCAACATCGTGTTTTTGGTCGAAATTACCAGTATTTTAGTATTTGTAGCACTAAATTTATAGTGAGCAGTGCTCATTTTAAAAATTTCTCTTGCTCGCTCTGCTCGCGCTCTTTGAGCAATTCAATTTTTCGTGCTCGCTCTGCTCATGCTCATTGAACACTCCAATTTTTCGCGCTCGCTCCGCTCGCGCTCGTGAGCTGAGCAGGAGCGAGCAGTGAGCAGGAGCAATTTGGTGAGCATCGAACAACTCTGGCAAAAACACTAACTTTAGGCTTAGCAAAGGCATAACTAAAAATAAACAACAATAAGTTAGGTGGGACCATGATAAGAATTAAAAATGAGAACGAAAATCTCATTGCTTTGTGGATAAGTTGAACGTAAAGTTGTCAGCATTGCTTTCAAATTCGGCATAGGCTTTCAACAATGGCTTGCAGAAGTTGATTTGAATCATTTTGTACTTGTCGAAACGAGCATGCAACGACTTTTCGTAGGCAGTCCTCAGTCGGTCGGTACGTATCACAAGTGTTCTGTAGGCGTGCTCGTAGTTGCGCAGAAATACAAGGATCGTGTCTGAGAACATAATGCAGCTCAGGATATGGGCGGCTCGACGGATGAGAAAATAACCGTAGGTAGTGTTGTTCTTTTCCAGCAGCGTACGAGCTTGCTGGACCGATCTTAGAGCCAACATATGGAACCTAGAAATAAAAGGTGACAATGGCATAGCCAAATAAATGAGAAACGAACTTTCTTGGACAGCAGGTCTTGAACATTTTGAACGGGAAATATTTGAAAAGCTGCTTGCCGACACAGAGCATATAGTCGTCGAAACTTGCGCACTTCAGAAGCAACTTTCCGCCATACTCGAAAGGCGGGGCCCGGATGAGGAAAGGGATTGTGCGAACTCCGACCATACGACAAACTGGACAAGTTCGCAACTTGCATGTCTTAAAAATGAACGCAATCAATAAATGCCGTTATAAAAATAACAACTTACGAAAAACCATTGATTGATGCATCGGGGATGAAACATATGACCGCAAGCTAGGAAGGACGAAGTCGATGGACTTGTCATGCTGCTACAGCAGATCGAGCAATCGCCAAAATCCAAATCCATGGCAAAGAAGATGAGGTCTGATGCGACTGACTAACGGCGTACAAAAGTCGGGGACTAAAGAAAAGCGAACTAACTGACTTGTTATGCATTTTTAATTTTGCCTGCATACTCGCAGGGCATCGTGATCAGTTTTTTTTAAGTCTGATTGATTGAGTACCATCCCTTGTAGCGCGTACATTTACTTTCTTCTCGTCTCGAACGTAGTGCTGCGCTTACTTTCTTCGACCTTTGCAGTACCCTGGGATGCTTCATTGAATCATCAATAACAAACCGGCGAAAAAAAAGCTGATCAAATGCATTTTTCTCGCACAAGCAGATGCGTCTATTCAATTTTTAGCCTAGTCACGGCGTTTATTCTTTGACTCTTGAACTGCAATTGCCCCGCAACATTTGGCAAAATAACAAAATAGAACCAGCAACAGTGAAAAGGAAAGATCATGTTTTCAGACAACAATTGGAGGTGCCACAGGAGTGAGCGTTACAGGAGATGCAGGTGGATGTCCATGAAGGGGATCGTTAAGGGACATTCCTGATTCGATGACGGTATCCGTAATTTGATTTATTGCATTAGATACAAATTCCCGATTTATGCTGATTGACATGTATACTAGCAGAATGAACACCGGCACTGAAAAGGGTATGGGACTCTTGTATTTTTTTCTTCTTAAAAAAATGCCCTACCCAAAACAGCGCTGGTTATATAGCCTCCCACCGTGAACTGGATTGAGTGGAACTTAACCATAAGTATCAAACCAATTTCAATGAGAAAAACAAATAATCCCAAACCCGTTGAGCAAAACCAGGCAACGTCAACAAAAATTCTAAAACAAAAGGCAAAAATAAATGGAAAAAAATTGAAAATATGCCTTAAGCGTCGAGATTGTGCCGCAGAAGCCTGAACTTCAAGTTGAGGTAGAAGGCAAGTAGAGATCATGAGGCCGACAAGATGAATTGAAATCAAAGCAATTGTACATAAGCTAAGAATCAAAAGTAGGATTTTATCTTCCGAAGATTCGTACTGCAATTCGACGAGGGCTACCATGGCAAAACCAACAAGTAATGCGGACGTTCTACTGCTGGCTTTGAGCTTGGTTCGCAAAAGGTTTACACTGTTTTGATTTGCTTGCTGCCTGAAAGTTTCAAAAATTATCTAAAAAAATATGCACAAATTCTCACGTCATTGATACATCCCTCATTATAGGGTGCTCCAGGTTGTTGGTGATGAGTAAATCGTTGTCACATAGAGGATGTGTAGACACTGAATTAGGCGTATATCGTCGAGGATGCTGCTCATCAAGATTACTGGACCGAGTACTCATCTCCATAGATGCTAAATCATCGCCTGATGGAACTCGCAAAAATACATCGGGCTGAGACGAATTCCAAAATGGATGCAAAAAATCATTCATGATAAAATCAGAGGAATCAATTTCAGTACAACCGACAACGCATGTATGCAGAAAGGGAAAAGCCGAGGTTAAATGAGCAATAACATTGTGATGGTGATAAAACCAATTTACTCCACTTGCTATAGCTAGCAAAATTTTGTCATAAAGCAAAATCTTTGCAATAAAAAGTTATTGAACTTACAGAACACAAAGAAAACGATACAAAAAATATTAGCATGAGTAGGCGATGCATGTGAATCAGCGAAAAAAATAAATGCAAAAGCGATCAGCTGAGAAGCTTTATGAAAAGTAAAAAAATACATGCACAATTCATCAATTGTAATAAATCACCAAAAAATGATAGCTTGAAAAAGCAAAATTACATGTTATCGCAACGAAAAAAATATCCTCTACGTTAGGTGCAGGAAATGATAAGCGGAAACTGCGAAGCAAACAATGGATACCGATGAAGAAAAATCTACATGCTTTCCTTGTATGTATAAGTGCGCACGCTTGAGATTTGTTGAGGTTTATAGGAGTCGCGGGGGGCATCACCGACGCGTATGCAATTTTGAGCAGCTCAAAACAAGTAAACGAATCAATGACGACAACTGCAATATTTTGTCAAAGCAGATATGAGTAAAAGAAGCAAGTCAAAATGTAACAAAATCAAATCATGTTACGCAATGTATTGAGGGTTCATGATTTTTTTGTCTAGGAAGAATTCTGGTGACCGATACATCACTTATTGATTGCCAAGTGCAATTGCTTGAGCATCATGCGTGATATTACACAAGCACGTCAACAAGGATTCTTGCAAAAACCAATGTATGAAAACACTTGTGATGAATCAGATAACTGCAGAAAAAACACTTTTTCAATAGACTGATGTTTTGATTTCTGAATTTTCTGTAATGCAGTTTGTTAGAAGGAGGATCAGTTTCTAGCATACGTTTTCAATCAGAACCATTTTTTCTTGCGTTATTTTCCTCGTTTTTCCTCTTGGTCGTCTACTGACACGACGTGTCAGTATCTGATTATTTTTCTCCCTTTTATGATGATTAAATGTTGTGTTTCTGATATTTTTACTAAACGCACTATACGAAAAAACGCAACTGGAATCGTAAAGAAAAAAATTGCGGGGGGAGGGGCAAAAAATATTTAAAAAAACATATTCTTTTCCCTTTCTGGGTTCATAACACAAAAAAATAATTGCAGCTTATTGCAAAAAATCGTGATTCATTAGGTGCAATGATATATTTTAAATCTGTAAAATCGTGATAACATGTTTCGACCATTTTGAGCGCTATACGCGTTTTAGCTGTAATTATTAACAGGGGAGATCATGGCAATCAATCGTTAGGAGAATGGTCCTGCATAAGCATCAAACACGCATTGTTCAACCATTACAAGTGGCTTTGCGTGCGTCCGTTTAACCGAAAACATATAAGTGTGTCATTGTACAAAAAGTCAGAAGGATAATTTCCTGCACAGACCAGACTAAGAACGACTCTGCTTCACAGACACAAATCGGGAAGCCGGCTTGTTGTGCTGTTTTTTTGAATCCTGCTTTTCATATGGACCGTCACAATCAAACACTCAAAATTGTGCCTTTTTAGCACCATTCAAATTACAAGGACCACTTCGCACGGCTACAATGTGGTCTTCGTGGCTTTAGGCGCGCCGCATTTCCTAGCTAAAACTCACTCACTTTTTTTGCCTTTTGCAAATTTTATTGAGGTATTTTGACAAGTAAAGCCGTGTTTTTATGTTAGATTGCTGGTGTTTGGCATTTGACAACGTTGTTAATTCTTACAGCTTATATGCTTTTCAAAATTTATAAAATAAATCAATAATAAACAGTAATATAAACTCGCGCCAACCCTATAACTTCTGGGTGAATGAGAAAATATCGTACATGTTGTTTTTTCCCCTGCCTAAATTAGTATTTTTTAAACTTATAACTGCAAAATTCAGCATTTTCTTTAAGGAAAGTAAACTAAACCAAACGAAACTAAAAATGGCGACAGCATCCGCAGAAGTACCCACGACATCCGCGGCTCCACTGGGATCTATTTTTTCTGCGGAACTTGAAGGATCCAAATGCATGAACGACATCTCCAAAGCAAGTTCTCCGATCCTAAAAGAACTGCGAATCTTTTTCCGTCAACGTCAATTAAAATCTCATCTTTCAGTTAGTGAAGCACTTGATAGTTTTGTAAGTTACTTCTTTAACTATAACACCCTTCAAAAAATTAAGTATAGAATAGCGTCCTTTTGGGTATGCCATTCAAAATTTTATATACATTGCATGTTTTTTGCAGCTACCTCGTAGAACTCGAATTTACCATCAAAAACGCATCCGGGATATTATTGATGCTAAACAACTAGCCGTGAAGTGGGAGCTCAAAACGTACGCACGTAATAATGGCTCTACAACCGTTGATTGGGCACAGAAAGATGATTTTAACACGTGCATCATGTTCAACAAAGACGATTGGCTTGTAAGTTGACGGGTTTGAAATATCAATTTTGTAACTTTTTACTTTAGGTTCCTGAGGTTACTCATTTTACGTATTTCGACGACAGTATGTATGAGTCCTACCTGAAATCTACCGAATGGACCATCGAAGAGACGCGGTATCTCATGCATCTTTTCCGGCTTTACTCTATTCGGTAAATAAATTTTAAAGAAGTGTTTTTATGATTCAAAATGACTGAAATTTATAGCTGGGCTGTCATAGCCGACGCATACAACTATCCTGGTTCCCATCGTAATGTATTCGAGATAAAAGAACGCATTCACGTGATTGTTCGCTGCCAGAAGTACCTTCGTCTCCTGGAGCGCGCTCCAAACGCGGCCGCCGCTACTACACTTCTGAACACCGACCCCACCATGTTCTACAACGCAACCATCGATAAGTACAACAGTTACATTCATCACCAGCACAACTCCTGTCCTCCGAATGCTTATCGCGACTTTTTCAAGCGTTTGTCTGAAATTGATTTGGCATTGTATGAGGATCCGGTTCCGAATGTGGAACCCCCTCCGCCTAGTTCCAAGCCTACACCTGTTGCTCCATCTGCTGCTTCGTCGGCTCCAGTTGAAAAGGCACCAAAGAATAACGAGCATCTCGTCAAGTACCAAGACTTTATTGAATTGGCACAGGATACTACGGCACTGCGTTTCTTTTCCACCAGGCCGCAGGGTCCGAGTCTTCGATCGCAATCAGTCAAGCTGCTTAGCAACGTTAACACCAAGAAGCGCGCTAACATCGAACAGGTTATTCAGCACCTCAAAATTCGTAAGTAACTTTTCTGTCAGTTTTTTTTGTACAACAGCATGTCATGTCTTTTAGCCACAAACATTCACACTGCTAATAGCACCAAGGGTCACGTTAAGCTTGCTCGCCTTATTACTCAGATCAGCGAGCTCAAAGGTCTTTACTGCGCTGTGCAAAACGAACTGCACAATCTTCGCAAGGATTATGCTAACGACAAAAACCGATCGGCTCGGGAAGTCAAGAAATATGAACTTGAACAGTGTGTTTCAAAGGAGGCAAAGGGACGCAGCATAATCAAGCTTTCCGAAACTGCTACCACCGTTGCTACTCAGCTTCAGAAGAAGAAGTTGTAATTTTTTTATGAACAGTTCTTAAAAAGGCATCAGGAGCCTAAAATTTTGTTATTGCATGGTTCTTTGTTTAATGGTGTTATTTATAAGCAGAATCGTATGTATCTTTAAAATACTGTTTTTGTTTTTTATGTATAGCATTCTATTTACTTACAATGCTAACCTAATCAAGCTCGGGCCCACCCGTCCTAACCTTTGTTTGCTGTGTTTTTGATTTTTTGTGTTGACTTATTTTTTCAAACGGTTGAATAAATTTACAGTTTGACATATTCGATTGTAGGCTGTGATTCAAAACGACTCACAATATTTAATGTAATGCAGGGTTTATTATAAAGATACATGTTGTACAAACGCCCATAATCAACTTTTCAGAACTTAAAAAAATAAAATGCCGCGCAACTATCTTTATTATAATAAATTGTGAGTATAAATTCAATAAAAAAAAGTATTATTGTTCGTCAAGAATTTTGTTCCGCAGAATGTTAAATTTGAACTTTTTGACGTGTTGTTCCCAGAATTTTCTGCGCTTGCTAAAAGGATCGGATTCGATGACAGGATCTGGAGTAATTTTTAGCACACTACGGTTTGTCGTATTAAAGCGTTCTCCAACCTGGGGATTTCCTGTTTTCACAAAGTTGACGTACATGTCGCTGTAAAGCTTCTGAATTTTTATTTCGTTCGGGCCAAACGAAAAGAAGGGATATGTGACTTGATCCGAGACAAAAAAAAGCTCATAGCAATGCGGAGTTCCTGCAACAACCGAGTGAATATTAATTTTGGGTAAATGCAAACCAACCAAGAAATCCCATATTTTTCATCAATTCCTCAGTGCAATAGGTTATCATATGAAAATACACAGGCCAACCAAGGGATGACTTTTTTTCTGCCTCATAGAAAGTCATCATATTGAAAAAGAAATCTCCAAATGCGTCGATTTGCTGTCGCAGATAAAATTCATCATTCGCATCTGAAGGCACATTTTCATGTGCGAAAAATTTAATGATGTCATCCTGAATTGCGGTAGCTTCTGGTCCGGCTTCTTTGCCCATTATGTTTCGAATAAAATCTTCCAAGTACGCTACATCTGTCGTTTTCCCTCTGTAGTCTAAATTTTTTAAAGGCGTGATAAATATCTATAAAAATAAAAACTTACCGAAAAATTGTCCTTCCAAAGCCATCAGACCCAAGATGGTTGGCTTTTTTGGAGCCTCGTTGACCAACTGATCAAAGGTTTTATGCTCGAAAAATATATCGTCTTCGGTAGGGTACCAGGCAAGATGTTTTTCGTCTTCTTTCGATGAAAACGGAAAGATTTTAAACTAAAAATTTTTGTTATGTTTTTGTTTATGCAGGTGCACTTACTTCTTCTGTATTACTGCTAGCGTCAAAAATATCTTCCCATTTCTTATGCTTTAAGAACTTTTTTATTTCTGTTGGATCATTTGATTTACAGCCCATAACTTTGGCCAAGTGGTGAGTCAACTTGCCATCCTTGTTTCCTGTCACAAAGGCACTGAACACACTTCCACTGATACAAATTGCTTTGTGAAATAAATCTAGAATAGTATTACTATGCTTTTAAACTTTTCTGTTGACAATAAGCTTATTTTGTTTACCTCGAGAATGCGGAGACAGCGTATGAGCTCCAACAGACGCAGACCCTGCACTTTGACCCCACAAAGTGACGTTTTGAGGATTTCCTCCAAATTGTTTAATATTGCTTGAAATAAACTTCAATCCAAGATTTTGATCCCACAGTCCATAGTTACCACGAGTTTCTGGGGAACCGGCGTTGAAAAATCCAAATATTCCCACTCGGTATGGCAATGTGACCACTACAACACCCTTTGAAGCGATTACTTCGGCGAGTGTTCGATAGCCAAACTTTACAACATCGCCAAAATTAAAACCACCACCTGGAATGTAAACCAGAACAGGATATCCATCGGTTGTCTCGGCGGGTTTAAGAGGAGAAATGATGTTGAGATAGAGGCAGTCTTCACTAAATGGCTCATTCTGGATCCAATTCTTGCAGATCGGAATTGCTGAATGTCGGAATTTTTTACAAGCTAGTGGAGTTGTCCATGGCTCTGGTGGTTCAGGCAGCTTAAATTTTACTATTGTTTACGGCTTTTTTAAAACAATTATATGCAAATGATTTACCTCAAAGCGTAGTTCTCCGACGGGGGGTTTAGCATACGGTATGCCCAGAAACACGTTAATTTCAGATCCGTCATTCGTTTTGTGGTTAAACCCTTCCACTGGACCGTAAATTGTTTGAACAACAGGCGAAGCCATTATTCAATTACTTGGAATAATTTTTAAGTGATAACAGTGCTACACCGGGATCAAAAAGCTCGTCAATAGAATTTTGACTGTGCACTTTTAGATGATCAACAAACACCAGTCCGTCAAAACGGGCAAACAGAATAATGGCTTATCACTAAAAGTGCACAATTACTATCATGTCTAATAAACAAAGCGACGTTATCGGTAAAGCATCCGATGTTTAAGGGCTTGTTTTTATTAAAAAAAGTTAAACATCACTAAACCCCGCCTCTAAAAGAGATGAATGGGTATACAGAATGCTTGTCATTAAAAGATTTCAGAAGCACAAAGCACGTTTTTTAGAAAAACGCAAACACTCAAAAAAAAAGATTCACATTTTTTTTTGATCAAAACATTTATACAAAAATATGTTATATCTCGTACCTCATTAATCTGGTGTCTCATTGTATCTTCGTTACGCTATGGATTGGATAAAGGATACATCATGCCGGCTTAGCCAGCTCATTATTTACACATCAACGGAACTAGCGACCCAACCAGCATACAACAATTGCCAGACAAACAAGGCTCTCAAATCAATGAAAAAAACAAAATCAAAGTCGTTTTTGAAACTAAAAAATGTTATTTTTTGTACAATTAATAATCTTAAATTTTAAACAGCAAAATTTTATTACAATTTATGGATTTGAATCCCTCCCATAAAACCTCGTGGAACCTCTCGGGGAAAGTTTCGACTACTTCATTCCGTCAAAATAAAAATCCCGACTTCAAGAAATGTCAGATTATATATTGTATACAATACAAATTTACAGCACAGGTTTTACAGCGCTATAACGCTGTAAAACCTTGAATAAGATTTTCAAATATCCAAGAAAATAAAAATGACTTTATTTTTTTCAAGTTTTTTTTCAGATTCTTTGGCGGTTTGACATTAGAAATTTTTTTTAAGAGCGATTTTATTAAGTAAATGATTTTTTTATGTTAATCTCGATTTTGCTTGGCTACAACAGTTTTGTCGTTATACGCATAAACTTTAGAAAAAAACACCAGTAAAATCCAACAGATTCTTCTGCAAGTATCTATTTTGTTAGATATATGCGTTATCATAATAAAGCATGGTTACGGGGTAAACATTTGGTAAAGATGATTTAGGCACATGGACGAGTGTTGGACCAAATATCGACATAAAACGGTCACTTCTTCGTTACGAGTTGCTTCACAAACGCATGAGAAGAATTCCACCCGCCGAATGATTTATAGTCATCGAAGTCCTCTTCAGTGCCAAAATACCATAATGGCCTAGTTTTGGCAAATTCCTTGTCATTTTATCATCTCCAACTTTTGAGCTTCATGAAGATGCCACTATGAACACCATACAAGGTTGCCGTAGCGTTAAAAACAAGGTGTTGAAAGCCAGTATCGGTGTGCATCAATGATGCCGTTAAATTTCTTGTGAATACAACTTTATGAATTGGTCAGTTCCTTTAAGCGTATTATTCGTTGAGTAGTAGAGTTCCACGCCATAAGCAGCATTAAATGATTTTGAGATATCAGGAACAACGCTTTCAAAGTATTTGGAAATAAACTCGACTTTGAAAAAAAACAGTGTCCTCACCATAGTCATTCATTTTTTATTCCAGCAAGTTAAACGTGTACTTTTTGGCCACGTCAAATTCTACCGCTTTATTGAAGTTGTCGGCAGTGACAACAACAAAGACGGTGATAACGAGTAGAAGGCACGGAAGACAATCGTAGTGCTTCATTACCCGGTTCCTGTGTTTGGTGAAATAATGAATGGCACGTGCCGCTTTTATACACGTCTCAGTATTTGTTCTAAAATGACTCACGACCTTTTCCAGTTCATTCAACCAGCTTATACTGTACGGCAACGCTACTTGACTCACCGTTTCGTATGTATTCTCGCCATTTCTTGAACGTTCGGCTTCATAGACGGGGGAAGAATTGTGATTGTTACGAAACAATACTTAATCATTCCGCAAATTCGTGCTCCAGCGACAATCAGCATTTCGAATTGTTAAAAAAACAGCGACAATAAAGCAGGGGTTCAAATTTAATTCAAGTCGACTAACGCAAATTAAAACTTACCTCTGCTTTTGACTTTGGTACTAAATAAAAACAAAGGCGATTAGTTGCACGGTGTCAATTCTCAAATTTTTGAAAATTAAAAGCCGGAGTCTATAAAGGCGAATACAATTGCAATTGGGCTCGATCAAGTTTTTGTCTTTGCGCCAAAGTCAAAGGAGATCCGCGACTTCGGAGGCGTTGAATGCAAATACGATGTTACACTGTTTAGTACGCCGTGATTACTGGAATGGTTCTGATAACAGGAGTTTGAAATCTTAATTTATTTATATCAAATCGTTTTTGTTGTATTGATTAAATAGTATCGTAATCAGTTTGTTTATTTCGTTGTTTAGTTTGTATTCCATAATTTTCTACTAAACCAGTCTCAACTTAGGATATTAATCCTATCATAATTTTTGAACCTGGATGTTTGACAAGTTGGAATTACAGATTATGTCGTTTTTAAACTTAAAAGGATTTTTTTCTCACGTAAGTGCGTTTCTTACAATCAATAGGCTGATTAGTTTGAGTATTGCTAATGACAATGGGACGTGCACACGATTTAAATTTTTTCATGATTTAACATGTACATAATCCCATGATTTTAAATGCATGTACATTTATTTCCAGAGGTTCGTTATCCTGACCGTAATGTTGTCATTTCAATCGATGTACCTTCAGTGCTTTTTTCTACAACTAACGTTGTTTTCTCAGATTTATGTTTTTTTTTGTACTGGAAGGAATGTTTGGAAAATGTCATAAAGTGTCCTAAACATTCGACCAAGCCCTGCGTCTGACCTGAATTGGGTTGCGCCGGCATTTACGTGAGTTTCCGAGTACGCTGTTCTGGAGGTCGGTCGTCGACCTAATGTTTCGGCATAATAAGCAAAGAATGGAGAAGGGAAACGTAATAGGCCGTCGATGCGCGCTGCTATATTGACCACAAACAGAACAAAGTGTTTCTTGTCTCGCATCGATGGTCTAACATCCGCTGTTCCATTCAGTTGACAAACGGCGCATGACTGACCTCGAAGTTTTACACTATTTGTTGTCGCGTAGAGCGAGGGAGGGGAAGGGGGTAGGGTTAGCGACCCGACCCGTACCTCATTTCGTTCACTTATCATTTGTTTGTTTGCTTACTTTTTTTCTTGTGTCAATTAATGTAAATACACAACACGTGTCTGTTAGTTGCATGACTGCTTGACGATATGGACCATCACGTTTTTGTTCGTCGACAAAGTGATCCACCCTTTGTCCCCTGCCTTGATCGATTCGTAGCGGCAAAAGCGATTTCTCCTCTATTCATCCTCTTTGTCTGTCATGAGAGTTTTACTTATTGATCGATAGCTTTGCGCAGCAGTTGGCCATGTGGACGACCGTTCGTAGTGCCAGTATCATCGCTCGTTTTGTCTTTCTTGTCGCCCGACGCGTTAACTCAACAATATGCGCGCGCACGCGCGTCGGCGCGCCTTTCAAAGATATTAATTTTTACATTGCTTTTACATCTTCGCTTTTCTGCGAGCTGTCATTTTTCGTCTCCTTCCGTAATCCTACTTGATCCCTTTTTGTCTTTCCCTTTTCTGGTGGGTTTTATTGCCTTTACCTCCTACTCCTTCTTTGGTCTGCCAATGGTACAAATGGGTAATTGCGTTGTCGTTTTAAAATTCGTCTATGAAACACTGCCTCATATTAGCTTTTCCCTCCTCGCTTCACGTACATAGTTTACTACCAAGCGTTTGCTCTTTGTATGAGCGTGTATTTGACTCACTGAAACTCAAGATTGCTTTTACGCTTTTTTGCAACTCTCGTAACGATTGAGAATTACCTCTAAACAATGCAGATTCAACGCATTACGCAAGCGCATTATGTTAATCGTTTTCTCTTCTTTTTTGTTCTTCATTTCCATGCACTTGTGTCAAGACAGAAGCGACATAGTTTTTTTCTTCGTGATTTTTTCATTCATGAAGAGGAAGGAAGGGTTATCGAGGATCTCTTGATTTTTTTCCGAGCCATCTGTCATGTTTTACAGATCACGTTGAGGTGAATCGGCGCGGCGCATTATTTGTATCGCTAACGAATACCACTAGTATGAATTCTTATGACTTATCGAAATGCCCTGACATGAATGATCGTTTGTTCCTGCATTACTGGTGGTCATTTTACACTTTCTTGTATGCAAACCGTCACAAACTGTTTGGTGGTTTTTCTTTGCCTGAAGCCTTTTTTGGGTATGTTTCATAGAATCGGAACGAAAGCTATGATCGTTTGCTTTTCAGACAATTTGTATTTGCGGTCGTTACGATGTACACACCGCTTTCTCACACGTTTCATTTTCTTCTTTTTGCCGGAGGTGTTGCTCCGTTAGTAGAAATGTCTTTTTTTCTTCTCCGCTGCACTCCCCTCTCCTTCCCCTCCGGTTAACTGTGCCACTTCCCACATCCGGGGTCGCATTCAACATTGCTGCCGATGTTCTGGGATCGTGATAAATTGCCGTTGTTACGTTGATTTCATTACCGGGTGACTGGACACTTCACTTTTTTTTTGATGTGTTGAGGGTGGGGTGGACTTCAATGAATGAGCGGTGTCCACTATGGCTTGGCAAAAAGACGGATATCGCTTTTGGATTGAGGTCTCTGGTTCGACCAGTAAATGACGGCTGTTCTTCTTTGTGCATTTGTCAACCTAACCTCAGTATGTCCGTCGTCTCCTGCTCTTTTACTCCGTATCTTGTGCATCCGGCACCGGCTGCTCTTTTTTTGCAATGTAGAAATCCCTTTTGGTTGAAAGGCGATGAGACCGGCGGGCAAAGGGTGCGATGAGGAGGACGGGTTTTGTTGCTGATTGGTGCGGTAAAAAGCAGACGACGCCATCCAAATTCATATATATTTTTTTGGGAATGAGAAAGAAGAGAATAATGAAATCATTTATTATTTACCATCTCCAGTATAAAAAAGTAAATCAACGTGAATATATGGTGTATACTTTTTGGCGGCGGTCTTGAGTGACCTTGAGGGGTAGAAAAAAGAGGGGTCTACTGCTCAACGTTTCATGCCACCATGCAACCTTTCTCTTCCTCTCAATCGTTTTGTTCATTCCGGATGTATATTATGTAGCGTGGGTGTTTGCTGTTGTCCCAGTGATTTGTGTATGTTTTACGTACGCTTGCTTATAAGGTTTTTTCTCTTGCCAACGCGTTTTTTACAAGACCTGTCTGTCGTTTGTTATCACCTGTCGCGTGTTGGTCACATATGATTCATCTCTTCGCACTTGTCGGGTGGTTTTTTTTTGTCAGAGCCACCATTGAGTATATCCTTTTTTCTTATATATATATATATATATTTCGTGTCTTCTCTCGGAATTGCACCACTTGAGTGACCAATTGTTCGATAAATTTCGTGTCTTGCATTATAATAGCTCTAGTATATAATTGACTAATTATATTTGTGTTTTTAGAGTGAGTGAGAAAGAGAGAGGCAGTTGATGTAATGAACGCTTAGAAGTAAGAAGTTATTCGTGACGCTAAACATTTTTTACAATCATGTCCTTCATCAAGCAAGCCACGAATGAGCTTCATCAACAAACTAAAGGTTAGTTTTCATTTCCGTATGTAAACGATTAAATTACTCCTGCATTGACGATTTTAAGATATCAAATCACAGCTTGTTGATCAAATCAAAGCCATCGAACAGAGAACCGATACTCAGGTTGCTATTCTTCACGATGTCAATGATTTTCTCAAAAAGCGTGCCGAACTTGACCTGGAGTATAGCAAGCAGCTTGAAAAGCTTACAAAATCCACAATGTTAAAACATAAAAATGAGCGTCAAAAGTGAGTCAGTTTAACCCCGTTAGATTTAATGGGAATTTTTTTTGATGGGATTTACGGTTTTTCGAAGTCAATGTGCTTCCTTTTAACTTGTTGAATTCATTCTCTATTTTTTTGCTTAAATTTTTCATTTTTTTCACAAACAATGTGATTTTTCCAGGCGAGCAAATTGGCCACTTTTTTCCACATGTGGTTTATGGCAGCAACTCGTGGACGATACCAAGGATGAAGCACGGCAAAGATTGACGACTGCCGAGGTGTATCTCCACAATGTTTGCCCCAGCATCACGGCTCGCTGCTCCATGCTGCAAAAAATCTCAAAGAAGGTTCGTAGTGACAAATTGCCGGCTGTTTCATTCATAAAACCACTTTTAGTGTCGTGAAATAGGCGTGCAAGCTCAAAGCGAAATTATACGTGTACTCAGTGAGTTGCAATCAGCGATGAAAGCATATCAGGTACGTCGAAGATAAAATCCAAATTATTGGTTTTTAATTGCTTTTTTGCTCCTTCAGCTCTGCTTTAATGATTACATGACTGTAAAAGAAAAGCTTGGCAAAGCCGAACTGAGTAAGCAGAAGTGTGAAGATGCCAATTCGTTGCGTAAACAAAAATCCGTGCAGAAGAACTTTGACAAGTGTCTCACCAAATACGAAGCTGTCAAGCTGAAGTGCAATCGTGCCCGTAACGAGTACCTGCTGTGCATCGATGCTACCAACGCAGCTATGCACAAGTACTACGCCGAAGATCTCGCTGACCTTATAGACTGCACGGATCTTGGCCTCGAGTTCTGGCTCAACCTCATCCTGACGAACGTAATTGCTGCCCGCAAAGCTGTTTGTCAGCAGGAAATGACGGCTCTTGCTTCGCTGTCTTTGTTCCGCGAATCCATGCACCTGCCTTCAGACAAGCAAAAGTACTTTGAAACCAACAGCTCGGTTTTCATGCTGCCTAAGAGCTTTGTCTTCAAGTGGGTTTTGCATGTTTGCTTTAAAACTGCATGCATAAGCTTTGTTCTTTATAGGCATGATCCCGGAGAAGGAGAAACGAACGTTGTCGTTGCCGGGTGTCTCACCGACGACTTAAGCGTTCGCAAGGTTCAAGTCGAGCGTCGCCTTGAAACCCTTCGCTCAGAGTCCAACAGCATCCTAGATGATCTCAATCGCAAAGACGAAGAAATGCAGATGCTGCTCTCGACAAACACAATAGTCCAGATCAACAGTAATGGACTCATTGACACTCGTGCGCCACTTGAAGCTAGCGAGGCAGCCGTCGAGAACGTTAGCCTTGGCTATCTTGAGGGATTTCGTCATCACCTGCTTAACGGCAACCTGATCGAGCGGCTTCAAGCCCGCGCTAATTCGATTGGACGATCTCTGACGAATGACCCTCTGCAAAAAATTTCGAGCCCCCGGATTCAGGCTGCGATTTCGGCAGCATCAACCAATCAACCACAAGGAGAGCAAGAGTGGCACTATCGACTGCGACGCAAGAAGCGCGTTGTTTCGATGATCGAGAACTCGTACAATGAGAATTTCGGAGCCAAGCGTCCCAAGCTTTTTGGCGGCAGTCTGGAAGAATACGTCGAGGCAACCGGCGAAAACATTCCACTCGTTGTTACTAGCTGTATTCGCATCTTATCTCACTACGCCCTGCACCACCAAGGAGTCTTCCGTATTTCTGGTTCGCAGGTTGAGATCAACAACATGAAGGAGGCATTTGAAAATGGCGATGATCCACTTGGCAACCTGGTAAATTCATCCGACGTAAACTCCATCGCTGGCCTGTTGAAGCTCTACCTTCGCGAGTTGCGGGAGCCCCTCTTTCCGATGTATCTCTTTGAACAGCTCACCGATTGTGCAAAGTGCAAAACGACACAGGATTTTATTAATCAGGTAAGAGCAGTGTAAAACAGGAAATTTTATTTCTGAATGGTGTTTTAATTGGGCTTTTTAGATCACTCCATTTGTCAACAAATTGCCCACTCCAACTTTTCTTCTCCTGCGCTATCTCTTTGCGTTCCTCAATCATCTGTCACAGTTCAGTGATGAGAACATGATGGATCCCTTTAATCTGGCTATTTGTTTTGGTCCGACGCTATTGCCGATTCCGGATGACAAGGATCAGGTTTACTACCAGACTTCGGTCAACGAAGTTATCAAGAACTGCATTGAGTATCACGATTCCATCTTCCTGCCTTCATTCCCCGGACCGGCGTACGAAGCCTACGATGACGGCATCAACTTCACAGACGACAACGATGACTGCTTTGCAACGGGAACAACGAACAGCGATTTTCATTCCATTCACAATGAGTCGTCGCACTCTGGAATGCTCCTCGCGATGAATCGCTCCTACCACACAGAGCAGGACGGTGTTCCTGGAATGGATCGTCAGCTTGCCCGGGCAGCAGCAGCAGTGGTTAACCAGCGTCAACGCCGCTCGCTTTACAGCGTCCCGGCGAACGATCACGATTCTTCTCCGGTGGCTACGACGCCGATAAATCGTGCTGCTGTTTACGATGACTCGGACGATCGTTTTATCTACTCTCACATGCGCACTCTGGGAGCTTTGTCGTCTCCGACGGGTCCTCCGTCTATGATTACTCCACTTTCGACGAACTCTTCGACTGCTCATACGTCTATCAGCGGTGAATCTACCGAAAGCACTGGTGTGGCTCAGAAGGAGAACGGTTCACCTCACAAAGTACCTGGTTCGCCCAAGAAGTGTCAGGACGTCGGAAAACGGGCTGAAGCTCTTCCCAGTGGCTCATTCGGTTTGAACATTCTCCAAGAACGCAGTAGCATTGATTCTGGCTTTGGCGTGTCCAGCGCTGCTAGCAAGAATCAGAATCCGTCTCCCACACACTCTGCTTCGACCGGTATTCTCTCCAAGTTGTCTGAATGCCAGGGGTAAGTTCCTATCTCGTTGAATGCAACTTGTGATGAGAAATGTTGATTTTTAGAATGGAAAAGTCGCGTAGTGCTAACAAAATCCGATCTATCCCGCTTTCTGCTCAGATGACCTACCAACAGGATACGAGTCGTCTCGCTAACGGCGGCAAATCCACTCCTGACTCCAGCACTTCTTCGTCGTCGAGCCCTCGCATGCCTTCTGCTCTCTCCGCTGGCGCAATTTACCGTCGTAATCCTGATTCCCAGGCTTCCTTCCAACAGGAGGAAAACATTCTGTAGAAATTTAGCCCGATGTGTTATCCCCACGATGATTTCAGGTACTTTTCTGTCGTCTCTCCAAGATCATGTTCACGTGTATCTTCTGTCTTTAATCTCTGTCTCTCTCTTTTTCCACCATAAGTTTTTTCCGATGCTCAATTCCTATTTTTTTTCCGATGCACACGTGTAATGGCAATATCGTATTTGCCTTTTCTGCAAACAAATTTGCACCTACGCTCCATGACAGTTGATTTTCATTTCATCTTCTTATTGCATTTGTTTCTTGTGCCTTGTTGCCTTAGATAAATGCATGCATACTTCTAATTCATCCCAAACTTATCAACAAACAGTAACAACTTAAAGTCAATTATTTATTTCCATTGGCAAAAATTTTTGTAACAACAAACACACGCGTCCGAACATTTAATTTTGCAGTGCTTGGCTTTTTCGAACGTGACACGCGATGGATTGGGATGGAGAAGAGAGTTGGTAAATTCAGCTCACCTGAGTTACATCCAGTGTACCGTTTGTCGCTTGATAGTCTTTCCAGTTGGTGTGCAGGTTGTCGATCTTGATACAAGTCAACAGAAAGTAGCAATTGCCACTTGCGGCTTCTTGCAACTGAAAATCAAAAATTGATCGTAAATTACAAAATCATTCGTGACGTCAAAATGAAATTAATTGCTCGCTGTGAGTCACTATGGACCTACGTCTCGTTGAAATACTTTTTAAAATGGGATAAAACATACGGAGAGCATTACGAAAGTCAAAAGGAAATGCTTTTGGGTCATGAATTTTTAATGACGACAGCGAGACAAAAATAGAGCAAACATACGTACCTCGAATTCGGCGCTTTCAGGATTGATACGAGAGGGAAATTGGTTGATTTTGCAATAATACCGTTGAAGAATTTCGCTGTGCTGCCGGAGAGCTTCCTTGCTCTCGTAGACGTCGACAGAAAGCTCGAGAGATCCACTTGTCAAGGAATACTTGGAAAAGCTGGCATTTGAAGAGAGACGAAAAGGATCTGAAGGCTTGCTGAAGAGCCGCCAGATAGCCTTGAAAATGTTTGACTTTCGCTTGAGGCCAGGAACGTGGATGGCAAGGATGACTTTGTTGCCGTTGTCTTTAAGCACCGAAATGGAAGCCTCGCGAGGTGGATTCGATTCTTCGGTCGACATGGCTGTGACTGTAAAAATGGTTTTGTTTTTATTATACAGAAGAAGAAAAAGAACGATAATAGTGGGAAAGACAAAGACGCGAATGAGGAAAAATAGTTCAGCATACACGCGCAAACAATTTTCTGCACAAAAAAAACTATATAACAGCTATATATGGAAGACACAGTATTTCTTATCGACAACTTCAACGGTTATACGATTAAAATTATGTCATTTTTATGTCACGTAATACATTCTTATCATAGTATACAGCGTTGATAACAGACACAGAAAAGTTATCTATATTTCAACAATTCTTACTTTAAAATGTCTGACTCACAAGTTATCGTAAATTTCTGAAACGAAAAAAAATGACTGACAAAAGCGGTAGGCAGCGACAAGAGAAAAACTATTTCCAAGGTTGTGGTTAACGTTGAATCTCAGCGTCTAGAAAACACTCTTGATTGCCACAATAAGAAGGAAAGCAGGTGCAGGTGCTAATGAAAAGAGAAAGCAAAGCCCATAAGGCAAGGCCAAACCTTCTGCGAAAGCTTGTTAAGTCTGTTTGATGCCAACCCTCTGGGTTGGTTGTGCCAATCGAAAGTCACGGACGGTCAGGCATGCAGCAGTCAGTTGTCGTTGTGAAGCAGAATGTAAATAAACGACTAAAGTGGAATGAATACCAACTACATGCATGTCCCCAAAGTCGTGTAGCAGATGCGGTAAAGGCGTCCCCTAATGATGGTCGACTGGCTTCGTATGGCATAAAAATACACAATTCATTAAAAAAGACTAACCGTAGGTTAGTTAAGAAGAGTTTGTTACAATACTTGTATACTGATCAATAAATCATGCAAGTTTTGTGCAAAAGCGCACTGACAAATATCAATGGCGCAGGAAGAGCGTACAAAAGCGATGGAAGGAAAGCTAGAGCGATGCGGATTCATTGCATTTACGAGAACAAGAGTACATGAACAAACAATACCAAATAGGAGAATGCGTGTACGTAAACCCCCATCCATAGGCCCTCAATCAAGCGATTCAGGATATGGAGTGGAGGGGTACTAACGCTTCGCACCCTACCTACTGCCAACTTTCGAAACCCATTACCTGCCCTACCCCCCCCGGCACCACGAACGCACTCCGCAAACAATCGGTGGTATCCCAAAACTGTATCGATTGTGACAAGGTCGTCAAATACAATTATTTTGTGCAAGGTGAAAAATAACAAACGCGCATAAAAGGCGATCGAAAGGGTTGTAACGCAATTACTTGTGGATCATTGAAATAAACGAAGCATTGTCGCGACACTTTCGGCAAGGTGAAAAAGTTGAAACACGACATAAAGCATTAATCTTCGTTTTCACGGATTCACATCGACAGATAGCCATTGGCGAAGCGCAACAACAAAGCTGGAAGTTAAATTAGCCAATTTTGACGACGTTGTCAGAAAACTGCACAACTATTGAGGCACACAAACGCAGCATGACTCTGAATTTCCCGGCAGAGACATAAACTAACAACCTAAACCGTAGCAAAGGAGAATTGAATAAGCTACACCCAACGAGAGGCTAAATTTTATCCAATAAGGCACAAAGTTGGTCAATACACGGATAGAGGTCGCCGTATATGGCAAAAAAATGTCCTGTAATGTCGATGGAAAAAAGTATTTATAGAGGAGAGCAGCGAACGATGTCATTCGTATTTTTTCCCATCGAGTCAACGTGCAAGGCAAGGCGGCTGTTCACGCATTCGTCAGCGATTTTAGAGATTAACAGTGTTCAATGAAAAAGAACAAAAGTGGAAAGTCAGCGAGAAAATTATAAAGTTGAAACAGTTAAAAAAAAGAGCAACGAAAATTGAATGATTCATTCCAAGTGCAGGTCCAAGGTCGATAATTAAAAATAGTGGCAACTAATTGTGGACGGCTAGATGGTACCCCTCCTGGGTGTTTAGTAGTAGGTAGGTAAAGATTGATTAGGTCGATAAAACAAAAAAGTTCAGTCTTCAACCGCGACTGCCTTCCCTGCCGCAGAGACAAAGTTTACCTCGGAGTAAGGAGCCTAAGAAAATTTGCAAATAAAAAAAGTGGGGTGCGCAATGAAAAACCGTTCAGATAAACGTCATTCTTTCAGCCTGTACAACTGACACAACAAAGGCAACAGGTAGGTCACCAAATCATAAAATCGCTATATCCAAAGCCACCAGATGAAGAGCGTGGAGTGATAAAATCTCGTCACTCGTACTAACCATGATAAATAATATGCGCAAAGTAGTTAACCTCCAGGGGCAGGAGTATTTCATTCAGTGTAGCGTAAACTTATTACGTCAACAACAAATTGGAAGAAAAGGTGCACTCCGGCAAGGGCCAATTAAAAATTTCGTAAGTGAAACAAAAAGCAAATTTTCGGCTGTAATAAAACAAGCACCAGCGTTAGGACAGATGGAAAAGCACTCAACAATTGTAGTAGGGGCAAAAATAAATGGTTGCGGCATTTGAACAAAACGGAAATGTCCACAAGACACGAATGACAATTAAAGTTGAATCCATCGACGAATGGCACTGCATCAAGCGATGGCGAAAAAAGGAACATTCGGAACGAAAGATATAAAGAACCGACATGCACAGAAAGCATGGCAAAGCATTGAGGTCGAGCAAGTCAAATGCACCAAGTTAAGTGATCAATCGATAAATTGCCGTAGTATCGATAGCTTGTTTTTTCTTGCGCCACTTCATGTGTGTCCTTGAGTGAACGTTTAAACGCGAAAGTTTGGAGATAGATTCAAACATCCAAAGGCAATGTATGTCGCAAAGTCAGAACCTGGCAGTGCTAGTGAATTCAATAAGGTATAAAGTTGATGATAAAGTCCAAATGCCTCTCTTTTTGCCATTCATCGGTCCGTTTGATCAATAGCCGTGCGTTGTTCCGTTTATCTTCCTTTTATATTGCGGAATTGACAGATACAACAAGAATAATTTAATTTAATTTAATAATAAAAAGCAGGACTACTACATTTTGGGAATAATATTAAAACAGCATGACACTTAAATAAAACTCAAAGCAAATACATAAATAATTACGAAAGAATTGTTTGGTAGATCTCGTTTAGATTGGCGATTGCCGTTAAGTGACGTGATTTTAGGGAAAGAGTGATGCCGGACTGATTTTGTTGCATTTTGAGCTCGGAGAGGATGTAAATGTTATTGGTGTACTTGATAGAGTGGTAGAGCAACTCTTGGCCATCGACATTGCGGCGCGCAACGGTAAAGATGTTGTTCTGCTGGAGTTTGGTGCAAATGTCGTCTGAAAATCAGATATTGTATTTTTGAACTGAAACTAATATAAACATACCGGCCGAAAAATTCAAAGAATTTTGTATCGTAAATTGGACTTCATTTTGCTCGGGGATCTCCTTCCACAGCTGTAGGAAGTCGCGCTTGTCCATCTGGCCATTGTCGTCAAAGTACACGTGAAGCGGAACGATGATGGCAAAGTAAAAGACGTCTACGTCATCTTTGACGGCAACCTAAAAATTATACATGCTTTTTGTATTACACGTGTGTGTTTTATATCATTGTACGCCCTTTGTCACATGAGGAGACAAGAAAAAATCAGAGCAGTCTTATCGATAAGAAGCAATGCGTCAAACTGAGTAAAAATTGATTGCTACAAGCATAGCCGTGATTGGTTAGCATTGTCATTGTATGCATGCAACGCCATGGGCCAACTATGCTTCCGGAGTGAGCGTAATAACAACCGATCACCGGAGGATCATAAAAGCGTAAGTTATTTCTCTCTCAAAAAACAACTATAAATCTGCTTTTTTTAGATAAAAAAGAATGAAAGCGTTGTGCGATTCTTCATGGCTGGAATGGGTTCAGCTGGAAAATCTACGATTATAAGACAACTTCACCACCTAAGCCACGTAAATCCAAACTATAAAGTGTGCAACGATGACTGGACGCAGAAACAGGAGTTATCGCTAGATCGAGACGAATGGCAGAACACGATTCGGCGAAACCTGCTAGATGCCTTTGACATTTTTATTCAGGCAAGCTACTGATCAGAAACAAAGCAATAAAAAGTACACTTTTCAGCACATCAAGGAAAACAATAAAAGCTTTGAAAGCACTGATAATGCAGAATTTGCCGAAACAATACACCAGATATGTGATCAGATGGATCCGCGTGAAACAATTGAATTCAATCAGGGCTTTGAACAAAAACTCTGCCAACTCTTCGGTGACAAGGTTATCCAGGATACCATTCAAAACAAAAATCAAATTAATATTTCTCATAAAAAAATATTCGATGGTGTCGACTATTTTTTGAACGATCAGAAAATTACTGTACGTTTTAACAGATTTTATTTTTTTGTTAAAAAAAATCTTTTTTAGGAAATTTTTAATGATGATTACAATCCGAGTGATTCAGACAAAATCCACAGTCGCAAACCGACAGTTGACATGAACAAATACAAGTTCATAATTTACAACATGAAAGTAGAAATTACAGACGTTGGTGGTCAACAGTCAGAATTGGTATATTTTTGAAGGTTATAACAAAAAGATTATTTTTTTTCAGTTACGGATAACAGACTACCTACAGAACTGGAGCTTTGCTGGAAACGACAAAGACCGGAATTTTATTCTCCTGGTTGTCGCAATGTCAGACTACAACATTCGTCACGCTGTACACCGAGACTACACCCTCTTCGACGAAGCTATAGAATTTACAAAAATTTTGTTAAACAATGAAATTGCTCAGACATCAAACATGCTTATTTTCTTTAACAAAAAAGATCGATTCAAAGAAAAACTCAACGATGAATTGTGTAGAAAAGATTTAAGTTATTTGGAAGAATTTTTGGAGGAAAAAGTATTTGACACCTATTTGGAAACAGGAAAGTACGACGAAAAGATTGTATTCAATGCTATTACGGCAAAATTTATCTCTGCGATAAAAGACGGCAAGCAAAATCGAACTTGTTATTGCAGGTATGTTTTTTGAATTCCGATAGAAATTACGCCAGCCCCCTTTTTCAGGCACACATGCGCTGTCGATAGCCAACTAATGGAAGGAATCTTCGGGACGATACAAAACGAAATTCTCAACGCATCAAACGTTATATACTCGTGACTTACCTGCAGAGCCGTCAGAGGATCCATCTTCTGGGCAGGTCCGTTCGTTTGGCAAGCCATATTGACGTTGGCCGATTGTCCAGGCTGAAGCGCGGCAAGCTCGAGCGGTGCGGCAGGTTTTAATCCAAATCTGAAAAATTAAAACTAGTGCTTTTCAAATAATAAAAAAAATTCAACTCACGAATTGGTGTTAAACTGAATAGCAAATTGACTGAGCGGGGACATGGCTTTGTTGGTAAATGTCATGTTCGCGTAGATAGTGCCTGCACGACGGGAAAAGGTTCCTTCGAGCTGTAGTCCCTTGCCCTTGGTCGCATCCAGCCAAATCTGCTTCGGTGGAACGTATCCGGCAGGCTGAGGTTCAACGGACGATCCAAAACCGGTCAAAAGTTCAGCTACGGGAGCCACAGTAGCCGCTGCAGGAACCGTAGGAAGAGGAGGTGTAGCGCTGATGCCACCGAGCAGATCATCGAGACCAACTATACCACTGCTGACGGGAGGAGGAGCAACGGGAACGGTCGCACTTCCGCCAGTGAGATCCAAAGACAGAAGATCGGCAATGATATTTTCCTGACTTGGAATTACGGCCGGAACGCTTTGCTCTTCGCCCGTAAGCTGTGTGTTTGAATTGCAAGCCACAGCGCCTTCATTCGACGGAGCTGCAGAAGCCGGAGTCACGTTGACTGCACGCAAATTCTGGCGGTTAATATCAATGAACGAAGTCGGAGGCTTGTGATAGACGGAAGCAAGAGAGCCGATGTGGCAGACCAACTGGTTGAGCAGAGACGGCTCAAGCAGGTCAGTTTCCTCGGAAATAAGCGGCTTCTCGGCCAGAACAACTTCCTTGGCGGCACCAGGATCGGCCGACAGAAGACGCCAGTAAATGTAGCCTCTGTCACGAAGATCCGGGTTATCGCTGTCCTGCGTTGCAAGTGATAGAACGCGCTGCACAAGCTGCTGAGTGTCCGTGGGTCGTTTGAGGAAAAGCTTGACCACAGCAGTCAACAACTGCAGCTGAACCTGAGTGTTTTCGTCGTGAAAGCCTTCGACGAAAGATGCGAGAAGCTCGTCTGCATTGTCGATGCGCTCGGCGTACTCGCCGATGATCCAGATCATCGAGGCACGTGCCTCTGGTTCGTCGAGGGTGTCGAGATTTTCACAGAGATTTGAAATGATGTTCTCGTATCGATTTGGATACTTGCGGAAAATATCCTTGATCACGACCACGGCTTCCTGCACGACGTAGTTAACCTTGGTCTGGATAAGCTCAAGCAGGGTAGCGACGCACTTCTCAGAGCTTGTTTCAACCTTGATAGCACACCGTCCAATAGCACGAACCGCTTTGCGGACAAAATCAACGTCAACTTCGGCTGCGTATTCTTTGAGCTCTGAGAGAACCTGGCTGATGTTGTTCTGCTGAGCCAAACGAATCATGATGTCCAGCTTTTCCATTTTGACGTAAATCGGGTCGTTGTACTTGACAAAGAAAACCTTCATTTCTTGTTTTAGAACGTCGGGGCTAAAAGAGAGAAGTGATTCTATAAAATCATTTTTCAAAAATAACATACCGCTTTTGGACAATTAAATTTATGTTTCTGAGAGCCACGTATTGAATTTCGGGTTCAGCAGAGAGTAGCGTGACCATCGGAGGAGCGAGCTTCTTAATCAACTGAGAGATAAATTCAGAATTTTCAGGCAGCATGTTGATGAGCTTCATGAGCACTTTGACAGTGGACAGAACTACGGCAGCATTGGCGTGAGCAAGACGAGGACTGATACGTTCGCAAATGCTAAACAACGAAAATATCGATAGAACTTTTTCATTTTTAGCAGAAAACCCTGGATTTGCCATTACACGCCTTTTCGAACAAAAAAACTCACTTCTGTGCTTCCCGTTCATCCTTGGGCTCGTAGTTTGCAAGAGCATCCAGAATAAAGACCTGTCCCCACTCGGTGCACTCGTTCAACGCTGTCAGCAGCTTGTTAACTGTCTGAAGGTTTATCTTGACCATCGGGCGGCTTTCGTTGATTTCGGTGATTGAGGCAACTGCATTGGCCACTACCATGGGATTAGAGTCACTGAGAAGGTCGTTGAGCATTTCGATAAAACCTTGATCCTCGACAAGCGTAGCATTGATGTTGTGAAGTTTTGCAACGCAGACGGCAGCCGTCTTTCGTACGTATGGATCCTCATCCTTGATGCACTTGCGCAGAGGCTCACAAAGATACTCAGTGATCTTGTCAACCAGAATGCAGCCCATTGTACGTACAGCCAAAGCACGGATGAGCGGATTCGGATCTTCACAATCCTTAAAAAATCTGTTATCAAGTTGTCAAAAAAACAACGGTTACGAACTTTTACAAAAGTATTGACGGCCATAATGGCAAGATCCGGCTGGCTTTTGGCGTAGTTCATGAGGTAGAGATAGACGAGCTTCTTCAACTCCACGTTGTCTGTTTGCATGCAGTTGACCACGTCAGGGAACAACGCGCTGCAAGCACACATCCTTACAAAAAGTCTTCCCATAAGAAAACGCATACCTGACGTCTTTGCCGACGGTCATACTGGCAATAACCTTCTTGACAGCTTCGCGCTTCTTTTCCTTCTTCTCAGAGTTCAGTTCAGTTTTGAGTTCAAATATTTCGCCTGAAAAATAAAATAGCATGATATTGCGCACCAAACAGTTGTAAAGCACAACATACCCTTTTTGGTCGTCGTAAAATACTTTGAATCCGTCATGTTATATGATTACAAAAAACGTCAGAAGTTAAACCAGCCAAACAAAAGGAAGAACGTCCAACGTGGGCAAAAAAATAGGAAATCAATGTTGTTTGTGGTCTCGGGTGGAAAAAAATGACGCGACGTGCGCGTAAAAGCGGTCAAACTGTGAATTCAAAGTTTCAAACTCCTACAACCCACGCCGTTTCGGACCTGTTGTTTTTTTACTGATTATTTATAACCTTGTACTCGTTTTTCTATGACGTTGTTACCGTGAGCCATAGGTGAAGATGCTTTCTGCACCATCTTCCTCGAATATGCCGATTCTGAACAAAGATTTACGACTGAGGAATGTGGTCATCATTTCTAAAACGTCTTTCACGAAACTGACGATGAGCTCAGACCCCAGCTAGATATGGTTGGCTTGTTACCGATTTATTTTTCTCATTATGGCTTTCTAGCGAGTGCCTTGTCTGCTATGGCTTTCTAGCGAAATCAGTAGCAAATCATTGCAAGGCAGGAATTTAGCTTCCACATGTTGTCAGAGTTGTGAACTTAGCCAGAGTAGCCGAGTCAAGTATTCGGTTACCTCTGGTCGAAATATCGGGCCGATCGCCTGATATTTTTATCATTTATTATACAAAATAATTTTTATCTGCCGAAAAATAAAGTGTTAACGCAAAATATTAGTTATTTTTCTCAAAAGGAGCGTTCAAAATTTTAGGATGTAAATAACATTTTGTGGTACTTTTATATTTTTTTGTGTCTAACGGGTAAATTTAGTGTGAACATTAGCGCAGTAGCAATGCAGTTAGCCGAATATTTTTTTATTTAGGGCAGATTCAAAACAACTTTAACCTATTTGTATGAATAAACGGATTTTTTTTATGTTTTGACTAGGTCTGTCTTCGTAGACGAACATTTTTGCCCCTTTCCCCCAGACCATGTCGACTATCCTTGTTGGAAGGGGGATTCGAGACCTATCCTTAATGCTTAAACTAATTTTTGTGAAGTGAATGATCTCAGTGTTGTCCTTGTCATTTTTTATGCAAAATTAATTTTCTACCGGTAATGTTTTTTTTTTAAATCTATGCATAAATAGCATGCTTTTCTTCTTGGAAAAACGATTGAGCAATTTAACATTGAAGCTGTATATAAGTTGCCCTGTCGATATATCAGTGCATTTCACGGTAAGGTTTTTTGTATGCCTCTTCGTTACTTGGAGCTTCCCGGCAATATTTTGTGCTCAGTTTTTGTGTCAATCGTATTTGGTTAGCTAAACAAGAGAAATCCGTCGAACAAAAAATACGCACTTTTCACATATTTCATACCCCGAAGCTGCCATTCTTTTCAATTCCGCTTCTGCTGAAAATTCTTCGGATCTTTGAACTGAGTTCAAACATTTCCGTGGGAATACATAAAATCAGATGTAAAGGAAATCAATGAGATTTGTGGTCTTGGATGGAAATGAGAAGACGCGACATGAGCGTCCAACGAGTCGAGTGAGCAGAGTATCCTTTGCCTAACCGCGTCTGCGACCAAGCAACACGCATTCTTCTTACCTTTTGTTCTTTGTTTCTTATAAAAACAACGTTTTTCTTCCCATCGTTGATTGCTAACAACTCTTTGTTATTGTTTTTTTCTTGTTGTTATAGCTGTGAATCATGATTGAAGATGCTTTCTGCACCATTTGCCTCGAAAATGTCGATTCTAAACAAAGATTTACGACTGAGGAATGCGGTCATCATTTTGGTACTTCTTGCTTCACTCAATACTTAGGAAGAGCTCGTCAGACCATAGAAAACACCTATCACGAGACCGACGATGAGCTCAGACCCCAGCTAGATATGGTTGGCTTAATACCGATTTATTTTTCTCATTTGGCTTTCTAGCGAGTGCCTTGTCCGCTGTGTCGAACTCCGCTCAACGACGAGCAGTTTGTCAAGCTTCAAGGAGAACACTAGCTTGATAGTAGCTTTGCTTATCATTTACGTCATCATCACACATCGAGCTTGCGTAATTTTTTCACACAACACCCATCGATGGTATGTATGCGATTTGATTGTGTCTTTAACTACTTAATAGATGAATGCGGTACATTTTTCACGACATCAACAACCCCACACCCTGATATGACACTGTTTTATTGCGTTGTATTTTGTTCTGCTTGTGATTCATTTACGTCATTCATCACTTTACTGTGATTCATCATTCTTTACGGCTTTTTCTGCATGCTCAATTTATGTGTAATGATAAATTCGTTTTTTTGTAAGCTATAATTTGCACCTTTTGTGCACACATACTGACTTATTTTTTTACAACACAATACTTTGCACAATTCAGTGAGCACTGAGCTATTCATCGAGGCTTGGTCACGAATAGCTACGGATCGATTGACTTACTTTTAGAAGTTACTCGTCGTTGCTTTGCCCTATTTACTCGGGACTCACAAGCTTTATCCTCTTTTTTGTCCATAACTTTTGGATTCGAGTGGGATTTTATTCACTATCTTTTCCGCTTTTGTTTTGTTATGGAAAGGATGAGGTTTTCGAAATCCGGGTATTTGTTGATGTGGTTGATGTTTGGGTCTGTCTGCTTTCATCATCATCATCATTTTCATGGTTCGTTGCCACCTGTAGAGTGTCGTTTCTCTTTCCTTCAAAAACGTGTTGACATTTTGATTTTTTATGGCTTTTGTTCACAAAATTGGCTTTTTTTGTTTGTGCGCCCTGGAAAAGCAGCATCGCATTCACATATACAGTGAAAGCCCGACATTACATATTGCTTATTTCAATTTTAGTTCTATCGACTTTGGGGGTATGCTCGTAACATAAACTTTCTCGTTTTCGTTTAATGAAGGGGCATTTTTTTCAACTTGTCTATTTTTTATTCCGCTCCTTCTTCTTTTGTTATGATGTGTGTTGCTTCCTGTCATTCTCTGTCATTTTTTCCCCTGCAAGTAAGTCTCAGTGGTTGAGCGTGATCTGACAGGGACGGATAGATACTTACCTTTTTTTTATTGCATTTGCCTGTTGATCGTTTGTAATTCTCGTTCTTGTTGCCCGCTTTTTGCTAATCGCTTTTGTGAGAGGACAGAGAGTTAATCGGATTGAAACTGAAACGTAAAATTTTGTTTTGACTTTTTTGTGAAAAAAATATACGGAGACTGAGGAAAACATGAATCAGGTGTGTGCGTACATTTCACGGACGGCAGAGAGGTTAGGATGATTAATCGCCCCCTAAGCTTTGATCGTCATGGAGTTCCGAGGACGCTTATTACGTCCGTTTCTATCGGAGAACTTACATCGAACGTCCTTGTCGCAGTAGACTCCCTTCTGACTCACAGTACATAACAACTCTGTGGGTGTCCATAACAACGCGTCGCTAGTCGTTCTGCCATTGTTGAGTGCCCGCAATTTCAAAATTCTTTTTTATGTACTGCAGCTGCTAGGATCCGGAACACGTCAATCAATTCTTGACCATTTGTGAAAGAAAGGAGTGTGGTTCTGGTTGTTGTTGAAGTGAAGCGGAAAAAAAACGATTTTCTCCTCGTTTTGGTACTTGTTGGGCTAAAACAGTTGTTTCTATTGAATAGCCAGCCACTTCGACGTCGTTGTCGGCGTCTGTACCATTCTCAGACGGACAAATCAACTTGCGATAGTTTACTTTCAATTTTTTACGCCTACCTTGTATTATTTTGTGCACAGACCAACTAGACTGCTTACCCCTTTACCTCGAGGAAAGAAAAGAAGGAAGTCGGTTCATGTTGTGTTACGCTCAATTTATTTGCATGTGAGTACATTCGATGGCGTCCTGCTTTATTTGAGACGAAACTTTTAACTATCTGTTTAATTATCTGATTCGCCGTATCAAGGAGCACCTTTTTACTACTTTTTTGTATTATTTTTCTCTTGAAAAAAAGAGAGAATCGACATCGAACGTATCGCATTGTATTGGACGTATTATCTATCTGGCCACGCCGTTACCAGCGCTCTGTTGTTCTGTAATCGTCCATCACATTAATATTGGAAGCCACCACTAAAACTCTTCACCGTTGCTGCCCGTCCGTCGCCCGATGGTCAAGCTTAGTTTGTTTCACCTGTATAGGCTGTAACTGCATTGGTTCTGTTTACATACGCATATTATTTTTGTGCTTTTGAGTCGCACGCTTGGTTGTATTTTTCTTCCAAGTGTGTGCTTGCTCCCTTTTTTATTTTTATCAACGAAGAAATCTCCTTTAATATTGGTTATTTGTTTTTTTTATCATTACTGTCGTCTGTCTTCTTTTCTAAGCGATGAATTCTGCCGAGAACTGCTTACGCAGATCTGGGAGTTGGACACGGGAACGACTACTTGCGATATGGGATATCATCGTTTGGCTCGCAGAAATGGTATTCTGCTGCGCGTGTTGCACTGACGACGACGACGTTGACGTTGAACGTGGCGACAATAAGCGAGGCCATACTTCAGATATCCATCCAGTAACATTGGGCGATATTGCCACAAAAAAAGTCATGGATCAAAGCGGGGCAGCAGGTGCCAATACCCAGGTGCACAAGGTCATCATGGTTGGTAGCGGTGGCGTAGGCAAGTCAGCACTCACACTACAGTTCATGTACGATGAGGTTAGTTTATTGGTTTATTACTTTTTTGTGGTAATAAGAGGGTTGCGACTTGTTGATTCCCTTTTGCTACTAACGGATAGGGTGGTCGTCTGCGACGGAGTATGCAATCTCCCTCTCCTGGTCCTCCTCAACCTACTTTTAAAATAAGGGTCAAAGGGTTTACCTTAGCGATGAGTGACCAAATTAAAGCATTTTTAGTTCGTTGAAGAGTACGAACCGACGAAAGCCGATTCTTATCGAAAGAAAGTCGTTCTCGATGGCGAAGAATGCTCGATTGACATTTTGGACACGGCTGGACAAGAAGACTATTCCGCGATCAGGTAAGTGTTTTTTACTCAAACTAAAACATCTTGACACAGTTAATCTTTGTCACAGTTGGCCTCGTTTCACTTTATTCACCAGTTTACTGACTTCATTTTTTCTGCCAAAGAAAAATTATCGTAAGATCTAGATGATCACCGTATTTTTTTTCAAAAATCTAATTTTAATAAAATGGAGCATCAGTGTTTTTTCCAGGAAAATAAATCAAAAACCAGACAAGTTTAGTTTCACAAATTAATGAGCCTTGATTTTTTTCAGAGACAACTACTATCGCAGTGGCGAGGGATTTATCTGCGTGTTTTCCATCACGGATGTCGAGTCCTTCGATGCTACAAATGAATTCCGGGAACAAATTTTGCGTGTCAAAAATTCTGATCCCTCCATTCCAATTATTTTGGTTGGTAACAAAAACGACTTGGTTGCCGAACGTCGTGTTCCAGAAGACGTAGCAAAAGATCGTGCTGCAAGCTGGGGCGTTGCATACATTGAGACATCTGCCAAAACCCGGGCAAACGTCGACAACGTCTTCTACGACCTTATGCGTGACATTCGCCGTCGCAAGGGACCTCTTGGAACAGGTGGTGGAGCTGTGAATGGCCCCGGTGGAGATCGTAAGCCGCGTTCTGCCAAGCGATCGTTCAAAAAACACTGCCGAATCCTGTGAAATTGCCTTGGGACTGACTAATCATCGCTTGTCTTATGAAAATACGTCTTCGGGTACTATCTCTTCACGACTCAATGGGCTATAGCTTCTGAACTTTCGTTGAATCAATTAAATCGCCTGACAATGCCTGTTAAATTTTTTTATTGTTTGAATTTTGCTTATTATCAATAAATTATGCGCTTAAGCCAACAGAGACATACGTCAACATGGTTTTTGTTGGGGATGAGGGACGTTACTGGGCAACTCCACTGCGTAACGTTAATGAACGTAACAACACATCGCCAGGAATTGAAGTGGTCGTCCGTCGGCTTATTTGAACTGAAATAATAAACAGTTAAAAGTACCGTTTCCAGTTTTTAGAAATAAACAAACTAGAGGCATTGTTTTAAGCTTTTGAGCTCTCGTGGGACAAGCCGTTGTCGTTATTATCATTCATACATCCCTTCTTTACCTAAAATTTTTTAAACATTAAAATTTTTTATTGCAAAACTCACGTTTCGAACGACAGTAACGATCAGTGCGGCTGATGACAATAATATGAGGGCAAGGCCGCCCCAGAATAAGCCTAAGGTGAGTGTATCACTAAGCTCAATGTCCTTAGTGAGCCCTCTGATAAAGTTTGTTGATATAGATCTATTCAAAAAATTAATTTTATACTTACGCTTCTTTGATGCCCAGGATAAGGCACATACACCCTGCAATAAGAAATAAAATTGCAATCACAGCACTGGAGTTCATATTTAACCTTCTACCAATTTCTAGATGCGGAATAGATGTCGTCGAGTTGCAAGCTGTCGTGAGATACATAAAAGTACCTCACACTAAAAGGCAACAACCGCAACTTTAGGTGTTATCACACCTTTTATGTTTTTTATAGCACATCATAAAAATTACCTTTTGGCGGCGTCTCTGACCTCCGGTAGGGTAACAATATCAAGAACACTTTTAATTTTACTCTAAAGTACCACATGAACTAAAAATGACGTAAAAGTGTATTGAACATAAGGTTCAATCAGTTGGCATATCAATCTTATACTTACTTCATTGTTGCCGGCAAAGCAGAGCGATCAAAAGACGTTACTTTACTTTTGCATGCAAACCTGAAGTAACATATTAACAAAAATAATGTTATTCGTATTTAGCCTGCAATTACAAAAGTAACAAAATAGTGACCAAAAGATGCGATCAACGTCAATAGTATTTTGACTGTAATACGCTGTAATTTTATCGTACAGTCGCTGACACCAGTTATGAAGCCAGCGGTCTGTTGCATCAATCAGATGTATGTTTGGCTTCCCCATTTACACATAAGAAAATTTTAACGCCGGCAGTTAACAGTAAAATTGTGAGAAGCAACGTTTGAGATCCATAATGCGCTTACACCAGGCAAACAACAACAAACAAAACAACAATCGAAAACAACCATTAAACATCGTAAACCACGTTTTTAGTCGAAGGCTTAGTTTTGAGAGGCACCACGTCGTCGTCGATAATGGTGACATCGTTTTCGATCTTGGGAAAAGTCAACGTCGGTCTTGACATCCGAGGGCTTTCCGTGTACGGCGGGGTAGAACCGGTGGCTGCACGAGCATTTTTGACTTCACGCGCCATCTCGCGGAACGATTTGACTTCAGGCTTGGCCTCATCGATGGCGGTTCGCTTCTCGACAAACTTGGCCAATTCGCTGGTAAAAGTTTTATATGAGTCGTGCTTCTGCAGGCAATGGCGCACCCAGCGGGAAATCTTCTTCGCATCAGGAGATCCGTCACGGGCTTTTTCGAGGAATCGCTCGTCAACCAAAAGCAAGGCGCCCCAGTCATTGCGATGGCGGAGACAACGGCCCAAAGCCTGGTTGAGAGCGCGATACGCCTGCGTCGAATACCACTCGTCACCGGAGAGTACTTTGCTCGTGCGACTTTTGAGGTCGTTGTACATCTTTTTCTGCAGCACCAGCTCGTCCATAGCATTCGGATAAGGAATGCCAACGCAAATCACACAACGGGCTTTGTCATCGGCAAAATCGATGCCCTCGGAAACCTGCAAAAGCAATGTAAAAAAGCCGCTACGCAAAATAAAACCAACCTTTCCTCGAAAAACGGCAATCATGAGGGCTCCGGTACGGCCGTCTTTTGGGTTCTCAATAGCTTCGTTGTACTCTTCAAGAAGAGTCTGCAGGCTGGCGCCTCCTTTCTGCTCGCAAAAGACGTGCTTGTACTTGTTAATTTCCTTGAGGAAGTTCATGATACGCATAACGTTGTTCAGAACCCGGTAGCTGCCGACGAACACCAGCACACCTTTGGGCACAATGCTGCAGACGTTGACAATCATTCGACCAAGCTCAAGGAAAAGACTGTCATCCTGCATGTTCTGGTATGTGCAAACAAATGGTCCACCATTCGGGCCACGTGGAACGACGGCAGCAAAAATCTGTTCGTGGGGAATAACTTGCTGGCCTTCCATGTGAACAGGAAATTCTACTCCGAGCTCAGTTCGAAGAGTCTCCATGGGAGTCAGCGTGCCGGAAGCCAAAATCACCGAACGGCAAGTCTTGAATGCATCGGAGAACGACTGAAGAAATAAGTTGTTCGTTGGATTTTGAGATTCATAAAACTCACAATAGACGGCGACATGCACCAGAAGTTGAGGCTGGCTTCGGAGCCCTTGTTGATCGGGGCGGCAAAAGCAATGTCAGCGCCTTCAATAAAGCCTTCTTCGTTGTAGCGAGCCACGCCACGGTGACCTCTCGGCCGCCGGTTCGCTCGCGGATTCGGCGAGTCGAAGGAGATGTTCTCAAAAGTGACATTCATTTTGTAAAATGGACGGAACTCGTTGTTGTAAAAAGTCAGAAAGTAGAGGAACTTTTCAATGATTACGATAGCCACAGTTTCGACGCGATACATTCGAAGGATCTCGTCAGAGGCATCGGTAGCACCCGGTTCACGCATTCGAGATCCAGTAAGGGTTTCAAAATCATGACGCAGTTCACGGTAGATATCGCTGCGGACTTCGTAAAGCAATCCCGCATCATCCAGTTCCTGCGTGAAAGCACTTGCTTGCCAGGTAAAAGACACACGAGCCTGACGCTTGTCGTTTGCCTCGTTGCCGATCTTCAAAAAGAAGGAGTGGAAACGCTTCAAGAGATCATGCATCTAAAACAATGAATAAGCTAAATTGCATATAATAAAAACTTTTTACCCGATGCATGCTCTCGACAAAGCCCTTGATATCATTTTCCAGCCGTTCGCCTTCTTCGTCTATGTTACCCCCGGCGTGTTGAACGATACGCTTGTTCTCAAGGCCCTCTTTCATGAGAAACATCTTCTCGTTAAACGAACGGAGAGCGTTGTTGAACTCAGATTCCTTGAAGGTGAAAGACGCGCTATCACGACAGGTGTCTTCGACGTTATGAGCCTCGTCCAGAATGACAATGCAGTTCTTGAGATGAACATCAGACGAATTACGAATGATGGGATCAATCAGGTAGTTGAAAGGCGTGAAAATAATGTCAGCATCCATTGTCATGGTCCGGGTCGAGGCGTAGTAGGGACAAATCTGTGGCTGAGCAAGAGCTTCCTTGAGATCCTCAACATCCCATACATCGCTGACTTGTTTGCCGATGAGCGCACGCAGCCGAAAACTGTTGTCGAAGCGTTGCCGTAGGTTTTGGCGATAAATACATCCAACGCCCTCAGGAGCAATGGCTTCCTTGCAAGCAGCGGTGCTGTCAGGAGCCTTCATGACATCGCTGTTGATGCACAGTTGCTCGCGTGAGGCCAGAATGGTGTGTTTCAGAGCATGGCTGTGAGCAAAGGGCAAGCGACCAAATTCCTTGACAACCTGCGCAATCTGTTGATGGGTCCGAGTGCCGTAGTAAATGCGAAC
Source organism: Turbatrix aceti (assembly GCA_963969345.1). Lineage (NCBI taxonomy): Eukaryota > Metazoa > Nematoda > Chromadorea > Rhabditida > Panagrolaimidae > Turbatrix > Turbatrix aceti. The sequence goes on along the minus strand of OZ017770.1, from coordinate 883,079 downwards.
AGCCCTAAAACCAAACAAAAACACTTATACGAAGTGAATAGAAATGTAAAAACTCACGGATCACAAGTACAATCAGCGTCCGGTAAGAACGACGAGTTATCGATGTTATCGTTGCCGACAAGATTACCCGAAAAAGCGTCAAACTCGGCAGTGTCGTCCTGCAGCTGATTGAGGTACGAACTCTCATTCATTGACTCTTCGACACCCGCATTTTGGAACTTCGATGTGAGATCGAGTTCATCCTTGGCTCTGCCGTGTTTGGGACAAGTCAGACGCTTGGATCGGCGGTTTTCGTTGTAAGTCTCCAGCCAAGAGCACGTAGCCGCAAGTAGCGCCATTGTCTTACCCGATCCTGTAGGACTTTCAATCAGTGCATTCTTGTTGTTCTTGAGGCTATCAATGATTCGAACAATCATCAAACGCTGGCTTTTGTACAGATCCAACCCGACGGGAATGCGCACACTGATACCACCGATTGGAACACGCCCGTAGTCATCGTCACTGAAGACCGTCAAGTGGCGTTTACGAGATCGCCTGAAAACGCACAAAAGCCATTAAATAATAAATTGTGACCAAAAAACTTACACTTTAGGCTTTATATCATCTTTGGTTTTACTCGTCTTCGATTTAATAACAGTGGTAAAGTTTGTTATATTGAGACTTCGATCACTCGACATCTGAAATGAACAAAACATCAAATTATGTGCACCAAATATGAAGCTGAACGCGAAATAATGCCCCGATATATGGCACTGCTCGATAAAAAATGTTGTCAAGAAATAGATGAGAGTGTCTTCCAGCTATCATCAAAATGACATCAAAGTTAAGATACAACTAAAAACATGAACAAAAAAAATTAAAACAGTTTATCCCGGTTTGAACAACCCATATTGAGTTATCTTGGCTTGTAAACAGAGGTAGAAAACTCACAAAGTCATACCCGCCAAAAAAATACCTGTAATTCTATCAAAAAAGCGCTAAAGCGTTCAAAAAAGCATACTTAGCATACTAGCAATGTAACTGTAGCACTAGGAAGCAAAATGGAAGCACACAGAAACAGCTACATGACAGGATAGCCGAGAATGATATGAATTCAGCTTTGTCAAAAGAAAAATGAAGAATGCGATTCAAAAACTCGCAAGTTGCATTTCGCGTAAAAAAACACGAGCACGTGCGCATTCTTCGTGAGAGCGCATTGGTGCAGACACTTTTTTCGGACTCAAATTTTGATTGTCGCGATTTGAATGTGTTTGTGCCAGACAAGGCATAAACCGGCCTAAATTTTCAGGCCGCGGCGTCGGCCTATTTTTTGAAAAATTTTTTCGTGCTTTATTTTAGGGTTATCTTTGTGAAATATGACCAAATTCTGAAAACATTTTTTGTTCGAAGCAGCTTAATGCTATGTAAAAATGCATAATAATAATAGTTAACAAAATTGACGAATGAAACACAAACGTCTAAAAATAATATTTCTTTTCAAAAAAATTACTTGATTTTTTTTCGGTGTTTCCGATCGTCTTTTAAGATTTTTTTTTAAATCACCAGCTGACAGACCGCACCGGCTTTTTCCGCCCGCCTCAGGGCAATGTCCTGAATATGAAGATCAATTCGAATATGAACTTTGATATGATTAGGCCAGCTTTTCGATTCAAAGCCGGCCAGAAAAGGCGGAAAAAAAATCGGATGCATTTTTTTTTTTGAAAAAGAATATGATTTTCTGACATTTCTTCATTCGTCTTTTTTTGCGAGCGCAAAAAAATTAAAATTAATGGAGCGGGAGCGGAGCGAGCGGTGGAAAAGGAAAAATATAAGGAGCGGGAGCGGAGCGAACGAGAAAATTTAAAAAAATAAAAGAGCGGGAGCGGAGCGAGCGGTACAAAAAGTCAAATTAGAAAACCCTGATTCCAAGTGATAACGTGTAGGTATATTTTTTTATTTCTACGTGCTGCGCATGTGGCATTTTTCATACTTCGTCATTTTAAATTGCAATGCGCACGCTTATGCTAGTCATAAATCGCGCTGGGAGCTGTGAATAGTTTGCGTTGGAGACACACACAGCTGTTGAGCTCCGTATCCATCATTGATTTGATTCCACCTTTGTTTTGTTTATTTCCACCTTGTCGATATCATCTGTTTCCTCCCTAGATTGTACAACTTTGAATTTATTGTTTTGTTATCATGCTTTTTCAAAAGGAATTGCTTCTTTTTTCGCATTTCAACTGCTCAGCTTTTCAACTTTTTTTTGGGCGTTGATGTTGTGCTTACGTTGCATAAGCCCTCTATTTAAGCGTCCGGATTTTTTCGCTGTAATCAATTGCGTGAGTGTTTCAGCTTGCCGGTATGTCCAACCCATGTGAGTGCATTCACGAGGCGATGATTCGTCGCCTCCTCAATATCGTGAGTTATTTATCAGTATAACGCACGATCTACTATGCAAGTGGTTTAGCTTCGGGAAAGCCAAGCTGATTGCATCGATGGCGAATGTGACGACACCACCACCGGTACGGGATCGATAAATACGGTTATGATGTTTGCGATGTTGAGCTTTTTTGCTGCCATCATGTTTTTCACGAGGCCCAGCTCAATGCGCTCGATCCCGCCTGCTCATTCTGAGGGTAAACCTGCCCGTCAGGACGTAAGTGTTTTATAAAAAAATATATGTAAATTTCTTTCTTATTACAGGATGATGACAATGGGCCTCCTCCTCCTGGGCTTCACTGACTTTGTACAGCTTATCCAAACCAAAGCGATATACCGTTCATTCCTCACGATGTTCATAGAAATATGGGAAAATTCTGTTTTCTTTTATGCTTTCCGAGTGATTTTTGTTTCGGGGAGTCGAATAATTGAGATGCAGTAGATGGGTATTTAGCAATGTGATAAATGTATTTAAGTTCTTCTTTTTGTTTTTGTATTGCAGCCTTTATTCGATGCCTTCTTTTTTTGCAGCAAACTTTTATACGCCTTTTTTTGCGAATAAATTATCCAATACATTTCCCAGTGATAACACACTTTTTCCCATGATGGTTTATTTTTTCTGTCAACCAATATTTGTCCAACATACGAAAACTAAACTGACAACCAAATGCTTTCAATCTGTGTAGAAAGGATACACCGGTGCAAAGAGATTGCTTCCGTACTGAACGCTGTCCTTGTCCTCTGATATGTTGACTTTTCCAAAGTGACATTCTCTGCAATGACAAGAAATGCATTAATACGTTATGGGTTTTCGAAAATACTTACTTGTAATACGGACTCGGTAAAGCAGGATAGAGCTCACTGAGAATCGAACTCGGCATTCGAACCCGTTTTTTAGAAGCCAGTAAACATTCGATTTCGGTCTCTAGTTGATCGCTGTCTTCAATAACGTTACCCGATTCGTCGGTTACAGTCACTTGAACAACTGTCTCGTTGCTAGGATCGTCTGCTTGTACTTCGCCGTTGACTTTGGCGTGCTCGCCGTCGTCGCCTGCCACTTGCTTGTTTCGACCAAAAATTTCAGACAACAATGGAATGGTTCCGATGATGATCGGCAAGCTAACCAAAAGTTTAGAATCTACTGCAAGCTCTAGAACGTAGGAAACGTTGATGGTATTGCATTTGGAAAGTCGAGGAGCCAACGATGGCAGAATTAATTTTTCTGTCCACTCGTATTCCGAGCTTGCAGATACGTCAGCCTTCTCTATGCTCAAGACATTTCTGCTCGTTTTTCTGCTACATTCAGATCCGCTGAATGTCTTTGCTCTGAAATATGTATTTGCGTGAAAAACAAATGTTCAAGTCCCGAAATTGGACCCACTTGTAATTAACTTCTTGTCTTAATCGTAAAGTCGGCGCTCTGCATGTTCGCTGGCTTTGATTGTTTATTTTGCAACGAATAACAACGACTTCGCCCGGGGTATAGCCACTACGATCGATTGACATCTCGGTGGTGATACAGCCCTGTCTCCGGCAGCAAAAGCGAATGTTATAATTAGAGTCCGAGACAGATGCTGGTGCGAGTGCCTGCAATCAATGATTTGTGGCTTTGCAAGAAAACAAAAGAGCACAACAGGGGGTCACATACCTCTGCGTCACCATTGATATCTTCGATCCCAATGACGGTAAATACCTTCCGGCAAACAATGTCAAAATCCCATGGTCGTTCACATGTCGCTTTGCATGTGTATCTCACAAACCCGAATTCTCCCTCAAACGATGACGGTAGTGTTTTCGGCAAAGTATACGAGAAGGGTACTTCATGAACCCCGGCCGGAAGTATCTTTTCCTGCATAAACAATAAAAGTTAGTCTAAGCTTTGTTCCGAAAACAATAACAAACTCACTTTCGACTTTCCATCAGCACTGGTAACAACAAATTTGTGTGTATAGTGGGTGTTTAGTTGTTCACAAAAATATGGCACACTTTCGCTGCAGTGAATTCTTGATTTCCCAGAATGTTTAGTCCAGTAGGTTCGGGCACGTCCTTTTAGTTCCAATAGAATTTCGTTTACCTTTTTTGCTTCACTTGTTTCAATAATAACCTAGAAGAAAACATAATTAGTATGAATGCTGCGGGGTTTTTTATGTATGCATCACTTACTTTTCCCGAAATTTCTTGACCGGCAAAGTAGACTTCTTCTGGGTTATTGAGAACAATATCGAAGCGATCTAATTTTACCATGGTACTTGCCACTGCTAAAACCTAAAAATGACTCCCATGCGCATATTGAAAATTCATCATCAACATTTTCGAATAGCCTATCTTCAGAGTGTTTTTGAGACAACTTTTAACAACAAGCGCTACTCACCATGACAAACTCAAAAAACTGAGTTAACGCGAATACGCACGCTTGCACATAAAACTATAATTTAAACATCATCAAACACAATCGTAAAAAAACGGGAGCAAAAAAACAACGGCATAGCACGAGAGATCAATTGTTTCTGAGTGCCGATCAAAAAAGTTTTACAGCATAGTAAATACGAAAGCCATAAGGTAACAACAATTGGTCGGTCGTCGGCGTTAAAGTTCGAAAAAAAAGGAGAATAAACTTTTCGGCAAGTGATTTCAAATCAATCATAACAATTGAGAAGACTGGCTCATATTTCTTTAAACCACAATTGTAAAGTTGGAGCAACATCAAAGAAAAAATGCAAATACGACATTCACCATAGTAATGCGAGCACCGTGGTAAAAAGCAGGCCAACATGGTCAGCTGTTACTTCGTGTCGAATGATTTTCGAGGGCATTTTGCAAATGGGGGAGGGCTAAGACGTATTGAGAAAACTGTTCGAACATTTAACGCAACATCTCATTGTCGCGAAAACATAGAAAATGTCCCAGCAGACATCCTGTCGTCTATTTGCCATTACAAAGCAAAAAAATGAGGTCAGCTTAAGCGGAATTTTCGTTTTTTTTTCAGAAAAATAAATTTAGTTCAAATGATGCAGCAATTTTAAATAAGCATGTCGCTGAGATTGGTTCACAGATTCAAGCAATGTTCGCCTTAATCAAGTCACAAATAATAAATGTATCCTTGAAACGAGTGAAAAGAAATGGCCTGCTGAATGTCGAGCTACTGAATTAATATTTCTTTTTAAAAAATTTAATCGTTATCGTTAAATTGAATTAATACAAAAGGCAATCAAACACATTTATTGTCACTGGAACAACTAATTGTTGTATGTTAAGTAAAACATGAAAGAATAAAAAAACGTTGAATTGTCACAATCAAAAATGCTTTTTTGCTCTTTTTTTTATACACAGATGGCCCTTTCTCCGCCTTTCTGTGACTGAGCGGGCAAAGAGAAAAGACACTTATGAATCCATACGAAGTCTTTAAAATAAATAGGATTGCTATTTGTTATATTCTTCAACTTGAGTAAGCCAAAACAAAACGCCAATTTTAGAAGGGACAAACAAGAAGAGTAGCAAAAGACCTTAATTCTGTACACAATCTAATGGAAGCAGAAGGCGTGTAACTATAGCTTTGAGAACCAAAACTATGCTGTCCCGTTTCCATAGCATGCTAATCTTGACGTTAACCGGCGTCCTGGGATTCGAGCAAATTAGGCACAATTTCTATGTAACACAACAAACGACCAGCAAAGTATGCGAATTATTTTTTTGAAAAATAATTTGCACAACATCACAAAATGAAGTTGCAATATTCTGGTGCATTTGTACTCCAATACGAAATAAAATAGTCAACCAAAATTTCCGGCATACGCGGGCGGCATTGTTAAAAGAGAGAAACGAAGAAGAAGAAAAAACAACCACGCTTTCCCAAAAAAGACGCCCTCATATAGAAGACAGAAGAGAACAGATAAATAGCCAACCGTCTCGTCAAAAAGAAAGAATCCAGCAAGTTAAGTTTGTTGGCGGGATTTCCGCTTCGACCTAAAAAGTCTTTTTATCATTCAAACGACATGAAATAAAAAAATTCACTCTTTTCTCGAATAACAAATTGGCCAGTTCACTTTAAAATTGACTCTGACTCCTTTCGGCAAACAACTTCCAGCCCCCATGTAAACAAACCAACAATATGGATATCAGAAACGCATATGTATAATAGATTGACATCTGATGGACATCCAGCAGTCTACTAATCAAAGTTACACACAACAACATGTAGTGGCAAGTGAGTGAGTTTCAATACATCAGTAGAGCAGAAGCCGTCAATGACGTACGCGTTTCAATTCATTCTATCGTGTGAAAATAATAGAAAAGCAATTGACACGTATCACTAAGACGGGGAAAGGCAAGACAATAAGAAAAACTTTTGATTGCCTCTACCCAATACATTGTTTATTCAGGAAGCTTTCTAAAAAGTGGTATAATTTAAGGGTTGCGTAACTATGAGAAAAAAAAACCAAGCCAAGAAGTGTGCATTTGATATTCAAAACGAGATAAACAATTTTTTAAACTCAACATTCCGCGACACTTCTCACACGACTGAAAAAAATGAGTGTTGCATATCTGTATAAAGTACAATTTTAATATGTACACAAATAAAATAACTTTCAAAAAATAGTTAAAAAACCGCGTGGCTCATTAAATATTAAAAGGATTCGCAAAAACGATCATTGAATCATACTGCTAGCAGCATTCATTGGCAATGAATCCTTAGAGACAAATATATTCAAATATGCCAATGTCACTGTTTCGCTACGTTCTTTTTTCCACAACTTCACTTGCAGGAGAACAAACCCAAAGTTCTTTTGAGGCGTGCACATTCCTCGCCGAGTTTCTAGAGTATTAAGCATTGACACATTCAATGTACGCAAAAAAACAACGGGATACGAATTTCTTTTTGATAAAAAACAATGCAATAAAAAAGTAAGTAAGCTATAACTTTGGTAATGAAAGCCGCATGCAGATCAGCAAATTGCCTTCTGACGTATCACTTTATTGCTGTGTATAGGTATAATAAAAAGGATAAATTATCTGAACTTTGAGACTAATGAAAAAAATAATGATGGCCAGCACACTGAGGGGACATTGATGTGAATGCATTTATACTTGCTTGGGGCTAGTATTAGTGGTACATCAAACATACCAAATTTATGCAAAACGTGCCAAAACACAATTTTTGAGATTTTTTGAAAAACAAATATTGCTAAAGATAACATTTCCGCCATTTATGAACATATTAATGAACAAATGAGATACTTTTCAATTCAACAGGCTCAACGCCAGTGCATGCGCGCTTGTGATTCTTGGAACGAAAAAAATTGAGATCCTGCTGCTAGACTTTTTTACTCATCAGTGACGCTTGCTTCTCGTTTCTCGGATTTCATTCCACTTCTGACGCTTCCTTATTAATTTTTATAGGTTTCAGATGCTTGCTCGGTGCGTGCCCTTTATTCCGAAGACGGTAAGGAAGTTACTGCTATGGTTTTGGTGTTATACACTCCTGTTTCAGACGTTTGTTCGCAATGTGAGCTCCAAGAACGTCAAGGTTCTCAACCCATCTGCTGAACAGCTCCCCTACAAAGGTGTTGGCCAGACGAAGAAGCCAGTCAAGGTCAAGCTCCAGGCCGGCAAAGAATACGCTTATTGCGCTTGTGGCTTGAGCACTACCCAGGTGAGTAATTTTTTATATTTCACGTTTTGCCAGAAATTATCTTGGACTTTTCAGCCGTTCTGCGATGGTTCTCACAAGCATTATGGCCGCACCGTGCTTCGTCCGGTTCGCTTCACCGTCGATCAGACTGCTGAGTATTTCCTCTGCAACTGCAAGTCCACCGATCACCGTCCTCTCTGCGATGGCTCTCACAAGCAGGTGAGGGTTTTTGTTGGGTTTTTATGGCATTCAAGCTTTATTCTGTCTTTAGGTCGATCCCACTCCCGCTTCCGCTGAGGCTACCCGCTTTGTGGCCTTCGGCGAGAGCCCTGTTTACGAAGGAGTCGCGCGTGACCTCGGCTACAAGACGAAGAATGGCGGCTTTCAGTAGATTTCCTATCGTGTCTGTGTGTATGCATGATTAGGTCGTCTTCTCGAGTGTATTTCGTGATTTATAAAAAGTAAGCAAACGATTCAAGTATTCAGAACAATATGATAGAAAGATGTGATGTCTGTGACTCGTGGATGGCATTTTTACGAAAGGCAGCTGCGACACAGTTTCTTTTTGGGCGCTTTGTCGGAATCCGCGATGGTTCGATTGATTCTGTAGTTTGCGATGAAGGTTTTGCATTTGTCCATCCAAGCGTAGCCTTCGTACCTCTTTTCGATGGCGTCGACGTCCATGCAGTATTGGACCAGACAGGCATTCAGGTAGACGTACTGGATGGGACCCTGGATGACGTGTTTTCGCTGATTTCGAAGTTCAACAATGAGCTAAAAAAATACTTGTGCTCGCAACAGACAGAAGCATGCACTTACCTTCACCACGCTGAGCTTCTTTCCTGCTGCCAGCATGGAACGCGCAGCATCAATGGCGACAAGTGTCCCCGAACGTCCGATACCCGCAGAACAATGCACCACGATAGGTGCTGGCTTTTGCGACGCTTGATCCGAACCCGTGACCGGCTTGACACAATCTCTGGCTAAGTCTAGGAGTCTGAAGGGCTTGGAAAAGTCATCGGGCACGCCTTCGTCTGGCCAACCCAGCCAGTGGTAGTGATTGATGAGCAGACTTGGATCCGTGCTGCAAGGTGGAGTTATGATGCTTGACTTGTAACCTCCCTCCCCTGAATAAAAGCTTACCCTCTCTGAACTTTCAGCACAGTTACTTGAACTTGGTCAAGCGTACTGTGGCCGACGGATATGTTGGATACTTCCATGTCGTCGTACTTCCTCGTTGCCCCGTCGTCATGGGGCCAGTAGTCTGCACATTTGGGCATTGCGTCCTCAACAAAGTCGCAAAGCATGATCATTGCTCCAACTTTTTCTTGCGCTATCATGTACCAAAAGTCTTCGATGGTGTGTGGCAGTGGTCCTTGTGCAAGAATATATCTCTGTTCACCTGCCGTTACCCAATTTGCATGAATGTAGTCTGCGTCTTTGGGTCTGCCTTTGAGAACAACGCGTGTGCTTTCGTGGCAGTCAATATCACGATATCTATAAAAAAAACTAATTTGTGGTTAAAATTGTCCATAAAAATGACAATAAAAAAATATACCTGTTGTTGGAAGCGCGCTCTGCGGCACATTCACAGCGATTATTATTTCCGTACCCGTCCAATGATTCATATTCGTCAATGAGTTCGCCAAATTTTTTAGACAAAATGCTTTTTGCAAGCGCTTTTGCAGCTGGCGTGCATTTCTAAACAACACGTGTGTTTATCAAAAATAATAACAAGCTATAATTTTTTTAACAGGTAACAACCCTGAACAAACTAACCGATTTTGATTTTTTACTCGACATATCTCTTTAGACGTCGTCAGACGCACGCAAAGCAAAAAGAACTATGACTTGTGTATGCTCTAAAACTCAAACTTTTGTTTTCATCCACGAAAACAACGCGCTTGCAGTAAAATTTCTCGGCGGAAAATGACAAAAACAACATATTACGTTTGCGAGAAACCGCGCTTAAGTGCAAAATCCATAAAAATGCAAAAAAACACGAATAGCATCACTGCGAACAGCAGCTTTGTGTAAAAGATTCAGATTTAGCGATTGCTGTTAGTCTAGCATCAGGCGAAAAACAACATCATGATTGTCTATCCTTTCAAAAAACACTCCTTGTTTAAACAAAATAGCTCAAGCCAAAGCATAGCCGGCATCGAGAGCCGCTGCTGGGCTAGGCCCATAGTACTTTGGTTGCACAGAAAAACAAGAAGGACCTGACGAAAAAAAGGCACGGAAGGCGCGTCTCTTCACAATCCCCAGGTTAACTAACATGCACACGAGAGCCACGAAAATTGTTTGATACATCTAAGAACACGACGACACCAAGATGAAGCGAACGAAGAAAATAGCAATGAAAAAAATACATATTTCAGCGTTTGGCTAGTAACAAAAAAGCAAGTTTATGTTTAAGAATGCATGAAATTTTATGCACGTACGTACAAAAATCTGTCGATTTCTGCGCGCAGGTAGCGTACACGTAAACAACTAGAAATATCTTATTCATCCGGCATCCACGAACGCGTGCTGCAAAAAAATGATGTTACAACGTGTAACATTTGCAAACGCAAATGAAGTTATAAATTGATTATAGTAAATGCCTAAAGCAATTGAACAAAACACAAGTGAACGAAAACTCGTGTTTATTCAGCGATTACTCAATATGACCCAGTATACAATTAAATAACGCTACAAATAACACATCAGATATTCAAGGCAAGAACAACAACCGGTAAGGTGAGAATAAATGTAAGCGTTGGGAAAACAAGAGCGTCAATGCAAGTGAATCACGGTCGTTTTAAAAAATAATGTGCAGAGATCGGAGCAAACAAACACGCTATGAATGATGCATGCGCACTGCATGCGCCTTTGCCTCAATGGACGAAAAAGAGCGCGCGCGCGCGTCGAATGAATCGTGTTCAAAAAAAGGCCCTGAAGCCAGTAATAGAGTTTTTTGCTTACGGTCACTTGGGTAGGCTTAGGCATGTCCCAGAGATTGTTATAAGCCATCGGCGGTCATTGTCGGATTTTTTTGTGCAATGTTACAGACATTGGAAGAACATGAAATTTCCTGAGACTGTAACTCACCAGAACATCTGTGAATTTTTGAAAATCGAACGTAACTTTTTTCATTACGTCTATAAGAAGCAAATTACGTGAGATGTGCCGTAGCATTATAGTAGTATGCGAGATCGAACCCAAAATAGAATACGTGCTTCATAATGCGCACGCGCCTATTGTCGTATATGAAAAAAACGTTCATTATTGCGTTCCTTCTGCTGGTACTTGCATATCAGAAAGCAAAATGAATATAAAAAATGAAAAAGAACCAAAGAAATCAGATGGATAAGAAAAGATACACTCTCTTAGATTCCGACTTTTGGCTAAAATTCATTCGCTGCAGGAACATCGAATAGAGCTTTTTTTCTGCTTTTCTTCAAAATTCTCCCTTGTTGTTCACCGCGCGTGCGCATTTTTTATCATTTTGCGTTCGATCTCGCATACTACTATAATGCTACGGCACATCTCACGTAATTTGCTTCTTATAGACGTAATGAAAAAAGTTACGTTCGATTTTCAAAAATTCACAGATGTTCTGGTGAGTTACAGTCTCAGGAAATTTCATGTTCTTCCAATGTCTGTAACATTGCACAAAAAAATCCGACAATGACCGCCGATGGCTTATAACAATCTCTGGGACATGCCTAAGCCTACCCAAGTGACCGTAAGCAAAAAACTCTATTACTGGCTTCAGGGCCTTTTTTTGAACACGACACCTTCAAAAAAATGCACGCGCGCGCTCGATTGAGCAGAAATAAGGCGAAAGCGCATGCAGTGGCATGCGAGGACTTTTAGAATGAAGTGTAGACAAGATCTTATCAAGATGATTTTGGGGAAATATCGAAACTAGTAGACGTTCAAATACGACGTACCACAGACGTCGGTTCAGATGATGACATTGCAAAGCATCCGCGATATCTGCAATACCACTATTTGTGGTAGTCGACCCGATAAAAAGACGTAATTCATCTGGTAAGGCAGAAAGCATCAGACAGCGCGCCAGGAAGTGTGTCCGGAGCGACTCTGACGACGATCGTGGACTGGTATGAGTAGCCAGCTGACCACCCGGCCAGACAGAGTCCCTGAAAAAGCAGGGCTGCTTGAAAAATGATTTTTATCAAACGCAAAACAAACCTGAATGCAACGAGGTATTGAATCACCTGTTCTTCGGACGTTAGAAATGTAACAGCGTCCACAATGCGACGATTAATTGAACCGCCAAATGCAGCATTTACAAATTGACGCAAAAAGAACACAAAACGTCGCCTAAACCACTGATTGCGACCCCGAAGGCCAAACACTTCGTCGATGAATAGCAGCATAACCCGGAAGGGAATAGAGTCGTGGTCAATGTTTTCAAGCTCAGCAGCAACCCTGGAAAAGTCATTCGACTCGGAACTGCGACTCGATCGGAGTACACTAGCTGCTCTGTTCAACTCGCTGCTCACTTTGGTGACAAATCCTGAGTCGGGTACTTGAGTGACCGCTGTGCCAAATGCCTTGACGCCATTAAATATGGGATCAAACATGGCAGTCATCATTTTTTTGGGAAATCCTGTTCGTGCTCCTGAGTATTTCTTCTGACTAAGAAAGTCAAAAATGTCATTTTCCAGTCCTGGATTTGCTTTTAAAACTGATGGTTGCAACAGGCATGTCATGTATGCGTTCAGCGCTTTACACCTGCGTTCCAAAAAGCTTGAATCCAAATTGTTGAACGTTTTCTTTCCAGGGAAGCTAAGATTTTTGAGCAATCGATACTATAAAAGTACAATGCATTACGATGCCTGCTTTAAGGACATAAACTAGCGGGACAAACCTTTGATTGAACGGTTGTGTTAAGCGCATAAAAGTCTGAATAACGGCGTATGACATTCCATGTTGAGGAATCCTTGCCGCTCTCTTTGTGTACTCTTACATTGTATAGCGCAAACATTTGTTTGCCTTGCTGTCCGACTCCTAGCGTTTCAACCATGATTGTGCAGCGCGGAACGCCTTCAAACGACGGACTCATTAATGGCATTGAATCTGTCGTACTCTAAATAATGCTTTTTTGAAAATAATTACTCAGCTCAAATTATTTAATTAACTACCTGCGGTGATAGGCTGCTTTCAGAAGCACATTGATCGTCAGCGTCAACCGATAAACTAGAATTCTCCACAAAGTCATCCTCTGGTCCAATGACGCCAAGCTCTTCCAGCATCTTTACGTATAGCTCGTGTTTACGGAAGGCAGGATAAAATCGTTCGTCCTTGTTTAGGATTTCGACGAGCTTTTCCTCAATCTGCTCAAACCAGCTATCCTGGGGTTCGTCATTTCGCAGACGAGCAAGAAAACGGTTGATGATGCTCGCGTCAAGGGGTACCCGAGTTACGGCCTCTTGGGATAGGTACTGGTGGTACATGAACAGAGCGGCTTCTTTGATAGTTTCATACACGTCAGAAGGCATGGATTCGCCGCTGTTTAAATTTCTTAGCTGGTGTTCGACGCTAACTTTGAAGCCTTCGATGGCCAGGTAAAAGTCTAGATAAATCTGTCCTCCGACTCGAGAAAGAAACTCGACAAATGAGGTGACTGCCACGGTGTTGGTCAGGATAACGGTAATTGGCAGGTTAATTATGGTTCCTTCTGATTGAATGTCAATTACGTCTGGCTAAACAATTGTGTTTAAAAGGTTTTAAATGATTTTGTTTGCTTACAAAATTTGATGGCTCGTCTTCCGATTGGTTTGCTATCTTTGTCATTTGTCTTTTGATAGCGGCCTCTGCGTAGTACAAGCTAGCCAATTGCTGTTTAATACCATCAACAATGGTCCCGCATGAATCCTTTGATTTTAAAGTGTTGATTTCGTCGTGAATGCCTTCAAGAATTGCCTCTAGCTCCTGGACGCACTGACTCGTTTCAATTGTGGTTATAAAATCGTCCGTGTTAATAGGAACTTCGCTGAGCTAAAAAAAAATAAAGCTTTCTGATTAGTATTGTTTTTTTAACCAACCAGCCAGACAATAAGGTAATTGAGATACCCCGGCTCTGACAGCTTGTCCATTATTGGTATAAAAACCTTGGTTACCAGAATTTCTTTAAATAGAAAGCGAAGCGGTCTCGATCGAAAATCCTCTGCTGGCATTAAAAGATAAAGCAAGATATCTGCGATGTCATGCATGTAAGCTAAAAATAGTAAGATTTTAAGATTTTCTATATGCCTGTAAATTAATTACCACTTTCGTACTGTGTGGATGTGGATACCAAATCCCTGCAGTAATTTTTTTCCATTTCTAATTCCAAGTCAAAGAAAACCGTCTCCATGTCTTCAACCTTTGCGTTTCGTTCTTTCTGCATTGCTCTCTTCTCTTTAGATTTTCTATACAAGCGGAGGTGGGAAGCTACGTCGTCGACAATATGCCGTGTTAAAAGCGGAACCCAATTGACTTTGCGAACGCTGTAATGAAAAACAACCGCTTTTGCCTCGCGTTGCATTATAATACTCACCATTGACTGAATGCTGCTATAGAACGGCGCACAGTTCTTTTTATGCTTTCTTGAAAAAGTTCATTGTCTGATAGATTTTTGTACCAAGAATTGACAAAATCTCGGATTATATAATTCATGGTTTGCTCGAGTACAGCATCCATGTCATCCGACCCAGTCATTGCATGTTTTTCCTGGTACAGGGTGGATTTGCGAAACTTATCCATGGCAGCGACAAACTCATCGCTGCCTTGAGCGAACTTGAAGGAATTAACATTGCACTCAATATCGTTACGGAATTGTTCAACGTGTTTGAGTGCATGTTGATAAAATGCAAAAATAAAGCTACAAATAATCTATTGTTGCTATCTTGTTTGTGAAGTGTAGATCAAAACTCACCCAGATAAAAACAAGAGCAAAACAATTAACGTAGATAGCACAATTTCGTAGCCAAAAGTTAAGAATGCCAGCAATACGGCTAATATTAAGTACAATAAAAACGACAAACTCAACCGCCGCATTCTTTGTCTGAATGCCGTCTAAAAACAGTGAGTCAATACATGCTAATGCAGCCGCACAATCGGCATTCAAGTGGGTTGACAAATCCAGCGAAAATGTTTGCTAGTCCCGACGCCAAGAAAACGCCTTTTCGAAAAAGCTTCGACGGTCTATCCAGTTCGTTTTCAATTTCTTTTAATCGTAACTCTTCGTCTCTAATAAAATGATGTCAAATGCATAAAAAATAGAGCATAGACAGTGACTTCAACGGTTTATTTTTGCACAATGCAAAGATCAAATCAATAATATGACTGTCACGTGAGTCATGATGCATGCAATATGTTTGTTGGCATCCGCTATGGAATGTTTTGCATCATTTCATCGTTCTGATAACGGAATTTGGGTCTGATAAGCATTTGAACTGCTATTATGCGTTCACTGCCCCAATGTAGACCGGCATAATTACCGCGGGCTTTGAAGGGTCCTGTGAGGGCTGCATCCGTGCACGTGTTCAACGGAGACCACCAGCCTCCGTCTTCCAGCTCACACTCGGGTGGTCGTCTGTCAAGCGTGGAAAATACATTGCCCCTTGCAATGGCAAGGCCATCAATGACTAGGAAGGTTAGAATGTGAATTTATGATTTATGGGATCGGCAAATCTCACCTGGCAAGTTTCTGGAATTCTGCATAAGTGCTCCCAGGGTCAACCGGTATAGCTGCGACTGGTTATCTACAAAAAAGTTGTCGTATCGCGCAATGATTGTGCGATTGTTTATGGACGTTTTCATGACAATGAGCAACTCTTTGGCACAATCCCTGTTCGTTGCGAGGCTGTGGAGTCGATCATTTCCAATCCAAAAATCATGGTTACTTTCGATGCTGCCAAATCCCCGTCTGTAGTCAGACCATGTCCGATTGAACGGGATAGCGTTTGCGTGCGTGCGTCTCATAATGACCGTCCATCCTCCCCCAAAGAGTTCAAAATTGCACAGCACGGTGTAGGGACAATTAGCTGTCTGCTCACACCGCCAATCGTAAACAACGTACATTGATTGTGATATTGCTTCTGGGTAAGTAAACAAAATGTCAGCGCAATCGCATGGATAGCCTCCATGCTCGACAGAAGCTGAAAATTGCAACAAATAATAATAAAAAATTATACACAACGGACGTTGGTAATTTTCCGGTGGTGTTGGAAGACTGATAGGAAGCTGTGATGGGTGCTGTAATTTTTCACACTCTGCAATATTGCCATTTATGCAGGGATTTTCATCTGAGCCATCGCCACAGTCGTCTTCCCCGTCATTGATCCAGTCGACGTGAACACAGTTTAGCGTCGTTGCGCACTTGACAACATTTTCTTCGCTGCAGAGGTTGTGCCCTAAAAAATTGCCAACCAAACCCCGTTCTTCCCCATTAATAATTATTTTCATTCATAAAGTACATTTTTGATCGACACAATGGATGTGCAATTCGTCAAGGGGTACACACTTTCCGCACCCAAAGCTTGCATTATTCAAATTTGTGTCACAGATTGTCTTGTTCACTCCGCAAACTGAAATTCATATATATGTGTTTATTTCGTATAATAAATTAATATGATGCCACACCTTCGTCGGCACTGTTGTCGCAGTCAACAATACAATCTTTTACTGCTGATAACAGTATGCACTGGGGTTGAAGAGATTCTGGGTCACAATCAAACATATCCAAAGGACATCGTTTTCCAATGTGCAAAGGGTAATCTTTAATTTAAGAGAATACAAGGCTTTTTAATTTATCTACATGCCAATTACCTGTGGGGTCGATGTGTTGACAGCTACAGGCGCAGAAGAGAAGACAAAAAATTTTACACAGCATATTCATGGTTAAACAAGCATACAACATACAGAAACAAGAGTTCTGAGTAGGTTAGACATTGGGAGAACAATTATTCCAATAATCAGTGGATGGAAAATGGTGGATAGAAATTTTAACGAGGAACAAAGTCATCTCACACAAATCCAGTTTTTTCGGCATGATACAATTTCATTCACTGCATTATCTATTATTAACTCTGAAAATTGGTGAGCTCTGGCTGCTCGACTCCATTGATGAACAACTTGTGAAGTAAACCAATGTTGCGCTTGCCACTGCTGACTGATTTGATGTAGCATACGTTTGAGTTCACTTCAAAATGTGTCTCAGTGCCATCGTCAACGAACTCGCCCTAAAATTAATTATTTTTTTCATTTCATTCATCATTACCCAAAATGCTAACTATAGGTCATCACGCTTTCGCTTTCTAAAGTACTTACCGTCGTGTTGACTTTAGATCCATTGACCCATATATCCATCGTGTCCTTTTCTAAAAAAAGCAAACATCAAACTTGCGCTGTTTTTTTTCAAGTGCGAATTTTTTTACCTAGACAAATGCGGGTGGGAGTGTTGTTGACGCTGACGTTCCACACTTGTAAAGCTTTTTTTTGTTGTTCCTGGAACTTTTCGTATGCTTTGCCGTCGACGGTGAGCGAGTATTCGTAGGCAAAGATTCCAATAGCATCAACGCTAATTACGCATTTTTTCTTATTAATTTCGAAAATCTCCTTGCCAACAAGCTTAAACATCCACTCTTGTCGAATAATTTCCTGAAAAAACGCACCGCACCTTTTTTTGTCACGCAACATACAAAAAAATACCTGGCCATTGACACGAACTATACGTTTGCCAGACGTAGTGCCGTGCTCAAATTCGATCGTATACATTTGATCGCTCATGTGGATATGCCAGACAGCAACCAAATCACTCTCCGCCATCTTGTTCACAAAAATGAGTGAAAGTTGACAAACCGTGAATTTTTGTTACGTCGGACAGGGTTGTCATGGAAACTGTCAAGCTTCAAATTGCTATATTGGCTTAGGTTTTTTTAGCGGAACTCTGCGAAAGTTATTCATGACGCAAATTAAGTGATGAATAAGTACCGTATAGTCCCTCGTTAATGCAATTGTACCTCAGGTAAAGGTTATGCGTTTTTTTTTCTCATTCCGGTAAGCGCATAATAAATGTCATGCTTATGCAAACAGAATTCAATTGAATATGTCCGGTTTACCGGTAAGCCAAGCACAAAGGCCGGAATTGTCAGCGGTGACCAGTGGCAACAAGGCAAAGTAGCCCATGGCGCTGGTCAGCAGGCAGTGCCGGAAGGGCTCTCTGTGCAATTCTCGTGTCAGCCGGTTTTCGAATGCTACTGCAAGACTTGACCGGCGTCGACAAACAATAGAAATCACTCCCATCGTAAAAACCCCAACAGATGGGTGGAGCAAGAAGCATTCAGGCTGGAAATATTGTGATGCGTGAGGAGGCAAATCATCGCTACTACTAGAGTTTTGCTTGTAGTACCCTCTCTCTCTGTTCGTCTCTCTCTATCTCTCTACAACGGCTAGTGGACACCGTCCAGCGCGCGTGTTTTTATTGTGGACAAAGACCTGAGGGGCGACTGAAGCGTTTGCTCTTGCTCGGGTTGAAACGTGACAAAAATAGCCGAAACCGTGCACAACGCCTTCTTCTCTGGTTTCATTAATATAGTCCCTTCGATCCAAAGAAGCGTGTTCAGTTGTACACCTCTTTTGCATCACCAGTGGTCAACGTAACCCTTCTTCGTGTTCAGACATGACTACAGCAGCTGCCACAAGGGGCAGTTTTTTGCCATTTGATATCCTCTCTGCCAAGAATCGCCGGAATTCTTCCATAGCTCCGATGGCCAAGCGAAACATCTATCAGCGAGGTTTGTTTCAGTTTCCTGTCTTTAATTAAACGCATTTTTGCTGGGTGTCAAAACGCTCCTTTTCAATAGTTTTTTTGCCACATCAAAGCATCGCTGTATTATTTTTTTTCCAACTCCAATCAAATAAATTCTTTGCAGAAGTATATGATTAATTTGATTTTGCGTTCATAGACTAAAAAAAATGCTACCAAGACGCTAGCCCTTTCCAAATGCCACTATACGCAGAGCAGCGTGCTGACCACGTTCAAACAATCTGGCAGCGTTGGACAAACATTCATAGTGCCCATTGTCCACATGAACAATTTTTTTTCTTTAGCAACGAAAACTTTTTTCACCACCTCCGGTTGGCGCTGCTGTACAATTTTGGGGTTTCAAAAAACTACCTTGAAGCATTGAAGCTTTAAAAATTTCCAAAAAACGGCAATTACATACTCTTTTCCATTTCAGTGGGGTGCTCGCTTGACCGCAACAATAATGCTCAAGACCTCCGACGTAAGAGTAAGATGATGGTTAACGATGACACGCAGCATGCGAATGAAAAGATTTACGCAGTATGCTTTTTGTGTCCATCGAACAACGTGTAATTTTACACTTCTTTAGAACTCAAATGCCGTTCGTAAGCTGAACAGTCGCAATTCTTTTTACAAATATTACAAAGTTGTTAATCACATTGGACAGGGAAACTTCTCTGAGGTTTACCTTGTATACAATCAAAGTAACGACAAAAGAGCAGCTGTCAAGGTGGGGTCGGAAAATTTCGATTCTGAAACGTTGCGTATTTTTTTCTAGGAAATTGACAAAAGCAGAATGAATGGAAAGCTTTATTTCGTCGAAAACGAAATTGCAATACTCAAACGCTGTGATCACAAAAACATTTGTAAACTGGTTGATGCATTCGAGTGTACAAATTCTTACTTTTTGGTATTTGAATATGCTCCGGTATGTTTACACATTTTTTAGCTTGACAAAGTTGTTACATGATGTGACTGATTACAGAAAGGGGACCTGTTTGAAATGATCAAACGATACGGCAAACTAAGTGAACAAGTGTCTGCTAGAGTAACATACCAGATTGCTTCTGCACTCAGCTACCTTCATGCGCGTAAAATTGTTCATCGCGATGTCAAACCGGAAAACATTCTTCTGGGCAGTGAATTCTGTGCCAAGCTAACTGACTTCGGTCTTGCATGTACCGTACTGGGACCTCTCTACCGAATTTGTGGTACCCCGACGTATGTCGCTCCCGAAGTGCTAACAAAGGAAGGCTACAGCTTTGAAGTGGACAATTGGAGCCTAGGGGTGTTGATTCACATCATGCTGGTCGGCTTTGCACCATTTCGCAGCGCTGATCGTTCTCAGCTATTCCGCCTCATAATGAGAGCTAACGTGTCATTTGACCTTCCAAACTGGCTCCGTATTTCCAGCAGTAAGTGCTCTTTCTCCTGGGACCAACATCTTTTATTTTTTTCAGAAGCAAAATATTTGATTGCGCGCCTGGTAACTGCAAACACAGAAAATCGACTGACCTCAAGCGAAGTCATCCAAAACTCATGGGTTCAATCGAGCTGTGAATGACGTGTTCCCACCTGACCTTCATAAGGCTTCTTTTCTTTTATTTCTATCAGTTATGCATCCGATTACTCACTCTTACGCTTTCACTCGATTAACAAATCCCACGTGGTTGTAATTCATGTCTTTCTATTGTTGCGAAAAATAAACATCAAAAAATAGGTGCACGACTCTGGGAACAAAAAAAAGAGATGAGCACACTGCTGCACGCGTTTGTGGTCACTTCAAACAGTGCAAACAAAAGCTGCTGGTCAATGCGATTTTTTTTCTTTTAAATTCGTTAAAGACGTTGTTTAACTAGAACAAAAATCACACTAAAAAAATGAAGCATTAGTTTGTACAATAAAAAGTGAAAAAACCGCTTTTATTCTGGAATGCATTTTGAATATCACACAAAAAGTACTATGTACATCAAGTCATCAATGTTATATTTTTTTCCAACACCAATTAAATAATTTTTTTACAAAGCTATATGATTAATTTGATTTTTCGTTCATGTAACAAACAAAATTAGTACTGACTACGTTTAAATCACCGACATACTTCAATGGGTGCCAATTTTGTCCGCCTTTTTACTAAAAGACGAATTAAAAAAAATTGGTATTTCAAACTTATTAAAAAAAATTTAAATGCACGTTGTTGTTCATAAAATTTTGAAGATTTTTAGTAAACTTTTTTACTGTTTTGAATATTTTTTTTTACCAAAAATGCACTTTTTGGATCCAGCGTGCACGACCGTGCCGGGGTTGTAATCAGCTCGACGCAGCCGACCTCGGGGGGCGTCAAGATTGAGGATTAGCGGCTCGCGTACATGGCATACGCCGATGATGTGGTGCTGTTTTCCAACACAGCGGAACGAACGGAAACTCATGAAGGCAGACGACGATAGATGGGCACGACGATTAGCTTTGTGGATATCGCAAAGAAAGCGACCGGTAGCACAGCATGTGCTTTCACCTTATTTTTGGACCATAGACGCTTGACAACGCATACGCGTATGCTTATTGGGTGTTGACTTTGATAGCTTCTTGAACAATCAGTTTTGAACTTTTGATTACGATATTTTCAATGTTGAACATAGCACATCAATGATTGTCGTATTTTTCTTAAGAGGAAGGTTCGAAAAAATGGGGTTCAGTAAAAAAATGAATTAAAAACGGCACAACGGGGGTACCAATCGCGTCTAATACTTCCAATATAGTTCTGCGAATTTGTATATAATTTTGTGCACATATCCAATTTATTTCTTGGATTTTCCTGGCGCCCACGTTACGCTAAAAATATTTCAATTGTGATTAACGGCGTTTCAGGAGTGCTCAATTTTTTTGCGTGAGCCATACCTCTGTAAATTTTTTTGCATGTGGTTAGCAATTTCACTGTTGCTCGTAATAACATCTGCAAGCATAACATTACAGGTAAAATAAAATAATTTTTATAAAAACAGCATTCCATTTCGAAATACAGGACCGTATACTGTCATGCGGAACAATGCATTTTGCTTTCGGACATCGCTAATCTTGACAATGAGCTGTTTCAATTGCAATCGATACATAACCTAATACCAAACGTGTGTTCACCTGCCTTCTAATTATTCTGATGACAACAACTCTACAGATTTTAAATTTCATAAAAATTCTTTGTATTTTGTAAATAAAGTATGTGCCAAGTGTCCTGATAACATCTAAGCTTTTGTGAATTATTTGAAAAAATACAGTCAAAAACGTTTTACAACCACAGGAACTGATAAAACAAACCCATTTACTGTCAAACAAAAACGTTAAAGTAGGATATAATGTTCCTGAAGCATTGGCTGAGCTAACAACGCACGATGTTTGCGGAGGCGGTAGAAGTCATGATACTCTTAGAAGCTATTCCAAATCATCTGTGGATTTTTTATAAAGTATATAATTTTATATTTTATATTTTCAGATACTGTGTCAGCCTTTCAATAATTGTTCTAATGCTAGTGTGGTTGCTGTTTGGTTTCCTGTTGCGTTTGTAAAAAGTGCCGTCGATCTACCAGAAAAGTATAAGAATAAAAGTAGATCGAAAAAGATATATTTATTCTGACGTCAGTATCAGATATTTTTATAGGGCGTGGAACAACAGACAAAATCCGAAAAATTCGAAGAAATACAAAGCCATTAGCAATGATGCATTAGTGTTCAATGTCATTTGAAGGAAAAGTAAAAGTGTTAACATCGTCTCTCAAAATAAATCTGTGAAAAAAAAATTGACCTTGTTCGATCTATCGTGGCACTAATGCTTTATGTAAATTAAAGTATTTCACCACAGATGCTCTCCTGTCTGTCGGGCCTTTCTTAAGCGTTCGGTTTGAGGCAAATGGCCCTGGTTGAGGTTGCTAACGCCGCGCGTCCGGACTAAAAATTTTTGCCTTGTAGATAGAACACTGGCAAGTGTTTTTTGCAAGCTTTCTCGATTATGGCTCCTCGCCTTATTTCATAGGCCATTAACAAAAATTCTGAGCCTTTGTGTACTTTTTTTTCGAGTTGCAAAGCATATTCTTACGTTCACACTCTAGGCTAAAATATGTCGCTGTTATTAACAAATACCTTGGATTATATTTTTTAGTTGTCAACGTTTTTGAAAGAAAACTATAGAAACGAGAACCTTTCGGTTATGTTTTTTGGGGTGTGTTTCAACAAAAAGGAACACAAGAAACAAAGTCAATACAAAACAAATGCATCTCTTCAAATATTTTTTCAGATATTTTTTATATATATTAAAATGTATAATTTTTTTGACAAAATTTTGTAATGATATCACGCGTGATTGCTTATTGAGAGTTACATATTTCTAGGACTGCTTTTTAGTGCGTCAACGATACTTCTGTTCTCTCACGTGATATCTGCGCTCGTCTGTCATGCGGTCGGCGACATTACTGTTGCTCGTAATCACATTTGCGAGCCTGGCCGTACAGGTAGAATTAAATAGCGTTCAATTATCGTGCAATGAATTTTAAATTACAGGACCGTATACTGTCATGCAAAACCCAAAAGTTTGCCTTGACGCCAAACTCGATTATGTCGAACCCCGACACGGTGAAGTTCAACTCGCCAGCAATGCAAGACGTGATCCCTAACGTGTGCGCTCTCACTTCTGACGGTCCGACCGTTCAGGCCCTGATGACCCCGCATACGCATCTCTATCGAAAACGGTCAGTACGCCTATCGAATCTGCTGTTGTTCTGTGATGAATGCGAACAGTGCCCCGATCGTATCCCGTATGTCGTCGACTATCTGACAAAATACAGCGCCGAACGTCACCTTATTGTGGTTGTGGTGCCACAATATCTCTTGCGTGAAAATGACAAGTTATCAAACGAATACGTCAAGTTAGGATACTCCGTTCCGCACGCTTTGATTGACCTCACAACGCCTGATGTTTGTTCCATGCGAGCCATTTCACGTCGAAGCTTTTCACGAGCCTCTGTAAGTTTTTTTTTAATTTGAAGTGCCAAGAGGCTTAATTTTCACATCTGCAGGTGCACTACATCAGTATCGTGATCTTCGTTCTCATGTCCATGTGCTTTTGCTGCATGCTCCTCTACTGCATTCGAGGACAAAGCCTAGATTCTCACCAAGAACTATAAAGGAGGATGAGTGAGACGAGATTGTTAAATGTGTGCCTTCAAACGTGATGTACTTGCGTTATGTACTGGCACTGTGAATGATGGAGATTAACTTGGTCGGCATTGTTTACATGAACTGAAGTTATCATTTTTATATAACGTTAATTGTAATTCATATATGCTGATCTGATAAACTTCATTTGTGTAAAAAAAGTTGCATTGCTGTTAAACACATCAGAAACAGAAACAAAAATTATTACTTAACAGAAGTAAAGAAATTAAATTAAAGCAGGAGTAAATCGTCGAGAATTCCTTGTGCTCGTTCGAGAACGCTAGGATCGGCATTTTCGATGTTTTCGGGCAGAAAAGTAAAGAACTTCACTGCAGCAACTGGAAAAAAGGTATGATACGACATCTTGACTTGTTCAAGGGTTGTCTCGTCCATCGCAGCACCGTATGCTTTAAGCAAGTTGAAATGGTAAAATTCCAAAAGTCTTCCGGTATTTTCTCGTCTGTCTTTGGCATTGAGATTAAAGCAAATTGCCTTGGTCACGTCTTCACCGTAGCATCCTGGATGATAAGCTGAAACGACATTTATACTGAGTACAAAGAGCATTCTCAAGTGTCTTTTGTTGTTTCTTACAGGCCCAATCGATTATGGCTCCTACTTTTTCTTTCACTTGCACAAATACGCAGTGAGCTGCCGGTGCCCCGTGTATCAAGCAGGGCCGTATGTTCTTGGCCGCGCATGTCTCGGAGACAATATTGTTTATGTAGGAGGGTTCTAAGTATTGGTCTATTTTCTGTAAAAACAAATTATAGCTTTGCGTGCTAGCATAGGCTTGGCATTCTTACGGCCCGTTGCTCAGGTGCTAAGGTAGTCCAATTAGCCAGCACCTTTCTGGCCTTGTCAGTCAGTTGTTTATAGAAAAATAGGGAATCCTCGAAAATAGTGGTAGTCCAGTCGGAATTCTTCAGCGAGAACGCATGTATCATGGCTAGACACCGGAGAAGGTCTCGAGTGCTTTCCACCGTTAGTCCCTCGCTCACGTTACTTTGGTGCGCCCTTTCTGCTAGATCTTCCATAACAATGACTGCGTTTCCACTTTCATTTGCCTGTTTCTGAAAACACACAAAGGAGGTAAGGAAATGTTGAATAATTTACCTTGATGACATAAATCCTCGGAAAGTGTAGCTTGCGAAATCTAGACAACCACTCGTAAGCATGGCATTCGCTAAAAATATAAATTGTCCCCCCGTACTCATAGTTATTGTATTTCATACCGCTTGAACATGCGTAAACCGTGCTTAATTTTGTCTGGATCTTCGTCTTGTTGCAAAACACAGACTTTGAGAACTACACTTCCTGGTAGAGTTTCGTTTTCCCAGCCAAGAGTTACTCGGAGGACCGCTGTTTGCTCGCCGTCTATAAATCCATTTTTTAATACATAAAACAAAAAAAGTACAACTTATGTAAATTATACCTGGATCAATTACGGGATTAAGGCGCTCGGCAATCCACTGTGGCTGTGGTTCTTCTGGACAACGAAACTTTTCTATCATTTTTTGATACAGCCATTCAAGTGATATCTGTGTATTGCAGATATACTGCCATTGGATGTCCGAATTAATAGGTACAAAATCCGTAGTCACGAGACTGGAACGCTGACTTCTGTTTGTCATATTTTCTTCTAAATTTGGTGGTTGACCGTTGTAATGAGGAGCAGATGGCGGAACTTCCAGTTGAACAGGTATAAACTTGGACGGCTCATCGCTTATCGGTAATGCAGGCGTTGATTGACAAACAGATTCAGTCGAAGACTTCGATGTACCACAGCCCATTTTCTAGGATTTCAAATGTGTAAAGTCAGAATTTTCTAAAAATGTTGTTATGGAACAACAAGCAATTGTTGTACGTCCGATAATTGCCCATTTCTATCGGCGTTGACTTTTTTAATAGACTACCTTTGTATTGTGCAGTTTTTCAATGGTAAAAAATATGTTTACAATACAGATGCACTTTATCAAAGTAAAAACGTCAAATCTTTTTTTTTTGTAAATCATCAACAATGCGAATGAATGAATTTTGATGTCTGAGAACGTCAGAATTCTGACCAAAATTCTAACCGGTCATTTTTTCTTTCCCTTGACTTCCTGGAATATGAATGAATCTTTTATTTGCAACATTTAAACAACCGTAGCCTGAAAACATTTTTTTTGAATTGAAAAATAATGTAATCAGATTTTGACGGTAATATAATTTTGTTTTTGCCATGCACTTCTGTCAATTTGTATAACAAAAAATTGGATTATCTTCTCGAATTTAAAATATGTATCCTGATTTGCGCTTACCTTTTCCTTTAGCCACACTCAATCCATACATTTTTATGCATTGCGTAAGTAGAAGCTAGAAATCTGACGTATATACGCAGAAGTGAACCACCCCCTGACAAAGCATGAAACTTTTTTTCTGTGAAAATATTTTATAAGCAATTATGAGATAGCTCTGATAGCCACAAAATGGCGGATTTAAACTTGGCCTCGCTCACAAAGAAGTCAAAATAAAATAAACACCTGTTGGTTGAACAGATCACATCTGTTTTGGGAAAAAAATCATTGTGGTTTTTTGGTGTATTATCAATAATAAATTCATCATGTTTTTTGAACTTTGGGTTCTGCTTTGATGTCTTTGTAAAATATGACATGATTAATGTGATATGAGATACTTTTATATGTTACACGCTGCGAACACTCAAGCTAACGTAGTTAACCCGAATACATAAGCGCATTTAATTTCTTTTCCGCTTTTATTTTATTATACTACTGTTGTCACCTGACATATGGATATTCAGCTTCCCGGATTTAAAAAGCAAGACAAGCCATATATAACATATCTTATTACATTCATTTGGTTTTCATATTACTGGCAAGACAAATTGTGTTTAACGATGTCATTTGTTGAACTTACATATTTGCTAATTCACTTTTTTACTTTTTTTCTTTTTTCTTGTTTCTAGTGGCATTAAGCATCTTTTTCATGCCGTCAATGGCAAACAAATTCAAATATTATTGATTCGAAACAAGAGAGCGAGTCGCAGCACCCGAAGGCTGCTGGAAATGCTTTCCGTGACTTGGCATGAAAATGCCCCTGGTGGTTTAAGCGTAAATTTTGTTGTGTGACGCAGCAAAAGCATTGCTGTTTTCATCACTCGGCCCCCACACACATTCACATTTGCGGAACTTGTAAGAACGATGTGTGAGCGTTAAAGCCAAATTATGCGTTTTTAAATCGTAAAATTAGCAAAAACCTCATCAGGGGAGACGCAGCATCAATCTCTTTCTTTTTTGTTTTTTGAAAACCAATTTTCCTTCACGGGTTGAAATCGTCAAAGTGCAGTATTTATTTTTGTATGGTCCAGACGACATTTGATAACTTTGACATTCCGCAAAAAAAGTCCCCCTCTCCTCAAAGCTTTGATTTTGTTTGTCGCTGCTTGCCACCACTACTGCATGCTAATGGGTTCTCTTAGCTCTTGGGTAAAATTTATTTTGACATTTTTTTCATAACAAAAGATGTCGGAATGGTCGCATTTCAATTCGGCTCAGTATTTTACAAATTGACAAAACAGCCTTTTTTTGTCGTTGTCAATTAGCCGCCTGATGAGCTTCTTTTGAACGACGCTGTTTATGCCTTCATGGAAGGAGAAAGGAAAGAAAAAGGAGTCGTCTTTTTATATACTAGCAGCAAAAAAAACTGTCTTTTTTTACGATTTTGAATTTGTTAAAAAATTGTTTCCTATTCAAAAAGGCGACATAGTATGCAGTTTTGTATTACTAATTTTGGAATTAAAAAAAAATAATACATTCATAAACTATAGTACTGGCGTAAAACTGATGTCATTTTGGTAATGGTATTAAATTTTCTTTTTTCTTGTTCTGACTAATGCTTCTTCAAGAGTGGCAGTACATTTTACTTTCCGACTCAACCCATGTAAAAAACTTATTTTTAGGTTTGTAACAACTTAGGGGATGATCATCGAATCAGAGTTTGCTTGTTCACTTAGTTTTGTGCTTCTTCTTCTGCCCTGTCTGTTGCAATTGTTATGGTTTCGCTCGGCAACAAAGACGTCATACTCGTATCTTGTGTTAGTCTGCTTGGAAGAGAGAAGCTGGCCTAAGAGTCAAAACCCATGCGCGAGTCAATAAATAAAACGCTAGTGGGAATTTTGTTACAAACGCTACTTCAGTTTGAAAAAGAACATTATTTTCGTTTTTTTACAGGATGTTGCGATAACAATTTTGTTTGTTTTTGTTTCTTAAAACGGGATTAGAAAATGAAACCAGCAAATTATTTTAATATTTTTTCAAAAACAAACAAAATTGCATTTCCGCGACATCGCGTCAAAAAATTAAAAAAAGGGAATCACAAATCACGAATCATAAGTGATAATAATTGTTAATTTAATAATCCAATTAGTGTTTTGGAACATAATGGTACACGCATGAAGAGTGCTGTTGTAAAAAAATGCTTATTTGGAGTATACTGGTTTGTTAAGCTTGAGCGATTATTTTCTTGTTTTTGAGTATTATTGAGTATATTAGTCTTTTTTTTATCAAAAACAAAGCACTTTTTTGTCTAGGGTTGCCGGGTTACGAGCTCATTGGCCATTTTATTCATTATCGTTTGGCTCTATTGTTTCGTTTTTCATTTCTCATCCAGCCCCCAAGCTGCTTGCCGCTATTTTCTGTGTAATTAGACGTCTCATGAATTCTGATTTGTTCTTAGTATTAAAAAATACGACTACTGCACGATTACTACTTGACCAAGAGAGCAATTTATGTCTTCTATTTCTTTATAGCTTACTGTATGTCGCTAATATACGTACTACTTATCGACTTCTTTCACTTCCGAGTTTCCGTTAAAGTCTACTACTGCCCTGATTGCATGCCCAGTGTCCTTGTTCATATCGGTTGTCTTTTTAGTGGTAAATGTACTACAACCGTAACAGTGGTTGTAGTCATGAAACTACCATGTACAAAATAGTTGTCCCCTTAATTTTGTTCTGCTTTTTTTAGCAACAAAAAATAAAAAAATTGACGCGGGGAAAGGTTTACGGTTCAATTCGAATGGCAGCCTTACATTGTTTGTTACCGGCAAAAGAGAAGCACAAGTATTACCATCCTGCATATATACACGTACAAGTGGCTTTAGGTGTCAGGAATAAGTTATCAACTGCGCTGGCACAGCATGCGCCTTAACCTTATTTTGCGTCAATGGAAATCGAAGAAGCGCGCATGCAGGGTGTTGACTTTGGAAGCTTCGCGCACCGTCAGTTTCAGATTCTTAAATACCATTTTTTGCTTACAGATTAATCACGTCCTGAATTTTGCAACGATCTAAGTCCGGTAAAAAAATAACAATTTTGAGCATTATTGCAGTCATTTTAAGAAAAACTTTAAATAAATGCATAACTGATAAAGAATTCGACCGATTTAAAAAAAATAGCTTGAAGTTGTCCGTCTTATTAGTAACAACATGTATGCAAAAGCGTGACTCTTGAAAACTGATTTGAAAAAAGTTCTGATCTGATAACCGTTTTTCTCATACTAAAAATGCGCTTTTACATTGCTGTATGCACACTATGATACCTTAAAAAATAGGTATAATGTGTAGTATACTGGTTTATTTAAAAAAAAAACATAATTTGCCCAAGAATTATAGTTTACAAATTATATGTTTAATTTTTTTAAATGCGCAAATGGCCCGGATAGTTTGACCGCGCACTGCAGTGCACTGGTAACCCAGCGCGCACATCACAAGGCGAATGCGCATTTTTACTATGGAAAAAACGGTTATCTGATCAGAACTTCTTTTAAATCAGTTTTTAAGAATCATGCTTTGGCACACATGTTGATACTGATAAGACGGACAACTTCAAGCTATTTTGTTTAAATCGGTCGAATAGTTTTGCTACTGTGCATTAAAATAAATAGTTATACTTTAAAAAACTGTAATACTGCTCAAAGTAAATATTTTTTTACCGGACTTAGATCGTTGCAAAATTCAGGACATGATTAATCTATCTGTAAAAAATGATGTCTAAGATTTCAAAACTGATGTTACGCGAAGCTTCCAAAGTCAACACACTATGCGCAAAAACGCACTTTTTGTTGTCCATTGACGCAAAGGCGCATCCTGTGCGCTGGCAAATAGCAGAGCATATAATTGTATTTATGTTAAAAAATTACAATGTATTCAAGAGCAGTGTTGCGTTATGACTAACTTTTTTTCTCTCTTTTACTTTTTTTTCATTTTTCTCATACAGCTTTCTTGGCACACACAACAAGACTTCTAACAACTAACAAATATTATTTCTTATTTGCTTTTGTGAGGGCTGGCGTTCAGTTCAGGCTTTTGACATTGCATGGTCCTTTGTAAGTAATAATTTCTCGCTTCGCTTCGCACCACGCATAGTGACCGATTCTTTTTAAAATTTTGAAGAGCAGCATCTCTTCTATTTCTAGACAATAAAGGTTTTTTTAGATTTTTTGAGGTTAATCAAGCCTCTTTTTCACCACCATCCCAATTTGTAGACTCTCAGTGGCGTTCTGAACGATTGAAGAAATAATTTCAAATCAATGCATGAACTCAAAAAGTAATGCATACAAATAATCTCACTACTTAGTTGGTACCCTTGCGGCGGTAAGGCAATGGCGTCATTGCGAATAGACTTTCTATATGTGCATGACTCAAAAACTTATACGTATTACGACGTGAAAACCACTCGGTAAGAAAGTGATGAATTTTTTTTCTTCAGTATTCCTTGGAAAAAGAAAACGCAAAGTTTGCCATTAAAAGTACGCGCAAAAAGTAATATTGTGTGCGAAATTTGTAGAATTAAATTTAATGATGTATAACTTTTTGAGAAGTCTGATGACACGGACCTTCTGCGTCAATACGTCGTGCATTGCCTATAGCATATATCCATCGAGATAAACTGCCTTCTAGGAGTTGTCAATTACATCGCGCCGAGTCGTAAGGCTAATCTTCTTTGCTACCGCTGTGTGTGCCGTTGTTGCCTTTATTTCGAGGTTTTTAGTGCCTTCTCCTTTCCCCTCCTCTTGTCTCTTTTTTGTCGAAAGCTGGCAATCCTATCCCTCCTCCGCGTTTATTTTTCAGCTTAACACTACTACGGGGCATATTTTTTATTATTATTATTACGATGACGATGACGATGACGGATGACAGACTTGTTTTAATCTTGTCTTCCATTTCAGCATACGTGGTAGCTCGTCTTATCCATGCGGTCGACAATTTCGCTGTTGCTCGTAATCACATTTGCGAGTTGGACATTACAGGTAAAATTAAATGATTTTTAATTATCGAGCATTCAAGTTTGAAATCTAGGACAATATACTGTCATGCGGGGATAAGAAATTTGCATTAACCCCCAGTTCGGCTATCACTAATCCTGACAAACAGCAGTTTAAATTGCGACAGATAAACGACGTGATACCCAACGTGTGCTCACTTACTTCTAATGATTCCACAGCTCAGGTTCTTACAACTTCGCATTCCACAGTAATTGGTGGCGAAAATGCGGGTGGCAGTAGCACAGGATATGCAAATCCGGCTGCTGCATCACATCGCTCAAACGAACGAAACATTTTGGTATTTTGTGATGCATGTAAAACTTGCCCTGAAAATATGCCATATATCGTAGACTACCTGACAAAATACAGCAATGAACGGTACATCATTGTCATAGTTGTTCCACAGGATCTAAAATTGCAAAGCGAGAGGCTATCAAACTCGTATGCGAAGGTTGGATTTTCTGTTCCTGTTGCTTCGGGTGAAAAATCCACTTATGATGTGTGTTCCGACGAAGGCGAAAGCAGTGAAACTCTGAGAAGCTTTTCCAAAACATCGGTAGGTTTTTTTAAGACAAATTAAAAAATAATTTATACAAATATTCAACATTTATAGGTGTTATTTGTCAGTATTTCATTTATTATTCTCATGGTAATATCTCTGGCCTGGCTTGTCTTCTATTACGTGCAGCGCTTTCGATACGCCCACGCCAAAGATAGAATGCAACGAAGATTATTTAATGCTGCCAAGAAAGCACTGACTCGCATACCAACAAAGCCTGTGAAGGCCGGGGATAAGGAACTCGACAACGACTGCCCGGTATGCATTGACCCTTACAAAGCCGGTGACATAGTTCGTATGTTGCCTTGTCGTCACATCTTTCACAAGACATGCGTTGATCCTTGGCTTCTGGAACACAGAACGTGTCCCATGTGCAAATCTGACATACTTAAGGCATTTGGATATCAAGTTAATGTCAACAATAGTCGCAGACGAGCACAATTTAATGGACAGATTGAAGACCATCACAGTGGCATTCACGTGGAAAGTGACAGGCTTAGCACGAATTCAACGACCTCAGATTCGCCAGCTTTTCAATTTCCTGTTGTGAGTGAAATTCATGATCCGTTCAGTTTTACACCCTCCACGTCACCTCAATTGGTCCAGGTTAGATTGAAGACGCTTTCACAATACAAGCATATGTCAATGCAATTTCTTTTAGGTCATGAATGAAATGAACGCACGCGCATTTTCGATTATTCCACTGACAGTCCACAGCACAACAACCCCACCACAAACAAACCCGGCAGCGAATACGAGCAGTGCAAATCGAAATGTTGTTGAAACAAACGCAACGAATAATCGGGGACATCCAACAAATACGGACCCTAGAGTTTTGCGGCCAATGCCTGTCCCGACGGCTTCTGGCCCCAACAAAATCAGGGGACACATTGTAAATCTGGTACACGTGCGTTCTCGATCCCTGAGTCAGTCACAAATACCAATGCCTGTGCCATTTGGGGGAGAAAAGATGGGCTGTCGTGCTGATCGGCGTCCGTCTGCTTTGATTCGAACTCATGGAAAACCGTCGGGTTTTATCACCATCGAAGTTCCTTCTTCAACGACAGAAGAACAACCAAATTTGATGATGACTGATAGCAGCATCGATCCTCCTGCGCCAGAAGTCATGCCACCGACCGATCCGACTGTTCGCATGGCTGTTTCCCACGAAAACGTGGCAACCATTCCAGGATCGGTGGTACATTTTCCCATCAACAGGGGACACAGCGTTAAAACTATGGGTACCGAGCAGAAGCGTTACTGTCGGCGGGTAGTTGGTCAGCCTGCAACTTTCCAAGTACTATCCGGTGAAACCGCTACGCGTCCGGCAACCGCTGTCGTTGCAGACGCATCCGCGGCTCAACACCTTACAAACGCAATCAGCATCGAGTCACTTTAATTCAAAAAAAGATTTCCAAGCCTTTTTGCAATGATTACGGTGTTTGTGCGTATTTTGACAAAACTGTAAAGTGCACATAATTGTTTTGACAAAGTATAATAATGTATTCCGATGAGATAAATTACACTTTTAATACGTGTTCTTTTTAACTGAGGGCGTTTGCACTTTCCAGGAAAGAGAAGTACGGCCAAACTTCCGAAGTGCAGCAGTCCAGAAGTCGTCTAAAGACTTACCGCATTTAGTCACATGTAAAGGCGAGAGCGCGAAAAGGCTTCCTTGTCTGAGTATGTCAGCGGCGACGTGGGCTGCATGGTCTTTGCCACTGCGAAATTTCAGGGATTTTATCCGCAGCATAAAAAATGCATTTTTTTGTGATTTGGCATAAAAATTAAAGGAATTGAAATTTGAAAACAACAAACATCTGGATTCAAAATTTAAATGTCAGATTTGTTATTAATGGCGATAGAAAGCAGAGTTAAAAACATTGTTATATATATAGAATTTTTTGTCGTGCAATATGTCGTTTTTTTTAATTTAAAACAGTTCGTGCGACATTTTCAGTCAATTTGTAAAATGAAACTTTTAGATGTCAACGTTTTCGACGTTCCAGATGTTCTTTGATGGGGATTTTTTATTCCCTATTTTTTGGAAAGCTCATACTAATGCTGCTGAAATTCGTGGTAGCCAAAAAATTATTCTCTCACAAATTTGTTTGTTTTTAAATATTTTGCTGCCAACCCCTCAAACAAGAATAAAAAGTGAGTTTATTATTCGTAGCGGCAGAAACGGACAGATTCATAGATAGAAAGCAACGTATTATATATCTTTGTAGATGGGTTGCGGAAGCCATGGCAAAAAAAGTGGAGTGATGTGTCGGAAAAAAAGAGAAATTGATAGTGCGTTGCTACACAGGTCAGAATATAGTAAGTCATAAATAATATTATGTTATAAAAATATTTTGAAAACAACGCATTGTCTATGTCTTTTGAATTTCGAACAGCTTCACTTCGGTATCGTACCAAATTGGAGGTTCTTTGTTCCTGGAAAGAGAGTTCATGCCTTTGCAAAAATAAAATATGCCGACAAACCTCAGATAAATAACGCCCCACATGTACGTGCGGAACCAATGATTTGTACCAGCATTTGCCTGGTAACGACGCAATAGAAGTGGATGTGGCACGGGAAGGAGACCAACGAGAGTACCGTTTTGCAAAAATTTAATAATTTCGCTTTCGTCAGTAAGATTTCTAAATTAAATAAACAATTTGTCGTCAAAGAAAATCCTCTTAAAAATCTTACTTATCGATGCATATCTTTTCGACTTGAGGCACGAGAACTTGAAGCAGTCTCATGATTGTCTGTAGCGGAAGTTTGCTCTTCCAGGATTCCACCCATTCCGGCGTTGGCAGCCATTCTTCGCCCCCATCAGTGGGCTGTGACCATTCAGCTGATTTGTCTGTCATTTGCTGAATATTTGGGGTTGCAGCAAGAGTTGATTGCAACGCCGGAACCTCAGGACTCTCGGTAGTTTTTTGTGCTCCGATAAGCGGATTTGCGGTATCAGTAGACGGTGGAGGGGTCTGGACAGAAGGTGACTGAGGCGTTTCCTGAATAGCTTCACTAACAGCAGTTGAAAGCTGCTTGCCCTTGCGAGTCTTCAGACTATGCGCAATTGAAGCGGCATCCGTGCTGAGGTTCGCCAGTTGATAGAAAACCTGTCGCTTGCGTATAATGGTGTAAATCAAATTCGCGTTTCCTGAAATGGTTAAAAATAATAACTAGATTTTCTGAAGTTAGTACTCACCATCAAATTGGTACTGAATAATGTTATTAAAAACCTCGAGAAGAAAGAAAACCAAATGATGACTATTCGGAGACGAAAACAAATACCAAGGAGTACTGAAGGCTTCCACGAGGTGCACCAGCTTGTTAGCTGTTACCATGCAGAGAGATTTTAAGTAAGGTGAGACGTTGACGATGATTGTAAGTAGACAATCGAAAAGTGATTGAAGTCGGTAGTTACCAGTTGTGATAAGTTTATGAGCCACCTAAAAATATGTTTTGCTGTAATATAAATCTTATGCAAATTCTTACAATAATTAAAAGATCAGCATGAGTTCCGGTAAATGCCTGGACGTCAATATGGCCGCGTCCGACGTATGGCTTGTTGAGGCGAACTCCGAAATTTCGTTCACCGCTGAGAAGTAGGATAAGAAAGACTCCCATGTGAATCAAACCGACTCTCGCTGAAAAGCAGCTTTAGCAATGACGACACACACAAAAATAAACTTACAAGGATCATTCCTGGCGTCATTGATGTGGAAAAGTATGGGCACAAGAATATCCAGAACATCACTGGTTTTTAGAATGTAGTACATAAACTTGGGGTTGTACTCGCAGCATTTCCACAAGAAAATGAGTAATTCTTGGTGAAATGACACCTTCTTGACGGAGTTCGGTAAGTACGAAGACTGGAGAGGGTTATTCAGCAACCGGGTGAGTCCACGAAGCATAAATTCAAAATCATCTTCGCGGTGGATGCGCGAAAGATAATTTATAAAGAAGTTATCAACGTAGCCTGTTTCGTCGTCAGCGGGGGCAATGTCACGATCGAGGCACACAATCAGCACCTGAAGGGCAACCTGGACAAGAGGTTCTCGGGAATCGCCGACAAGAAGATAGTTGTATGGAAGACCGTAACCAACAGGATCGTAAGAGCAGATAACGTTCAACAGGGAAGTGAATAGCGGCAATACGTGCTTGTTCTCTGCCGATGCAAAGCGTTGAAGCCATCGCATACGGATTGGACCTAAAAGCATTTATGATAATAATTTCGAATTTTAAATAAAATCCCTACTTTCAGCAGGTAGATAAATAATTTCAGAGAAGCTTGTCAATAACAATCGCAGCACGTCTGTGCGATTTGAGTCGTATTCAGCGTTTATGGCAACCTTGTTAGTGAATCCAACGCCACTCTGCCAGATGTACTCACAGCTATCGAGTGATGCAAAGTTTTCAGGCACACCGGTACTCAGCTTTGCTACCGTGAATTCTGGGCAGAAAAGCAGGTCGCCTAGGCACTCGAGTAGTGCGCTGGCGAGGGGAATCGGTTTTGCATTTGGATCATTTTGCGGTAGCGCTGTCCAAAAGTAGTTTCTCCACTCTTCATCTTCGAACATGAAGGGCATAATTCGGGTTAACAGACGCACGCAGTTAATAACCTATAAAAGCCGATAGCTAATTACCCGCAACGTGTCACATGAAAGCCAACCTTTCTGTGCTCGGCTTGTGGCACCATGCCGTCACGCGCTTCCATCAGACATTCAATAGCCTTGAAGCAGAGAGTTGCCATGTTGTTGGGTGAATTCTCCCGGAGAGCTCTGATATCATTTGCAGGAATGATATCAAACATTTCCTTGGCAGAAGGAGCATTTCCGGGCGCCCAAAATTGATTCCAAAAGTTGGCGTCATCCAGCTTGGTTTGCTTCGACGTCAAATCGATAACAGCTTTCCGAAAGCTGCCTTTGCTATCGCCGTTTCCCATTTTTAGATCTCAATCACCGCACGCATCCAATACCGAACCGAAATAAAAAAAACAACACTTTTGAGTACTTTTAGACAAGCGTTGGAATACAACTTGCTAGCCAACCGGAAAAAAACCCAGCTGGATAACTGGCACAACACTTTTCTTGTCGAGAAGCTTCGTAGACAGCACGCCACGTATGAACCCCAGCGCATGCTTTTACTCGCAATTTATCAACGTACAAAAATTGAAAAAAAATACATAATTCTAATAAAACAAGTGAGTCCTCTCATTTAGAATAATAAATAATGCACCTCCTCGGACTTCAATGATCGAACGAACAAGGCTACCCTGGCATCGTGAAAAAGAACAAGACAGATAAATTCTTTCTTGAGAATAAAATCATGGTTGTGGATTATTGAGACACATCGGCAGCGTTAGATTGTTGCTCTTTTTTGAAAAAGATTCTCTCAACCTTGACTTCATTGTCGATCAATCGATATGTGTACGTTACGATCGTGTCAGTGCGAATGTCCATGAGGGCAAACGAAGGAACCACATCGCTAAAAAGCAATTTGAACAAGCTCAAAGAAGGAATAGAAAATGCTCACTCGGTAACGGTAGATATCGCTCCGGTGGCAGAGCCGGGATTGACAAAAAACACTCCGTTTTCCTTGTAAACGTTGCAAGCATGTGTATTGCCAGTCACCAAAACGTCGACTGACATTTGTCGAGCAAGCAGCTCCATCGCCTAAAAGCAGCGTCATCTTTTCGCATATTAAATGAAGCGACTCACCCCGCGATCATTCCAAGGAATCATTTGGTGTCCGTGAAGAAGGCCAATGCGAAAGGATCCAACAGTGATCACCTTCGTATCAGGGAGATTTGGAATGCAGTCAAAGTTGCCACGGCAGATATGAACATCGCTGGCAAGGGATCGCAAGTAGTCAACGGTTTCGGTACTGACTACATTACCCGTGCACAGGATGTGCTGCATCTTGTTCGGCACCAGCAGTTTCTTAAACTTCGCCGGAATGCCATTTGCACGGTGTGGGATGTGAAAGTCGCCGATGACGAGCACAAGCTAAAAAAAGCGTCAATAGGAAGCGCATCACAGATATTTCCAGATGACTCACCATTGTAAAGGCAGAAAGCAATTAATGCAGACTTAGAAAATGTCGGCGAACAATGAAGCCAATATGATAAAATAAATCATCAACCATCGCAACCAAAACCCGGGGAACACTTTGCATACACAGTGTTTTCTGTTCAGTTTTCATGTCGTGCGCTATTTTTTTTGCATTCTTGCAATTTAATCCGGATGAATCTTTATGATCGTTATCTTTTTTATGTTCATTTTTTGCGTGTAACTTTCCTTCCGATTGGTGTATCCGTATTAATTGTTGCATTTAAAACTCGTTTTGCTTCCGGTTCTCAAAGATTACGCCGATTGTTTTATTTTCAGATGAGCAGCTCGCGCATCATCCCGTCGCTGCCGCGCATCAAAGCGAAGATCGGCCACATTCCGCAGCGGCTCAAGTCCAAGCCATTTGAGAATCCGCAGGGTCGATTGGAAGTGCTTCGACAGATGATCACGCGTCTGATCCGTGAGGAGCGATACGAAGTCAAGGCAAATCGCGCAGAAGAAGCTCGCCCGTACGTTGAACGCGTGAGTTTGCTTTTTTATATGCTGGTGTACTTTTTTATGATTCAGCTCGTTCAACTGGGTGTTTACCGGGGCCTCAATGATCCGTATACGAAGGAGATGTACGATTGGTGGCTGCTAGAGAAAGATCTCGTCGATAAGATGGAGCAAGTCTTGATTCCCCGCTTCACCGACATGCCAGAGCCGTATACCAACATCTTTCGACTCCCCAAAATGCGCTACCAGTACCGACGCCACTCCAGACTCTCGTACTACACCCAGAGCGACATTGCTGTTCTCGAGCTCAAAGGTGGGTTCATATAAGAGGGGTTTTTTTAGCTCACTAGCATGCTTGATTATAGGCAACCCGTTTCCTGAAATTCAGCCTCTCGAAGACGAGCGCATCGAAAACCTTCAGGAATACATCCAATCTCGTTTAGGTGTTCATTAACGTCTCATCTAGTGGTTTTGTTTGTTGTTGAATGACTTATTATGGACAGATGACGTGGTTACATGAGGTAAGAGCAGAGGAGGGGGGAAATCAGTTCGGGAAGTGTACGACAGCTTCAGTGCGTGCGCCATTTCGGATCACTGCGATGTCTAAAAAACGAAATAGTCAACACTGGGGGTTTTATTTCGTGTGACTTACTTTCGGGGCGATAAAACTTATCGTCATAAGGCCATCCTTGTTTGATTTGATCGACAATAAACTGCTGAGCGACAGCCTTGCGGTTTGGCGTTGCTGGACCGCGAGCGTTGATCTTATCCAACTTGCTTGAAACCGCGTATCCACCGCTCTGGCTTGGTTTGTACTCAATGTCTTCGGGGTTGGTGTTCTTGACGCCGTGG
The DNA here is from genome assembly GCA_963969345.1 of Turbatrix aceti. Classification (NCBI taxonomy): domain Eukaryota; kingdom Metazoa; phylum Nematoda; class Chromadorea; order Rhabditida; family Panagrolaimidae; genus Turbatrix; species Turbatrix aceti. Next base: position 843,729 of record OZ017770.1, on the reverse strand, counting down.
AGTCTATGCGTGCGGATCTGGTTATCGATGATATGGGGCCTTCTGTTGCTGGCGTGCGAGACATCGGGCTTGGCCGTAGTCGTCGCAGGGGCATCATGGACAGCGGGCAGGGCAAAGCGGATCGTGTTGTCGCTGTCTGCGAACTTGCGGGATTTCTTGGCTTTGTGAGGAGCGTTTTCGACAACGGCGCTTTCAATCTCTTTTTGGATTTGTTGTTCTTCATTTAAATCTTCAATTTTTCTCGGGCTGTATTTTAGGGGATTGAACGCCCCTTCTTCGGATGCTGGAGCACCTGGAGTTGTAGGAACGACTTCCAGATTGTCACCTGCTGTTTCCAAGCTTTCGCAGCAGATTGATTGACTACCAGCCGTGTGACAGAACATGCTCTGCTAAAAACGGATGATTATTTATGTTTTTCACGTCAGGAGATTGCTTACGCTAGGGCATTGCTTTTGGGAGCTGCACTCAATGGGTTCACCTGTGTCGCCCAATACCGTGAGGGCTTGTGAAGGGCATTCCATGACGGGAACTTCTGCCAAAGTCTGTTCAATAGCCTTGATCTGAATCTTTCTTGGAGGTGTAATGGTGGAGCGGCGCTGGGTAGAAGGTACCTGTGTAGTAGTTGTTTTCTTAGTCAGGCTTTCACAGCAGATAGCTTGGGCATTCTGCCGGGAGCAGAACAAGTTCTGAAACAACGACAATGAGTGTATAATTAATTAATGGTACGACAAACATCTGGGCATTGACCAGTGCGGGGATTACACCTGAGCGGTGATCCGTGCGAGTTTAACACGCTAATTGAACCCAACGGACACTCGCTTTCGTAGCTGATGTCGTAGTCTTCGTCTGCGGTCGGACAGCATTGATAGTTAAAACCAGAGAAGAAACACGAGTATCCCCGACCGCACACTACGTCTGACGCTTGGCCTGGAAGCCTTGAATGAAAAAAGTTTTTTTGTGATAAAAAATAAACCTACCTGGTAGACACTGGATTACGTTGCCGTCATTTCCCCGCTTTGGCTCACCGCTGTTGGGGCACGTAAATTGCTTGCCTTAATTTGACCAAAAATGATACAATACCCCGGGTTTTGTGTTTCTTACCTGCCAAAGCAATGCTTACTACACCGGCTAGCGTGATGACACGTAAGAGTTGCATTTCGAACTGACAACAGAAGAAGAACTGCTACCACTCAATATTATAACAACTTCTTTCTTTCCTGGATCCCACGATAACGATTCCAAGTAGGTCAACTGCAGATATGGCGTCTGTCCCACTTACCACCATCCTTATCCCGTTTTGTACTTGATCGCGTATATCTCATTGTGCGCTCCGCCTTGATGCAAGTGAAATCTGACAAAAAAGAAAATTTATTCGGTTTCATTCGAACAACAGAGAAAATAAGAAAAGAAAAGGTATACGTTTGTATTGTTTGAGTGAGAGTAACTTTAATCAATCAGAGTATAACGAAGACAATTATGCAAAAACTCTTAACGTTAGCAGCAAAAAAAAACACAACAAGCTTTTAACAACACAATGTAGCAAAAAAATAAGATCCACTAATTCACAGGCAGTCTAGCGAAGAGGGAGAAATAGTGTTTACACCGGTTAGCTTTTTTTAAATAGCGATTTTTGATGTTGTTATGGACATTTCTGTACATATGTTATCAGGCAAAAGGATGAAAGGCGTTTATAACTCAGAATCGTAGAATGAGTGAAATCAACAGTAGCAATCCGAGGCCGATTTCTGTTCGTGAAGCATAATTGGAATCTCGTGATTCCCAGCCTTCGGCAAGCATGTCTTTTACTGACGCCCACGTGCCATTGTGAGGATGGCCGGCGTCGACACCGAGGATATTTAACAGCACCTGAAGAAAAAAACAGCAATTATTTTTTAATGAGGTTTAAAGAAAAATTTATTAACCTGATAGACATCTACAATTTTGATTGCAGGTACAACGTGATTCATTTTGAATGCTAAAAATTGTGTTTTAGACATGCAAACATATTTTTAGCTTACCTGGTCCTCGAGCCATAAAGATACCATTCATTTCGCTGTACTCATTGTCCCAACCAGATAACATTTTGTAGTCCCTTGAACTGATCTCGTTGACTTCATTTGTAGGAATGTGCTTCTATAAATGAAGTTTACACGTTTTTTTGCATTCTGTTAAAAGTAGAAAATACTTACTGTTAGCAGTGCAGCACCCGGACGAGGAATAATGACAATGGGAGCAATATTTCGTGCGTGTTTCCAGTGATAGCTGTCAGGTATCTCGTATTTTCGATAGATGCTAACAAGTGGTGTCTCATCGCCATCGTAATCACCCATAGGGGCCCATTGATCGCAAACTTTGAGTTCAAAAAAGACGCTATCTTCCTGACCTTCTTCTGGGTAAAGCATCATGAAGGCAACCGAATTAACGACACGTTTCACCTTTGAAAAATCGGAAAGGCAATCTTCGACGTAAAATTTCTCATCATCGTAAATTTCCATCAATCCGTGATCTGACAGCACAACAAAGTTTGTTGAGTCAAATAATTCGTTTGTATCCATTTCTTCTTGTATCTTCCGAATGAGAATATCAGCATTAGAAAGCGCCTCATGAATCGCGTTGTTTTCTTCACCGAAGTGTCGCAAAGCGTTGGCTACGCCATTGTATCGTAGTAAAACAAGCTAAAACGATTGTTTTTAATCCTCGGACAAACGTATGGGCGCACATGTAAATAAATTGATTTACCTGCTGGCGGTACGACTGATATTTTTTGATGTGCTTCATTATCTTTGGCAGATGGGGAAAGAAATCAAGGTTGTCAGAATTTTTGAAGCTATGTCTGCGATTTTGGGGCACTTGAACGATTAAGTCACCATGTGCTCTCTAAAAAAACAATCCATCAATTATTTCTATCACTTTTTTTCCCTCTATCTCAGGTAAGTGGCAAACGAACATGACATGTGGCAAACCAGTAGCAGTGTACGTCAATTGATGCCTTGCCGACCGTGTACCACAGAGGATCAGGTAGACCTGTCCACCAGACTCTATTGGTGTCATTTTCCCCTTCATCACGTTCGAAGTAAATTTCCAATTTTTCATCAAACATGTAATCGCTTGTAAAGTTGTGATTTTCAACGTATAGTCCTGTAATTTGTTAAATTTTTTATTACGATGCAATTTACAATCATTCAATTGTCCGATGCATCAACCACAATTTGATGAATTAATTTTAAACTCAACCCTTTAAGCCTGATGCAATTGTTGAGGAGCGCAGTGACTTGAAATGATTTACCCTTTCTCGAAGGTGGATTGGAAAAAGGGGAAGAGAGGGTGGCAGGCCGAAACAGAGAAAATCATTACACAAGTGAAAACAAAGACAAAACGACAAAGTCCGAAAGAAGCTGTTGGCTAAATGGTGTTGTGCTCAATGCGCTTTTTCGTTGGGTATAATTTTATGTTATGATTTAATGTGCCCCTTTTTTATTACCTGTAGATAGAGAAAACCAGTTCGGATAGCTTTGAGTCGGGAATACGGATTGCAAGTATTCGGCTTGAACACCGTGGGTCAGCAGAGTTTCGGCGCCGATTCGAATAGCGGAATTTGTGCGATTAAACAGTTCCGCACCATAGCCATCGATAAGCAGCAGAACAACATTCTGGCCAACTGCAGGTTTAGTTGTTGCGGCACACAGACTTAGGCAAAGGCAAATTACAATTATGTTGACAATTGAGATCATCTGTAACAACAAATCAATTCATTTTAACAGAAAGAAAAAAATCCGCAGTTAACGGCCAATTTTATAATGCAATTAACACATCCTGAAGACACATCGGCTGTTGAAAAAAAAAGACAAAAAACATGAAACTGAAAAAGAACGACAAATGTGCGTGAAAATATTTGACAAGATTTTAAACATCAATTAGTTTGTTGTTAGTTCAAACCGCTGTGGTTTGTGTGATTCTTAGTGTAGGCTAAGGTATCATGTTTACAAATGTTTATGAAAGGCAAACACACTTTTTCGAAGAAAAGTAATCAGAACTCAAAGAGCCCTTTAATCAATGGCATCCAGTATCTATTCCTACGTTCTTTGATGAATGCGATGCGGTTGTCATTATAACAGGGCGGCTTTTTGTTTGAGAAACATAACGAATATCACATTAAATCGGTTATGCTTTAGAATGAAGGAATGCCTTATTGGGAGGGGGGAAACAGAAACCTCTTTCCTCTCTTCACTTAAATGTCGGAAAATAAGTTACAATTGATCAGGGATGGTTATAAAAAATGGGATGCAACAACAATCGGTATCGCAGTAGGTTAGGATACCTTGATATCCCAATCCCTCCCCCATATCTCGTCAACTTTAGTCGGACCAATTTTTGAATTACTAAACGCGACACAAAGCCGTTGTGAGCGGCTAACTCTTGAAAGCAACTGACAACGAAGTTTTACCGCGCTCATCAAGTCTGCCTCTAACTTTTGCCATCGTGCATCCCATCCCGCCTTTTAATCGCAACAAAAGCTTTTGTCGTAGAGAAACACCTTTGCAGATTGCTACACACGTGTTTTCTATTTTTTTTCGGCATGTTGTATGAATTCTCATATTCATGATTTTTTGTAATGAAAAATGAAAACAACCACAGACGTTAATTTATCTTGTTTAATCCTTAGAAAACATAAAAACTGACATGTTATTAATGGATAACGCAGCCCGTGCTGCTCAAAAAAAGACAATTGTTTGGACTACGGATTAACTCGTATCTGCAAAACTTTCCGAGTACAGGCATCAGAATCGGTCCACATTGCGGTGGATTGCAGTAGCCATCTACGCACGTCATACCGGTGGGGCAAGTTGTCTTTTTACATACTAAAAAAAAGTTGTTTACACGGTAATCTTATGAAAATTTTGTTTCCTTACGTTCGGAAATTTCACGGCATTGATCTGACAACACGCATGTTGTATTGGCTGGTGTGGCTTGGATATAACCATCTCGACATCTGCAGCCTGGAACACACGCTGACTTGTCGCATGTAGGATTCAAATTAGTGCAAGTATAGGGACATGGAGTGCCACAGGAAGTGTACACGCTGTTTGATGGGCATGAAATTTCGTCATTATCTGTTGTCGTTGTTTCGGATTCGGTTTTTTCGACAATCTGGCTTTCGGTATTCAAAATCATCATGTTAGTGTCAAAAAAATCGTTTACAAGCTCAGATAGCGTCGTAGATTGCACAGAAAGCATACAAATACCACTTGTAGGAACACAGGAAAATCCATTGGGACAAATTACATGTGAACACTTGTCAAACGAAGGTCTTTGGAATACCAAAGGCGGGCGGATTTGCCGGCATAAACCTTAGAACCAAATTAGTTGTTTTTTAGTGTATAAGCTGTATTACCTGTTTTCTCATCGCATTCTGTACCCTGAGCGCACAAGACATCGGCACAGCTTTTTGTTCCCCGACAAATGCCTTCTTCGGGGTCACAGGTAAAATTCTGAGGGCAAAAAATGCAACGAACTCTACCAATTGTCCACATAATTTGTCGGGAAAATGTGGCATCACGCAATGCATGCTCACAGATGCCAGATAGGTGATTGCATGACTGACCGTATGGACAACCGGTTTGCGAACACGTCATCCACGTACCACTACCTACCGGCATTCGAAATTGACGGCAAATTCCTGTATTCGTATCACAGGAGAATCCTTCTTCACATGGCTCGCATTCAAGACCATGTCCTTTTGCAGAAGCGATCTATCAAGCGTGAATTATTTTACGAAATTTGTTACACGTATAAAAGTTTTTAAACTCACACAAAACAATACAAATGTGAACTGTAAAAAATTCATTTCATTTGACACAACACCAGCCGACAAAAAAAACAAAAGAGAAATTTAAAATGAAAATTTGTTGTCACGTTTTCGCCTATAAAAGTCGCCTTGAGTAAACATTGACAAGAACAAAAATACGGAAGCGATTAGGCTTCATTGAGGGGGTAAAAAATGTCCCACGGATTGTAAAAACCATCATAATTCAAATAACGGGGGCATACGTATGCTGTATTTGTAACAGTTGGGTTCACCCTAAAAAAGCATTTGATTGTTTTAAAAATTGTGATTTTAAAATAAAACATACTTGCACAATTCGTTATAGAAGTCATTTGTGACTGATTCGATATTTGTAGAGTTCACCGTGTAAATAAAACTGCTGTTGCCCTTAGTATAATCATCATAGAATTGAGTCTCTTTGATATCACCGCTACCGAAATACAAAAATCCAAATTTCAAGTTTTGAGATTCAAATTGCTTTGGTAGATTAAAATTCGTATAATTGGCGTTGCAAGTCACCATGACTAACAGCGTTTGAACGTCACGTATGCCAGTGTAGTTGTTCGAGGCACTTTTGCTGAATGCGTTTTCCATTAAAGCATACGTTGATAAGTCAACCGTCCTGTTTGCCACTTTTACGGCTCGAAGAATAAATCCGTTCACGTTGCCTAAAAATGACGATAGTGATGTAGAACAGAAGGTCAACGGAGAGTCGTATGCAGTTGCCACAAGTCGCGTTGTGCTTGGATTGCCAGTATCATTCACATTGAGGCCATTGGGAAAATTGTTCAAAAATGTATACAAAGTATTGTTAATCGCGCTGTCAGTTATATTTGTGTCGATGTAAAACATGATATCGTAAGTTTCTTGTTTCCAGCATGGAGGGGGTATTGGCGTGGTTGTTGTCGTTACAACAGCAGGATTAGTGCTACCGCCTTGTACAGCAGTTTGCATTTCCAAAATAGTTTCATCAATTTCTGTCGAATAAAAGACACCTCCGAGAACACTGAGTTGTGTGATTCCGTCGATCAAAGTATCGCCGTACACAATTGAATAGATGCTTATGCCTTTGTTATTCAGTTCTTCCACGATCGAAGCATCTACATTGAAAGTGATTGGCAACCTGAAAAATAGTTTTGTCTTTAAAATAAAAAAAATTGGTTTACCCCTGATTCGTGATGTAGTAAATATTAGAAATAAAATAAATTGTTTCATTTGAACTGTGACTCAGATTCAATTGGTCGTTGAAAAATTGAAACGCGCTATAACAAGAATGATGGCAAAATTCATGAACAAAAAAATGGTACATACGTGTTCAACGTTAGGTTGCTTTGAGCTTCCGCTTTTGACAAAGCGCTTAAACTTTCAGAATTGTTGTCACTTAGGGGTGCATAATTAGAGCTATCGTTTGTATTTGTTGCGAATGCAAAGTTAACGCGTTCGGCATTATTGTACGTGTTCAGGAATGTGGTTGCCAAGTTTTTGCGTTGCAGTAATTCAAAACTGTCGACGTCCAAGATTATCAAAACATTTCGGTAGACAGTTCTTTCGAGACTATACTCACAATTAGAACCAAAAAAGTTTTCTGGGCAGTAACACGTAACACCGACTGGTGTTCCCCCATTTAGGCAACTTGCAATACTGCAATCCTGGCCCGACCACCAGGGACGACAGATACATTCACCATTCGATAATTGAACCGAATTCTCGGAACAATATACTTGATTTAAGCAATATGTTGTGAATGTTCGCGATAGCCCTGAATTTGTGTAGTTAATCTAAAAAAATGTATACAAAATTGAAGAAAAATGAACAGTAGTTACCTGGACTCGGTTCACGCTTGGCTTTAAATGACATTCAAATTGAGCTGTCCACGAATAACTACACTTTTGGCTTGTCACCGGAATAAAGGATGCGATGGATGAATCGTTGTTGTTGTCGAAATTAATAGGTGACGACTGGACACTCGGATAGGAGCTGTACAATGTGTTGGAATTCACAGGTTGAACTTTTTGAATGTTGAAATTTAAGTTGTATGTTTCTGCTTTGCTGACTAAAGCATATCCGGGTGATGAATACCACTGAACTGGAGTAAACGTGGTTGCTACTCTTGAATCACCGGCGATGAGTTCTTCAACAAGGTAACTGCATAAAGTGGAATTAGCAATTGAATGCAGTGAGAATGCACCTAAATTTTTAACGAGTTAATTAAAAAACGGAAGATTTTATAGAATACCGTTGTATTGTGTTGGATAAGATACATTCCCCCCACTTGGAATGTTGCTTTCAAAATTATAATACGTTATAATGTATTCGCCAGCTGGAAACTTGACATTGATTCCTGTGCAGTTCGTGAACACCTGTGATTCTCTAACAGCATACTCATTTTTGTTTAGCCATCCGATATATTCAAAAACACGCTGAAAATACTTGAGAGTTATATATCAAATAATTGTTTATAATTTTACCGCGTAGTTTAAGTGAAGGTCAATAAATGGGATACCGTTACCAAGAATGCTAATGTTTTGGTAGGTATCGCTGCGAGATTTACTGAACGACCGCATTTCAATGTTCTTTTTTGCAATGGAATTGAGTATATCGTCGTCATAGGCCTGACCTTCTGAGCCTGACAAAGGAGGCAACCAGATTAAAAGTGTCTTGTCTGAACTCTAAACATTAAAATTTGAGTTTTCAGAATTGTTTGATCTTATCTTTTACCGTTGCATTCACAGCAGCTTTTAGTGCACCCAATGAGTTTCTGCTGTCTACAGAAAGTGATGAAGGCAGCTGATTCAACTTATTTTCAGCAAGCGTTTGACTGGTAAAAATATCAACAGTAATTCCACTGTTGTCATAGGAAACAATGATATATTTTCTGAAGTTTGCGTTACTTAATGAAATATTGGAAGTGATCTGGCCCGCAATAACCAATGCCAATGTATCAACTAAGTCATTGTAGATCACAGTTCGATCAATTTCGGGGCAGGTATATTTGGCTGCAAAAAAACTAAATTCTGCATTTGTTATTATTACATCAAACAAACCGTGTTCACAATGAAAGCCCCCATAAAGGCTTGATTCTGGTTCCAGGCAAGTACAGATACCGTTTTCAATTTCAAAACCATTAAAACAGATTGGTTCTTCACAGTTCTCTCCTTTGTAACCAGGGGCACAACTACAAACACCGTTTTCCAAGGTTCCACCGTTCGGGCATTGATTTTGACCATCATAAACACAGGTGAGAACAACAGTTCGTGTTTCGCTTCCTGAATCACATTGCACAACGTAAATTCCATTTCGTGTATCACACTGCCAACGATAGGGATAAACAATCAAATTGTAATCAGCGCAGCCAGATCGTTCGATAAGATTTTGATTGACATCTGAATCAGCTCCATTTGTTTTGATAGTAATATTTCCGAAAGTAGCCGCGTTATTTTTCACAACAAAATACAGTGGTGTGCTTGCTAAAAAAAATTGTCTTTTAATAAATATATTTTTTTCTTACATCCAAAATCTGGACTGTAGTTTGAAGCATCCGTTGTCAGTGCGTTAGTTAAAGCAATAAAACTTTCAAAGTTATTTTGGTTGTTGATCTCAAAAACTTGAAACAAGAATGTTGTAGAAGTGTTATCATTTGAAACCAAAAGAAGGTAGTATAAATTGTTTTGAGCTACAGAAATATTGAAATACAAGAGCGTTCCAATGGTCAGATTTGATGTTACCGGATTGTCCGTAGGAGGTACTAAGGTATGATTTGCAAAAAAAACAAACAACGTAGCTGTAAATGTTTTTTTGTAATTGCAATTCTAGTAACAAAAAAATTACCGGCTGGCAGAGTGGGGACGGTTGCTACGTATTGTTTTTCAGACTCAAGAAAGAATGGTACTGTTTGAAAGTCCCTTAAACTTTGTGGTGCGTAGTTCCAGTTCACCAAGTATGAATTCGTCAAAGTAAAAGATTTTTGGAAAAACTGAAAACTTAAGTAAAAAAAGACCGATAGGTTTATAGTTATCTTGTTACCGCCGAAATGTCGTTGCCATTCGATGTCGTGATACCGTTGCCGGACGTTCGTGCAGCCAAATCGTAGTAATTTAATGCGTCATTGTTGTTTCTAATGCAGTTTTTCGTCGAATTAATCAGAATAAAAGATATCTAAAATACATATTTTAGAGTAAGCAGCAACAGAGTTTCATCATGCCTTGATTCTTTTTGTTTGTGCTAGTTGGTAGATCTCAGAAGTAAAGCTATTTAGCTGTAACCGCCGATCGTTGATAATGTAAAGTTCGGAATATGAACTTAAATTCGTTAGTGCACTTTTAATCACTTGCGTTAGATCATAGTTACAATTCGAAGAAGTTACGCTGTTACCCAGAGAAGTCTGTAATGCTTTAACAAATGCTGTACTGTTATCATACACACCGGCGACATCGTTAGATCCGGTTGCGTCTGTATTCAGAACAAAACTTGTAAAATAGGTTGATGATAGGTAGCTTCCAAAAATGTTAAAATATGAACCACTGAGTTGGTTTATAAAGCTGGCGAGCGATGTAAAGACAGGCAGGATGAGACCAAACGAAGTACTGTTTCTTGTTTGCAAACCAGATGTGTCTGAGTCAGTTGTACACGAAATATTCGATAATGCTGAGTTTTCAAACTTTTTAATTTTGGATAGCGGAGGAATTAAACTTTTACTAGTGTCTTTTGTGCACGCATACGGTATGGTTTGTTGAAAGTTTGTATATGCCAAAGTGATCCAACCAGTAGCGGCTTGACTGCAATCAAGAGGTTCAAAAGCATAGTTGAACAGGCACGGTCGATAGGTACCGTTAATTGTACTAGTTGAGGTACTAGTAATCAATGTTGGTAACGAAGTTAGCTGTAATCCATTAATCCGGCCAACTATTGTGTTGCTTAAACCTAAAAATTTAATTTTTGACTAAATTTGCGTAATGTTGATAATTTACCGTATATTGGATTGGCAGATGTCGCATCGGATGTATTGTCACTCAAGTATCCCACATAGGCGGAATAGTCGGTATTGCGGGTCCAAATTCGGTAGGAAAATGAATTTAAATTTGTCTGGATAAGAACCACATTATCATTGGAACTGTTAGTTTCATTAGCAGATTTAGACAGTTGGAAAATATCTGTCGAAAAAACAGGTTCAAAAGCCAGATTGCCGTCGACGCTGAGATTTGCGTTTACTAAAACAAAACAAATGCACGTTAAGATAAATTTTAAATCAAAGAATATTTTAATTGTTTTAAAAAACAATGAGAAACAGATAAAGACATACTAGCTGACATGTTTTTCGAAAAAACGCTGACATAAATTGTTCCTTTTCCTCTATAGATAACCGGAGCTACCGATGCATTTACAGTTCCAGTAGCAATCAATGTTTTTGAAAATGTGCTGTTGACGATATTTTCGACGACCTAAAAAAAACTTTTAGTTCAGTTACAAAAAATATCAATTATATACATTTTCAATTGGAGAACTAGGATTGTACAAGCCCCCTAGCGGATGGTACGGAGCAACATAGTGGCCAAGGGTTTGTTCGGTCAATCGGTAAAGGGGAACAAAAGCCGCATTGTAGAAAACATCAATGCTACTGTCTACTGGTGCCGCTATGACGATGTTGATCTGAAAGATTGCTGATTAACAAAAAAAATCAACAAAAAATAAATACAGTTATTTGACGTGCGGTACAAAACTGAGCAATTAAAGACAACGTAGTTTCATTCTCAGGATCTGTTAAGCCGATATTCGTAATTATCAATACTGATGAAAGGGAACTGCTTGCCTGGACCACTGTCCAAATTTCTTCGGTTGTTAAAATGTAACCAGTAGTAGGGTACCATTTTAACTGTGAAATAAAATTTTGTAGATCCTTGTAGGTATTATAACTATTAAAAGCAACACCATCCAAGTCTACAAAGTAAGTATTGATAACATCCACTTCATTAAGAATTGTCAAACTGCTTATAATATTTGAAATATTTGTCGTGTTCTAAAACTTTGCAGATTAACAAATAAAAAAAAATGTCACAACCTGAAAATAAGAGTTTGCAGTGATCAAAAGTCCAAAAGTTTTTTGGTATGGCGTAAAAACAGACGATTGCGAATTCCAAAGCGACGTATCAACACATGCAGCTGAAAAAAAAACTATTTTACAAATTATAGTACATATATCTTACCTGGTTCACATTGCAATCCCAGAAAGCCCGGAGGACAATCACACCCGTTTTGGATCAGTTCGGTCGGTGCTATGGAGTAAGGACTTCCAAAATTGGCGCAATTAATTGAGCTCTGCGCATTTATCACGTAAGACGGTTGTTCGGCTTCAATTGGACAGATTCGGTTGCGATCATGATTTAAAAATGAAAACGTGTGCCCTAAATCACAGAAAATACAGTTAATCTTATTTTTTTTGAAAACAAACCATTCGTTACAATGAAATGATCGGCAATCAACAGGAGCAGTATTGGCACTAGCCTAGAGATACTATTCATGTTTAGCAACTGTCAGGTGTGTCTGTCGCCAAATGGGTAAATGCTCATAATTATTGTCTTATATTAAGCGGAGCTTTTGCATCCTTATCAATATTACCACACCTATTTTTCGGGCTTATCATCAGCATGAATGAATCTGACACTTTTCCATGAATTTTTATTTAGGCGTAAGGAATGCAACATGAGTTCACAATCAAACAAAACAAAATTTTTTACATTTTCCGATATTCATGATGTCTTTACAACAACACTCATTTACAACTACACATTGACTGCTTTTTTCACTATTTTCCGGCAGTGCCTTAAGCTCAAATTTGTTCGGTGCGTGGTGAAAGCCGTTGTCCTTGCAATATATGGCCATAAAAAATCCATAAATGTTCTACCTGAAAAACACTCAAAGGGAAAAAAGATACAGAAAGTAAGTACCAGACTTAATGCTTGCGCGGCTCTCAGTAACGATTGAGATTTAGTTAGGGTATATCTATCGATTAATAAAACGAGCACCGTTAGATTGCACATTGTCTCGCATTTTTAACAGCTTTCAGTTGCAAGTAAGGGAGGGAGGGTTTGTCATCATTTACGAGTTAATGAGTTACGTAAAATTTTTATTAGCGTATTATTGTTCGTTATTTGTCCAATTGTCTTCATATTTCGATTAATTGTATGCATAAAGGCTTGGTCGGACAAAGCACGCACGTAGTGTTTTTTTGAGTTGCGCATTCTCGTCGAAAGTTCATGCGTTCCTGCATTTTTTCGACATTGTTCACCCGCAGTCTGCAAAGTTTCAGCTGTTGCTTCACGAAGCCATGAGTACCACGAAGCCAGCACTTGGTGAACGAATGTCCATTCAACGAGATGCCGTATTTTTGTTGCTTAAACAGGTGTGTTATAGCCGTGTTATTAATGTACAATTATCGACGTGGAAGTTTTCAGTTGGCATTCGAGAATGAATCTTTTTTTCGCGTTACTCCAAGCAGTTCAGTTTACTCCAACAGACTCGCCGAAAGCTGTCATGAAATTGGTATTGCAATGGACGTTTTGCCCGGTATGTCTCTGTGGAATTGTTTTTGTATACTGATTTCTTTCACTTGTTTTTCAGATTTGGTCAAGCAAATTCACATTGTTTCTCAGAAATGTGACTACGACGCAGAAACTCCGGGAAATGGATTTCGGTAAGAGACTTTTTTATATGAAAAAAAACATTGGCATTAATGTTTATGTTTTCAGATCACTCATCTGCGTTTCTGACATGGCTGTACTCCAGCTCATATCTATCCTTCGTAACTGCACTGAGACTCGCAACTCAATCATGTTTCGCATTTCTCATAACTGCAAGGAAGTCGAGGGATTCTGTGCTGTCATTCGATTCCTCGTCCTCGCCTTCCAACAAGTCATTGCTGATCTCGACTGCTTCGCTCCCGGAGCACTTTTCCCCTCTTTGGATGGCGACTATGAGCGGTACAACTCTATATTGCGTGGCATCGAATCACTTGATACCTCATGCTTCTACGCTCGACCTCTGGGCTTTCAGGTGAGTTTCCTTCTTACGCTTTTTTGGATCAGCAATGCTAAAAGTACGTAATTTTTTGTTTTATAGTTTTCGCCTTCGGTAACCCGTCTTTTTCGTCTAATCGGCTTTGTTCTCGCAACCTACAGTTTATCGTGGGAAAAAGGACTCGGACCGATAATTTCTTTACTCAATACAAGTCGGTATCTAATCAGTCCCGAGCAACGGGCGGAACAAATTGTCAAAGCTATTCGGGAATCTGACATTGAGTTTTGCAAGGGGTTCTGGAATCTCTCCGAACTTGGCAGTGTGCGTTTTTTATTTCACAAATTTTATACAAACAGCGGGAATACAAAATGCATTTCAGATGACAAAGTTCTTTAGCCCGACTTTGGCTTTGTGTGAAAGTCGTGAATTTCGACTTATTGGACCGATTCCGATTGTTACAAAAAGTGGGGAAAGCATTTTGATTCCTCCTCCTGCATCTCACACGACTTCTCGTCCCATTCCCTACCGAATACTGTCTGCTGTTCATCGCGTTGGACTTGTAAGTGTTAAAGGAGCATAGATAGTGTAATAACGACTGCTTTGCATTCTTTTAGAGTCCCACGAATGCAAGTGATAGGCGCCCGCTATCCAAGTACCTTGTTGTTCACTGCCATGGCGGGGGATATGTTGCAACTTCTTCTAAGTCTCACGAAACATATCTAAGAGCATGGGCTAAGGATTTGAACTGTCCTCTGCTTTCTATTGACTACTCTTTGGCACCGGAAAATCCGTTTCCAAGGGCTACTGAGGAAGTTCTCTACGCGTACTGTTATATCATCAATAATCCCCATGAATTTGGATGGACTGGTGACAGAATCGTACTGGTTGGCGATTCTGCCGGCGGAAATCTTGTTACTTCAGTCAGCCTTCGTCTTATTCAAATTGGCGTTGAACGCATGCCTAACGGGCTTGTTCTCATGTACACACCTTTTCTTTTCCAAGTGAGCTTCATTATCTCCCAGCATTCTTTTTACGCTTTTTTTTATAGTACCTTCCATCGCCTTCACGCGTTCTGAGTTTTATGGACCCTCTCTTGCACATGGGCGTTGTTATACGTTGTGCTGCAGCCTATACAGGTGCAACTGTAGATGAAAAGCCTCGCAAGCAGAACGGTACGCAGCCTGCTAACGGTAATGGACACAAATCCTTGGTAGAGTACGTGGATGAAGTACAGCGGGCTCAGCCGAGTGCTTTGTTTGACTTTGCCAACGGTCCGCAAGGCATTGTTTCGCTGATCAATCTTGCCGCATTGCGTCGAATGACACCACCGCCCGAAGAAGATAAGGAAGTGCAGCCGTTGCAGACTGAGTCATTCATTGATGCTTCTCCGGACGAAATTGCCGATAACGTCGAGCTGGATTCGACGATTCGAAGCGTTCAGGTGTCGAATGATCCTGAAAATATCTACTTCTCATCCACCGATTATGACGTTCACTTTTTGGATTACTTGCAAATTCATCCGTTGACAAAAGAGTTGGTTTTATAGTTTGTTTTGGTAGTTTGATTTTCTAATTTGCCATTTTAGCAAGGTATTCTACGACGCTAGCGAGTCACTCAACGACGATGGATTGGACGATGTTTTCAACGGAGACAATGACAAAAATGCAGACTGCGGTGACGGCATTAATGGGCGTCGTCTGAGCACGCGTCGCAGTCTCAAATCACTCTCGCATCCCAAGACTCCTCTTCGCGACAAGCGTCGCTCGCTTGGCCAGAGCCTGGCATACGGCGCCACAATTGCTGCCAATCACATCAGTGAATGGTTTGTCGCACCCGGACCGCCAATTGGTTTTGGTGATAAACAAAAGCTGAATCGAGCTGTTACACTGACCCCTGCGGTAGCAGCACGTGTGCATCAGGAAGAAGTCATTCAGACGGAATCAGCATTTTCTGCGTTGCTCAAATTACAACTACCTCGTGAACCTCTCATTTCGCCGATGTACGCTCCTGATGAGTTAGTACGCCATCTTCCCCCTGTCTACTTCATTGTAAGTATTTTATGATCAGCTCACAACAGTGATATGTTCTTATTTTCCAGGGCTGTCATCTGGATCCACTCCTGGATGACACGATCATGTTCGCAAAAAAGCTTCGCGATGCTGGTGGCACGGTGAAACGTCTCGACCTCCTCAATAGCATTCCACACGGTTTTCTCAACTTTACCATGATGTCCAATGACTGCCGTGAAGGCTCAAACCTGTGCCTCTGTCGTATTCGCGAGGCATTGGGCATGGGTGTTCACAATCACAACTGAAGACAACATGCCAGCCAACCCAACCCCACGCTGTTTTTCATCACTCTGTCATCCTTGTATTATTTCTAATCTGTTTATATTTATTAGACGTCCGGTGTTGTCGGGTTTAAACTAATATACGCTCCATTATATTGTATTATTTATGGTCTTTCTTTCAAGTACGTTGTCAAACGTGTGTTAACTTGGCGTATATTAATTATAAATTTTTTGGTATTACAAAAATTTGGTTGATCATGACCGGATCTGGCTAACTGCAATTACTACCGTAGTCCAAAATGTAAAGGTACGCTTAAAGAGAGAGCCCAGTAATCAGGCTTTTGCCCTCAGCTTATCACCAGATAGCTGTTAATTGTCGCACAACATTTAGGCGTTGTTGGCATGGTAACTTTGATGATGAGGCTTTTAAGAGCTAAGCAGATAAGCTTTTTGACATAAATTACGATAGCTAGCCTAATGCTACAGGCGATGGGCGGCTCTTAGGAGTTGTACAAGCTGAAAAAGTCAAGACAAAACATTTGACCGGCCATTCTGTATGCCAATCAATGAAGCTAAGAAATTTATTACTTGTTTAAGTGTGAGAAAAAAAACTATATTTTCAAGTTTTTCGTCTTACAAAAATAGACGTGTGGAATACGGTACTGTGTGTTGAAAAGCAATATGGCTGACAACATTTCGACGTTTGACAGTAACCTGACTAGTAATTCCAAAACCACAGAGCGGAAACCCGGTGACTTCTCATATCTTGCAACGTCGCTATCTTCTTCACTGCGCTCTATATCGCATCCTGTGACGGGAAATACTAACCGTAAGTTTGTATCTCTTTTACAAGCTATCGTTGTTGTGTATTCGAGCGCTCCGGAAGGATATGATATCGCGAAGCTGTTCAATAATTTCCTTCCTTTCCGACAGGCGCATTGGTACATCAATGGTAGCCTTATTTAGTAGTCAGTCAGCTTTGGTGACTCTAGAATGGCGCGATTTCTATTTTGATCGTGGTTTTGGCCATTTAGCTTTTTTCCTCTGTAAAAACCATTAGATACACACCAACGCAAAAGTCGTCGGCGCATTCGACAATGCTTGCTTTTATAATGCTTAAATGATTTTGCCGCTCAGTTAAGTTTTTATACAATGGCCCAAGGTGTATTGAGAATGTCTTAAGGGCCGCAGCATGTATTTTGGCCAGGAGAATAGAGGGGCGACAGAGGCAGCGGTACATCAATGGTAGCCGATTTATGTACGCTGGGTGGTTGGTCTGTTAATAATGGGTCGCCACGCCAAGCATGCCGGGAATACGGCTTCTGTGTTGTGGCCTTCTTCAGAACCTTCGGTCATGCTCGCCGTACACGGTGCTGCTGACAAACTGAGCACGATCAATGATTCTATTGATAATGCGACTGTATCAAAGTGTCGCTTTCTAGCTTACACCCTTTCAGATGCCATTCCTTCCTTGTCGGCTTTGCTTACAAGAATGCCACATCAAGGTGAGTTGTAGAATTTTTTAATTGTCTAACTTTTCAATAATTTTAGGCAGTGGTCAAATTCAACTGTGGCAGTTTCTGTTAGAATTGCTTGCCGATGAACAGCATAATTCTAATTGCATTGTATGGGAAGGCTCTCAGGGAGAATTCAAGCTTCTCGATCCAGACGAAGTTGCTAGAAAATGGGGTCAACGTAAAAGGTAAATATCCCTTTCACCTTGTTTTCTTTGCTTACACCGTTCTTTCAGTAAGCCAAACATGAATTACGACAAACTTAGCAGAGCTTTGAGATACTACTATGACAAAAACATAATGACAAAGGTTCATGGAAAGCGCTATGCTTATAAATTTGATTTTCACGGATTAGCACAAGCTTGCCACAGTCATCTGCCCCCGTCTAACTGTGCGACTCCGATAATGTCAACGTCAGAAGCGATGAACAACACGTCTGCAACGTCTTCCGGTGCAACGGCAACGACAACAGCCGGCCTTTCATCCACGTATTCCACTCAAAGTATTAACTTCTTGTTACAATGTGCTTTATAACTTTAATCCCAGAGCTTTTAGATTACCCTTCTTCAAACTTTGTACTACAACGCTATTCCGCGCCTAAATTTGCAAATCATCCGTCATATCCCTCGTTTATAGCTGCCGGCACGACTCCTAGCTACGATCGCACTCAGTTCTCTATACAGCAAAATCAACCCAACCCCAGTACACCGGCTGTCAGTAATTCGCCGTCATATTGGCAATCTATGCAGCTGAATCATTCGTACATCTGTCAACCTTATTATCCCCAAGTTGCAAAGTATGATCAAGTTCAAGGGAGCGCCAATCAAAAGTTACCTAATTTCCACGGCTAATTTTCCGTTTTTTGATGAAACACTGTATCCTGTTGTACCAATAATTTAGTTTTAATTCATATTTGCTGGTTTGTTGTCGCTGAAGATCGGGTGCCTAGCACTTTAATATGACTCTTTCAAACAAACTGAAGATTAGTATAAAAAACAAAAAAAATATTGTCTATGTAGTCTCCACAATAAAGAAATATGTCAAACATTGATTGCTTTGTGTAATTGAGAAAAAAAGAAATAGTTAATCGATTGACCGCCTGCTGGCAGCACTGCAAGTTGTTGCCACACCGATTGAGCTTGATAATCTCGAGTGTGTTGCGGCCCCTCGGTCGGGTTAGTTTTCCTCTTCCCTCACAGTTGTCCATTTTAATTTTTTATTCTCTGAATTTGTTGTAGATCGGATTGCAACGTGAAATTGATGTATATGCCAAAGTCAACGGCAGAAAATGTACCATCTTTCATGTTTATGTATCTAACAACTAACCATACGTTGCCATTTTCTGTTTTGAAAAATTCGTTATTAATTGCCATGTTAAGGGTATGGACTTGACAGCCGACATTGTTCGAAAAATAAAATTTGACGCAGAAGACAAGGTGCCCCCGGCATACTGGAGCCGTGTGAGGCCTTCCAACAACGTACAAGCAGAATTAGCAAAGTTTAAGAAAATCGATCCTACAGGTTTCAGTTTGCGGACGGCTTCCGCCAATTACACTTTTTTTATTTACTTTTCAGAATGGACAAAGGCACCCGAGTTTGTGCCGGCACACAAACAAACGCTTGCTGAAAGTTTTGGTTTCCTCAATCCCTTGTCCGTGATTCCCGTCGATGACGCACCCGATACCTCTTGTTTTGAATCTCTATACGACAGCGGATCGACTTATTCGTCGTCGATAACTCCAGGTAGGCGAGATTGCTTGGCACCGCGTTCATAAGTATTAATCATGCCAAGCAATTTTAGACTCCACACAGGTCTACCCTACACCTTCTTCACACACCGCTTTAACTCCGCATGTTCATAATAATAACAAAGAAAAAACAGTTAGTAACATCATCATTCAACCGGCTGCCATGCAATCACCAAACTTCTTCCCACAACCGCTAAACTACATCCCACCACTTAACGGTATTCCTAAGGGTTATTCGGCTAATTTCACGACTATCAGTACGTTTATTTTCAATGAAAACTATAAAAAATAAAATTTTCAAATTCAACAATAATGTTTTTCAGCTGGTGCAGGATCACCTATTACTGCCATTGTCCTCAAAAAACGCCGTAAACGCAGAACAAGGCGCTGGGTTAAGCAATCAATTCCTGAAAGCACGATTGATGGACAGAAAAAATCGGAAAACAGCGCAGGTGTGAATAATGACTGTGTGCCGAGCGAAAATGCCTGCAAGGTAACTGTCGGGCACTCAGCTCCACGATTGGGAGTCACAACCAGCATGTTGTCTGAACCAAATCTCTCTTCACTGGTTTGTCCATTTAAAAACGCAACAAACCATGGTTTATAATTGACCTTTGTTATAGACGGACGACGAGGAATCCACCAAGCTGATTATTCCTACTGGTAAAAACAAAGGATTGTCCCATTCCACATCGTGCCCCGATCTTGTCGATGAACAGCGCAAATTGTGGGACAAATATTTGGTTTGTTACTTTTTTTATACTATGCATAATGTTTTGTAAATTTCAGTTCAAAGTAATGATTGAAAACGAAGCCAAATTCTTGGAGCAGGTAAAGCTGCGCAACAAGCACCGCTTTTCCATGCCACAAACATCGGCAGAAGAGAAAAATCCGGCAGAAAAGCGTTCTTCGAGTCCAGTGATGCGCACTTCAAGTAAGTTTTGTACATTGCACACACCATTGCCTCATACGATGATTTATAGTCTATGAAATCTGCTATCAAGACGTCAATGACATTGATGATGACAGCGATGAAGACAACAAGCGACAGTCCATTTATGACCCGGAATATACTTCGCCGGTTCGCAGTGTCACTCGTCCAAAAACGATCGAGGACAGTTACAACTTAGTACAGAAAAGTTGCAGTGATCTTGAAGATCTCAAATTTAAAACAGTTTATTCGGTAGGCAATTATGAAGAATTATTAAAGTATAAAATTGAATTAAACTTTTCAGGAAAACAGCCGTCTTCCGTCTGCACAGTACATGACGTGCTTTAACCCCAAAACCAACAAAGTGGAAAACAAAATCTTTGAAGGCAATTCGCTCCCGAAGCACAGTGTTCAGCAAGATTTTTTTGAAGGCATGAAGATTAGGGTCAACGATTTTGAAGACTGCGAGGTAAGCTGCGTGGCTAATATTTTTAATGGACAACATTTTTATCTTTCAGGAACTAACACTGTCCGACACCGAATGTCCACAGCCATCACGCTTCCAGCAGATGCAATGGGCCATTGAGCGCCAGAAGGACCGTTACGTTCAGCTTCAGCCACCGGAAAGGGTTTGCTGTACGATTATGTGATGCTACCGCCTTTTCAGTTATCTGATCATTGTTGTTTTCCAAGACAGTGTTTCGTGACCAACGGGGATGTTTCTATTGTCGTCTGGTTTTGTTTTTCTTTGGCCTTTTAACGTTTGTACTTTGTGATTTTTCATACTTTCTATAAATACGCGCTACCCTGAGTCGCTAGAACGTATTCATTTTCAGGGGATATGTGTTCTCTACCCAACTCCACCCCGTGGAGACAGACAATACGAAAAAAACGCCTTTAACTTATAATTAGCGTTTCCTTAAATGTATAGTACGCCACGGTTCTTTAAGAAGACTCATTGCTTAAAAATGCAGAACTTGGCATTCCAACTTTTTCTCTGCAAAACTGCTGTATAATTTGCCTTTAAAATCTTCGTTAACCAAAGCTCGGGCTTTGACACCACTTTGTTGGTGTTTCCCTCAGTCTGTCACTCCAACATGAAACGTCACTCTTGTGTGGTGAACTTTCTGGCCTCCTGAGGCGTCACAACTTATGGAATAGTCATGTGATGAGAGTGTGTTTGAATGTCAAATGCACAAATTATACCTACTGACTAGATTAAATTTAAAAAACGAGATTTTTTGGCGTCTCCATAAATATTTTCACTTCAGCGAGAAAATTGTTTTGATGTTCGCTTATTCTGCTCTTCGTTGTGGATTTGGATTTAGTGAGCAAACTTGATTGTCTGAATTTTTTGATGCTTTCACGACTTTCGAACGTCATGAATCAGAACGCGTTCTGTTCTTGCTTTCTCCTGTCGGTTTTTAGACTTGCTTAGCAAACATTATTTTTTATTTGGTTCTTTTTTACTTGACCAAATAGCAAATGCCATTAGCATAGCTTTACATTTAAATCAGAAAATTTCCGTTTTTGCATAAGTTCACGTTTCACTAAGGAACAAAAAAGAAGTCGTGTTACTCTGCCGGCCGGATGCAAAGTTCATAGCGCCGTGAAACCATTGTACGCTACCCCTTTGTACTGGTGTCTTTATTAAATCATGAAGTTTTTGGGGGGATGCCCTTTTTGTCAGGAAAAAAAGAAAACTTTTGGGACCATTTCGTACCAACAGCATTGTGCCCGAGACCCACAAGTCCGAGATGTACATAATATTGGCAATATTTTACTGTATCTGACATTCTAATTTTTTATCTTTTTTGTCTGGGATGTCACTATCGTCATCAGCCCTACCATTTCAGCGTGATAAATGTATTGCCACGGACCGGCGCATAGCTATGCCAATATTTTAACGCATCGTAACGCATCTTCTTTTTTTGTTCCAAAAAATTGGTCATGGATGGTATCTAAAGTCAGGCAACTCGCCACCGTTCTTGACTCCGCCTTTTTTGTTGTTGGCATTGCTAAATCGCTCTGGACTATTTGTGGGGTGTCAACAGCGCAACATCTCTCCTGGAGTCTTCTATTGTTTTGCTTCCTTTTGTTTTTTTTCATGCTGCACTACTGACAAAGCGGAGTTGATATGCAGAGTTCAGGCCCTCAAGCTCATTTTTGTTCCCTTGGCTTTTGTTGTCTTTCGTGTAGAAGACCTTTACATCTTCATCCTAAGCATTTTTTTGTTATCACTTGTGGTGTAGCATTTTTGGTCTCAGTGGCCATATTTGCCTGCCACGCATCAATAAAACAACATTTGAAAGTGTTCTTACACGCTTGTATTGTTTGTAGTAAGATAATTCAGAAAATTTGACCACAATATCTCGTTTAGCCATGTCAACGACCTTCATATGCAGACGATACATCCTCGATGACAAGCGTAAGTTAATTAACACTTTTTTGTTACATAAGGAACTGCTAAACAATTGCATTGCTTTTTTCCTGGAAATAGAATCATGTCAGACGTTTTTTTTGATATGATGTGCGTTCCTTTGAAAAATGCAATGGTCGAGAAAAAAAAACTAATACAATAAAAACCGATTTTTTTGTTACAGAGCTGTCAGACACATTCGATTTACTCGACGTCGACAAAGACGGCAGATTGAGCAGAGTCGAGATGGCAGCTCTTCTGCGTACGATCAAGGTCGAACCCACGCGTAAAGAAATGGACTTTATTTTCGAGGAAATGGACAGAGATAGTAGGTTATATTTTTTCCGGACCATCGTTTGTCATTTTGCTTGGATTGTAAAGCGACATTAGTAGTTTTAATTAGTTTGGCACAGTGCCTCTAGGGAGTCAGAAAACTTTTTTTTCTCCCCAAATTATGACCCTATTGAGCTGACATGAGCGCAGCACAACACTCAGAATTTAGTTTGTCGTCAACATTCTGGTGTTCTACAATGAACATCTCTTTTTTTGCAGAAACTGGAAAAATTAACAAAGAAGAATTCGTCAGCTACATGAGAAGTCCACCGATCCACAAAATTACAATAGGCGAATTGGAGCAGCAATTCAAACAAGTCGATCAGGACGGAGATGGAGCCATCACGGAGGGTTGGTATTTATTTTTATTTACGTAAATTTTTTTTTGTTATTTTTAAACACAAACTATCAAAATAGACATCAATCATCCAGCATTTGTTTCTTTTTTGATAAAAGGAGATGCAAAAAAATGTGCGAAAATTGACACACCATCAGCGAAGCGATAGATAGCGCTGGATGACAAAAAACATGTGAACTTACTCCTCAATAACATAGGACTGACAACTATAATCCCTGAGGACTCAAAGATTGAGTGTTTATTAAAGAGAAAATTTTGAAGATCATCAATCAGGACATCCAATTGTCACCACAAAAAGAAAAGACTTTAATTCGAAAAAAAGAAAACTTCCGGGCTTAAAAATCGTATTTCAGAAGAACTTGAGGCAATCTTGAGCGAGACCGCTGGAGTGACAGACAAAGATCTCATTGCTCAGATGTTTGAAGACACAGACACAAACGGAGATGGACGAATCACCTTTTTGGAATTTGTAAAGATGATGAAATGATTTGAATGCCGCTTTGTATCAAGGTATAACATGTATCTATTATTTTATGAATATTCAATACCGGACAAAAGATGAATAAATATAAATGCTTGTGCGAACGCCAATGGGAATTCTAACAAAAAGAACAAATAGCTAAATTTAGCTGCCCACATATGTATTAATCTAGTTTTTATCCCGATTTGGTTTGGTGCTATTGAATTCGTTTTTTGAAACCATTTGTAACCCTTATGCCCGCATACGCTGACAAGCGACATTCAATTTTTTTTACACTTCATTTATCAAATGCAACAACGCTCATTCAATGTGATCATTATGCATTAAACTGAAAATTGCATTTGTAAAACTTGTATTGCGCCTTATTTTAAAAAACGTGGTTACATACCATTTTCCACGTCATAGCGATTTTTAATGACTTTAGAGATAAAAATAGAGTTAATGTGCCTTTTAAAAAATAATCACTAGAAGACATAACGTGTTGTCGAAAACAATGGTCTAGAAAGTGGACGTGTAAGTACACAGCGTGTTATTTTGGTGTCACAAAAGAACAAAAATCGGGATGTCAAAAATGATTGCTGTTGGTCTCTGAGAAAAAAAACAAGGTAACTACGCGTGTAGAGAGAAGAAAAAAAGCTTCATTAATCATCATTTGGACCTATTAAAATGAGAAAGTACAGAGATTAAAGGGCAATGGGTTTGGTATCATGTTTTATGAGCTTTAAGTACGGGCAACGAAAGGATTAAAATTAAGGGAAAACTCATTTCATCTGCCCATGATGCTGCTCTTTTTAACCCCTTGACGGTGCACATTTATTGGACATCAAAAACAAAAAAATTGGGATAAATAAATAGAACAAAATATCTATTATATATACGTTAGATTTGAGTGAACCATCGTATATGGAAAGCACTCACACCATGTGTGCTGTGACAAAAATCAATGACACAATGCGATCTGCTTGCAGGAGTAAACAATCTTTACGTCTACAAATTTTGTTTTTCAATTACCAAAGAACTTGCATAACTTCTGTCGTCATGAATTGAAAACACTATCAACAAACATACGTTCGGATAGGCTTGAGAGATGACAGACAATTCAAAAACCCACATTCCTGGTCCTTGTTTGGCGCGTTTGTGTTTTTCTATGACTCATGTACACGAGTATCTCCTCCTGTGCTTTCTTTCATTGCTCGACAAATGTGTGTGCTCTGGACGTTATTCCTGTATTAAATCGATGTGAATGCCTGTTATTTCGTTCTGTTTCAGTTCGGAATGATATCAGAAATTGAAGAAAATATATTTGCCACGAGAAAAGACGCTAGCGATACAGAGAGCGATCCGCCGTCTCCCCCTCCATCTCCACATCGCGTTGAACGCGGTGACAGCAAACCTGGGTATTGTTTTTTTCTAAGTTTATGGCTTTGATTTAACAACTTCTGCATTCTAGATTTTTTTCGTTTGCTCAGGTATCCATAAAGTTAAATGAACTGTGGTCCAGTGCACGTGAACGAGTATTCGGCGAAGATTATTGGATTCCAAATGATAACTATGAAGTGGCTTACTTTCCTTCCGAGCTTTTACAGGCTCACAAAACAGTTTATCCCAGTGAATCAACCAAATCACGAATCATGCTTCGCGTCGTATCCGGAAGCATTAAAAACACTCCTGACCAACCGCTATATCACGTGGTATATACGTTCCGCTATGGTCAAGAGCGCGAAAGCGTGAGCATTTTTCGTTCTGTTGACTTTGGCGAAGCCGTGGATTTCTGTCGCAAGTGTGAAGACTGTCGTATCCTTCTCAAGATGACAGACAAGCGTAAAGACGTTAAAAAAATGATTCGGGATATGACAAATCAGTTTCAACTTCATCCGTTATGGCGAATGGTACACATTGCCATTGCGTGCAATCGCACCGATGTCTTTACTGACAATGGCCTGGCGTATCTCAAGGAAAATGGATACACTATCAATGAGTGAGTTGTTCTGGAATTTATTTTTGTTTTAAGTTTGATTTAGAATTACAAAAACCGTCTGTTCACCTGAAGGAAAGTATCCACTGATGATTGCAATCGAAACCCAACAGCCAGGTATCGTCAAATTTTTATTAAAGAATGGCGCTGATCCTGCTGACTGCGACATGTTGGGCAACAATGCTCTTCACTACGCTGCCCTGGCTTCCGTTCAGATGCTGGAGATTGTATGGGACAACGGCAGCGCAAAACCTATACTCAACGCTGTCAACAATGAGCACGTATCGCCCGTGTTGCTAGCAATCCGTAACGCCAATCCTCGTTGCCTAACTACACTCTTAGGATTTGGTGCCGAACTCAGTCTTCGAGCTACTGGCAAAAATCCTCTTTTTGAAGCTATGCAATCACGCGGTAAAACAACCGAGTAAGTTTTATAAAATTTTTATTGGAATTTATTTTATTTTTTACAGACTTATCAAAGAAATTGTCACTGCATCTCCTAACTTGCTAACTGATCGCGACGAAGCGACGGGAAATACTGCACTTCACGCTGCCACTTATAAGAATTCGCTTATGAGTCTTCTTTTTTTATTTGGACGCCATCTGGATTTAAATGTTCGTAACAAAGCCGGTCAAACGCCTCTGCACATCTTCACTTCTCGAGGCGATGTTGGAATGATAATCACACTGGCCTCCTATCATTGTGATATGAATGCCGGGAATTACAATGGCGATACGGCACTGCACATTGCGGTTTCTCATCGTTATATTGAGGTTACAAGGCTTTTGTTATCGTTAGGCGCCGATCCAAATGTCGTCAATCGTCACGGTGATAGCCCTCGACACATGGCAGCCAAGTTAAACGAGTAAGATTTTTTTGCTACTATTCAGTCTCATAGTTTTGTAATTTAGGGCCAATTTACTCAAGAGCCTCATAATCTGTGGTGCATCACGCTGTCCTCGTATCAAGACTGGCTGTGTTTCTGGATGCGTAAACAAGGAAGCAAATCGTGTGAGCGTTAAGAATGCTTCGATCGAGACGTATGCTTCCCCCCGATCCATGGCAGATCTAGAGAGGCTAGAAAATCGGACAAATTTTCCTTCGGCTGGCCATTGGAATTTTATTCAACAGCACTATCAAAATGTAAGCACTCCAGGATTTATTTAAATTTATTTAAACCCGTTTATTTTAGTTGTTTTATGAAGAATTGTTAGAGAAATTGAATACTGCTGCCACAAAAAAAGGAATTACTGAACAGGAATTTATCAACATTCTTTCGTTGGATGGCGGCGGCATTCGGGGTCTTGTCATAATTCAAACGCTTCTGGAAATTGAACGTCTCATGCAGGAACCTATTTTCAAGTACTTCGACTGGTGTGTTGGAACTTCAACTGGGGGTCTTGTTGCTACAGGACTGACTCAGGGAAAAACAGCTCGTCAGTGCCAAATGGTCTATCTACGTTTCAAAGATCTTATTTTTGATGGATGGGTTCGCCCCTACAATTCAGCCGTCCTGGAATCCTTCATTCAACGTGAGATGGGCAACGCCACTACCATGGGTGACTTGCGATGGCCGCGACTCATGTTTACAACTGTTCGGGCGGACGTGTTTCCTGTTCAACAGGAATTCATTCGCAACTATCGCCTTCCACTGACCGAAGAGCAAAACCTGGAGCTGGGTTTCACAGATCCTGATGAATCTCTGGTATGGAAAGCCCTTCGCTGTACCTCCGCTGCGCCTACATACTTCTCAAATGTCGACAGCAAATACATCGATGGCGGCATCATCTCTAACAACCCCCTTCTAGATTTGCTTGCTGAAATTGATCTCTGGAAACAGACGAATAATTATATAGGCATAAAAAACAACGTTGAAGTAGGGTGTATTTTTAGCATTGGCACCGGTGTCATTCCAACAATTCCCTTCGACATATCGCAAATGGAAATTTCGTCCAACCCTTACTCGGCTATACTAGCCATCAAGAACTTGGGCGTTGTCATTGTTGACCAGGTTACGGCTACCGAGGGCGCACCAGTGAACAGGGCACTTGCCTGGTGCTCAACCTCTCGTACTCCCTTCTTCCGTCTCAGTGCTCCCTTATTTAAAGACATCGCCATGGACAGCAAGGACGACCACGAACTTGCTCGCATGATGTGGGAAACTGTGGAGTATGTGTACGAAAACAAAGCCTACGTCGAAAAGATGGTTTCTCTCCTTCGCAAAATCGGCCCCTCCCGTCATCGACGTCACCTCTTTTCTCGTAAAATGAACGTTCATGATATGGAAACTCAGACCTCAGCTCCGCCTACGCCTTGATTTATATTTTTTTGCTTTAATGCTAATGGCCAATTTTTGTCGTTGGCCATAACCGCTACTCGGTAACTGCAATAACTCACTTGTAAATATTAATGAGTTGCTTTAATGTGATTTGCTAACTTGATGTCGAGAAAATGTTCAAAATAAAGTGTTTGCTCTGTTAAATGACAGATTCGATGATTGATAATTTGTGATTCGCCTGTGCGCGCTCAATAACCGGCAATTTCTTTAATAGTCGATTGAAATGCGTTTCGCCAAGCTTTATCTTGTCTGGAGCGGTCATTTTTCATTACACGATATTGATTTGCTGCCAACGAACCACAACAAATTTTAGTTTGGGTTGGAAGACAAAAGTTTGAGATTGGTGATTGACTGGGGGCACAACGACATGTTAGTTGTGTCCTCACTTGCCTCAACTCCACTTTCTTTCATCGCTCGTATGTGTCGGCAAGAGTACCGACCCCGGGAGGGGAGGGGGGAGATATCTCGCCTGGTCTTGTTTGTGGCTTGCTTGCAGTTGCTTCGTCACATTCTGCCACCTTCAAGGGATTTGTAATATGAATCTGAAACAGCTGTACCCGTCCCGCCCAAATAGCCGCCGCCCGTCATACCCGGTAGACGCGACCGACACGCATCCTTTGTAAAAACGTAGTGTCCATCTATCCTATGCACCCGAAGGGCCGTGACAACGTTTTTTTTATTTCAACGTTTTATCTACTTTTCCTCTACAATCGTGCCATGTTTAATTAACTTTTTTATCTTTATTTTATTTTGATGCCCTGTCTAAATATTGTTTTTTTATTCATTAGATTGTAAATTGACCAGTTTCAGGGTAGAAACAACGGACTAAAGCATGCCACACGACTAAGTATGCGTTATTTAATCTCTCTGTCTCAATCACGGTCCCGTAGAGATCAAAGCTCATTGTGACACGCCAACACGAGATTTAGTAATTTTTTTACACCTATTGTTCGACAATGACTAGCTGCCAGCACTTTCACTACGACTACGTAGAACTCGGTACCGTGACAATTAACCTGGTCACTACAGTAACAGAGGTTTTGGCCTATGCTGATGACAGACCAAGCTGTGATCCAGCTACTTTTTTGTGGACGCTGGCAGTAGAGAGCAATAAATCAAAATGGTCTGTACTGAACTTTATAAGAGGTTTATCAAAAAAATACTTTTAGGACAATATATCGAACGTTCTTTGAATTTATCGAATTTGACAGCCAGGTCCATAGATGTGTTTTTGACAGAAAATATTCACAACTCCAGGATTTAAAAAACACAAACTTGCATGAAACCCCCAGCTTACCTCGCATCACATCAATAGTGTGTACGGCTGATTCCTCTCCTGTGCCTTCATGCTCAAACACGTCCACGCCATCAGCATTGTCACACGCTGGCAATAATCCCTCTAAGATCCGGAATATACTCCACACCTACGTTGAACGCCTTTCAGAGCTCACCAGTAGCGCTAGCAACGTAACTTGCTTTCTGATGTTGAAATTTCTTGAAGTAGGTTTACGCTGTTTTTTTATTCTTTATTATTCTCCATTCAATCTAATTGCAGCTTGACTCACGGGGTAATCATTTTGTTCCCGTCGAGCACTCTCAAATCAACGTTCCCGCTGTTGCCGCCGCCATTGTCATCAGTGAATACGAAGCTAAAAAGCACGACGAGCTTTCAATAAAGGTAGGAAGTCCCCAGCTGTGTTCACAAAAAACTTTTGACATTCAACATACAAAAAAACATAACCGTGGACTCCAATTCGAAATACAATATTTGCTTTACTCGTAAATATTTTTTTTCAGATTGGTGATATCGTGTCGGTTATTGAGATGACTAATCTGGCACAGGGCGACAATATATACTGGAAGGGAAAGTTGACAATCTCAAAAGTTCGCCCAACCCTGCGCAGTTCACACATGTCGTTACCGGCAGACGACACACTCACGCAGAATCATCACTTTGTCGTAAGTTTATTTATTTGTTTACCGGTGCAACATGGGTTTTCTGGAATTTTTTTAGATTGGCTATTTTCCGAGCAATTGCGTAAAACTGTTTTCTAACAAAATCGATTGTGTCGTTGATACCACGATGAATGCGAAGCGACCTTTACACAGCCAGAGCTTCATCAACCGACGCTCAAACGTCTGGAAATGCAGACCAAAAATGTTTCGTTCTACGTTTTGGACAAATCCAAGGACCAAGCAAAATACAATAGTTTTCGGCACCGATTTAACGGAATACCTCAACAAAACGGGTGATAACGGTTGGTTTATTTACTTTTTATTATACTTCTTAAATTTTTGTTGTCGTGCGACGTTTGCTGTTGATACCAGTTTGGATAATAACGGATAATTTATGGATACTTAACTTGAGTGTTTTTACTGCTTTAAACTTTTGTTTCGCGTCTTTAAGCACGGGTGGGATCAAAAGAGTGTAAAATGTTTTTTATTTCTTTGAGCTGTATTGTTATCGTAACTGCATAATGATGTTCAGCGTGATTCATAATTATTACGCAATGTACAAAAATCAACAGACCAATATCGGAGCATGAAAAACTTGATTTCTTTATACATTTTTTAGTGCCCATAGTCTTGAAAGCCTGCACAGAAGTTATCGAAACTCATGGATTGGTTACCGGTGTCTACCGACAATGCGGTATTCAATCAAATATCCATAAACTGAGATGGGATTTTGATCACGGCATTGTGCCTAATCTTACCGATCAAAAAATTCTTCGCGACATCCATTGCGTATCTTCACTACTAAAACAATATTTTCGACAACTCCCGGTACCTCTATTTACGTATAACGTGTATCCCGAACTTGTGGTACGAATTTTCTTTCTCTAAGCAAGTAGACTGCGTTGATAAATGGTCGTTTGTTTCAGCAAGCATTTGATAGCGACCCCTCCGAACGCATAACAAACGTTCGCAAGGCTGTCCGACAGCTGCCGCCCGCGCATTACAGGTATGTGTTCGTGTCACATTTTTACACACTCTTAACAAATGATTGTAGAACTGCCAAAAAGTTATTTCATCACCTATGGTGGATGTCAACTCAAAAACATATGACTGACATGACCGATAGCAACCTCGCTATTGTATGGACACCCAACCTCTTTCGCATACCAGTTTCTGAAGAAATGAATAATCGCCTTTTGAGAGGTCTGGCGGTGCACAAAAGCATGTGTAATTTTTTGATTGTTAACGCAAATGCTGTGTTTGACTCGGAGGGAGAATACAAGGAGAACCACGTCACTTTGCCATGTAAGGAAATTAAAAGATTTTTGATCTCTGGCATATTTCTGTTTTGTGTTTCAGCATTTGCTTCCGTCAATCTGTCACCAGATCGTCAAGAAGTACACGACTACGAGCCATGCGAGCAGAAATACATCGACGTCAATGGTGGCACTGCAACATTGCCTTCGGGCTTTCACACAGTCATTGATATTCCTTATGCGTAGGTTTTGTTTTTTATTTGTGTTGTAATTGTTGAACATTTAGAGAAAAAAATTCATCTAAATGGAAAAATATCTTCCGCTATTCGTCACTTGAACAATCAATTATCAGCTTTTGGAATCGGCGCAACAGCGAACAGAGGAGACAACGGTTATCGAGTTTCCAATCTGTATCAAGCACATTGTCAGTTTTTGTTCCAAGTTTTTTTTACGACACATTGGTATCACTTTTTTTTTCAGGGATTGTGACCATACTCGCATGAAACAAAGCACATCAATGTTTTCGTTTCTCTCAAAAAATGCTGAGAATATTGGGGTTAATTTGGTTCGAAGTGTTCGTAATTTTTCTCTTCGTCGTACCAACGCATGGCGAAACCGATCCACCAAGTCTGACAGTCATGAAGGCACTTTTTCGGCAAAGGAAGATTTTGAAATTGTTCGACCTCCGCTAGCGCATTCAGATGAAATGATAAACAACCAAACGTCATCCAAAAAAACTGTTTCAACTATCGAAAGTGAGAAGAATGAAAAATCGGGGTCGTCAACGACAAATAACGACCAAGCGGATGCCCAAATGCAAAACTTTCAAGTCAAAGCCAAGCGAGTTATGTTCCAGAGCGCGGTACAACAGCCTCAGATATTTTTTTCCCACGAAACCGATAATGAACTCTCGGATGACGATGAATCACTCGAAACAGATGTGAGTAGTGCCGAGTCACTTCCTCTCGACGTAAGCAGGTACGACAACGTTCTGCCACAAAGTAAGCTACTTGTTTTTCAAGGACGCTTGAAAGATTTATAATGCCACAAATCTTTTCAGAAAGCCCCGAAACTTCTCTTGTTGTAAAGGTAAGGCCTATCTCCCCACCTTCGGTTTACGACGATGTTAAAAACATGGTTGTCCCTACGGCTAATCATCTTACATAGACAATGTTAATACCGGTGCTGTATTTTAGTAAATATGTAATAAATTCATTGTCTTTGCATTTCCTTGGACACAAATGTTTTGTGGCAACTCTATTCCCGTGTCACGATGCGTGAGGCAGACTCCTGTTTAAGAATACTACACTATAATTAGCGAAGCTTTTGTTAGTATCACAGTTAGTTAACTCGCCATTCGTGACTTGTTAAATGACACCGCCATAGTAAGTGTGATGTATGGGACTGTTAAGGAGAGAAGGGGGAGTTGCAGCGCTTGACTCGTGGTACTTGGGGCTTGTAATGTCCGTGGTGTTGTTGTAGCAACAAGGTAGTGGGATTTTTTTGTGCGGTTAGTTATACTTTTTCAACATAATGGTTATTTTGGTCTTTAAATATTTTTATAGCATACCAACATGTACAGAATAGCATTATATCGTTGTCATGATTGTTAGTCGAACAACGCCACATTTTTTTCTAATATGCCAGCATCCCACACGTATCCTGCCACCAATTATTATTTTTTTCCTTTTATTCATAATAATTTTCATTACATCAAACTTCTAATGCTAAGCAATGCCACGCTAAAGCTCTGGCATGCAGGCGAGCACAAATTTGTAAATAATGTAGTGATTGTCGTTTTTCTATTCTTTTTTTTCTACATTATCTTTCTTTTTTTTCACTCTACAGTAGAGGGGCTGTATTGTCAAACGTTTCGTACGTGCCAACCCAGTTCTGTTCACGCCATCCATTGAGCACTGCACCGGAGACGTCTTTTTCGAGGTGTTTTTCGGTGACTTTTTTCTCAAGAACTCCTTAAAAATCAACGTAAAATTTTTATCTTTATTTTTATTTTTATATTCATAACTTGCGGAGCTAGGAAATCTCTGAAAGTCGCCTTTTATCTTTACATCCTTCGCAAAGAAATCTCCATCTTTCTGTTGATGCTAAACAAAAAAAACAATAGGGGCTATTTTTGTAATTAAATGCTACAACAGAAAGGATTCAACATAAATGAATAATTTTCTGTTATTTGGAAAAAAACCTGTATACTTTCCATAAAGGTAACATGCGTATCATGAATGCTTGTTTAGCTAAGAATGACGGAGACGGGCATTAAATGTATAATATTTATTCATTTGTGTGCCAAAGCGTTGATGGAAAGCGTAATAAAACGAAATTAAAAACGTGCTAATTATTGCGTTAAAGCCTGCACAAAAAAAACAAGTCAAAAGTATTGTTATAAAAAAAGCCATTCTGATTAGTTGCGTTGTCGTTTTATGTGTTAAAGAAAAGTTTAGAACGGACCCCGAAATTCGGCAAGTAGTTGAATTACTTTGATGATGATGACAGCTGCAGTTTGTTGCTGTTTTTAGAAAAAAATAAAAGCACATATAAAGAAAGACACGCCTTAGTTGTCAAGTGTACATTGCTATAGAATGAGGCAAAGAATGAAAATGATGATGAGGAACACATAACGTCAAAATAAATAGGTTTATGCTACGTTTTTGACAAATTATTATGCATATTCTCCGCCTTATAAAATAAAATGGTCCTGCTACTTTTTATCGGACGTCGTGTATTTTTACTGAACTTTGTTTTCCTCTTCCCGCCTATGTACGAGTCTTGAGAAAGTTGTGACAAATCCCCTCAAAAAGAAAAAACAATTTTTGAATAATAGTATTATGCAGAGTAATGTATCTTCATTAGCTCCCCCCAAGCTAGTATTCCAGAATGAATTATTGTCACCATCTTTGTCTCCTTGGTGATTATAAATTATAATAACTATTCTCAATACAATGTACGTTACAAATTTTCCTGCTAAATATACTATACGCTGCAAAAAAATTTTTCCCTCCAGCGACGAGTAATTTAGTAACAAGTGAACAGGAAATTTGACCCGTTTTTATAAAAAGTGCCCTTACTTCTCGTGGCTCCAATTGGAAGCCTGCTGAATACCACATCGTCGTCTTTCTCGCGCAATGTCCATTTTTCGCGGTGCCGTAACCCATCGGAATGACTAATTCGTCCACCACTATAACAAAGATTTGTTAAGTCATGATATGCCGCGCACGCTTACCTATAAGGAGTTGGTGTGCTGTTGACAGGCTGCCGGTCGTTGTCGTAGTAGCGCTGTACACCCACGGAAGGCGAGCGAGAAAACTCGCGCACGCGTTGGTTGAAGTTCGTTCGAAGCTTTTCGACTTCCTGAACTGGAGTAAAAACACTACGGCCTAGGAAGTAATTGCTGTCTGATGTCTGGGGAGGCACCGAGTGAAGGCGTGTGTTTCGGTATCGGGTCTCGGGTTCCTCGCTCCATCGATACACGTTGCGGTTATGTGGTCGAAAAACAAATTGCCCTTCGCTGTCTGTTGGCCCATAATGATTACCACCTGACTGGCGTTGTTCTTTAATCTGAATTCGATTGTTTGTTGTGCCATTCGTGTCTTGCACAGTCGTTGTTATCATTGTTGAAATCGGCCGCACTCTTAGGCTATCTGGTGCAGGGGACTGGGTTCTGGCCCGCTGTCTGCGCTCAACAGACTCTTTGGCCGCAGTAACCAAGCCCGGCACAATTACAGCAACGCCGCCGCGAACAGGTGATTGAGGTGGTATTTCAGGGGTAGATGCATGGTTTCGGGGCAACGGTACGGGCGGCACTTCGGAACCGATGGTTAATTTTGCAGGACGGGGGGCCGGAGGTGGTGGCGGCGGTGGAGGGGAAGGTCGCGGGGGGGGCTGCAGGCCATCGGTTGATAATGAAACTTTTCTCACGTAAAAGCTAATAGGTTCTTCGATTGTAGATCCTGTCACCGAAGGTGTAGTTTGGATTTCGCCTGAATGATATGGAGTTGGACTTGTATGGTCGTCACTTTGGGGGACTGTTTTCAGA
Source organism: Turbatrix aceti (assembly GCA_963969345.1). Lineage (NCBI taxonomy): Eukaryota > Metazoa > Nematoda > Chromadorea > Rhabditida > Panagrolaimidae > Turbatrix > Turbatrix aceti. The sequence continues at coordinate 808,244 of OZ017770.1, read as the reverse complement.
GGACTGGCAGGTGTTTTTTTCTCGTCAGCAACAGTAGGCTCTTGACGCTTGCCCAACAGAGTCCAAACAATGGCAATCAGAAGCGACAAGACAAAAAGAATTATTGCCCAAATTTTTTCGGCAATCCAAACAATTCCTTGGACCAAATAGCGTGGAATAACTGTCAGATAGGCGCGCCATTGCGAATCTTCTTGTCTCTCAGTAGGCAAATTAATGCGTTGTGATGGGCGTCGAAAGACTGACTTCAGAGTGCCCCACCACTGCCATATCTTGTCCTTTGTTCGCTGCCAGAGAGATGACTGATTGGGGAACGTATGAACCCTATCGTTGGCGGTTGTCGTCGGCGGCTTTGTATATCGAGAATGATAAACCTTGTCTTCGGCATTTACCTTTGTTGAGCAACAAATTTTCCGTGAAGCCTCTTCTGCATTCGTTGTGCATTTCCACTCTTCATTTCCTCTGCAATTATTTGAAATTAAAGTTGTCTCTGACTTCTGCATTGTTTTTTACTGTCTTTTCAATACCACATTGGTAGAAAAAGAGAGTTGAAATAGAACTCAGCTTGTTGCGTTGCACGTTAAGTGCTTTTGCATAGAATCAGATGCAATTCAGGGAGTCAATACTTTGTATAGCTATTTTAACATCTCTTACTTACGAGCTGTAGTTTAATTACGTTGTTTTGTTAACGACAAAAATAAAAATATTTTTTTTTTCGTTATTGAGTACAATTTGTAAAAAACTTTGGGCTATCGAAAAGTGGCCACAATTTTTTTATTTATGTTAATCTGTTTTTGGGAGGCTATTTGATTGGACTACAAAATTTTTCCAAAAAATGCTACAGGCAATAAATGTGTCTCATTTTTCTTGAAGTAAGAACAGTTGACTTTTTCTGACAAATGCAAAACGACGCTACTAGCTTTGAGGAAAGCCATTTTACTTGCTTACGCCTGCACTACCCTGCCTGACGTAAGAAACGAGAAAAATGAAAGGAGTTGGTTCGTTTGCCTTTTTAAAGCGCTGCGCCAACAGTGGTTGTTGGCCAGTATATAAATGCGCAAGCAATAGACCGAATAAGCCCAAAGAAAGGCACCGCGAATGAGTAAAGCACCTTTTAGAAAAAACCGCAAGTTAGCATTAAGGGTTATAATTTTGTTAACTGCTCATTTTGGGTAAATCCTCGGAAATGGTTACTTGAAGCAGTGATAATACTAGACTTTTACGCAACGTTTGCCGTTTTGTTTGGCTTTTGGCAATGCATTATTCATTATCATAAACGAATGCTTGTGTAAACTAAATGCTGTTACTTGAGCTTTTTTGTGTAGTAAAGGTTTTTTCATCAAGAACTACACACTTTTTTGTAAACATTTAATCATCATTGAAATCATCAAACATGGTAAAATTTAACATTTTTGTCCTTTGATGTGTCATCGACACCCGTGCCTCTGCCCCCTCCATTCACTCATCGGGCATATCGAAAAACTCTGTTTTTCCTCTATTTTACATCATTGATATTTTATTTATAATCATCCCAGTATATACTGACTTTTTTTACTAAAAGCGTCAAAAATTAGAATTTTTTTAAAAAAGGTAAACAAACCTGAGTAAATTACAAATTGTGTAGTAAATAATTAGTATTAATTGTTTGATGTATTCCAACATGTATGTCACCCGATATAGTATTAGCGTTAATGATAGATGAAAATTTTAATCCGTCGTTCGATTTGTGATGATGGTTGTCAATAGACTGAAAACTAACCCAAAGCGTTATAACAAGTCAAGATTACTTTTTCTTCCTGCCCACACCTCGTTCGCGATACGCGTATTTTTGTCACTGATCAAAGGAAACTCTGGGGGCAGCAGCAGTTGGCAACGTTTCGTATTTGTGTTAAATACACCAAAAAATGTATCTGCCCAACCAGCAACGTCCTGCGTTTGACTAAATTAATCATATTACGATGTTCACATCGAGAAATACACATATTTTTTTCAGCTTTTTGTTTGGTTAAAATAATGTTAAACGGGCTAATGGGGAAATAGATGCCACAAAGATGTACAAAAAAGGAGGTGAAATCAACAATCAAACCGTAACCAAAAAACGCAGCACTGGTCCTGACAGAGCAAGAAATATCGTCAACAATGCAAGAACGTTGTTCATATTACTGCCATCACCGGATGGTTAGGACATATTTTTTTGACCTGATTTTATTACTTTTATCGCCTCATGTTTAATGTTCTAGAGTTTCATCAAGAATACGAACTTCTCAGGACGATCATTATTCCCGAAATGTACACGTATTGCTGCGATCGGGACATCGATTTGGAATGTGCAATATTTTTTGCCTCTGATATGGATTACATTCAACTCAACTTCCTGCTTACGAGTATCGAAAAGGCCAATGCAAGCATACTGGTAAGAAAAAAGTGCTTTATCTCGGGCTCATTTCTCAAATACACGTTGCAGGTGTTTGTCGGTGACAAGTACGGCAACTATGTAATTCCGTTTACACTAAGTGAGGAAGAGTACGTTGCAATTCAGGCTGCAGCTATCGAATTTTCAAAAGGTAATACGATGGCTGCCACATGGTTCACCTTAAAGTCTGAGGGATAAAAAAATGTACGATTATGCATAAGCTTTTCAGATGTTAATCTTTTATCTCAATGCTACATTCAATTGAAGAGTAAATATTCATCTGAATATCGGCTCAAGGAGTACAAGGCGGCCAATCGCCCTGCTGTTGTCGAACTCATCCAGGAGAGCTTGAACCGTGCAAAAGAAGACGGCAATCTCCAGCGAATAAGCGAGAAGCGACAAAGCCAATTTTTTTATTCATACCTCGAGACCGTCGTCAGTGCAATGCTAGACAACTCGCCTGCAAATCACATCTTCGTAGTACGCAGTTTTACCGGATGCGATACATCGGCTCCGAATGATGCATGGCTAGAAGATCCCGGAAAAAAACAAGACGCTTTAATTGCTCTCAAGGAAAAAATAACACCCAAGTCGCAGGAAAATAATCGTCCACCCGATAATCGTTTGTCTTTCCTCAACGACGTGTCCTCCAGACCACCAAGCCAGTGGTTTGCCTCCAGAGATGGCGAGAGGTACAAAAAAGAACTTTACGATAAAACTTTGGCAACACTCAAAAACGTGTTAAACATTCCTGAAAACATATCGATTTCATCGTCAAGTTATTCTGTAACACCGCTAGAAGTGGCGCTTCGAGAGCAAGCCACTCACGAAAGATTTGTTCTTGATTACGCTCCAAAATACTGGTGTTCCAGAGAAACAATAGACGCAAGAATAAGCGCAATCATCGATCAAGGCATGAACAAATCTACCTTCTATCAGTTCTACGGGCCTACAGGATGCGGTAAAACGGCTATCATTCACCGATTTCTGGATCTTTTATCAAAGCGGGAAGGATGTTACGTTTACGCGAGATTTTCCGGAATCACAGATACCTGTGTCTTTGCCAATGAACTGTTCAAAAATCTCCTATTGAAAATCTGTGAAGCTGCTCGTATTGCGCCATCATCAATGGCCGGTTCATTTCACTTATCTGAAATTCTTGCTCATTTCAAAGCGTTATCAGAACGCATCACACAGCCGATATTTATACTAATTGACGACGCTCACTTGATTAGGTCTGGTAAAACAATGTCTCTCATGGACAAGCCTCTTCGAAAACTTTTTCCTCGACTTTCAATTATTTTGACAGCAAATACTGCGCAATGTGTGATCCCGGCTTTTTCACCGCCAGAAATGGTCGAGCTCCCGCAGCTCAACAGAGATCAGATAATGGATATTCTGAAACATCAGGGAGCAAATCAAAATCAAAAATTGGGCAGCGAAATGCTGACTTTAATCAGACACAAGGTATACGAAATTAAAAAACAAAACAAATAATAGTGTTTTTCATTGTTTAGATCAAAAAAGCAGACGGAAACGTTATTCTTGGCGAAATTCTGTACGAAGAAGCAGCGATAACGGGCACCGAGCCAAGCAACACGCTAGATGATCACCTCAATAAAATCGAGTCCATGGTCGGCGTCGATGCCGTCAGAATAGTTTGTCAACTACTTTTATCGCTGCCGTACGGGTTAACAATGATTGAAATAGCAGATGGCTTCCGTCTCTGCCAGCACAAGAGTGGCGAGTACTACGATCGGGAAGACCTTCCTTTGACTTCGCTTCCCTACATTGTTATTCACCATCTTGGAAGATTGCTCATAAACATCTACAATGATCGTCGGAAAGTTTGGTCCATTGCCCACACCGAAGTTGCCGTTCTCATGCGTCAAAGGTATTACACGTCACCTTTGGATATGAAATTCATCAATGAAGTCATGAGTGAGATGTATTCTGTTCCATCTTCTATGGAAGACGAAAACAAGTTTTTATTCCCACAGCCTATCAACAGAGAAAATGGTACCGTGAACCTCCGCCGAGTGAGATATCAGTGGTATTTCTTCCTTCACACAGGCGACATTGACAAGCTTAAGGAATACACACTTTGTTATTTTTACTACATCGAGGCATGCTTTCGAGGCACCGGTCTGGGTCACTTGCTTTCTGTTTACGAGCAATGCTCACAACAAGTTCTGGACCACGACATCTTGGTGCTGTTTGAACAAATTCTTCTACCTGCCATACCGACACTTATCAGAGACAGGGAACAGCTGGACTGCGAAATGCTGAATCGCCTTCGTTTTTCCAGTAACAAAAACAGCGACAGACTTAATAACATGGTTGATCAGCTTATGACATTCGCAGACACGTACAGTAGGGCACCGTTGCTATTGCCCCTTACATGTTGGTTAAGGGCACCTAAAATGAAGCAGGTGAGTGTTTTTTTTTGCTACAAAAAATAACAAATAGTTGTAGATCGTTTCGTTCAATGTTGCTAACTGGAAATCGGGAAAAACAGTTCTGGAGCCTACGTTCAATCACCAGCATCTTTTGGTAACGGGAAATGAACTCGAAACCGGAATCATTACAATGTACCACATTGCAAGCACACTGCCAGTCAGAAACTTTGTCGGACACACTCAACGCGTTACTGCAATGCGATGTAGCCACGATGGACAATTTTTTGTATCCGTGAGTCTTGACGGAACAGCTAGAGTTTGGAGTTTCACGCAGCAAGGCACTCCGAATCCAATGAATCAGGTGTTTACTGTAACCAAGGCAAAACTCATGTGTCTTCTAATTACGAATGACGACAAACACATTGTCACGGGAGCTACAGATTCGACAGCAAGATTGATGGATCTTGAAACAGGTGAAACGTTAAAGTCCTTCAAGGATCATACTGGCCCGGTAGTGGATGTACAGATGTCGTCTGACAATACTCTACTTGTCACAGGTGGGCGTTGTTTAAGAAGCTGAATTTAATTTTTATAAATTAGAATTCCAGGATCCGGAGATTTTGTCGTTATGGTATGGGATGTCAACGACTGCGAAATCATCCTTAGAATGAGTGGTCTCATGGCACCGGTTACATGTTTGGCAATAACGAGTAATGACGCTTTTTTGGCGGTCGCATGCGAAGATGAGACACTCAGGGTATTTAGCATGGTATCCGCCCAGGAACTCCATGAACTGACGGTTGGTATGATAAATAATTTTTACGGTGCTCAGTTTTTTTGTATTTAGGGCCATGAAGCAAGAATTAACGCTCTGGCAGCATCAGGAGATGATTGTCAGCTTTTTGCTGCAACAAAAGGCAAGGTTTTGTGCTACGACATTCACAACGGTCAATTACTCGAAACACTGGAGTGTACGGCTCAGCAACCTGTGATATCGCTTAAAATTAGCAACGATAACTCGTTTGTCTTTGCGGGATGCGGAGAAAACATACACCTGTGGAATATGAACTCGATAGAGCGAACTGCCCCCCGTCACGAAAAAAGCAAATTGACCTGCGTGAAGCTTGCTCTCGACGAGAGAAGTGCAGCCTGCGGTACCATAGACGGCATCGTGGCTTTCTGGGACCTTGATTTGTGCCGATGTCTCTGGTCGACAACCCAACAAAAAAGTGGAACAGTAACCGCACTAGAGTTCACGTTTGACTCAATGTTTATTCTCTCTGGCAGCATTCTCGGAACGGTCATGATATGGGAAGCGTCAAATGGCTATCTTCTGCGCACATTCAGCATTCACGATTCAGAAGTGAATTCAATCTGCTGTTTTGGTGATGGATTCAGGGTTATGTCATGTGATACGGCTTCCAAATTCAACATTTGGTCATTTCCGTTTACTGACGAAATTAATAATATTGAAATTCATGTCACAACTTATGGCATCCGTGGACCACTGTATTTAGGCTGTCATGACAATGTTCTCATTGGATACAACGCAAAGAATCCTAAAGAGTATGTGTAAAATGTTGAAAAACAAGAAATAATAATTTAATTTCAGAATGAACATTTGGTCGATTATGGAAAACAAACTAGTGATTAAAACAAAGGTCTATCATAACGAAAACATTCTATGTTACTGCGCAAACAAAGCTGGGAAAGTGCTGGTTACCGGATCAATGGATCAGTCGCTCAAAATTTGGCAAATCGATACCGGATTTTTAACCCAGGTGTTGGTGGGTCATGAAGACGTAGTCACTTGTTGCTGCGTGTCTGAAGACAGTCAAGTAGTCGTTAGCGGCGGTCAGGACAAGCACATCTATATCTGGGACGTCGGAACCGGAGCTGTGCGGCGCTCAATTACCGCACGGTCCATCATCAACTTTGTTCGCATCACAAACGATAACTCGGTTATCATTTCCAGTATGTTGAGTGAATTTCAAAAATTTAAAATAATTGTGCCCTTTCAGCCGACCAAGATGGCTGGATCGAAGCTTGGAGCAGTGAAACCAGTCGAATGTACAGCTCTTTCAATACACATCGTCAAATCGGTGATATTGTAGTGTCGACAGATGCCAGTCGTATTCTTGTTCTTTTGAATGAAACCGCACAATTTCCTATTCTTTGCCTGCACAATACACCTGCAAACATGTCCATACGTCACGAACGCCAACGCACCAATCGTATTCACAGTAGTTCGAGTAGTGGAAGTAGGTTGAAGCACAGTCATTCTTTTTTTAAATTCTGGCTCTCTAGGTGAAAACATCGAGCTTCTTGAAGAACACGATACCCCGGCACAAAAAGCATCTATTATCGTTGATATGAATTTGGCACCAAATGCACAGTCACAGGCACAAACATCACAAAATTCCACTAATGTGCAGAAAAAGGAGTACAACTCCCAGACACTTGCTCCGAAAGGAAAATCTTCGTTCAATGCACACGTATCAGTCAGTGCACCGGTATCCACTGTTAATGCTAATTCCAAGTCTCCACCCGTTCCAACAAAAACTCGCTCAACAATGTGTTCGATAATTTGAAAAAAAATTTTTTTTATTTATTTGTTAATTTTATAAATTTATAAATTTAATTATTTGCCTCTGTATTTTTCCTTTGGTTTTGCATAAAATGCGTTAATTCACAGAGTACCGTAACACAAATGTCAACATTCAAACATTTATTGTGACACGACAGAGGAATGGAGTAAGTGAGTCCATTGACCTTGAAGCAATATAACTCTTCCAAAGATCATCAGAGGTAAAAAATTCGCTCCATTGTTTTTTGCCTGATCTCATGTTGTTGCGACAATGAGCGTAATTGAAATGTTCTTATGTAAATAAATTATTATATCTCTGTTGGAGGTTATTGGCAAGGCTGCCCGGGACACGAGGTGCACCCTTGCCTCTTCCCTCCCTTTTCCTCTTTACACCTACAAATGAGGTGTGATCGTGTAAGTCTCCCGTCAGGCAAATCATTTGGGGCCGCAAACTTTGTCACTTGTTTCCGTCGATGAATGACCGGATTTAGCTCATCGTTGGGAGAGAAAAAAACGTACCGCAACCGCTTACTCGCGCATGAGGCTTTTGTTCGCGCCGCTGCGTGTAAGAGCATGGATCGCGTATGAAAAAGAGCCGGATGAATAACGTCCCCTCGCTGATCGCGCACTTCATTTGGATGCGGCTTCCGTAGCGCAAAAAGGGATAGTGTCAATGACTCGAAATGATTTCAAGTACGGCAACTTTGAAGGTTCCTATACCGCGCAAACATGTGAAATGTGAACAAATACTTATGCACTTCTCTTTTCAAATTTTACTATTCCATGTTGTCAGGCCAAGTCCTGCCAAAAAGACAACGCAATGACCTTCCCGCGTCGGCGGCACACTTGAGCCAGGTCATGTCACTTCGACCTATGCTGGATTTGAAGCCAGATTGTGAGCTTTATGTGGGAACAGGCAGTGTGTTAAGTGCACTTCTGTAAATGTTCTCGAATGCTTGACCAGATGTATCGAGGGAGGCTTTATGAATTGTACGTTACTTGACAATAAAGGGCGAAGAGCTCACAACAACTCGTTCCGCTTGATCTTTTTTTGTCGCCAAGATTGTCGTCCTTACCGCCGGATGCGCCTCTCAATTAGAGGGTGCACTCTTGTCATATTGTGGAGTTACAGTCTGCGCGCGAGAAATCCGATCGGCTTCATCGCGTAATCGTCGCTTATGTCTTTGGCAAACCGTTAGAAAATACAAAGGCAATGTGTATCCCTGTTTGTCATTATGCAACCCGATTAGTGCATCATTTAGAGAGCCAATTGGTCTATTTTTGTGATCCTGAGCTTGCAAGAAGAAACGCTCGATACCACTAAGGTATGACCCTTATTTAAAGCCTTGCGGTTGTCGTGGCTGACATGAAAACTTATGGTGGCGACCAAAAATGACGCGAACAATGAATAAAATGACGCCTGGTCCCGAATGCCTTACAGACATCCTGCAATTCGAACCACTGTAATGGACGGAAATCGCTTTGAGGCTTTGAAGCCGCAAAGTGTCGCACATGAAATTTATCCAGGCCAGTGAGTGAAATTAGCCGTGACATCCTGTCTTTTGTATCGACGCGTATAGGTTGTCCCTACCGACTCTGATTTGCCCGCTAGTCGGTTTCAGTTTATGCTACTGGTAATGACAGAACATAAAACACTCCAGCAAAAAAAGTAAAAGAGCATCAAGTGAATCTTCAGCAAACAGATATTGTGAATCCCTTAACTCAAGTTCACACAGAAAAAAAGCGTTTCAATCTTGTTCTTTTCTCACTAAGTTACAGCTGTCTTCATTTTATATCAATACGCACACACGCATGCATACAGTAGAAAACTTCAATTTTTTACTCCTGTATTATTCTGCTCAGTTTCCAAACAATCGACTCCGCCTCTGTGGGTGGACGAGTCAATTCGGCGGCGAAAAGTCTGCTTCACTCATTCAACGTCAACCAATGGGAATCCGATGACACGCCCCCTGAACGCCACTAGGACGAAGTGAAATCTATTTGGCTTCAGACTCCTTAGTTCTTTTCACACGATATTTATTCTTGCTTTATTGTCGTCATTATAAACTTTATAACCGTGACGATAACTTTGCCAAATCAGGTCAAATTTTCTAAGAAATAACAGGATAGCTGGTCATTGACGGTGATCGTGTTGTGTTCTTCTACATACTTTCAATTTATTCATTATTACTCGTTTTGCTAACAGCCTACAGCTGTTACCCGTTAACAATCATTCTACCGTCATCACCTCTGTCTCTCTTACAGTCGTCCCAGATGACGACTCCTTCCAGTAAGTTCCCATCTTTATATTTAAATCTGCACATCATTTGAAAAACAGCTTTGCGTGCAACCTCTCTTTATCAAGTCGTTTTTGTTTGCTCAAAATAAAACTTTTTTATCATAGTCAAGATTTTTGAGACGTGATCTTGAGAGCCCTGCTTTCGTATGCAAGCCAAATTCATAATTAATAAATTTCAAAGGAAGCGCTTAACATTATTGCCTTTTTCAAGCAAAAGTCTTTTTATTTTGAATGCCGGAGGCAAAGAGGGCATGCCAACGAGGCAATAACCAGAAGTTGCCGACGGCAAGTGCGAAGACTTTTTACTGTAGTCAACAAGACAGATCTCAAGTAAATGAGCGTTGTTGCAGGTCGCATCCTTCTGGATGTGCCGTGCAAAGTTTGCCAGGACCACAGCTCGGGCAAGCACTACGGAATTTACAGCTGTGATGGATGCGCTGGATTTTTCAAGGTAAGGTAAAAATTTAAAACATTCAACTTTATTTGCTTTTTAGCGATCAGTAAGACGCCATAGGCAATACATTTGCAAGAATCGAAGCAGCGGTGAAGAGGGTAAATGCGTGGTCGACAAGACGCACCGTAACCAATGCCGTGCGTGCCGTCTAAAGCGCTGTCTTGACATTGGCATGAATAAGGATGCTGTTCAACATGAAAGAGGCCCTCGAAACTCTACGCTTCGTCGGCAGATGGCACTGATGGGAGGCTTACCCTCTGACACCTTTGCAAAGTCAATTCCGACACCGGTATCATCCGCAAGCGCATCATTCAACATGCCGTCTATTTCTGGATTCCCCTCGATGCCAGCAATGATGGCTGCACTCGCTGTGGCGGCTTCTTCAAGTAACAAACTTCCCAACATCATGAATCCATTTTTATCAGGTGGCGCGGCCGACTTTCCTCCTGTCATTGTAAGTTGTTGCCGTCTTTGTTACAACAAGCGCAATTTGTCACCGCGAAGACCACATATGGTGCGAATTTAAAAAGTTGGCAAATATCTCGCACGGCATCCGACCGCGCTAATCCGTTGCGTCTGGTCGATATCGGCCATTGTGCAATCCAATTTACCCACGACTGCGTTACAGTAATTGATGTCGGTAATTAATATTAAAAAAAACAATTAACTGTGTTTTGGTACATTTTTGATTCGAGACCGTAGTATTACTGTAATCCGAGTCGAGGGTAGAAAATCACGCCTTTTACGTTTTCAACTCATGATTGTTTGCAGCCAAAAGCCGGCGGTAAATCACAAAATTTTGAAGCCGCAATGGTATGCACGCTGACGTGGGCCCGTTCATTAATCGGATTTGTTCCGGGATTAAACACAAACGAGCAGGTAAGTCTCTTCTAATTGGTGGTACAGACACACCATTCGTACGTATCGCTATCAAAATATAATCTGACTACAGGGTCAAGCTGTTGCTGCTTCGATAAATCGACTTCTGTTTCTGTCAAGCATTGAAGATGGATTTCTCAGTGCTGGAGCTCTCACGAACTCGCCTGAATGGCGAAGATCGGCTTCAGTGGATACTAGAGAAAAGTTGCAGCTTTTGATTAATCAGATGGACCTTCTTCGTTTGGACGCTAATGAGTTTAACTTGCTACGTGTGATTACTCTTTTGAAATGTGAGCACAATGATACGTTTTTCAAAATATAAGCGAATATTATATTTTTTAGCGGTCAATGACAAAACATCGCATATTCTCCAGTTAGTGTATCTCAACATGATGAACCACCATCAAGCATTTTACTCATATCAGACGGGCCGTTATCAACAGTGCATGATGATGCTCGACGCACTGAGCAACTTTGATTCAGATATTCTTCTCAAGGCTCTCAAATCTGTCAAGCCTTCCCAGTCGTCGTCAACTTTGAGTACTTCAACCTCTACGCCAACAAGTGGCAACAACTTTGCCTCAATAGCCAGCCTTGTGGCCTCCGCAAGTCCTGCAACATCGGTCAACGAGGAGAGCGACAACGCAAGCAGTCCCGTGCAGAGCCGGCTTAATTCGGCACCTCTGTCGAGATCCATTAGTCCCGTGAACCTAGTTGCATCGCAAGTCTTCAACACAGCGAGCGACCTTCAGAAATTGTTTAAGTTGTCGCAATCACAATAATTTTCATTTTTCCAATAGAAACTACAAAAAAATATTTGGATATCCGGATCACAGTGAGTCGTCAATTTTTTCCATTAAATCAAACTAACTTATTTCTATACTTGTCATTCCATTGGTTTTAATCTTGCAATCTAGTATTTGTTATTTTTTACATTTCGTCACTTGAATAAAATTGCCTCATAAATTCGAGTTTTTTTTTCGTATGGACGGTGGTAAGGAACAAAGTGATTCATGCACCCGACTGACCAAAGTCGTTTTTATTTTCCTCTGGCGTGCAGGTAACGATCTTGAGCAAAATACAATTTCCGTGCAGAACAACATGTATTTTTTTGGGCAATTTTTTTTAGCCTTTGGGTAAGAATATCAAAATTAAGTACAAATTCATATTACTTCACTTCTTTTTCTTTTTTTTTGGAAACGCGATGAAATTTTTTTGCAGTCATCTGTAAAAAATATTATCTAAGAATATCTTGCAGCAAACGTTTAAAACAAAAAAAAGTTTAACACTTCAGCTGATTGCGTTTCAAAAATGTAAACATTGCACAAAATATATGTCACCTTTGATAAATAAACTTTTTTAGGAATCAACGACAAAACATCACATTAATCGGTGTATCTCAACACGGTTGAATCATCAAAAAACATTTTATCAAAAATGTCGGTTTTTATGTAAGCATTCTTCTCACGGCACTAAAGTCTGTGAAACCTTTCTTCCTAGTAATTTTTAAATGTCCAATTTTGATGCCAACAAATGCCAACAACTTGGTTAAGGCCTTGCAATTTTGGTAAGGTTTTAATCGAACAATTTATTTGTTATTTTTTTCACATCTTGTCACTTAAGAATAAAATTGCCTCATTAAGCGTCTTTGAATTGAGGCATTTGACTTCACACAACCAGAGAGCATGCGTTGGTTAGAAACACTTTGATTCATGTCAGCAGTTTTTGAATGAACACTTTTCTTGTTTCCTTGTCGTAAGTTTCTTGACTTGTTCAATTCGTCAAATATGAAACGTTATTATTGCCTTGTATTGATTAGGTCATTTGCGCGACCTATTCGTGGTTGCGTTTTTGTCTTCGATATTATAATTTTTATGATAGAATTCGTTTTCAATCAGACAGTCGTCGGGAGAACAGATCAAAAGACGCATGCACGCTCGTTTGACAACGACAGGAAGTATCTCGTAGAGAGAGAGAGAGAGGGGCAACGAATAGAATACCACCACGCCAAAGCAGTGACGGAGAGAATGAGAGAGAGTTCTGGAGTTTTGCAAACGAAATCCAGGTCAGATCCGTCAGTCTGTTCTTTTCCGTTCAGGCGTGCGGAACGAGAAGGAGTCAGTCAGACACTGATTCTATTGTCGAAACTGGCTGGACACAAACGACGTCCGATGACTAATCAATCACGCCTTGGATATCAGTACAGAGAGAACAATGATAACTTTCTCAATAATTTTGTCTTTTGGGCGATTGTGCGTTTGTTAATCAGAATCCCGCGTTTCGCTCTAATCCTTATTCGATACACTTTGCCACTTGGTTATCCTATATCCGTTGTTTCTTATGAGATTGAATGTGATAATATGTTTTTGGATACGACAATGTATTGCGGTTGAATCCCTATCGTCCTTTCGCTTTCTTTTTTTTACCTACCAACGGTCTGTAAAATTTTATCTTTTTGTCTGAAAACTATGCGCGCACTTATTTCTTGTAACAACCGACGTCTTCCACCCCCACAATATAAAAAAACTGTGGGTCACAGTACCCCCACCAATCAGTTGTTTAGCTGGATTAACCATTGATGTCTAAAAAACTACGTGAGTTGTTACCTGCCGTGTACAACTCAGAATGTTATGAATACAATATTTTTAGGATAGTGGATTGAGAACGATATGAACAAAGCTACAAAGCGCTTGTAAAACTTCGAACTGTGAAACAACCTCCTGCTTCGATAATCCCTCTGTAGAGGTCAAATCAGTCCCTCTTTTTCTCCCCCTCTCGCGCACGCTGGTTGGCACCCCCTGTACATAGGGGTTTCGTTTTGCGTGAATTATTCAAATGTGGGGCAATAATTGCGGATGTGAATTCATGGCGCATGCACGCACTCTAATATTACCGTCATTTATGCTACTCTCTTATGAGTGCTTCCATAAAAAATCCCTTACTTAAGTATTGTTAAGTACCATTGTAAGGCCTTTCGGTGATTATCATAATCGTAGCGTTGTGTATTTGAGCAGAAGCAAATAGAACATTAGGGCGGTCGAAACCATTGAAATAAAAAAAGAGAGAATTATGTGACTTTGACCGAGGTTGATGACGCTCAGGGGTTGTTATGCCTTTTGAGTTCAGGATTTTGCGATTTCAATGATCGCAATTTTCGACTCGTTGTATCGACTACCACAGGCGTCAGCCAAGGACGGCCACCAAGATGTGATTTCACGCAGCAGTCGGCCTTTGGACGACATGCATATTGAACAATTGCGCATTTCGTAGTGAACCACCATGATACATGTACATGTATGTATGTGTGACAATGTATAGGGTAAAATTGTGGTTTGTTTTCTATTTGCAATTATTTCTTGTCTTAATTATTCGTATATTCGTTAAGTGTTGGTTTTGCTGTGATTAATGTTCATGCTGTTTTTTTGTGTTGACCAAAAAAGCGTCATCAATGTTTAAAAAAACTATACAAACGAACAAAAAGCCATTCACCTCCGCGATCTAGCTTTGCCTATCCCCGTCAAAAACCGCGTATCCGTGTGATCCAAACAGCCTCAAGCAAAATACAGAGATTGTGGTGTACCGAGCGGCTTACGCACAACAGTTACTATAGCGATGCACGAATAAAAGGACGCACTCGCCGTTTCAGGTTTGCCAATTGATTTCCACGCGCCACGGGCTGTGGTTTCTCTTCTTTCACTCTTTTGTCATTGGAAGGGCGGAGTTAAGCACGATCGCGCACTTGCCGCCAACAACATTCCGAAAAACCCGTCAGCTCACAGACGTACGTATACCGCACTCGTGTATCTTAGCATCTCCTTCCAATCCGTCTTCTGCCGATTGTCTACAGTTGCTCTCTATCACACAGAAGACAAAGAAAGACGAGTTGAAAATTAGACTCTGTGGTTTAGTCCAGACATTGTAGACAAAAATTCAGAGACAGTGATGGGTACCTCGTCTCGTTTGTTGCTTTCATCAACTACGTCCATGACCAGAAGCGCGCAATCTCAACCCGTTCAGTCACCTTTCCCCTTCAACCAGGTGCCGGGTATTGTTTCTGCACAAATTGTCACTCCAGAAGGTTTGCGTGTTTCGTGTAAGCATTTGTTTAACCTCATTTTTTAGGCAGACTCGCGGCTGTCGCTGCACTAATGCGCTATTCGCATAATCAAGGATATTTCATTTATCAACACGTAGACCCGAACCTCGCCACCAAGGCAATCACGATCAAACCTCAGCTTTCCGTCATAGATGGCAAATTAAAAATCGCTCTTATTGAAGATACACTGCCAGACCTCCGCTGTCAAAGGGTTTACATTCAAGTTCACCACAATGCTCCTCAACGACTCCTTGTTGAACACCTCCTTGACCACTTGGCGGAAGGTGTTCTCGGAAACAACAACCTTGAATTAAAGAAAAACGTCACAATCGATGTATTTGATTCAGACAGTGACGCGCATCTCCGAGATAATGCAGGCTTCATTGTCACTGATCGTCTGCAGCTCCACCAAATATCAGTTGATACAGACGAATTGTTAAAAGCACTGCAGCCTGCCAAAGGTTGGTTGTCACTTTCTTGAAACATTGTCTATAGTCATTAATCTTTTTTTCTCTTTCTCATTGTTGCGCATTTTGATTGCGTCCACTGCATGTGGTCACCGAAACTGAAAGTTTGACAAAAACTGCACCTTTTCTGCCGGCGCTCAACCGTTTTAAAAATACTCTTCTTTTGGGTTTGTGACGTGTCTTCGGTGTACAAGAGTACAACCATTTCTAAGTTGCAAGGGCACACGTATGTCTAATGTTTAGTTCAAAAAATAAGAAGCAGTCATATCGTTGACAAATCATTCATGATAAAAAGACATAAAAGGTTGATAAAAACCGGATTTTCATATACTGCAAAATGTTAAGTTTAGCTGCAACCAATGTAAGGGTACCCACCTAACCATGATCTGACGTTATTTATCTTTGCAGGTGTCTCTATCACCTCATTTAACGTGTCCAAAGAAAGCGATCTGAATGACGTATTTGAATACGACCAGACTCTAAGCTCTCATAACCGTAATGAATTCCTGCAATACCTCTTCACACAAACCAACGTTTACGTTGCCAAGAGTGCCAACGAAGAAGGCATCCAGACGGTTGTCGGATACATCGTTGCTTCCAAGGCTGATTCTCATGTTATGGCTCTGTACGCCGACAACCAGAGCATCGCCAACACCCTTCTCCTTCATCATTTAAAACAATCAAAGCCAAAAAGAGTTCGTATTTTTCTTTTTTTTTGTCTATCGCATTTGATTACTTTTTACTCACATTTTTTTTAAAGCGTTCAAAGGAAACTAATCTGTGATTTATAAAAATTGTGTTTTTACTGCAAACTTTTGTTGCAGTCAAAACACATTGACATTGAGCGCGTTTTATTGTTACAAACTTATTTCCATCTGTAAAGCCCCATTTTTGAAAACTATTTTTGTGAGTAACGATACAATGACTTTTTAGGCGATATTGTGTGCTCCGCGTGCTCAATGGCGCAAGCTAAGCACTCTCATCTCATTAAAAAGCCGAGCCGTCTACCGCCGTCATACCCGAGCAGTGCCGTCCAACATAAAATGGGAACGCATCTTCGCATTTAACGCAGGCCTTAATCTGTTCTGAACCCGTGTCAAAGCTACGTAACCGATCTGAACTTTGGATTCAAAGTGCGGATTAATTTTGGAAAACCTCTAAGAAATTCTTTCTCTCTTTATTTGTTTTTTTTGTTTAATTAAGTCGTCAATAATTTTAGTATTGCGAAAAGTTCTAACCAATTATTTGTATATTCGAAGTGATAACATGATCACGACTTTGGAAAAAACATCACATTTGACTCATCGCGGACATTGATTTTTTCTGTTCACGCATTTGATTTTGGATAAACATTGCCAAAAAATCCAGTTTTGGTTCGAAAATAATATTTACTTAAGCGTTGTGATTATTTCTATCGCATGTGAGGCACAAATCATTGCAAAAAGAGTTTCAACCAAATGATTGGATGAAAAATTAACATAAACTTGTATCAAAAAAAAAAAAAAGAAAACTTACAGAAAAATGATTCGATAAAATTTTTTACAAAGTATGAATTATTTACAAAATAAGAATTTAAATTATCTAATTCAAAACTGGACCACAAATTTTGAATTAGAAAATAAAACCACAAATTTTGAATTAGATTTGTTATTAATTTTGTTAAAGTATAAAATGCAAAAAAATGAAAAGTTAATATAAAACCATTGATGTCTGCATTTTAGGCTGCTGCTTTTTTTTGTTAGTTTTTGATAGTTATAAACCAACCTTCCTCAGAAAATGGAAATTTCCTTTAGCATTTGATCGCTGCAAATAACTTGTATAATTGATTACTGATAATGTTTGTAAATCACAAGTCGTGTCATCAAAGAGCTAAAATTCTATCATCGTCATCAAATGCAAACATTCAGAAAAAACGTGTTTAATAAGGGGATAAATGTTAACAGAGGGAAGATATTGCTTACGATTATTCATCAGGGCAAAAATATTGTAAACGCACTTAGAGGTTTTATCAAAATGTACAAATTTATAGAAAAAATGCAGACTTTTTTGTGTGCTCTTGTGCATCTCATGAAACTCCTTATACCAAAAACCTAATTGTTTTCAATTTTGTAGCATAACGATACATTTATATCAGTTAAAAACTCATACGTACTTAACTTGACTTGAATTGGAAGCGTAAAAAATACAGATTTGAAAAAAATTGTAATTCTTAAATGTTGAAGAAAAACTATGGGGCAAGGTTTGAAGAAGAAAAATAACTTGCCCTGTGTTGTGACTGGATTTTAGATCAATAAAGCGAAGAAAAAAACAATTTTTAAGAGTAAAGAGTAAAATAAAACCACAAAATTTGATAACAACAAAAGATGCGACGACAAAAAACAGCATACTAACTTTTCAGCAAGCCCATTTGTTCATTGTTCTGACCGATGCTGTCAAAAATATGGCGCAAAACTTTCTCGCAGGGAACGATTATGTTTGAAAATCCGGGTACGGCAAACAAGTGTTCTCTTGTCTGTAACGCTTTTTGTGTCTACTGCTGATAACAAATTATGCGTTACTTCATTTGTATATCATGTCTACTCATACTTTGGCTCAGTATTGAAATTTTTTTTTTCACCTGTAAAATTTTCTTCAGTGGTCATTAGGGTCCAGTCGTCACATTTTTGGTGCCTCGTTAATTATAGCTATTTTTTAGGTGTCTTTTATGGATCATATAATTAATTATCCATCATGTTTTTTTGCACTCATACCCACCCATAAAGGCGAATATCAAAAATTTGGTATTTTGGAGAACATCATTTATCATTGTAATGTTTTTACCCGCTTTATCTTCTATCCGCATTAAAATGAAAGTTAAGCGTTAAGCCATGCTACGTTATTTGCAATATCCAAACAATTGGCGGTGCGAAATTATTTAGGTCGGGGCGCAACTTTTGACGCTCTTCTGGATAGCGATATGTACGCATTGTACGTAGACCTTCCATGCTGTTGAAAGGAAATTGAAAAAAAATAATACAGACCCTTGAGAATGTGATATCTCGGGAGCTGATTTGTTGGATGACAATCACTGTTGTGACACAATTTCACGGACGCTGCAAAAGCGTGCTTTTTCACCGACATCGATCTAACCTTTCTTTTTATTATCGTACACAGCCGAGAAGAGCTCATTTGAAACGAGATCAAGTTATTAGTGTTTTTGTTTGCAGCCTTTCATGTCCGGAAAAATGTCTGTACATGGTGGCAGTGATAGGGCGTAGTATTTCACATAATGTTGAGATGGATGCAAAATTGTGATCATGAATCGGCAGTTATTCGTTTTCATTTTTATTGTCGTGATAAGTATTTTTCGTTTGTCGTGTTTTTCATTTTTTTCTGATCCATTGATTGAGTTTTAATTTGCGATGTTCATTCAAATACTGTGATTTCAATTTTTTGTTAATTTGATTGCAAAATGACATGCGCGCATAAATGAGGATGAGTATTGGTTATTATCGTGCGACGACGAGGAACACAAACTTTCCTCCAGATGACTTTGATTTTTTTGCATTTCAGGATGCAATGACTTGTTGTCAACAAATTTTATCGGGTTTTTTTGTGGTAAGTAAAATCATTTTATACCTGTGATATTTTTCGCACACTAATTACAGACATATTTTGTTATTCTCCTACCAGTGGTGTTTTCCATTCCCATTGATAACGGCTTAGTGGATTCCGAATTAGTAAAGGGTATTTTTTTATCACGTAGATACCGTAAATCAACTTTATCTTGCAGAATGCATCAACAACAACACGGTCGATCTGGTTTTGATTCTTGACGGTTCCGGGTCAATCGGCGATGAAACCTTCCAGTTGCAGCTAAACTTTGCAGTCCATCTCGCAAACCGCCTCAATGTGTCGTCAGACACCAATCACATGGCCATTGTTCAGTTTGCCGAAATACCGCAACTTGAAATTGCCCTTAACCAATTCACGTCAGTCAGCCAGCTGGAATGGGCAATTAGACGAATTAAATATCAATCTGGAGCCACAAATACTGGTCAAGCGCTGCAATTTGCCCTTGAAAATGGTTTTCAGGGCGCCAGGAAAGGCAGTGTGCCGAAGACTGTCATCATGATTACTGATGGTCAGTCTCAGGACAGTGTGGCCGAAGCTGCCCAACGCCTACGTGACGCACACGTTATGATATATGCTATTGGTGTCACTAATCTCGTCAACGTGCACGAGCTTCACCAGATTACCGGTAACCCGCTGCGTGTGCTCACCGTCGAATCCTTTGATGAATTGGACAGGTCTCTCGCAGATGCAATAACTTGGGATATGTGCAAAACCGAATTCCGTTAGTTTTTTTTTTAATTATACCTTAAACTATTTGCATTGGCGTAGGTCCTGGAACACCGGATATTATTTGCGCACCCGACAGAATTGGTGTGCGGGCGTCGACGAAAAAGCCTTTTGATGGATATGTCTTCGTCATGGATCACTTTCACGACAAGGATTGTCGGGCTGGACCTGAACAGTTTCCGGATTCAAAGAGCATTGGTCTGACTGTGCCGTTCAACAAGTGCAATGTACATAGATACAGATCCCTAAATCCAAGGGGCATATTTGTTGAAGTCACCATCGTGTTTATGTTTCACTTTTTGTTTATGACAAAAGTGGATCAGACAGTAAAAATACAGTGTTTTTACATGGAAGCTGAAAAGCAGGTGACAGCTCCGATGGAAGTCAGGTAAGTAAAATCAAATAAAAAATTTATGGAAAAAAAATGTTTAGCATGCTCACAACTCAGTTCCGCCAAAAAGTGTACGACATGCCTCGATGTGAATACACGCTTCGAAAAGATCACCCGGATGGCCCCATCGTGCAGTACGCAACACTTGGGCAAAGCGTGTTTCATCGATGGGAATGCGTAGAAGTCGAAAAAAAAGACACATTTGGCATGCTTGTACACTCTTGCTATGTCGACAACGGCTTTGGCGATCGAGTCGATATCTTGGATAACAAAGGCTGCGGCGTCGATGCTGTTTTGCTATCTACTCCCGAGTACAACGAATCCTTGCGGCTGGCCTCAAGGGCTTATCACGTCTTTAAGTATGCTGACCGTCCGGTTTTGCAATTTCAATGCCAAGTCACATTATGTCTGAAATTTGACGGTGGATGCGAAGGAATTACACCGCCAAAATGTCCCGAAACAGCAGCACACCATCATCATGCCCACATCCAGCAGCGATCCAAGAAGTTGAGGAAGTCCCGAAGCGCGACGCCAAGGATAAATTATCCGAGCACACTTGACGTCTTTACAAAACCGATGTACATTGTCGATGACGAATTTGCCAGTCTGACTCAGTGCGCCATATTTGATGAGTCGACAACTTCCTCTACGCAAGAACAACTTCCTTCAGACTGGGCCTGGTCGCCAAAGCAGGTAGCAGTTGTGGCTGCACTCGGAGCTCTCAATATTATTTTATCGGGAATGATGGTGGGTTTTTGGCTGTCTCGCAGATACAGTCAGAATTATAGAATAAAAAACTAGTGTCATTTGCATCTATTTTTTTTCTTCATCATTTTGTATAAAGTTGTTTATTCTCGATCGACATCAAAAGTGCAATAAAAATTGTTTTAATTTATAGTTTAACGCAATTCCTTAATTGAATCTAAAAAAGTTTTATTTGATTTTAAGGGTGTTTAACAACTTGAGTGCAATGCAAAAAAATATTTGTGACCTTTGTTGACAACTTGAGTGCAATGCAAAAAACATATTTGTGAAAAAAAACGAAAGTATGAATTTTTAGTGCTAGCCATTAATGTTTTTTGAAGCCTAAAAACGTTGCTTAAAATCATATCAAAAGTAATAACAGTTTCTACAAATTTGGTGAAATGCTAAAAAAAAATAAAGCTTGTAAAAAAGCAATCTACAGACCTAAGAAAGAATTTAAAAAAAGTAGAGCTATGCAAAAAAATTTGATTGAAGGTTCGCAAAAGAACCGTCAATTAGTAATATTCTTTTTTCTAAAGCATAATATCGGTAGTTGATTGAAATTTGTTCTTATTTGCAGCGTTGCAAAATTCAGGATGCCATCTCACCGGCGTCACTGACAATTTGAGTTTCTGAAATTTTTTTTGTGTTTTTGACCTTTAAACAGAAAATAAATAACATACCTCCATGAATGTAGCGCCTTTAGAATGATACAGGACATAGGCGCCGACAATAGGTATTGCACTGGCTGCGGAAAGCGCAAAAAATATGCCAATGATGTTTGCAATAGGCGGATACTCATAATCCTGGTAAGTCAGTGGCATGTAATTTATGATGCTGCTCAGAATCATGGTCTAAAAAATCAAGTTTTTTACGCTGTTGACAATCCAAAACAAACCAGCAAAAAAATGGGAGCAGCGACTGTCCAGCAAACCCGCCAGTACCAACCCGGTTTGAAGCCGAGCATCTCTTTGATGTCTTCGCAGAATTGACCGACACCTAAAATAGAAAACGTAAAAGTACAGTTTAAAAAATTGACTGTACCATAGAAAAACGCGATGACTATAACCTCGCAAAAGACAGCGATCAGTAGACCCCAGGTTGTTCCGTAGACAATGAGCCATTCGAGCACTAGCATGCCGCCCTTGGTACACATGGTTAAACCAACTACCATGTAGAAGGAAAAAAGTATGAAAATAAAAATTTCTCGATTTTTTTTAATCCAAGGGAATTCGTCACTCAGTGCTGTAATTATGGCTTCTGATCCGCCAAACTAAAATTTTTTGTTTAATATTACTAATAAGAAAATGATTTTAGCATACCGAGCTGTCGAGTCCCAACGTGAGTAACATTAAAAAGAAAATAATTGACCAAATTGTCGATCCGGGCATGGTGGCGAGTGCTTCGGGATAAACCACAAAAACAAGGCCTGGTCCTTCCTGGGCCACCTCATTGATCGGCCGACCACTCTTGCATGCCATGTAACCTAGTACGGAGAAAATGACAAATCCTGACAAAAAGCTCGTGCAGCAGTTGATCGTGCTTGTCAGGAGTGCGTCACTGAAATTTTGTATTTTCGATCATTTTTTTTAATTGAAAACAAACAAGTAAACATTATTGTAGAAGGGGTTGTACGAAGAGTAGGCCATTAAGACGCCAAAGCCGGGCCCAAGCGAAAAAAATACTTGAATTGCAGCGTCCTGCCAGACGCTTGGGACCTTGAGCATTTCAATATTAGGTCGCAGGTAGTATTCTATGCCCATCTCGGCGCCTGGCAGCGTGATTCCTCGAATGAGCAGAATAAAGAGCACAACGTAAGGGAAGATGGCTGTAAACCAAACAACCTTTCCGGACATCTTTATGCCCTTCCATATCGAAAAATAGCAAATCAGGTAGACTATAAATAGACAAATAACTGTCTGCCAATTAATCTCTCCCAAGTCAAAAATGCTTTGACCAACGTGTGGATCGGGTCTGCGGGGTTCGTGCAAGCCTAAGAAATGTTTGTAAAAGTACTCCTCTGCTGCCGAGATCGGACGATATCTGCTATTGTTGATCGAAATGTGCTGCTCCGTATGACATTCGCTTGAAGAATCGCTCCAGCTAAATTTGAAACAGTCAATTGGTCTGTCGTGCATGTTAAAATAACTACCGTGGTTCGTAACATGCTTTACTGTTGTAATCATTTTTACAGGAACTCCAAGGCAGGTTTGTTGTAAACGATGCAAAAAAGAAATGAAGCGCATAAGCAATGATGACGTTGTAAAAGAAATCTGTGTAAAATGCAATGAGAATAACACTATAACCAATGCCCTTGAACAGGGGACAGATTTTGCCCCACGTTGTGATGGCACCTTTGCGGTAGTACTGTCCTAAGGCAAGCTCCATGTAAAACAGAGGTATACCGGCAAGCAAAACCATTAGAGTGTACGGAATAAGAAATACTCCTAAATTGTTACATTGGTTTTGGATCAAAAAAATAAACTAACCTCCTCCATTTTTGAAACACAGGTAGGGAAAGCGCCAAACATTGGCGAGATCCACGGCAAAGCCGATAACTGATAGCAGAAAATCGACTTTTCTTGCCCATGTTTCACGCACAACAGGAACTCCTTGTTCGTCTACAATAACGGAATCTGCGTTTTGAGTGGTCATGACATGCTGCTTGGCAAGCAGGGGAACGTGATTGTTATTATTTTCTTCCATGTTGCAGTGATTGTTGTCTTTGCTTGACTGGTGGTCAGTACTCTCATAGTCTAAAATTAACTATTCTCAAAATCCCGAAAAGGCTTTAAAAAAAATTTGTTTGAAATGACGTCAGGTACCATTTGAACGTCTAAAAAAACTCCTACCTTGCAACGACGCCGTTGAACTAGGCGTCGTAGCCGACGTTATTGCTCCCGTCGTTTTGGCGAATGTTGATAACGGTACTGTAGAACAATCTGTCGAAGCACTCGAATCACCGGGTGAAAGTTGTCGAATGACACAACGACTAACCGTAGTAGCAATGGCAGATTGCTGGGGGTCGTCTAGCATTCTTTTCTTGTTATTATAATCGGAGCAGTTTCTTTCGACCGGGGGCACGGCAGTTTTTTCCTTTGTGCATGGTTGCACATATATGTTAGTGCCTTTAAAATAACTCTCAAATAAGCATTTTTCGTGAAGCTCTGATAGAATTGCAAAAATCTTTCCAAAACGTTTGTAAAGACATGCCATATGTCGCTCCTCGGTAGAATCATAGGTATGCATACGCGACTTCCGGTCGTTGTCGATTCAGCGCAGTCGTGTCTAAAGTGGTGAAGAGAAAGCCATAGCACCAGAAGATGCCGGAAGATACTTTTTTTCTCCCCCCAAATCAAGTGCGTTGCTGCGATTATCTTTGGCGGTAAGAGCTATTTTTTGTTAGAATTTGTCAACGGTCACAGCAAAAAGATCATAGACATAATATGCCATGTATAACAAAAGACAGCTTTTCCTTGACAAGGTCACACGCACAAACATATCATACCTGCATAAAGTACCACAAAAAAACTTCCAGCTATAAAATAAAGAAAAATCGGTGATGCAATATATACTGTCTTTTTGAATTTCTTTTTTTTTCTCGAACAGTGCGTTAACAATAGGATAATAGCAGCTCCATTGTTCGATCTTCCAAAATTGAGTCTTTTAAATTCCTGTTAGCCTGCTTGCTTTTTCACATTTCAATGGAGATTTTAAAAAAGTATAAACAAAATCCAAAAAAATAAAATTACATTTATTTATTTCTTTATCTTGATCATTTAAATCTTACAATTATTATTTTTTCTGAAAAAAAAAGTGTAATAAGTTTGATTACAGGTACAGCTCGATTATGTCATTCAGCAATCCCAAAATTGTTGTAGTGCATCTGGTAGTGGTGTTGCTGCTGCTGCTGCTGTTGTTGTTGTTGTTGTTGTTGTTGCTGTTGTTGTTGTTGTTGTTGTTGTTGTGGCTGTTGTTGATTATGAATTTGCATTTCGGAAGAATCAAATGCAACTCTGTGTTGTAGCTGTTCAAAGTGGGGCTGCATACGTATTTTCATCTTGGCAATAATTTTTTCGTGTACTCGGAATGCGTGTCTTGTTAGTTCGATGGTGATGTGTGAGCTGCAAAAGGACATACAAAAAATAAATCATACGTTACGCGTGAATTAAGAAAAACACTTACGCTGACTGCTCCAATTGTGAAAGTTCAATGGCATCGTCCAAAGTCATAAAAAAAACTTTGCCACTCATTCTGGTGGAAATATTTCGATCAAATAACCAGGCTTTGTCTTCGTCGTCGCCAACGTAGCGGAATATTCGGGGATACTTGACAAAGATATGTGCCCGATGACCCAGGGCTAGTAGCTTGTTGACCTTGGAGCCTAGTACAAATTTTGTCTGTGCAGTAAGGCGTTCAGGATTCCATTTTATCGCTTCTTGATAGGAAATAGGATGTATGCCATTGAGTATAGGCGTACCAGATCGTCCGGTATCTACGTCGACCTTGCGAGGTCGCCCCCGCTTTTTCGGTCGCTGACTCACATTTGCATAAGATTTGAATCCTGAGTTCTGGCTTACAACGCTACAGTCACTTTCATCGCTTTCGTATTTTGAGTTTTCTTCAAAGTGCCCGGAATAACCATTTTCTGAATCCGGTGTGACTTTGAGCATGGACTCTGCGGGAATGCAATACTTTGAAGACGATTTCTTCCCGCCATACGACTGTTTGACGCCGTCTAGAATGCCGACGCAGAGATCATCGAGGTCTCGGTTTGACACTTCCTGGAACATAGATGGAAATTATAAACTGTTTTTTGACGTGGATAAGCTCATGATTGTTATGCAGGTATATTGGCTTTTTGATGTTATAGAAAAGCCGGATGATATCATAATTAGAATTCACCCGGAAATCAAAATGTTGGTGTGTCATATTCAAATATGTTGAAAGGGAGGCTGGCTTTAAGGGGTTGGGGTCGGTGTGCATACCCCAAAAAAATTGTACACTGTTTTGATTATTTTTTTAATTAAGTAGTTTAATGGTTGTGAAGAGGGCATAAAGAGGGTCATGGGGTCGAGGGCTGATGGGGTCGGGGGTAAAAATGTCTGGACCCTGACATGACTGCGTATGTGCAAGGCTTAAAATTGTTGTTTGTGAAAAGACGTGCGCAGCAGAAAGAAAAAACCATAATCTCTGATTATCAGTGTCTCCCTCCCCCTGGGTTAATTTATGATACACAGCAGCAAAACCGCATACATGTCCGTGACGTCTGAGGTTTTCAAAAGCCGGTTGAAAAGTGGTTCGTATATGTCGATCGATAATTTGCCTGATCTCAGCGGTCATTTCGGTTTGAAAAACCTACAACAAACAAATCCCTCATAAAAACCACAACAAAATCGATGGAAAGTGACACACCATGCGCAACAGATCCAGAGATCGTGTCACGTCATCGGCCACGTCGCACTTATTCTGGCGCAATGACTGTCGCAGAGAGTTGACTTTGGCCGAACTGCCATCGCCGAAAGCTTTAAGCAAGCTTTCAAGGATATCAATACGCATATTCATTTTATTGCCGTTGCCATTGCCCGTCACGAGCTCGTCACTACCACTGGCGATCCGCATTAGTAGCAAGCTGTCTATTACCGAAATAATAATGCAGATAAGCAGAAATTATTTATTACAGCTGATGACAACAACAGGACACGAGTCAGGTGCAGGGGGGAGCAAGAAAGATACTGACGACGGAGCTCTGCTGCGTAATGTCAAGTCCCTTGCACGAAAAAGGCTCTCGCATAATTTGTTTGTCGTGCGTGCGTCTGTCATTGGTAGCTGTCCGGCTGTCACAAGGCCTTATGTTTCTTCCGAGGGTTAGTAAGTGAGTTTTTTAAATCTGTTATCTTAGTTTTTTGGACATCTGATATGGTAAAATACGACAATAAAGAATTTATTCTGCTCTAAATTGGTTTGGAAATAAAATAATTTGTTTTGGATTGAATTTAGACAAAAACTGGCGCAATGACATTTTTGAGGAACGTGAGCATCTCTGCGGAATACAAGAATACGCGAACACGTACTTCTCATTTCCGAGCATTGTTTTCAGTAAGAACGGCTTCTATTTTTCATATTTTTTTTGTAGTACGTGTTTTAACTGTTCAACAAATTTTATTATCGGTTATGAATTTTTTTTGCCTTTTTTTCCGTATAAGCTTAAACATCCGGATACCATCTTGTTTTGTGTTAGACACTTTGTCAGCCCCCACACGTTGCCGGGGTCTTTTCGCTTCAGGACTTTTTGGACGTCCTGCTTGACGTTCCATAGAAGTGCGCTTTCGAACGTTTTCATATCGATTTTGTCGTGTTTTTTCGAGACTGTCAACCGTAATTTTGTGTTACAAATTTTGTTAAACACGAATTTTGTGTCATATTTTGATAAAATTTCTATAATATCAATTTCTTTAACATGTGCATTTTGCAGTGCGAGCGAAAAACGTGAGTAGCAATGTCCGGCCGCGGCAAGGGAGGCAAAGGTCTCGGAAAAGGAGGTGCAAAGCGTCATCGCAAGGTTCTGCGTGATAACATCCAAGGCATCACCAAGCCCGCGATCCGTCGTCTTGCTCGTCGCGGTGGTGTCAAGCGTATCTCCGGTCTCATTTACGAGGAAACACGTGCTGTCCTCAAGCTTTTCCTCGAAAACATCATCCGTGATTCTGTTACGTACTGTGAGCACGCCAAGCGCAAGACAGTCATTGCTATGGACGTCGTATACGCTCTGTGAGTTTTCTGTTTTTTGCTGATAGGAAGTTTTGATTTGACATTGGTTTTTTTCCAGCAAACGCCAGGGCCGCACTCTTTACGGTTTCGGCGGTTAATCCCGGACACCAACCTCACACTACGCGTCGACACATTTCCTTTTTTCTCTTTTTATCTTCTTATGTAGAAAACGTATCCCATCTTAGAGACATTACACTGACATTTGTTTTTTTCATGTCGGCACATGTTTTTAATTAAGCCAATGTCTTTGCTAGTAACATCTATCTTGATCAGTCATCGATCCTTCCAAAAAAAGTCATTTGTATTCTGTAAAAAAATATTTAATGTGATAATTTGCTTTATTTTTCTTCCCGTGTCTGACGCTATTTGTAATGATGTTTTCATTTCCAACGGACAAGTACCAATAAATAATCATGTCCAAAGCGACTGAGGGTGTCAATTTATCTCCGTGAGATCATTAAAGCCAGAAAAAACAACAACAAGCCACCAAGAATTTTCATTAGCGCCTTTGATCACACCATTGTGGTGTCAGATTCATTCAGGTAACTGAGAGATGTCAAAGGCGGTGGCGTGCGGTTTCGTATCGGAAATTTGGGAGAACGTGATAACGATCGTCGCAGCTGGCTACCTCGTCGTAGGAATTCCTGCAGCACAACGTTACGAAAAGTTCGGTTACCTAAAAGTTACCTGTGTATGAATGCCGTCAAAATGATTAAGTGACTTTCCATCTTCGTCATCTGCGGATAGATTTCCAAAACATCGAAAAGCACACACGCAGCCTAAAATGTTTATAATATTTTATGTTTTTTTGTGAAAACAAACAGACATGTTATAAGGATGGTGAGAGACAGCGCAACTCCGACGGCAAGAATTAACGACAATGTACCCGTGTCAAACCTGTCTTCCGGCTCGCCCTGAAGTTCTTGATGTAATTCATCTAAAACAAAAAAATGTTGTTTTAAACAGTTGTCGTTTGTCAAAAACAGCTTACAAGTGATTTGCGATAATGCTTCAGCCCATTGATCGGCCTGAATCAAATCATTAATTTTTGAGAGCATGTCTTTTCTTTCATCTAGTGTCACATAGCGCTCTGCCAATCTCGCGGGCCAAATTGTCACCTAAATCGATGGAAAAAATGTAAATTTAATAAAAGATTCATCATTTTGTATTACTTTTTTATAATGACGCCAAACAAAGACAATAACCGAGTTGCCGCAGTCACCAAGAGCCCATCGACCTTCCAGAGTTTTGCAAAAGCTTTCTGCACGATCTGTCAGTTGTCTAAAAACAAATGTCATTAATTGCAACTTTTTTGTAAGAGCAATTTACTGTTCGGAAGGGCTATGGAATGTCATCTGCAGGTTATCAACCAGTGCTATTGAAACAACAAATCCGTGGAAAGGACTTCCAGTCTCGTCGTCCGAACTACACTGTGATCTTCTTTGACACGGGCATGGTGTGCCTACAGCAAGTCTTTCGAGCTGCTTATTGAGTGTGAGAACTATAAACATGCAAGTTAACAAGAAAATCAGCATTTTATTGACAAATTTTGAAAGAAAATTCATCTGGCAAAAAGAAATTATTGCATTTTCGTCAGCTTTTTTGTTAATAAACAAATATCGATAAAGTTTTTTCATTGGTAAAAGTAATGCGTTTTTTAAAAGCATTGCGGCTTAAAATTCGCGGATTTTGAAAAATTCGCGGACAAGTGGTGAATAAAATACTCACGTTGAGATGAATTTAAGATGTTGTCGGGATCACAAATATACAAGAGTCCATGTTTTGGCAGTTTTTTAGCACACATATCGTATGTGGGCCCCCGTAGATCTGGATATCCCGAATTCGACCAATCTTGCTGATGGGTAGCTGCGAAAGCCATCTGAGGCACCGTAGAAGTAATAATCACCACGTAAATAAAAGAAAATAAGAAATGAATATTTCGGCAGATTATTGAGTGTACGACCGATGCCACCAGACTGGCGACACGTCGTCTTCCGCATCGCCAGTCTCCGGCAATCATGTGAACATATGGATGGGTGGCTCAATTAATTATTTGGGGTTTATGGTTAACCTGGAAATTGAGTCGCCATATACGTTGCTAATTTATACTGCAATTTATGATCTCGAATTTAAAATTTAAAAACAAAAAAGCATTAATAACAAGGCATGTGTCATTTAGATCCGACTAACTCAACAACAGAGACAATAACAATGGCAAGTCTAAAAACACATAGAAATAAGAAAGCCAGAAATTGTGACAAAGATTGCTTCTTCATAATAGGGGTCTTTGAGACGGCCCTTGTCAAAATGAACAACTTTTTTTTCTCCTCAAGATGAGTTAATCGTTCTGCTTCTTGTTAAAGGCAACTACACAACTTAGGGGTCAGTCCATCTTCGTCAAAGTCTTTTGCCAGGGGCAATATTTATAATGGTAAGAATAACACACAAAAGAGCCTCTTATTTGCGCCGCCAAGAATTTTTTTCGACGGCAGAAAGCAGCATTGTCTTTGTTGTCTATAGTGCGCTTTGTTTTTTTACGACATATTTTTTGTGCACTCTTTTGAAAAAATAATTTATAATTATATTATCGAAAACATGCTACACTATTTAGCCATTTATACCTTGCCAAAGTTAAAGACGTTAATTCATTCAAAAGTTAAAGGCTGACACACTAAGCATCTGAGAGAGAACAAAAAGCAGCAATCGAAAATTAATCATCTAATCGCTTGATTAAGCTCATTCTTAATTTTTGTTTCAGAATTATGACAACGGAAACAGATGACCAATTTTCGAACGTAACTAAGGAATATCAAATAATGGCCAGATGTGAATCAGATTGACAATTGTACCAACAAAAGAATATGTTAATGACAAAATAAGGGAGATTTTTGTCATAGAGCGATCGGTCCAAGGCAGTGCGTTGCCAAGCCTGGGTGTGTGAGGATCGCCTCTGATTGAGACGCAACAGTTGCGCCAACAACATCCACCCTCTCAAATGCCAGCCTCTCTTTGTCGTCTCTTTTGGCCTATATTACAAAGCAGACTCGTAAGCTATGTACATACCTGCTATCATGTGCAATTTGTTCTTACTGAAATAAATTTGCGAGAAATATTGCCACGTAAGAAAAATGCAAAATCGCATCAAAGAGCCTGCCAGCGCTCCCACATCGTTTGTACCTGAATGTGTGTGGTGCATCAACACAATATGCCAACTTATTTGCGAGAACTTTTTTGATATGTCTGACAAATTCGTCACGAATTTAAAAGCGTGCGAAGTATCTATGATCTGTTGCCGAGCAAAAGCGCTATCAGCGTAAAAAAACTTGAGGCGTCAGTTGTAGCCTTGTCACCTTCAAAAAAGCTTTTAAAAAAATGAGTCGGCAAAGTTGTTATTATTTACTATAAAAGTGACGGGTTACATAAAGAAGAACAGAGGTTTTTTCTTTGTTTTTTTTTCTCGTTTCAAACAATTGACACTAAATTCCCGCCGAGGTATGTGAAGTAATGTTTTTGTAAAAACGCATGGCATTCCATTTGCATTTTTAATGGATCACCTTTCGAACCACTACTGATACTCTCACATTTCAGTTTTTGCAGTTGCTTCATCGTGTATTCTGTCTGTTCTTGTCTTGTTCTCTTTCTGTTTTTTTTTCTTCTAAGCAGCTTGATGAATTGAATGACAACGTACAATCACCGGTAATTTGTAGATTTCAAATGACACATAAAATTATCTTTTAAAAAAGGAGACAAACCATATGGGTTGTATGTGCGGCTGTTATTGCACAACCATTTTGTGGAATAAATCAAACATAACAACAGGCTGAATAGTGCATTACACAGAACAGAAACGGCTGGCGCAGGGTGTGCACACCTTCCAGGTGTATGCATTGATTAGTTTCGTTCTACGATTGTGTACCAGGTTCTCCGGGTGCTTTTCAAAATATTATCCTACTTGATCAAAAAATTGTTCTCTCACACAGCCGCCACCACAACCACGAGTTATGCATAGGCCTATGAGTAGTGCGCATCGCATCGATTGTGTTTCCGTTCAATCACGTGACAGAACGCACAAAATAAACAATCTTGTCACCCATTTCCGTGTTATCAATGAGCATCCAGCTTTGCTGCTTTTACTCTTAAATGGTAAAGAAATTAAATGTATCAATTATTCTATAGACTTGTCGTCTTCATTTTTAGTGTGTTCTTAGTGTATGTACGTTACTACATTGATGACTTTTTTTTTAACGCCACTGTTTTTTTAAATATAATTACGTGATCATCATCTCTCGTTTACCATGAAATGTGCAATTAAACTTTTCTGAAAATAGTTGCTACGTGGCCTAGACAATAGAGTACGTCCATCGCGCTTTTCGCATGCAAATGCAAAAACATTGCGTGTAGAATTTGTAGTACTTAATATCCTTTTTCTCGGTCGCGCCGGTAAGCCTTCATAACAACATTGCTGAATTACTACTTTATTTCCCTAGCAAACAACGTGCCTGTGCATGTGTGATCCGTTTAAAATAAAGCGTTTTTTCCATTCCACTCGTTGGCAATTCTCATTGACTGGCAAAAGTTGAAAAAAAAACTATACCACAATGCCTGACTTCATTTTCATGTCGTATACAGTGTAACTTTCAAAGAAACAAAAATACGCCTAGTTTTTTGGTCAATACTTTTGCTGTGTACGTCTGCTAAGTCACGTGAAGATTAGGCGCGATTATGTATATACAAGTAATTTTTTCGTATGTTACAGCTCACTTTTTACCAATACAGGTCTCATGACAAACGTTGCAACCGATTTAACAAATTCTGAATCTAGTAATGGCGATAACGTAGAACTCTGCCTTGTCTGTGAGTTTGCTTTTTTTCTTTGTTTTGCGTACGCTTACATATGTATGGGAACTTCAGGTAACGATGTCTCCACCGGTTATCATTACAATACGCCAAGTTGCAATGGATGGTTAGATTTATTTTTTTTGTTTTTGCGAATAATAATATGGTTGCAGCAAAACTTTTTTTCGACGCACGATAATGAAAAAGCAGACATTTATTTGTCAGTACGATGGGAAATGCATTATTGACAAAAGTGCGTCCATTTTTTCTTTTTCAAAAAAAAGATGCGTCAATGCATGAGGGCAATTTAGGTATCAGGTGTGCATGTAGGCACTGTCGCTTCCAAAAATGTCTGGCTGTTGGAATGAATCCAAGTGCCATTCAGCAAAATCGAGATCCCATTGGTTATACCAAGCGGACCCGAAGATATCCCTTAATCAAGACACCGGTGATCACCGAAGTACCTAAGGAACGCGAACAACCTGTCGTCCCTAGTAACAATTTAGAACGCCAACAAGCTCAGGAAGATCAACTACTCAAAGCTCTCATGGAAGTGGAATTACACATTAAAACAATAAGGTAATCAATGCACACTTCCACATTATGATCCAGATCTATGCCAAAATCATAATTTCAGAAACAGTCACATGACAATGAAAAAATCTCTCATAGAAGCAGTATTGTCGCCATCAATATTTTCTGATCCTCAGTTTATTGCATATCATGCTCAAATGCCTCATACAATAGAAACACTTCGACCAGCCACGCAAAATGATTACCACTACTGGCATGAAAGGGAATGGGCCATCATGATCGAGTGGGCCAAAACCATACCTGTGTACAACGAGCTTCAGCTTTCTGATAAGCTGGCACTTCTTCGACACTCGGCTTTCCCTTATCCATCCTTGATACAATGTTTCTACACACCGGACAAGGGCCCAGACACCATAGTATTTCCCAACGGTGCTTTTTTTGACAAATCGGTTGAACCTAACAGGTATGTGTTGGCTATTTGAAGGCCCAAATGATTTTTTAGATTTTTTAGACCGGCTGGATTTACGCGTAAAAAACACCAAATGCTCGATAATCTTCTGAAGCCCATGAGAAAGCTCAACATAGATATAAATGAATTTGCTGCTGCAAAAGCCATATTTTTCCTAAATCCGGGTAAATATCTTTTTTATGTTATTGAAATAAAAACCCGATTGTTTTTTTTGCAGATGCTGACGATTTGAACCCAACGGTGCGTATGAACATTGCGGAAGGACGATCCTTTGTAACGAACGCTCTATATCGATACATGGTTCGTAAGCGTGGGAGCTTAGAAGCAGCGGATCGATTTGGAAAGCTTCTGTTGCTAGGCACAGTTATCGCAACTATGGCAGTTGAAATGAAAGAAGCGATTGTTGTAGCAGACTTCTTTGAACAAATACAATTTTCACCCTTCGCAAAGCAACTTCTTTTCGGCATCAAAGACGGTGCTGTGTCACCGGTCACTATTAAGCAATCCCCATCACCTTACGGATCATCAACGTCGACAACGCCAACAACGATACCAACCTCTATTTCGTTGTAACAATAAATTTAGGCAAAAAAGGTGGCTATGCCACGTATATTTGATTTTGATTTGAAGAATCTCTGCTCGTTTCTGCTAATCACGATATTTTTTCCTTCGCCTCAAATGTCGATTTATTTGCTGTTGTTTTCTTTCACATTCACTTGAGTTACAAAATTGTTCGGGTTAAAGCGATTTTTCTATTTAAAAAGCAAGTAATCCATTTATTTCACAGGGCGAGGAGTCAAATATTTTGAAAGAATTTTGAAAAAACACACAAGTCAATGTAGCGCAACGACGAACTGGTGCGTGACTGTGTTATACAAATGACGGCTGACCAACCCGACAACTTGCGGTCAATCAATTTGCTTTTTGTTCCACTTTGCGTCGATAGCGATGTGCAGAATCCTTCTTACTACCCTGGCAATCACCGGTTTGGTGATAGCCGCGCGAAAGAAAGAATGCGATACGAACAAAGACTGCGAAAGGCACTGGCCACAATCAGCGTGTAACAACGGCCGTTGCTCCTGTCTTGAGAACTACGTACGGCGCAAGAGCGAGTCTCGAGGATGGGTTTGTTTGTCTCTTCTGGATGCGTGTAAGTGCTCTGCGGGATGATTGATGAGGCAGTGAGCTTTCAGCAACATCCATGATTGGCCCCCCATTGACTTGTCCTTTGCCTGATGGTGCGGGTTTTCGTGTACTCTTGAAAGACGAGAACAACACACCCATTTATTGCGACTCTGAAAACAAGCCCTGCCCGAAGCACTACGAGTGCATCCAGACCATTGGTCAGTTTTCCGCAGAATGGGATGGCGTATGTTGCCCCAGACAAGGTAGGACTCGCACTTGCAACCGAGCAGCTGATTAAAATTGATTTACTGTAGAATACTCCTGCTCACCTGACGATAACGTGGAGACGGACATTAACGGCTGGCTTAAGCGGTGGTTTTTCGACGGCAAAGAATGCAAGATGTTTACTTGGAATCCCTTTTTGGCTCATTCTCCCAACACTTTTACGACGAAGGAACACTGCGAGAGTTACTGCATAGACAAGAACTGACTTTGTGCATTTTGAAAATATCTGTGATATAAAGCAACCCAAAACATTTCTTATCCCCTAGTCATTTCCATTTCAAGAAGCTGGTTTCGGCCGGTGCGTTGGACGTACAGTTTGCGGTACAGTCTGTTTTATGGTTATTTCGAAGTGCATGCGGTGGCATATGTGTTGTCGGGAGCGACGAAGGCTAATCTTCGCCTAGCTGGCATCGTGCAACCGGCATGCGGTCTGCCAGGAATTCCATGCCTTTTGCTAGAGGCAAAGCTACTGCGCGCTGTGTGTATGCTCCATTGATTGCTTGCGTCGTTGAATTTGCAAAACGTATAAATTTCCTTTTCATTGTTGCCATAAAAGGCAATCTCGCATCGAAAGGTTGTATTTAGGACAATTCTTGTGGACACAATTTTTTTCGCGACAATTATTGGCTCAGTTCCAATACATGGGACTGCGCATTTTGTATACTGCTCGAGAGCGGTATCCATTAACAACCGCTGTTATCACGTGTGTTGTCATTGAGGCGTCTGTCAGAAGACGCTGTTGATTTTAGAAAAAAAAAGTTATGGGCTCCGGATGCGTTTAACTTTGTGTGTAGCACGTTTTATGCGATTCAGAGGGTCTACCCCCTGCGTGTATAAATCTAGCCGTTACCCACTGCCCTCTTTCTATAAAAGGCTCTCTTCACCATGTCACTCTTGCAGGTAATAATATCGCTTGACCGTGTCAATGAGCAGCAGTTTATCGTTGGTTCACAATGATTACCTGCATAACTTGTTGCTAAAAGAGGGCAACCTGTGCTCTCAACAACCTATTATCCTACCTGAGGTAATTATTTTTTGTTTATCAGTTAGCTTCCATTCTATAATATATATATATTCCTTCAGGGGAATCGACTTGTGACACCCGCAATAAGAACGTTTCTCGTAAGATGGATACGGAAACAAGGAAAACAACTCGACGCAACCGTCGATATCTTGGGAGCTGCCATTGTCATTTTTGACCACGTTATCTCCAGGGTCTGCGTGCCAATCAAATACGCCAACTGTCTTGCGTTAACGACGCTTTATCTCGGTTTCAAACTTTTGGACGACGAAATTGGAGGCCTTACGATTCCTGAAATCTGCCAACAATGCGGAGTAACATACTCAGCAGCTGAGATACTGCGTATGGAACGACAGATTCTTGTTCACCTCAACTGGGACCTGTTCTTGCCTTCCATCGAACGATTTACGTACGCTATTCTTAAGAAACTCGGAAATCCTCCTATTGACCATGGACTTCTCCATGAAAGAATCGAATCTATTTACTCCAACTGGTACATGGTTTCTACCTACCGGCCTTCACATCTGGCTTTTTCACTTTTGTTTTTGATGTTCGAAAGCGAAGAACCACTCGAAGACATGATCAAAATATTTCGAGTAAGTATTGCGCAACCATAGAAAATATTTATCAAGTTTAATTTAGCTTAAAGAAAATGAAATTTACTTCTGTGCATCTCAGATGGACGATCTCTTCAACAGCGATTCGGATAAAGAAAACTGATGTTTCAGTGACTGCGGGCAAGTCGGAAAAAATGTTGTTGAATAAATTGTATATCCGATGATTGTTGAATGAAAAAATACAAACACGGTTAATTTTTGTTTTGTACTTAACAATAAGTACTGGGTAACGTTTATAACCCTCAATAAAAAATCACATATAAAGCATACATAAATATAACTAAAAAGGTGTCCAATCATATAAGCAAAAATCTGAATTTAGGTGTGTTACTTTTTGTTCCATTTCCATTTTGGTTTTTGGCACAGCTGCCAGAGACCCTCAACAATAGCATTCAATAAAGTCTACAGACAGCGACGAGGGGAAGAATAAATTACGATTAAATCGAATCGAGAAATTAACGTCTACGTGTACATCATTTTTGCCTCCTAACATCTGATCTAATGATAACTAACCACTGAGTAACGGTGCAATAAATAAATAAAATAATTAATTGACAAAATAAGATAAATAAAAGAAAATAAAGCACACAGATCCAATATTGTAAAAAAAGACAATTTCAATGTCGTCGACACCGATGTGTAAAGAAATTAAACAACCTTGAGCATCACGTTGTACGTGTTTGAACTCACAACTGAGCGTTTAGCTGAATCAACTGCTGCTTGAGCATAAAGCAAAGATGATCTGCTTCGCAGAATGAATTTGTGGAGTTGAAAGAAAATAAATGTCAAAAAATCGACAATACTAAATTGTCGATTTTTTGTCGACCCGAGTTCAGAGCATAAAAATTGTAGTCGGTCCGGGCCGGAGAGGGGTAAAATTCAAAATTTTCCAATGCAGATCCGGTTTCAGGTAGCCGGAAATTTTTGGTTCTTGGCAACATTGCTCATGGAAAGGGAACGCGACGTGCAGTACAAATGATCTAGTCTTACCACTTTCGTTCAATAGAAAAAATCTGGCTGACAAACAATCTTGATTAAAAAAACATTTTTTTTAGCATAAAGGTTAAATTTAACTTCAATATTTTAAACGCAAAATTGCGGAAAAAATAAGGTAATGAATCCTGTATTTCTGAATTTTTGCCGTTTTTTTTCGCATTCTGGATTTTATGTACTTTGTATACTCCCATTATAATGTTGTAAGTTGTCAGTGAAGGTTGTGATTTGTGGGACTAATTATAACAACTGCTTTCAATCCAAAAAATTGTGTTCGTTAATACATGATTTCCCCTGAAATATCTTGCTTATTGTTGCATGAAGTATGCTCACTCATCCTCTGCAAGGGAAGGGATGAAATTTAGCTTAGGTTGAGATTTAGCTTAGGCACCACATTTTCCAACTGCCAAATTTTATACTAAATTTTTTAATAACTTTCTAGGTTACTTTTCAAGTGAAGCGGAAATGCACGAATAATATTGCACCCTTTTGATTATTATTTTTTTTAATATCGGAGGCTTAAACGAAGACAGTTGACACAATTTAATTGTTTGCGTGACAGTAAAAAACACTGATCGGCACAAATGTGATACCAAAATGCTTCAAAAATGAATACAATTTTTATTCTAATTAACAAGTTTATTATGCCAATTAAAAACTGAAAACTGAAGACTGCACATTAAAATGAGGTTAAGTAGTGAAAAAGCCCGGAGTGCATATTAAAATAGTGAGTTCGTTCATATACGCTCACTTAGCCATGTCTCGCCCCGAAAATAGGCCAAGCTTTGTTCAACAAACGATTACGCATTTTTCATGTTGGCCCGCTTATGCTTCGTGCTGCTTTATAATTTCCTATCGTGGGGTATATGTGTGGATGAATAATCCTGCCAATTTCGGGTTTTTCCTCTTTTCCGGTGTGCTTTACTATATCGATCTTTTTAGGATGAAAAGGTTGTGGTCAGTATTTTTTGTTGCCTTTATTATTGCTACGGGTCTGCTTGTTCACGCACACAATGATGACGAAGAATTAGACGATAGTGAATTCGATCACGACGTTAATGTGAGTTTGTTTTGTAGCTATGACGGCGAGCTTTATCTTGTTGGCGTTTCAGGAAGTAGTCCGGCCGTTGTTTACTGTTCCTACAATCGAACAGGACGAAGCCTACTTTGTCGAGTGGTTCGCGAACACCGGCGTCATCGGCAAGACCTGGCATAAGTCGTCTGCCAAGAAGGAAGGTGTCAACGAGGAAATTGCCAAGTATAACGGAGAATGGAGCATTCGGACGCCTTCCAAGGTGATCGTTGAGAACGATTTCGGCCTTGTGGTTGAGACTCGTGCTCGTCACCATGCTATAGCATCCAGCCTGACCAAGCCATTTGTTTTCGACGGCAAACCACTTATCGTTCAGTACGAAGTCAAATACGAAAATGGCCAGGAGTGTGGTGGTGGTTACGTCAAACTGCTTTCCAAGGGAGCGGAAAAAGCGATCTCTACGTTCAACGACAAAACAAAGTATTCTATCATGTTCGGTCCCGATAAGTGTGGCCAAAATGCCAGAGTGCATTTCATCGTTAACATCAAGAATCCCATCAATGGCACAATCGGTGTATGTTTTTACGTTATTTTTTGCAAATTTTATATAAACTGTTTTTTTCAGGAACATCAAGCCAAGGAAACGAGCCAGGCCCTTGCGTCATTTTTCGAAGACAAAAAGACGCATCTTTATACCCTCAAGATCACTTCGGACAACACTTACACAGTCTACGTCGATAATTCAGTAATTGTTTCTGGCAATCTGCTCACGGACATGAATCCTCCTATTGAGCCACCTGTGGAAATCGTTGATCCGACGGATGAAAAGCCCGCCGACTGGGATGAACGTGAACAAATCCAGGACCCGGATGCCACAAAGCCCGAAGATTGGGATGAAACTCAGCCTCAACAAATCATTGATCAGAACGCTGTGAAGCCTGCGGATTGGCTCGAAGACGAAGAAGCGCTGATACCTGATTCTGAAGCCAAGAAACCCGAAGACTGGGACACCGAGATGGACGGCGAATGGGAGCCCCCCCTTAAGGCTAACCCGGCTTGTGCTTCGGTGAGCGGCTGTGGCAAGTGGACTGCACCACTGATTGCCAATCCTCTGTACCGAGGCAAATGGTCGCCTCCTCTGATTAAGAATCCTGATTACAAGGGCAAGTGGACGCCGAAGCTTATTGCCAATCCCAATCACTACAAGCCAAACCCATATACCCAACTCGAGTCCATCACAGCCATCGGTTTTGAGCTTTGGACGATGAGTGACGGCATTATCTTTGACAATATCATTATTGCCGACGACGAAAATGTTGTTCATCGATTTGCTGCCGAAACATTTACCATCAAGAAGACGACCGAAGATGCTCTTACAGCGTCGTCAAGCTCAATCAAAAACATGTTCCAAGGTCTCATCGATGCCACTGAAGAGAAGCCTTGGCTCTGGGCAGTATATGTCCTCACTCTTCTTATCCCCACTGTTCTTATTTCTGTTCTCTGTTTCGGTCGTAAAACCACGGCGGTCAAGGAAAAAATTGACATTCCCGTCGATGACTTTCTGGATGGCGACGAGAACGACGAACAACCCGACGACGACGAAGCTGCTGACAATGAGCCTGCTCAGGACGATGTCTTAACTGAGTCTGGTGGTGAAAAGAGTGCCAATGGCTCTGCTGCGGGTTCTGCTGTTTCTTCGGCTTCGAATTCTCCTGGACGGGTATGTTGTTTTTATTTATTTACAAAAAGCCGACGGTCATGTGTTATCGGATTACTTACTTTTTCCTGGCTCGTTGAATTATTGATGAATCATGTTTTTGCTTTCAGCATGTTCGACAGCGTCCCCGCAAGGATTAATACCTATTCAACTAAGCTATTACCATTTACTGTCGTAGTACTTCTCGTATGCACACTTCCTATAACTCCGAAAACAGTCTCTTATCGTTAGCGCTTCCCGTTTTGTTGTTTTTGTACCCTAAATTTTGTCGAGTTTGTGTTGTTTGTTTTTATGCTTTTTTTTAATTAAATCTACGAATTTTGAACTGTGTTGTTACCGTTAATGCAACAGAAAAAAGTACTGTACAGTGTTAATTGAAAAGAGTTGCCAGGAAAATTCCTACTACGATCTACAACGCACCCATTGTGGCCGATCACCCGCGAAATGCATGTTTAGCTTGAGGAAACCGAGAACAATGTTCAGCGCTTCGAGCAGTGTGCCATCATGCACCTGAATTTACTTCGGCACGTTTTACGCGTTGAAAGTTTGAACAATGAGAAAGGGGAGAAGGAAGTGCAAAAATCAGCTTTTATGTTTGTCACACTTAAACTTGAGCGCCTAATACTTACATGAAAAGTATGGATTGCAAACCATTGTTGCTTAAAGTTAACAAAAGCGCTTTTTTGTTACATAATAAATTTTTTTGGTGAAAAAGTAACATTTTTGTGCTTGTTAATTTTTTTTTATCTTCTGTTGGCTAATGCAGAAACCTAATATCTGAAATGATTTGCAATTAATGAGAAAACGCAGTAAAAAATTATTGAAAAGAATGTCGTTCAATTATTTCATACACATTTTTAAGTTTTAAAAACTAAAACTTACTATTCAGGTTGACTAGAAACTTGTTTCAGAATTTGTTCCAAGACCACAAAAAGTCTGCAGTTTTTTACAGTAATTAGCGTCGCTGATTTTTCTTCTCTCTGCACATGTTTGTTGCCCGTCTTTTGGTGCGCGTGCCAAGCAAAGTTATCAGTAGACAAACGAACTGATATGATTGTGTGCAACAAGCATAGTCCCTCTGACCTCTAAAGGCATCAGTTGCGTTTGATCATTGTTTTGTTTTTTACAAAAATTATTTCAAAACACAGTTTTTTTTGTTAGAATTGTCGGTTATTTTTGCTTTTCTCGTTGTATCGATCGCAGCATGTTTCGGGAATTCAATTTTTTTATCAGCATATTTGGGCATTTTATTGTTGATTTGGCAGCGAGAAAAAATTCGTTATCAGACTATCAGACGAACTCAGATATGACCTTGCCGCAAACAACATCTCTCTGTTCTTATTGGTCATCAGATGCACCTGTTGTTTTGTGATGTTGTTTGCAACTTTTTTCTTTTTATCAGTGTCTCCATGTTTTTATTGAATTTTGACGGATCAGAATAATTTTTTGTTGCACACATGCATTGATCTCCGACGGATACCATCGATATGCCTATTTATTGTCGATTTTTGGCATGTCAGGGAATTAATTTTTCTGTTATCAGCCATTTGGAGCATTTTATCAGTTGGGCGTCGCTGTTTTTTCTTCTCTCTGCACATGTTTGTTGCCCGTCTTTTGGTGCGCGTGCCAAGCAAAGTTATCAGTAGACAAACGAACTGATATGATTGTGTGCAACAAGCATAGTCACTCTGACCTCTAAGGGCATCAGTTGCGTTTGATCATTGTTTTGTTTTTTACAAAAATGATTTTAGGCCACTCGCGTGCACGCCGATTTGCCGCAATTTGAACCAGTTTCGTGCACGTTTACCCGTTTTTCCGTATGTTTTTTTTATTTGCAGCGAATTGGAATTATTTTTTGTTACCTATGAGCAGTGGTCCACGGTCGAGACTGTCGATATGCCCGTTTATTGTTAATTGTGCCGAGTTTTTGGCATGCATGATCCATGTAAAAGCCAAGAAAGGTTATTTTCCTGCGTTTTTTTTAATCGAACCCAATTTCAAACCCTGTTTGACATGTCTAATTATTTTTATCATTTTCAGCTTAAGCAATTGTTTATAATGACTTCACTGATCCTTTTTTTGCTTCCGTTTTTTGTAATCGTGTTTTTTGTTTCTGCGTGCACGTTGTTTTTATATATTTTTTCATTTTTCATACGTTTTTATGAACTATGAAAATATGAAAACAACTTTGACGACTCGACTCCGCCGACGTCTGGTCTGCTTCTTGACCCAGTTTGCGGTTTCCTCGGCGTCGCACACTGCGAACTTGGGTATCCAACACGGAATGCATGGCTGAGTATTCCGCGTCTACGCATGCGGACCCGCCTGGATCTTGGAGGATGGCCGCAGAGGCGAGTGCTGCGGACGTGAGGCCCGCGGTCCTTTCGTGGGGCCCGGGAGTTACGGGAACTTGGTTTTGGCGGTAGTTTTGGTTTTATAGGGCAGTCTGGGATTTTATGATGGTATGGGAGAATTTTACGAGACACGGGGATGAGCTGGATACCGCCAAGACGGGTTGTCGTTAACCATATGCCAAGAGGCCCCCTTTGGGGGGTCGACGCCAGTGCCGAACCCGGAATTCACGTTGAAGGGTGACTTCGATATGCCTGATGGGGAAGAAGACAAAAGCCCAGCAGGACAGGTGAGTTGGCTTGATTTGAGCAACCGGTGTTTAACTTTTTTTTTCACTTGCAGAGTTCTCCGACTCTTGTCCGCTGCACA
This sequence comes from Turbatrix aceti, assembly GCA_963969345.1. NCBI lineage: Eukaryota > Metazoa > Nematoda > Chromadorea > Rhabditida > Panagrolaimidae > Turbatrix > Turbatrix aceti. The sequence goes on along the minus strand of OZ017770.1, from coordinate 765,055 downwards.
TGCCACGGCCACTCAGGAGTCAGGTAATGTCGGGATCCTGTCTGTGCGGTTTGATCGCCGTCGCTGCCGATAGGATCCCAAAATTTGATTGCTATTGTTGCATGTATAAACTATTATGGGGGGGGGGGGCAAAATTAATTTTACGGTCTAATTATTGTGAATTAGAATTCGTGGATAGTTTTTCGACTTCGAATTTGCCGTAGTACTTGGATTTATTAGTGTTGCCGTTAGTTTGGTGCTGGCTCGTGTGATTGTGCCTGAAGGGATAGTTTTGTGTGTGGCGCTCTTTCGGACCTGGCGGTGTGGCAAACGACATTATTAGCGAGTATGCTGTACGCTAGATACCTTGGACGCGCGGAATGGATTCGGGGAATGCTTACGTAAGGACAATGGAGCTTAATTGTCAGGTGACGGCCAGTGCGTGTATTCAGGAGCAATGCTAGGGGTTTGGCGCTGCCTTATATAAGCATTTTGTGCGATTTTTTGTTGTATGGATGACAGAAGAGTCTAGACTTTTGAAGGTACGTAGACGTAGCGCTAAAGGTGTGATGCTTACATTAGATCCCTGTCTGAGTCTATCGGCGGGGGTGGGTGCAAGGTGTCAGAGTCAAAGGTCGGTATGCGTGACGCTGTAGGATACTCTGTAGGGTAGGGTGGCGCTCTTTCGGACCTGGCGGTGTGGCAAGCGACATTATTAGCGAGTATGCCGTATGCTGGTTACCTCGGACGCGCGGATTGCTTAGGTGTGAGTGAATAGGGTTTTTGTCAGTGGTGTGACGCTGTAGGGTACTCCTCCTGCACTCATTAGCCGCATTTTCGTTATGGACATTGGAGCTTCATAGTTATGTCGCGGCCAGTGCGTGTATTTAGGAGCATTGCTAGGGATATGGCGCTGCCTAGTATTGGAAGCATTGCTAGGGATATGGCGCTGCCTAGTATTGGAAGCACTTAGTGTGATTTTTTTGTTATATAGATGACGGAAGAGAACGTAGTGCTGTTTGACGTAGCGCTAAAGGTATCAGAGTCAAAGGTCGGTGTGAGTGACGCTGTAGGGTACTCCTCCTGCAGTCATTGGCCGCGTTTTCGTTAAGCAACTGGTTCCGTGCTAAAGGTGTAATGCTTAGATCCTTCTCTGGTGCTTCTTTGGTGCTGAGTCTCTTGGCGAGATTAGTTGGAGGGGTGGGGGGGCAGCGTATCAGAATCCTAGGTCTTGGATGTAAGACACCTTTTTACTGTGCTAGACCTTTGATCGGACGGGTGTGTAGATTGACGTGTTGTAGTCTGTCTCCGTGTAGAAAGCACTAGCCATCTGTCTCCCCTTATACCTGGTTACGTCTGTGGACGACACTGTTCCACGCACACTATGTACTTGATCAATTATCTGATGGCTTTATTTGGAAGTAAATAGAACAAAAATCCTTAGATTATAGAGACATGGAATTAGATTATATCAGAGTAAGCTATTGTCCGTAGTGGTGATGGTGGGGAGCAAAATATATCATTTGTCGATAGTGCGGCCATGTACAAAGACCTCGTTGCATGTTTTGTAGATATCGTGGTACTGAGGGTGAATACTAGGGGCTGTTTATCCGGTGGCTGAGGAAGAGTACCCAACAGCGTAACCAGCGTCGTCTAAGATACAGAACATTTACATTTAGCACCGGAGTTTTAAGGAGTAACAGATCGAACCGTCTATCACCGGTCAAAATCCAACGTCCCTTAAAGAGACTCAGCACCAAAGAAGTACCAGAGAAGGATCTAAGCATTACACCTTTAGCACGGAACCAGTTGCTTAACGAAAACGCGGCCAATGATTGCAGGAGGAGTACCCTACAGCGTCACTCACACCGACCTTTGACTCTGATACCTTTAGCGCTACGTCAAACAGCACTACGTTCTCTTCCGTCATCTATATAACAAAAAAATCACACTAAGTGCTTCCAATACTAGGCAGCGCCATATCCCAGCAATGCTGCCAATACTAGGCAGCGCCATCCCTAGCAATGCTCCTAAATACACGCACTGGCCGCGACATAACTATGAAGCTCCAATGTCCATAACGAAAATGCGGCTAATGAGTGCAGGAGGAGTACCCTACAGCGTCACACCACTGACAAAAACCCTATTCACTCACACCTAAGCAATCCGCGCGTCCGAGGTAACCAGCATACGGCATACTCGCTAATAATGTCGCTTGCCACACCGCCAGGTCCGAAAGAGCGCCACCCTACCCTACAGAGTATCCTACAGCGTCACGCACACCGACCTTTGACTCTGACACCTTGCACCCACCCCCGCCGATAGACTCAGACAGGGATCTAATGTAAGCATCACACCTTTAGCGCTACGTCTACGTACCTTCAAAAGTCTAGACTCTTCTGTCATCCATACAACAAAAAATCGCACAAAATGCTTATATAAGGCAGCGCCAAACCCCTAGCATTGCTCCTGAATACACGCACTGGCCGTCACCTGACAATTAAGCTCCATTGTCCTTACGTAAGCATTCCCCGAATCCATTCCGCGCGTCCAAGGTATCTAGCGTACAGCATACTCGCTAATAATGTCGTTTGCCACACCGCCAGGTCCGAAAGAGCGCCACACACAAAACTATCCCTTCAGGCACAATCACACGAGCCAGCACCAAACTAACGGCAACACTAATAAATCCAAGTACTACGGCAAATTCGAAGTCGAAAAACTATCCACGAATTCTAATTCACAATAATTAGACCGTAAAATTAATTTTGCCCCCCCCCCCCATAATAGTTTATACATGCAACAATAGCAATCAAATTTTGGGATCCTATCGGCAGCGACGGCGATCAAACCGCACAGACAGGATCCCGACATTACCTGACTCCTGAGTGGCCGTGGCATGTGCAGCGGACAAGAGTCGGAGAACTCTGCAAGTGAAAAAAAAAGTTAAACACCGGTTGCTCAAATCAAGCCAACTCACCTGTCCTGCTGGGCTTTTGTCTTCTTCCCCATCAGGCATATCGAAGTCACCCTTCAACGTGAATTCCGGGTTCGGCACTGGCGTCGACCCCCCAAAGGGGGCCTCTTGGCATATGGTTAACGACAACCCGTCTTGGCGGTATCCAGCTCATCCCCGTGTCTCGTAAAATTCTCCCATACCATCATAAAATCCCAGACTGCCCTATAAAACCAAAACTACCGCCAAAACCAAGTTCCCGTAACTCCCGGGCCCCACGAAAGGACCGCGGGCCTCACGTCCGCAGCACTCGCCTCTGCGGCCATCCTCCAAGATCCAGGCGGGTCCGCATGCGTAGACGCGGAATACTCAGCCATGCATTCCGTGTTGGATACCCAAGTTCGCAGTGTGCGACGCCGAGGAAACCGCAAACTGGGTCAAGAAGCAGACCAGACGTCGGCGGAGTCGAGTCGTCAAAGTTGTTTTCATATTTTCATAGTTCATAAAAACGTATGAAAAATGAAAAAATATATAAAAACAACGTGCACGCAGAAACAAAAAACACGATTACAAAAAACGGAAGCAAAAAAAGGATCAGTGAAGTCATTATAAACAATTGCTTAAGCTGAAAATGATAAAAATAATTAGACATGTCAAACAGGGTTTGAAATTGGGTTCGATTAAAAAAAACGCAGGAAAATAACCTTTCTTGGCTTTTACATGGATCATGCATGCCAAAAACTCGGCACAATTAACAATAAACGGGCATATCGACAGTCTCGACCGTGGACCACTGCTCATAGGTAACAAAAAATAATTCCAATTCGCTGCAAATAAAAAAAACATACGGAAAAACGGGTAAACGTGCACGAAACTGGTTCAAATTGCGGCAAATCGGCGTGCACGCGAGTGGCCTAAAATCATTTTTGTAAAAAACAAAACAATGATCAAACGCAACTGATGCCCTTAGAGGTCAGAGTGACTATGCTTGTTGCACACAATCATATCAGTTCGTTTGTCTACTGATAACTTTGCTTGGCACGCGCACCAAAAGACGGGCAACAAACATGTGCAGAGAGAAGAAAAAACAGCGACGCCCAACTGATAAAATGCTCCAAATGGCTGATAACAGAAAAATTAATTCCCTGACATGCCAAAAATCGACAATAAATAGGCATATCGATGGTATCCGTCGGAGATCAATGCATGTGTGCAACAAAAAATTATTCTGATCCGTCAAAATTCAATAAAAACATGGAGACACTGATAAAAAGAAAAAAGTTGCAAACAACATCACAAAACAACAGGTGCATCTGATGACCAATAAGAACAGAGAGATGTTGTTTGCGGCAAGGTCATATCTGAGTTCGTCTGATAGTCTGATAACGAATTTTTTCTCGCTGCCAAATCAACAATAAAATGCCCAAATATGCTGATAAAAAAATTGAATTCCCGAAACATGCTGCGATCGATACAACGAGAAAAGCAAAAATAACCGACAATTCTAACAAAAAAAACTGTGTTTTGAAATAATTTTTGTAAAAAACAAAACAATGATCAAACGCAACTGATGCCTTTAGAGGTCAGAGGGACTATGCTTGTTGCACACAATCATATCAGTTCGTTTGTCTACTGATAACTTTGCTTGGCACGCGCACCAAAAGACGGGCAACAAACATGTGCAGAGAGAAGAAAAATCAGCGACGCTAATTACTGTAAAAAACTGCAGACTTTTTGTGGTCTTGGAACAAATTTGTGTGACACAATTTCGATTTTCCTGTTTTTGGATGCTTTTTCAACAAAAATCGGATAAAAATAGTGCCCACGTTATTCAGAATATTTTTTTATCATTATTCATTATCATTTCTCAAAATAGTCCATCAACATTTCAGGGCATTCTCGTTCTTTGTCATCTGCAGCGAAGCAAAAAACCCCTGAAGAGTGAGGAAGCCCTGCATTAAATGATGAACTGTACAGTAAACCAAATCTCGGTCTCATTTTAGACCTTGATGTTGACAAACGATTTATGCATATTATGTTTATTAAGAAATATCACCCGATGAGGAGTTAACGATACGGCCTGATAAGCACAAAAAGCCCCTCGTATGTATCAATAAAAGAACAATAAGTATAGGTGACGAACAAAAAATAGGATGTATCAACATGAGACAAAAGCCGTAAACATGTTACATGCTTGCGCTACCTAATTTTATGCAGGGGTTCTGTATTTTTTGTGGTAAAAAAGAACGTCGTACAGATTATGGTTGAAAAAAGAGTTCATCGATAGACGTCAATGTATCAAAAACGTTGACCGGAATTTTGTGTCTGTGTATGCGTTTGATGTGAGCTTTGTTTTTGTTTGTTTTTTCACATATGAAGTGTGGCACTGTATCGAACATGATTTGCTGGACTGCGCCATTGTGAGGGGCGATATTTGATGAGAAATTGTCCGGATGCGCTGTATGGATTGGTCATTGCGTAGTAAAACCATGCAGCAAAGCAGATTGAAAATACCATGATAAGGAAAAGCAGAGTCTTAAGTGGACTGCTTGAATGCTCAACCTTTTCTATCAATGTGCTTTGTGCTGAAACGCAACAAGTAAAATGTTATCTTTTATGAAATTTGTAACTAACCTTTTGCTTTGCTTACAGTAACTACCTGTATTCTAGGTGTTGACGTCGGCTTTGTCGTTGAGACTTGTGTTGTGAGGGGAGACGCCGTTGAAGCAGCTGCGGTAATGTTTTTCTCGCAAAATCCTTCCTTGCGACTGCAGGTAGATTCGTACCACTGCTGACGTCGCCGGTGAAGCCTTAAAGTTAAAAATGAAAACATGCGTCACAGCGACGCAAACACTCACCCCTGATCATCAGAGCAGAAACCGTTCCCTTCACCGTCAGCACACCAAGTGCAGTTAAAGTTTTCCAATTTAGCGACATTGCAGCTGCTACAGCTGTTAAATTGTTGGCACACTAAAAAATTGTTTAACATAATGAAATTGAATCCGCAAAATATTAAACGTACTTGGCAAGGGATCAAATAAGACGATGGTTTTTGACTGAACGTATTGATATGGGACTTCGATACGATGATACTCGTGAATTACACGTTTCTTCTCTATAACGACAAGCTTGCTTAATGACTTTCATCGTGACCAACGTACCAAAATCGTTAATTTTGTGATCAAAAATGTATGCATCACTAATGCCGGTTTTCATCGGGTGATGCATGCGGCTAATGTTGCTGACAGGAATGGGAATCTGCAACGAGGTTTTATAGAAAAAATATTAAATCCTCAAAATGTCATACCTGGTCATAAACAAACCAAATACTTCCATTTTTGTGTAATGTCGTTTGGAAGGTGAATTCACCTGCTGTAAAGTAATAAACCTTCATTTGTTGTTTGAAAAGACCAAAAAGCATACCATTAAAGTTATCACGCAGTCGAACATTTGTCCACTCAACGATGAATTTAGTTCCATCGTCGCCAAATCTTATCGTTGAATTTTCACTCTTTGTGTCAAAATTTGCCATCAAAGGAGCGATGTATTGTGTCGCAGCTAGCCAAGTGTGAGTCGGATCACCGACATAAATAAAACCACCCGTAGCCAACGTTATATTTGACAACTGATGGCCATAAAATGTAAAATCAAATCTTAATGAAAAGCTTGCAGCTTTTCGGTAAGCTTCTTTCAAGTGCTCATGCTTTGAGTTTCCGGTAACATTACTATCTTTGAGCCATGACGTGAGGTCTTTAAAGTAGACAGCAAATTCATCGTTTGAGACATTTTTGATTCGTTGTTCATAATATTTAAGAGAACTCGTAACCGTTGAGTTTTCTTCATTTTCCTCATCATCTACTTCAAACATGAAGGGAATGGTTGGAGTCCAATCATCGTCTACGTCCCGTTTCTGCCTTAATGACTGTCGGTCCTCATTGTTGTTTACTGAAATTATTTTTTATAAAATACAATCGCATGGGATTAAAAAAAGTAATTCACCTGAATACGAAAAAAAATCTGAAGCTTGTACGGAAATGACGGCTACAATGATAGTCGGAAATAAATACCTAGACAGCATGGCTGAAAGCGATGACAGGTAAATTATCAAATGAATAACCGAGCAACGCCGTTGAGACAGACAAATGGATGACTAAATCGACATCATTATTCATCCCAAGGCAATAAAACAAAAAATCTAGCAAGGTAAAACACGTAAAAGCTACTGGATGATATCAGTTTTATAACCCGTCACATAAACACTCGACGTACTTGTGGCTTAAAAAATGGTTAAAAAATAGAAAACAAAGTATAGAAAAAAGAGGAGTCGAGTGTAATGCGCGTATGAGATGCACTGACACCTGCTCAATTATACTTCACTAAGAGGATTGTTGCGTTGTACTGGAACGCTACCTAAGAAGCAAGACAATAGCTATAGCTAAAATTGATCGCCGTCATAAAATAATAAACAGGTGCGCACAAACTTTATATAATTATTTGGGAAAAATCCAACTACATCGATTACGAATAATACACGAGTTATAAACACGACGACATGTAAAAGAACGCTGAAACTGTCACGCTGTTAACGGATTTTTTTAAACACCAGATTCCGTATATACGTACATTTGTAAAGATTTTCAACAGGTTTTGAAAAAATAAATCAGTGGCATTGACAAGAAAGCATGTTTCGAAAACTATTTAACGTAAAAAGCAAACAAATAAAAAGAGTTTCCTTGGACATTTTCTTACAACTACTCAAAGAAGGCGGATGCATGCCGGGCACTATTGTCATTGTAGTTGTCGTTGTCTTCCTTACTGGCCTTTGCGATTTTCGTCGCGCTAAAAACGCACGATGGATGGGGCTGAATTGTTGTTCACACTCAGCAGGATTTGCGCTGCGCAAGCTGACTTTCCTTTTACAAATTGTGCTGTCCTCTACAGCCAACTGCTGCTGCATGAGGCAAGCGGGTAAAACATGTCGGTCAGTAACATCATATACTACCCGCCTTGTAGTAACGTAGTTAAAATTTAATTTTCGACAACGAAATTCGTAATTTTCTATATGAAAGACACTGAGTATAGCCAATTATTTTGTTAGTGTCATATACCCTTGACACTGGTGCGCACCACACAAACTGCAGATGGAAAAGAAAAAACAGGCGCCTGGTTTGTTTGTCCCGCTATTTTTTTTGGCCAGACGTTCGTTCTCGGCAAATACCCACCCTATTTATCAACACTGATGTCAAAATTGTGTTTGTTTTTTTAACGCCTGCTGCCAACGAATCAACAATTGTTCAGGAAATCAGAAATGGATGTATTCTTGTAATTTTTTCTGTACACATACCAGACAAGAATTAAGTTTAACACAAAACCAGAAGTTTCACGATAGTTTATAAATAAAAATAGGTTTTTAAATTGACAATGAGACGTTTGCATTTTTCGAACAGAATGCTACGTTCTATTTATTTAAAAAATTATCCTTTTTCTGTTTCAATACAAAACGGCGGCACGCTAAAACTTTGTCAGCATGCCGATCAACTTCTAGCAGATATTAAGGAAAATTAAATCCGTGTGTTGGAAACACTCTTTTTTCGTTTGCAAAAAAAGCGAAAAAGGGTTTTTCCGCTACACCAGAAACCGGCAAAGCGAAAGCGCGCGTAATTCGTCAACTTGCCGCACCTGAAACACACAGACTAGCAGCTTTTTTTGCAGACATTCGTGGAGTCTGTCGCCTACACAACTGGGTTTGCATTAGCGAAAAGACATAGCCTAACACAAAAAGTAAAAAAATATCACGCATACAGAAAATAAAAATTTCACGAAATGCCACCTGCATGCACGCATACGCATGGAATTTGTAATATTTTTGCAGCAGACATGGCCTTTAATGCAAACTGTTCGGATAGTATGTCACACATCCTTACCAGACATTTGTTTGACAGAAAGGCTCTATAAATCTTAACTATTTTTATAGTCAATACATCTGGCCGTAATCCTCCCTCAAATGTTTATTTATTTGACTTGTAAGAGCCAGTGCCAAAGCTCATAATTAGTAAGAATGAACCGAATGGTGAGATGAATCAGACTTTGACAGGACCTTTTGACCGACCGCTAAAGCAACTCGAGACCAAGCTTGCAAGACTGGTCTCGCTTGAAAGAGCACTGTAATCAATGTATCGTATCCGCGCAAGATCCTTTGGAGCGTAGGCGCCGTGATAAAGATCATGACTGCCTCGCTTGCGTTGACCATACTTTTGCTGCAGCATGTATGCTACCCGAGTAAGGTCTGGCACACGCACCATGCGTCCGCCGACATTGACGAGCGCATACCGAGCGTCCTTGATAGCTCTGCCAAAGTAATGAATCTTTCGGATGTATTGAATACCGACGAGATCGATGCACATTGTACTAAAGATAGACACGTAATACGTATGGTTGACATAATAGAGTAGACTTACGTAATTGCTAGTCCAATAATAATGTAAAACAAATCAAAGATGAAAAACTGTTGCTTTACCGGAACTATGTCACCAAAGCCGACCTGTAATTGTATTTTTCACATTACTAGAATTAACAGCGGATTTATGCTCACAGTGGTCATTGTAATAAAAGAAAAATAAAAGCCTTCAAAGAAATCCCATTGCTCCCATGTTCCGAGTAACACGGCACCTATTGCCATGTAGCCTAATAGAATTATAGCAATAAGTGATGTGGGAATGGATACGTCCAGCTGAAAATATGTTTTTTCAAAATTAAAATCATGGCAAAAGGACAAACATTAATGAAAACTTCTTTGTTTTCGCTTTTGATGTCGTTGTCAATTTCTAGATTTTCTGTAGATATGCTCTTTGATTTGCAAGGTGTTTTCATGTTTGCGTACAGTCCGTACAGCCATACAATGTTTTCGGAGAGAAATTTGCCAATATCAGCAACTGTTATGAGAATTAAAGGAACTCCCAGCAATGCGTAAAAGATGCAAAACATTCGACCTTTAAATGTCACAGGTACCAAATTGCCGTACCCAATAGTCGTGAGTAACGTTGTAGTGTAAAAAATAGCCGTTGTCATTGTCCAGCAAAAATCGATTTGATTTGTGGGATTCTTCAAATGTGCTACAAACAAGAAGTGAGTGTCAAATGCCTCAAAAAGTAGCTTAGATGAGTTATCGACATGTTCGTAGACCGTGACTTCAAATTGTTCTGAAATTTTTTTTGTCCGAAAAAATGTCAAAAACTACATTTTACTAACCTTTTGATGTAGCGTTGTCTATGACCATTTCCCACATATGACGCAACATTTTATTCCTACTTTCTTCGATTCGATTCAAACACTCGGTTCTGACGTATACTTCATTAGGTCGTTCAAGGTGGTAGAAAACAAAAGCTCCTCCGATTATGTATACCAACGATAGAATAATGAGTCCAATGTGAGGTAAAATAATTCGGGCATACTTTTTCCATGTTGGCATGTCATTCATAATGATCTAAAAAATCAAACATAAAAAAATTATTGAGAGAGGCAATTTTTATTTGTTTTAAAAAATTGAACAAATTAAAGAATTGTATGACGAAGAGTGGCTTGCGAGGGACTCTATATTGTACGCAACAACATTATGCCTCCTTGTCAACAACTACCCATCCCGAAAGCGTCAGATAAACTGCATTACCTCTCAAAGTTACCACAATCCAGAAAACTTGTAAAAGATATGCCGGACAGAAAACGAAACACATACTCATCTGTTTTTTTTGTGATTTTCGATTAAAAAAATGACATTTATTAATGATAGTAAATTAATATTACCTTTTGATCAGGTGGAAAAATATTATGACCGCCAAACATTTCGATGTAGATAAAAACGGCGACACGATATTTTTTAAATAAAATGTATCTATGGTCGTTTGGAATTCAAATGCCAAAAAGAAACAATTTTGAACAATGCTATTTTGCCTTTTTTTACTATTTGAAATTTTGTCGGTCAGACAAAACATTACACAACTGATTAACGACAAGGCGCAGGGGGAATATTATTTTGTGAAAAGTTTTTTTCCTTGTTGTTAGTTGTGTCTAAAGGGACAATATAGGGTAATATTCTAAATATTATTTTTTAACTTTGAAACATGACTTTTTTGTAGCAGAGTATTAAAGTAGAAAAAAGATAAGGCATTGCTTTGTTTTGGGCGCTCTCTCGGGATTCATCGATTATCACGCTACTTTTGGCAAAATTTTGATAAACGGCAGCACTGACTTGTTGTTGATATGAGTTATACGCTCTAGACATTGTTTTTTACATCTCTTGGAATTCATAAAATGCGCTACGTGATTTAAAGAAAGGAAAAAAATAGAAAAAGCCACAACAAATTACCTGCTCATCTGGTAGTAATTGTTCCAAATCCCATGGATCATTATTGTTACGGACGTTAATAGACATGGCAACAGCACGATGATTAGTGATTAGGTAGATGAATGAGGTTGTGTGAAATTTAAAACATACAAAAAATATTGAAAGACAGAAATATGGCAACGTTTTACTGGCAGGTTTTATTCGCTTGGAGTAAGTTGGAAGCTACTAATACAACTGATGAGCCAATACTACAACAACTACGTTTAAACTGGGAGTCTAACTCAATTTAATGGCTTATTTGGCCGAAAAACACATAAAGTTTGTGAGGCGCGGGGACACTTTCAACGGTTATACTTTCTTTCCTTTTCAGCAGAGTTGTTCGATGCTCACCAAATTGCTCCTGCTCACTGCTCGCTCCTGCTCAGCTCACGAGCGCGAGCGGAGCGAGCGCGAAAAATTGGAGTGCTCAATGAGCATGAGCAGAGCGAGCACGAAAAATTGAATTGCTCAAAGAGCGTGAGCAGAGCGAGCAAGAGAAATTTTTAAAATGAGCACTGCTCACTATAAATTTAGTGCTACAAATACTAAAATACTGGTAATTTCGACCAAAAACACGATGTTGGGGGTATCTCCAAGGAGTATACGGTCTTTCTTTTAGTGAGGAACTGAATTTTGGCTCAAAATTCACTTTTTTTTGTGTGAGCCATGTTCGCTCATTGCTCGCTCTTGCTCAACTCACGAGCGTGAGCAGAGCAAGAGCAAAGGATCTGAGAATAAAAGAGCGCGAGCGGAGCGAGCGCGAAAATTTTAGGAACTCAAAGAGCATGAGCAGAGCGAGCACGGAAAATTGAATTGCTCAAAGAGCGCGAGCAGAGCGAGCACTGAAAATTGTCGAATTGAACAACTCTGCTTTTCAGGCCATCTGTAACCCCTTGACAACTTGCTACAAAATTAGCCTGCAGATGGATAATCATGGAAAATACGTCTACGAATAATGAAAAATTTGTTTTACTTTGATTTGTTCTGTTGAATGTGTTTTAACAATATGATGCAGTGGTCAAATCATATTCACATATGCAAGAAAAATCAGGCAAAGATGGCACTCAATGAAAAGAGTATTAAAACAAAGGCAGTTTTATTGTCTTAAAAATCAGGAATTTTGTTGCATATAATGTCATCAGTCTTCTGCTAATACTAGGCTTCCTTCCTACCAAAAGTTGTGTGATCTAATTTTAAAGTTAAAATACAATTCTTGCTAACTCTTTGTTTTCCCTTTGTTTTGCATTCATTTTATTTTAATTTAAGTTTCGTCATGTAGTGTTGCGTTATAGTGGTGGTGTCACAAAATGTAGAGTTTTTGTCAAGACAATTGCTTAAAGAAAAAATTTTGATGTGACAAAAATTATTACGTTGCTATTTAACTTTTTATCACTACAAAACACACTCTATATATATCATGCATCTTTTTGTATACATGCCCCCCTGATGGCAATTCGCAATTCATATAAACTTACGATGATTTTTCTGGGTTATGTTTGTTTTTATTGGATGCCCGATAAGAGACCAAGAATTTTAAACCCCTCCGCCAAAAGCATAGTGTTTTTTTTTAAATATTGTCATCGTAAAAATAACAATTAAAATTGTTTTTCCACAGTTTAGCAATAAATTTTACAGCGTGATACTGACTTTTCTGACAGTTTTTCCACAGTGAGTTGCATTTTTATTCGAACTTCTGACAGTCATGCCGTCAAAAATTGAAATGAGCTGACAAATATTTTGTGCCAAATCTGACTTTTTCACAACTGGTCCCACTCACTACTTACTATCGAACGGCCTATCGAAAGTGGTGTTACGCCACAGAAAAATGTTAGTATGTATTTTTATTTTTGCTCAATTTCATTAAATTTTTCATTCATTTTTTTACAATTTCCTTGTCTTCAAAAATGGAAGTAAGACCTGTTTTTTGTTCCGTTCAATGAAATAGCTATAAAAAATTAGATGGGTTCAATTGTCATAACGTACCATCTGTATCTTCTTATCCCCTCTTGGTTACAAACGAGATTCTTGTGTTTTGACATGCCATTAAGACATCACAAAGCATGCCGGCAGATATCAATACAAAAGTATTTTTTATCGGTTTTGGAAAATGAACGTTGTATTTTATAGTGGCCCGTCTCGCGAAAAAGAAGGAGAAGTTCCCCGTTGTGCCCCGCCGTGTTTCACAGTCCACTCTACCCTCTTGATAGTCTCGTGAGACCAATTATAGACAAAAGTTTTGCTTTTGACGCCACGACACATGAGGCAGATTCTCAGCTTCACCCCCTCCTTGACATGTGCAACCGTTGACTTTTTAGACAAGGAACTTTGAAATTTTTTTTCAAAATAGTAAATTCTTGGGTGCTGTTCATAACCAGCAAACAATAATACGGGCTCTTACAGTCGTTTTCAGGGTCGGGTATGTATTGCAATACCCTAAAGTAAGGCGAAAAGTTGAGACTTCGTTTTTTTCTTAACGACGATGGTGGTGCTTTTAACGGAAGGCAAAAATTTTGTGCGGCAAATACTTACGCTAGCTATTTGCCGTCTGCGAAAGATTGGGTGGACCCCCTAAAAAATGGATTTCTTTCTTCTCCCGTGTTTTTTTAAAACAACGGTATACTTATTTGCCTCCAAAGCTTTACTACACAATTTTCCATTATGTTTTCGTTCTTCCTTATGTGTACCGTAGTCCGTATATATTAAGTTCGCATTCTGCCAATTACTCGGTACAGGAATCACTCGTCAGCAGTTCCTGAAAACAACCCCTCACTGCGTTGCAATAGAGGGTTCATTTTTCATTCTATGCCAAAATTCTTAACTCTTGCGTACGGAGATTAGCTGTTTTGTGGCCCTCTTTTTTTCTGTGATCTGTGTTCACACATTTAGCTTACACTCCACTGCTTATTCCCACGACTCTTGCGTTACTCTGTGAACACGCATAAAACTTAAGGATGTCCATTTTGACGTATCTTAAATCTGCTTTCTACGTTTAGCAATGGATATGCGTGTTGGCTGCCAGTGCATAATTCTTTTTTTTGTTTCAAGTTTTTTTTAGAAAATATGCAGTTGGACAGATATGTGTAGACCCCTTTGACTTTCACTCCTGCTCTTTTGACATCATCACCATGAATCGCCGACTACGCCAGGCCTATTCTCGTCGTCAGTACGAACCGGTAGACAGCGATCCGACGATTGGTGAGGAGTCAGAACCCCTTTCCTCAGACGATGGCAACCGCCAGACACTCCTCACGCCAGGGTCGACGCGTGCAGCTTTTGACCCAATCGATTTGGAAGAAACTACGCGTTCGACATCGGCGATGCAAAGGAGAGATTCTGACTTTGCACTTGAGCAATATGAGATGGACGACAGGCTTGGCGAAATTCCAGTTTCGTTTAACAGAAGTCATCGAAGGGTTGTCATTTAATGTATTTACCAAACCTCATTTATTTGCTTGCTTTAGGAAGGTATGTTTAGTGCAGACAGTCGCACTGGCAGTTCGTGGGATGCCGATGAAATGATGGCGTCGAATCATACCGGAAAGGTTGGTGAAATTTAATTGTACTTTATCGTAATCGATTTGTTATAGCTCGGAGACTATGATAACGACAATGAAAAAGATTCTGAAGAAGAAGAGAGCGAGGAGTATGGCGTTAGAAAAGTTTGTCATTACTTTTTTTCTAGAATGAACATTTGCATGTAATCAGTTTTTTTTTGCAGTACGCTAAGTTAATCTTGCCTCATGTTGGCTTGGTGTTTCTCACGTGCGCTTATACTCTGATTGGAGCATCTATTTTTTACAGTTTTGAAAATCCAAATGAAATAGCGACAAAACGACAACAGGTTTGAAAAAGAGTGACATTTTTTGTTTCGAAGAACCACCTATTTTTAGCTAAACTTAATTTACCATCGACAAGACCAGTTCGTATCATCTCTCCTTGAGTTGGCAATTGCGAACGAAACAAACCGTGAAGTATGGACAACGGTCGCTCAGATGCACATGCACAACATGAGTGATCATCTGTTTATAGCTTTTGAAAAATATTTTTTAACATCAACTGAGGTGAAGAAAAACAGCACAATTGAAGTATGGACATTTCCAACTGCTATATTTTTTGCCGTAACAGTTGTAACAACTATAGGTATGATACAATGACAGGAACATGTGTTTTGCATAAAACAAGTTTTTTTTTAGGTTATGGAAATCCGGTGCCCATAACGCGGTCAGGTCGACTAGCTTGCATTCTATTTTCATTGTTTGGCATTCCACTCACCCTAGTAACAATTGCCGATTTGGGCAAATTTCTCAGTGAACATTTGATATGGTTGTATGGTAATTACCTAAAGATTAAACACTATCTCTGTAAACGTGTTGACAATCGTCGCGACAGAAGAGAACATGTTTGCGAGCAATGCCAAAATCGGGGGCTGTCACCTCACATGTTGCCAGTTGAGGAACAACGGTGTGTTTGTTTTACATTTTTTTGCATTTGCATCTTACTACTAAACTTTCCATCTTACTTCAGAATACCTGCTATGCTTGTATTGTCCATTCTAATGCTGTATACTGCCCTCGGAGGAGTACTTATGTCGCATTTAGAACCATGGAGCTTTTTTACGTCTTTTTACTGGTCATTTATCACAATGACAACTGTAAGTACAAATGATTTTTGATTGATGCCACGCTTTTCTGTTTTAGGTGGGTTTTGGCGACTTAATGCCTCGAAGAGACGAGTATATGTATCTAATTTTGTCGTATATCATTCTGGGTGAGACTTTGCATTTGAAAGAATGCCGTGATCGTTAATTGCAGGATTGGCCATTACTACCATGTGTATTGACCTTGTTGGTGTACAATATATTCGCAAAATTCACTACTTTGGTCGCAAAATACAGGATGCGAGATCTGCCCTCGCAGTTGTCGGTGGAAAGGTAAGTACTGGTGAATAACAATTGCTTTTTTGCAATATAAAAAAAATCAAACTATAAATTCATACAAACTGATTCCCTCCTTTTTGCGTTATTAATTTTTATCACAGAATAAAGATACTAATTTTTTATGCAAAGTAAATAATTAATATTTAGGTCGTATTGGTCTCAGAACTCTACGCAAATCTCATGCAAAAACGTGCAAGAAATCATGCCAGAGATGCGTTTATCGTCGAAAATTTCTACGTCTCAAAGCACATCATACCATTTATTCCTTCTGATATTCGATGGATACGGTACATTGATCAGAACGATCCGGCATCAATATCTGCATCAAACTCAAGCCTCGAACTTCACTCCTGCCGCTTTTGCCATTCACGGTTCAGCATATCGCATCATCCTTAGCATGAGTTCTGTTAGATGTAGTATCAAAAGGACGTTTTGTTTTATTATTTTATTATGTACAATAAATGAATTTTTGTTTTCTCCGTATAAGACTGGTGTGTAATGATCTTCTGTTCGCGGGACATAAATTAACTTATTAAAGCCTAACATCTGTTTGCAACAAATCTGAGACCGTCTGATTGTGTTACATCCTTTGGGAATGCTTCTTTTTTTTTGTGTGTCAAATCCCCCCCACTGACTATTCTAAAACGGTTAACCACAAGACTTTTGTCAGGCTTTTAGATAAAAAGGCATTGACTGCGTGTAACCACCGAAAACAAGGCGGAACACGATCTTGGACTTTCAATGGTAGGAGTGAGAGTCGATGTCGCATGTATGCTTTCCCATGTGTCTTGGGAGGCTTTGCTTTATCTCCGAGATGTGTGAAAATTCAAGTTTGGTGATTGTCAATGACAGCAGCATTTTGTTTTGCTGTATTTTTTAACATTATGCGAGTGTATCAGAGTTATAATAATCTTGAAAAATTCTCTGCTTATTTATTTCTTCCTACATCAATCATAAATACATCATTTTGACACTCAAAGCAGCTGTAATTTTGAAAGACAAAGATGTCTACCTCCATGGTATTTCTTCAAGTAACCGAAGACAGAGGCAAGAAAAACGATGCTAATGATGCGCTACTTGGCTTGGAAACGAGTCAAGTATATCTTGTTGATCCGATAACACTGAAGTTGTCCTGGAACTTTACTCAGGGGTCTACTAACCTTCTAGATTGGATTGGACTTTTTGATATCAGTGAGTTGCATTTGGTATCAGATTGTGTAAGATATGTGTTTTGTGGTCGGTGAGCATCCTATATGTGCCAACAAGCGGCAGGGGCATAGGACAAAAAGATACATAAATCAAAGACAAATATTCTCTTGATAGTACTTGCGCTTTATAAATTGTGGCAACACAAAAGATACATTGCATTTTTTTCAATACAGTATTTTTTATTTGTAAAACTTTGAAGCGGTTTCGTTTTTTAGACGAAACCGATCCTCTTCAGTACATCGACTATAAGAGTGACAAGGTTTGCGGCTTACCCCAAGGCACAGTTGCCTGGACGCTGTCTTCTGATTATTTTGCTGCTACCCGAGATCATGCAAATTGGTGCTTCAGGTACTTTGACGGGTTGACAGGTTCACTCAAGGCCAGCAGTCATCCGCTTTTGGTCTACACGGATGCCGTTCTTGTGGTAGACGGTGCGTTGGCTCATTATGCAGTTTGTTTGTTCATTTAAAAAATTTAGCACTGAAATGCACAAATTTGAAAAAACGAAGGAACCCATCATATTATTTCAAACTAACGTACTCGACGACAGAGTTCAAATCTAGCACTTCAAAATCGGGAACATGGAAGAACATAGTTTGGTGAATTATGGTATCAATAAAAATTGTGTAATACGTTTCAGAATTATGCGTTCGCGGCTGACAAATCTCTGGAGTTAAAAGTCAAAATAGTGGAACGTCAGTGGAAGGGAGACCACACTGTTGGCAGGGCTTGCATTCCAATAATCGATTTCATTAAGCAGCGCAACCAGTAAGATTTTTTAAAAGGATATAATAAGAGGCAAAAAAATGACTGATGAATTCTGGGTCATAATGATTTTATTTATTTATTTATTTATTTCACCATTACTCAGTGGTTAGTTATCATTAGACCAGATGTTAGGAGGCACAAATGATGTCCACGTAGGTGTAAATGTCTCGATTCGTTTTGGTCGCGGTCATAATGATATTGGATTTCTATTATTTTGCATCCTTTTTTTCACTGGTGTCGTGTTGCCTCAAAAAATGAACAAAATACTATTATTTGACAAATGACGATGCCCCTCTTGTCATGCATTTTAAGTGTAAAGCATTTGTTTTTCAGAAAGGGTACAATTGTTTTGCGACCCAAAGTATCCCAAACATCATCGGGTCAGTCGAATTGCAAACTATACATTGAATGCCGTCTGGTCCCGGCGCACAATGAACCCTATGAAGGTCAGTATGAATGGGAAAAAAAGATAACGCTTGCTTTTCAAATTCCAAAAAAATGTAACGCTCTAAAAAAGACTGCAGATACATATAAGGAATGTTGTTCTCAAGGGAATCAGTGACATGGCAGCTTATGCTAAATGCCATGCGAATTGCCTTCATTGTGTCATTTCTAAAATGAGGCCAATGTTCCCCCCTTTTGAAATCGTAATTGTGAAACGCTAGCTTTTTTTCCGACCGTTAAGCCCAACTCCAGTACATGTTTCATGGTGTTAAAAAATGCCGATTTCAGAAATGATTACAGCGCTGCAAAACTCATCTTCCCAAATTGACAACATTTGCAGTGGAAGCGTAAAACCGGCTATTAACGACTCTTATAGCTATTCATCAGTGTCAACGACGCCTACCGCGACCGCAAGTAGTTCCGACGGCTCGTGCTACGCTTTAACATTCGCATCAACTTCGTCTGCATCAGCTTCATCGTCGTCAGCATCGTCGAGTTCACAGGAAGCGCTGCCACCTGGTTGGGAAGCTAGAATGGACGCAATGGGACGAATTATTTATTTGGATCATATCAATCGTCGCACCACTTGGCGTCCTCCGACAATTTTAGAAACTGAAAGCGGATTTGAACAACACGATATGGAACGATCCACTAACGGCAATATCCTGCAAGTTTTTTTTTAATTGTGGTGGTTTTTCATATATATTTTTTTCAGATACCAATATGCAAGACGCACTGTCGTGTCGAAAAAGAGCAATACCGACAACAACAATAACCCATTTGCGACACCTGTAAATTTCCTATCACAGCAAAATTTTACTAATATTCTGCTCAATGGCAACGAACAAGCCTTAAAATTGTACAATGAAAGCACGTACCTGAAGCAGATAATTTACAAGATCAGAAAACATCCTGGTACTTTTGAAAAGTATGCTAATCACAAAGAACTAGTGGATTTTTTGAATTTTTTTGCCGATAAGACACAACCATTTCCACCTGGATGGCAAATTGCTAAACAGAGGTTCTCCGATCAACGATATTTCATCGATCATCAATCTCGGCACATTACACTTATAGACCCCAGATTGCCATTGATAAACACCAAATCCCCTCGGACTAGTAGCGCTCCGCCGCCGACGCATCGTCACAAAGTTAGTACTCGTTATTTTTTTCGGTTGTCTGAATTATTTATGGCTGACGTAATTTTAGACAACAGTCAATGGAAACAGTACTCTCTATGAAATCATTCAGAAAACCGATGAAATTGCCAAAGTTGTACAAGAAAGATTTCCTGAAATAGCACCTAGAGTTTGCTATAAGCTGCGTATGATCAAGCACAATGGTTTGGAGGCGTTACTGAGATACGCAAATGACGATGATTTGATCACAGCAATCAGCGTCATGGACATTCAATCAGAGCAGCCGCAGAGTGCTTATTCAGAGAAAATTGGGTGTTTCTACAGAGCTTTGCAAAATGCAGGATACGGTCAGGGTCCTGGAAAAATACGTTTTTGCCTTCGCCGATCGCATCTTGTCACCGACGCGTACGAGAAAATACTTTTGATTGATCCAATGCACTTGAAGCGGTATCACATGACTGTTACTTTTGACGACGAAGATGGGTATGTGAAATGTGGTTTTAATTATTTTTAATCATTATTTGCAGCCTGGATTACGGAGGTCCCTCTAGAGAACTATTTTTCTTGCTTTCTCGTGAGCTCTTCAACCCATACTACGGATTGTTTGAAAACCTCTCGAATGATAATTATGCAGTTCAAATCAGTCCGATGTCCAAATTCGTTGACAATTATCTCCGATGGTAAGAACAAAAGAGACAAAAGACATTGCTCACAACTTTTTGTAGGTTTGAATTGTGCGGTCGTGTTCTTGGCCTTGCACTTATTCATCACTGCATGATTGACACCTTTTTCTCCAAAGCATTTTACAAGATGATGATTGGATTGTAAGTTTATTTGTTTCAACAAAAACAAAAACGTACCCATTGCAGACCGTATAAACTCGAAGATCTTCAATCCATGGATAGTCAATTTTACAAAAGTTTAATGTGGATCCGAAACAACGATATTACTCCTGAAATGGAATTAACATTTCACACTACCGAAGATGTCGGAGGAGAAGTAGGTGCTTTGTTGGCATTTACTATATTTATGTTTTGTCTGTGCATATAATATATAAACATTTTTTAGATTATAGAATATGAACTCCTACCCCGGGGCAAGGAAATCAAAGTCAGCAACCAAAACAAAGAAGAATTTATTTCGCTCATGATTCGTTGGAGAGTCGAGAAAAACACTGAAGATCAAAACAGAGCATTGCTTAGAGGGTTGTATTCAGTAAGAATATTTTGTTCCATTTTTTTGATTTTATGCAATTTGATAACATGATTTCAGCTTATGGATAGGGAATATTTACGTTCATTTGATGCTGACGAATTGCGTTATGTTCTTTCCGGAACAGTTGAAATAGACATTGCTGATTGGCAAGAAAATACTGTATACAAAAGCGGTTACTTCAAAAATCACATTATTATTCGGTGGTTTTGGGACATTGTTTATACGATGACAAACGCTGACAGACTGAAATTGTTGCAGGTTGGCTGATTTCTTGCTGATTAATCCCTTATTTTTATACATTTTTCAGTTCGTAACTGGCACGTCAAGTGTACCTTTTGAGGGTTTTGCAGCGCTACGAGGTTCTGATGGACTAAAAAAATTTACAATTCAAAAATACGGATCCGATGATCACCTTCCCCGTGCTCATACATGTTTTAATCGTCTCGATCTCCCTCCTTACTCAACGCAACAAATCATGCTAGCAAAGTTACAAAAAGCAATCAACGAAAGTTCAAGCTATGCAATTGAGTAACGATTGAAATCCAGTTCTTCATTTTAATAACTGTCAATTGAATTTGTCTAAACTGTCGGCTTCAATAAATAAAAAAATCGCATACCACTTTATCTAGATTTTTACGTCATTTTATTTAAGAGCAAAAGAAAAAATAAAAACAAGTAAATCTGACACTATTGAGCCCGTTGTCACAGCTGTTTTAACCTAATGGAAATTGTTAGCCGCTTTGCAAATTGCTGATTTTCGTGTCGTATCACAGGTGTTCTCTGAGTACTCCATTATTGATTACTTGCATCATTACAAAAAATATTTTCATTGTTTTAATAAAATGTTAATGTATTTTCTATCAAAATGGATATTCTTTGGAAGTGGACAAAAACGATATTCAACGAGTGGTTCTACAATAACTGACCAAAAAGTCCCTGATTATGATTCATTATCACAACATAGCGTCATGTCAGTTGACTACGAGCTACCGTCATGCGAGTCTAGATACGACACGCCAAGTGAATCAATTGTGGCACCATATTTGGACTTTGCATTTTCCACGTTTGCGGAAAAACAACCAAAAGTTGTGGATTATGTAAAAGTAATTCCGGCGGAATGTTCTGAGCTTCCTGAACCCCCATCTTCAGAAAAACTTCCAGAGCTTGACGCACTCTATGAGATTAATGAAGATCTCTGTATTCCCCGTTACAGAGAACTTTCACCTTTTTTGTACAGACCCCGTTCTTTGATGGCCTGCAGACAAGTAGTGAATAACCAAAACGCTCCTCTTACTATGTTAGTTTTTGCTGAAATCCATCAAAAATTATTTTAATTTTTTTATAGGTGTTCAACATTTAATTCAAAAAACAGGTACGATACTACACCAAACAATTCCTTTGGAACAGTGGGCAGCTTCCAAACCCATGACAAACAAAGCATTTTTGAGGAAGAAGATGAACTCTCACGGGAATATGAGATTGGCGGATACGCACCGCTTGTTATGGGTACACTGCTTTCGGATAAGTAAGTGTAACGCTCTTTAATTATTTGCATTTGCCCCATATTATGCTTTCAGATATTTTGTAATTAGAAAATTGGGTTTTGGCCACTTTTCTACGGTGTGGCTGACTTTTGATAAATCTACAGAATCATTTGCCGCAGTAAAAGTTTCGAAGTCGGATTACGATTTTGTATTAAACTGCCAAGATGAAGTTAAAGTAAGGAAATTGTATTTAACTATTTATATGGAACGTTTAAATTCTTGCACTTTAATAGGATTAAACCAATATAAAAACAAAAAAAGCTTGTTCATATAAACTTTGCACTCTATTTCAGTTTCTTAAAAGCATGGACAAATTCAAAAACAACCGAGGATACAATCGCTTGCTTACGGTAACAGATGACTTTTCCTTTGAATCACCTTTTGGCAGTCACTATTGTATTACGTTTGAACCCCTTGGATATTCACTCTATCAGCTTATTGTGCATACGGGCCAAATTGGATTTCCACTTGCCGTAATTCAAAAATTGGCATTGCATTTAGTGGAAGGAGCATATTTCCTTCATAAATATTGTGGTATCATACACACGGATATCAAACCGGAAAACGTATGCATCAACGTTACTCCTGATGTATTGAGAAATATGACAAAAGGCGCCTTAAAAGACTATATATCAGGCGAAAAGACTCCTTTTGCCCATGCCAATGTTCCGTCCAATATCAGAGAAAGGGTAAATCAAATTAATTTTATACTTGATATATATTTTACGTACGTAACTCTTTCAGCTAAAAAATACCAACGCGGTAATTTATTTTGACAGCATCCGAAAGCTGGAAAACAGTCGAAAAGAATTTCTGGATCGTATTTGGAAATCTCAATTTAGCAGTGAAGGCGATTTTGAAGCATTTGCTGAAAAAAATTCCAATCCTCACTTTGATTTATATGACAGTGATGACGAGAGCGACGATGAGCTTTCTCCGGAATTTGACTTTGAAAGCATTCTTTTGGATGCTTCCACAACGTTTAAAATAATTGACCTCGGAACGGCACAAGACAAGGTAGTAAAGGAAAAAAGACTCCTGTCATGCATTTTACGATCTTGAATACGTGCTTATTTCAGAACAACCTGACAACGGATAAATTTCAAACTCTGCAATACCGTTCGCCTGAAGCTGTCTTACGTCATCCCATAACATGTGGCGTGGATGTATGGAGCATTGCATGTGTGGTCGGTTGATTGCCATCTTCAAATTAGTACTCCTTGAATTTTTGTTTTAGTTGTACGAAGCCGCAACGGGGGATTACCTTTTTAATCTGCACGAAGATCGCCGCATTGCGGATGCATGCCGTGCTGCAAGACAACATTTTGCATGTTTTATATCTATTCTTGGCTCGCCGCCCGACAACCTACACTTGGTCTTTGAAGGCAACAAGATCTTTAACCGTATCTTCAAACGTGACGGTACTTTTGTCGATCAGGAAAAAATTGTATCCACCGGACTGAAAGAGCACATCTTACGGCACATCTCTGAACTCGGCGCTCGGGACTTTTCTTCATTACTCTCGAGAATGCTCACGTTTGACCCGCAGCAACGTTCGACAGCCGAAGATCTTTTGAACGACCCTTTTTTGACTCTACCGAAACTATGATGTCAACTTTATGTGTGCAAAATCATATAACATCCTGATTAAAAATCTGATATATCATGACACAAGCTTAATGAAATACTATTCCGAGGAGTCGGAGTAGGGTGCGTTTAAAAGCAAAACTGTCACTTTTTATAAACGCACGCCTATCTCTTTATTGTGTTTATTTGTAAACATGCCATTGGATTATATGGCGGTAATTGAACAGGGGGTGTATGCTGTCTGATTTTAACGAAGTGATAACGGAATTAACGTTGTATAAAATGCCTGCTTTTTTGATGTGGTTGTTTTTATTTTATGTCCTTTTTTACTACAAGCAGTTAAATTATTTTTTCACTCTTTTTCAATTGGCAAAAAAAATTCTCCATAGATTAGTCGCTGCTACATTTTTTTAAAACGAAATTTATATTAAACCAGGATAGATACCAAAAAATCATAAGTCAACATTTTTTCTGTCATTCTTAAAAAATGTTAGTATTTCAAGAATTTGATTTTTTTTTGTCTGACATGTTGTTAAGTGCAAAGCCTCAAAAGCACTCATTTTTTCTTTGCAGAATGCAAATGCTTATGGTAGATTTGGTCCTTTTGTGTGCTTATGATAGTGGTAATAAAAAGTTTGAGATCGTAGTAAATCTTTGTCTGTCGTAAAACAACCAGTTGCTAAGAAACAACCTGTCTTGTGCTGTTATGGCTTTGTTTTTTTTCTTTCGGTAGGCGTTCTCAAATTGCCATGACAAATGACAAAAGATTGAACGGAACCTCCGCCTTTTTGCATGCATATCTTTTTGTGCCGACCACGCCTTACCACTTCTTCCTTAAAATAGGCAATTTTGATAGGCCTAGCAGCAAATAAGAAAGAGAAAAGATGAGAGCGACTTGGTTGCTTCTCCGAGTATCTACTTGTTGTTGAATTTCGAATCAACCTCAATGAGGCGTGATTGACACATTGTCGCGATATGATAGAATGTAAAGAAATTGTAGGGTCACTGAACAAACCATGACTGGACAAGCGTTTTCCAAATGCCTCTGCGTCCTCATCCTTGTGAGCGTGTTCCTGGTTGCCGTGTGCGAAGAGGATAACCCGAAGCGGAGCGCCTCACCTCTTCTCTCCCGCTACGGCCGCGCTGTGCTCTCTCGCTATGGCAAACGATCGCTCCAATTCTCCGGCGAGGAAGAGCAGCAAACACGTAAGTATTTTGAATTTCTTTGGGTAACGCCTTCCGAATATCTTCAATTGTAGTGACATTCAAATGTCGGACCGCAAATGGCATGTACAACTGCCAGATTGTGGATCCAGGTTACTGAACAAAGATCGTGCATTGCCCTGCGTCATAAAAGTCCGCTAATATAAAAAACAAACGCCGTGAACCACCAAACACACATGTAACGAACGTCTTCTAATCTCCATATACTCTTCAGTCTCTGTCTCCCTTCCTTCCGTAATCACCAAAGCCGCCTCCTCTGAATCATGGATAAGAACCAAAGTGCATGATTCAAACCACTCCAACAAAAATGAAAATGACTCGATCTCATAACTTTTTGCCAGATACTCAGTCGGCCATGTATGCACTGATAAAAAAGTACGTTAACTAGACAGGCGTAAATCACAGAAACAAATGCGGGGAAAAATGAGAACAAGCAAGAGAGCGGCAACGGGAGAGATGCACAGAAGGAAGTACTCTGTCTGGCAGTATCGGTCACGCATGATCATAAATCTGTCATAAATGCACTGTGGCCTAATATCGAGGCATGGCGCGCACGTCTGCCAGAGTTTTTTCGATTTTCTCGATGAATCGATCTTTAGGCCGAGTCGTAAGCTGCACAAAGTTGGAGCCAACAATTCGTGAATCCTGTCGACGAACATAGGGATGTTCCCAGTACATGTAGGGAGACAAAGGTGAGCTAAAAAAAAGATTGATAGCAATCGACATCCCTGGCGCCTGTATTTCCCACCTCTCAAAGTCTTTGTAGTCAATAAGAAATTGGCGGTCCGTTTTTCGCCAATTACTTTTGTCATCAACTCTGTCGTTGGAAAATGAGCTGTATAATCCCTGCAAAAAATGCCTTTAAAGAACTTTCTGCGAGTTGAAAAAACTCACTTTTTCCAGATTTGGGGTCGGAGTTATGTTATGCAGGGTGTTAAAGTACTCCACCGAGGACTTGGGCTTATAAACTTGGTACGCATTGTACCTTTCCTGTGTTATGCCATTTGAGCCAAGTTCGTCATAGATTTGTTCCAAGGGCGATTTATCAATCAAAACGTCATCGTCTAAAACAATACAAAAATAATTTTAGAGTGTCCTTTTAATCCGCATCCAAGGTTACAAATGGGGTCCCAGGAGGTGAGGCTGTTTGATAAGCTGTTAAAAGCAAGAATAAAGACTTACTGGAATCATCAATTGCATGCTTTCCAAGCTCTTGTTCCATTTTAAGCATCCTAGAAGCACTGATTTTCTGAGGAGTCAAGACGTCAAGTGGCGAAGCGTAAACACTGGTGGCCTTGGAAGCGTTGTCCTCTCCTCTTGTAAGGCTACTCATGTTTGCAAACCTATTTGCAACGTTATTATTGTACGTTTCTTCGGGACTAGGGGCTTTTCCAGGGTGAAATATGCCCCGAACAAAATCCTCATATCCATGAGTTACAGGACCAGACGGAATAGCATCTCGGTGGAGACGGGTCGGATCAAACTCACGCGCTGGTTTCCGCTCTTGCCATCCAAGATATTCCGACATTTACGGACAAATAGAAATGTTGAACTGAGTTTAACCGGGAAAATAAAATCAATCTAACTAGTTAGCCAGTCATGCAGAGAAAGCACTGCTAGCAGCTGTCCAGATATTTTTGCCAGCCATTCAATCGGCTAGCACTTCCCTCACTTGATCGCCTCTTCAGTGTCACCGGAAATATCATTTACAGATAAATCAGAAACAAAGGGTTCCATAAATAAACATCACCGAAAAAAGGTTTTTTTGGCAATAACATACCACATTATGTAAAAACAACATAATTTCATCGATCTGACATTTGCCGAAATGTGCGTGACACCCACCCTACACCCCCGCATAAGTCCTTTGTTTGTTATTAAGCTTTTTTTAGCTGGGCAAACCTACATGACACATCAAAGCTGATGGAGCACAAGCTTTTTTGTGTGATAAGAAGCTCTCTATTATTCATCTATGGAGGTTACGGTTAAAACAAATCACGGAAAACTCAAACGATTCTGTCATAAAATCATTAGATTGCAGTTACGGCATAAAAACAACGAAAAACGTAAAAATGTCATAAAATGATTAATTCAGGCATGTTATTCCATTGGTTGGCCACGAAAAGGTTGTCACACATGCAAAAATAAATATAAAAGCAATTGAAAAACGTTTTTTTCAATAATCAAAACAAATATGTATTACTTTTCTCATGATGAATGTTGGTACCTTCTCACGCATTTTTTCAACGACATGCTTTATCCATAACTATCAATGTGCAAAAAAATCGCTGTTTTTTGCATTGGTGTGAAAAAATCACTGATTAAATGGAAAAATATATAAATGCATTAATGTATTTTACAGTCATCATGGTTGGTTGTAGTACGACCAACCATTGGTAAAAATTGTGGTGTCATGTAGACTTTTATTTTGGGAAGAAGCGAATGACTATCAATGTGTTTCGTTTTGGTGTACATCGAAGGGACATGTATGCTGATATAAAAATATTTACCAAATGATTAGAAGCCCTAGTTTTATCAAAATCGCGCAAACATTTCATTTCTTTTGTTGCATTTCGATTTTCTTTTCACAGAAAAAAACGGTATATGTATATAGAGATACTCTACTTTTAACCATATATATATAAATATCCGCACATACCGGTTGATCGATTCCCTAGGTATTATGTCAACAAAAACAAACTCTACTGAAATGAAGCAAAAAAAGAGTTCCCCTAGCACCCTAGTCTGACAGCGTCAACCAGGTGAGATGCGTGAGGGAGCATGCGTAAAAAGTAGGCGTCTGCGAGAGAAATTTTTTATACAAAAATACATTTCATACAATCATACTTTTTTTAACAGCCAGGCGTTGTTGATCAAAGCTCTACTCAATTTTGTAAGACGCATGGCAGTTGCAACCTATGTATGTACAACGACTCTGATAATGTAGTCATCTTAGCGAGGTCTTATCAAGTATAAATTGTTTTGTCGGTTGTATATAAACACTTTAATGTAGTTTACTTCTTGTGGTAATTGTTTATACAAGTTTCAGATGATGGACAATTTTGAGGATACTATACTTGATTTTGGATTATCGGATCCTCATAACCTGTCAGTTTGCGATACATTCACCTCCGCTGATGCAAAGTATTACAACTGCTCACTTCCAGATGGTGCTAATGGCTGCGAATACTTGAAAGTAAGTTTTTGATAACTATGATGTCATAGCTCAAAAGCTAATTTTATCTCTTTTAGCACATGCATGAAGCCAAAGCGTTTCGAAGATACTTTCTTGATCTGTTACCACTTATTTTTTCGATTGTAGCATTTGTTGTAAACTTAATATTTGGTATCATCATTGCGACTGACCTTCACGTAAACAGACAGTTTAGTGTGATTCATTTTCCAGATCATGTATCAAGTTTTTTTAGCTCAAAAAAAAGATGCTGTTTTTTGATAAATCGAACCGTCAGCACGCTGGTTGCAATTATTATGTTTTGGATTGTTCTGGTAGCCTGGAAAACAGAACACTTCATGTATACATCTGCTGCAATTTTCATGTTGGTTGGAAGCCTTAGCTTTTTTGCCTTTGCCGGGACTTATCTTGCCTTATCAAGCATGCTTTACTTTGCGGTAGTGCATCCATACGCATACAGAGAACACGTAACTATTCGCCGTTGTTTATACGTCATATCACTGATCTGGTTATTTAGCGTTTCGATATCGGTAAGCCTGGTTAATCTGGTCAAAAAATTGTTTACGCTTTATTGCGTGTTTTTAGATAATAGTGGGATTACTTGGTGGTACACTATTTTATCCAGAAACAGCGCCAATTAACTGTCCGTTCAATTCGTGTCAAAGACCATTCGCAACCGTGCTTACAATAATCATTGCTATTATATACACATCCGTGCTTGCCGCATACATAATCATGTTTTCCAAAATGCACTTGAAAAATCTAACGGCACTCTCCAGTGAATCCGTCAACAGAAATAAGGTAGCGATGAACAGGCTTTCATTTAACCTTATATTATTTTCCATCTGCAATTTGCCTATTCTTGTGGTTTGCATAATTGCGTTGTGCAATCTGAATACGCTCAAAAACCTGGGTAACGGCCGAAAAAGTCCATGCAAAACGTTTGAAAATGGAAAACTATTTTTTGAAGCTGAAATTCTAGCAAGTATAGGCGCGCTAATCTGGCTGACAGGTAAGACTACACCCCTAACTCATAATGGCAGCAGAATGAATGATTTTGCATTTTATAGGAATGACGGTTGATCCCTTGATCAATACATTCGGAGATCCAGGAATCAAAGACTTCATTTCTACTCGATACAACAGCGTGAGGTCCTACATCACGCAGTCTTTAATCAAGAAGAAAAAATTAAATGATTTTTAAATTATAAAAAAATAATAAATTATGATGGCTACGCAAATCGATTGGAAAAAGCCATCTGGAAAAAAACAAACATATAACATGCGTAATGCTCCCACGCTTCTATACACGAGGCGTAAATATGACAAATCACGTGATGAAAAAGTGATACGAAACGATTTTACCTTGCTCCCTCCAAAATTTGTAGGAATTAGAAAACAAATGTGAAAACGATACCTTGACAGTCCACGTAAGGTGCAAATCTCGGCAATTTTGGTCTGAGTTTGTTTGCCTAGCATGCAACATGCAGAAGAAAAACAAGTGCATTTTCTGAGTGAGGTTCTTTGGTTGAGCGACTATTTTGCTGACGATACTGGTGATTTTATGATGCTTCGTGCATCAAACGTCTTTTCGCTACGTGTTTGTTCCCTAACCAAACGATCAGTATATCCGCATGTCTCGGCCTTGGTGACACGATGCTCATCTACGAATGCACCTCAACCGCCCAAGGGAAAGGCTGATGAAACGCCTCATATTCCAGTCTCGTTGACCGATGTTCACCCGGAACAAAGCTACCTGGATGATATTCTGCTGAAGAAAAGTCCAGGACCTAGCTCTGCAACTGAGAAAGGCAAGTTTAAGTTTACAATGTTCAAAATGGATGCGTAACAATGATTTTTTTAGTGAAGAAGGGAGTCGTAAACACTGCACTCTACCTGATCGTCGGTGGATCGATTCTTGTGCTTGGCACTCTTGCGTATTACTTTGTAGAACAGTTCTTTGCTCCTGACTCGCCTCAAATTGTGTACACCACTGCTCTCAACCGGGTACTAGATGACGAGGAATGCAAAGTGCTTCTAGGAGATGGCATCAAGGCTTTCGGCCAGGATATTGGACGAGGTCGACGTCGGCACATCGTCAATCGCCGCTACTACGCTCCCAGTGGTGAAGAACGTCTGCGTGTATTGTGAGTAGACGTGTATCCATGTTTTGTGAGCAAGCTTTTGATTTTAGGTTCAACGTCAAAGGCACTAGACGCTCAGGCAAGGTTTTGGCTGAGATTGCTAAGATCGGCGGTCAGTGGGAATACCGACTGATCCAGCTGACTACAGACGAGACGATACCTTCTGTGGTAACCATCATCGACCACGACCATTGAGGAAGACCTGTTATTTTTAATTTTTTTATTTGCATAGTTGTCGAAGTTTATCATTAGTATAGCTTTTCATCTGGCCATTTTGATAAACTGTGAGTGAAATCTGTTTTTTTTGTCTATCCGGTTTCATTCCGTCAAATATTACCTTAAAATGTCGTATCACTCTTATGTTAGCGATTCGCAACGAACGGCAATGTGCGTTTTTCATAAATGCGCATTGCGCTGCACGAACTTTCGAAGCGATTTTGTTGTCGTGATGTTTTTATGCAAAAAACTTTTGCCCACTCTATATTCAATCGCTTGGCGCGGTTTTTTGCGTGGCTGTCTGCCTAATGCTGTTTTGACTTTTTCATTCAGATGCTTCGGGTTCTGGACAGGAATCTACTGTCCGCCGTGCGGCAGCTGTCCGTCTCGTCGACTCGGCAGATGCCTGCACGGGGCACGAAGCCGAAACCTCGACATCTCTGGGATGAAAAGCACCTTCAAGAACTCACCAATGGCGAATATACGCATAAACCGTTGCGCGTCAATCGTCTCGGTGGTCGTGATCCCGAAACCGGACGCAAGGTGAATCAGCATATCGGCGGGGGGTTCAAGTTTGACTACTTTGTGATTGACTTTCACCGACGCGGTCCTGATCATCCCACTGAAACTTACGATGAACGGGTAAGTTTTCTCTTTTTGTGATGCTTGACGTGTACGTGATTGCATTTCAGGTGTTGGAAGTGCGTCGTGATGCCAATCGCTCGGCTCACATTGCTTTGGTCGCAGGCACTCAGGGCAAACGCTGGATCCTTGCCACGGAAAATATGACTGCCGGCCAGATAATCAAGACATCGGGCCACATTCCTATTAATCCTGTTGTTGGTATCGAAGGCAACAGTTATCCTCTTGGAGCACTCAGCATCGGCACAATGGTGAATTCTGTCGAGCGCTACCCCACGGATGATTCGGAAGTTTTCATCGTCGCTGCCGGTACCGCTGCTCAGATTGTCCGTTACCAGGGCAACTTTGTTGTTCTTCGGGTTTGTTTTATTGCGTCAAAAAGATTTTATCAAAGCATTCAATGAATTTTTCTTCAGCTTCCTCACAAACACGAGTTTTCGCTGCATCGAACTTGCATGGCAACCGTTGGCCGACTTTCTCATGCTGATTTCCATGACAAAATTTTTGGTTCTGCAAATATGCATCGTAGGTTTGGATACAAGCAAAGCAGTGGATTGTACCACAAGAAAGACGGCTACTGTGGACGCAAAATTCGTCCGCTTCCTCCTGTCCGCGTGCTTGATACTCCTCCTCAACCAGAAGCCGAGCGAAAGTCTATCACAATCAACAAGCGACAACTCACGGGTCTCTACGGTCCGGCCGCCGTTCATCCGATCGTGTCGCAGACACAGTTTCGCTTCTAGTTCTTGATCTAGGATCTAGTTGATTTTACGAAATAATTATAAAATTCAGTTTTCGTGATGAGGATAAAACAGTTGATACACGTTTTTGTGATGCGTTATCGGTATTTTTACCGTGTATATTTATGCAAAATGGGATTGTTATTTTACGATAGTTTTTTATGCAGAATGGGTGAATACGGTTTTGTTTGCTCCAATCTGCAGAGTGTTCTCTCTGCTATCCATCGTGAGGCTGAGTCGGTTACTCGTAACCTTCCCCGTCTCATTGCTGTCTCGAAGACTTTTCCGAAGGAAGCAATTGTCGCTGCCTACAACGACGGTCAACGGTATTTTGGTGAAAATTACGTCAAGGAACTCGCTACGAAGTCGGAGGAGCTCAAGACGGCATGCCCCGATATCAAGTGGCACTTTATCGGAAACTTGCAGACTAACAAGGTTTGTTTCTTACCATTCATTAAATTTTTGTGTTGAACTTAATTTGTTTTGTAGATCAAGGAAATCATGCGCATTGAGAACCTGCACTGCATTGAATCGGTTCATAGCTTCAAGCAGGCCAAGGTGATCAGCGATGTGGTTGCAAAGCGTACTGAGAAGGTACCGATGAAGATTTTTGTTCAAGTCAACACCAGCAACGAGGATATCAAGAGCGGGGTTAATTTGACCGAAATTGAATCCATTGCTAAGGAAATCGTCGAGAAGGCACCGCTGGTTCGTCTTGCTGGTCTCATGACTATCGGCTCGTTTTCCGAAAGCCAGCGTGCCGATGACAACAGTGATTTCGATCGTCTGGTGGATGCTCGCGCTCGTGTGGCTGAAACTCTCAAATGTGCAGAAACTGACCTCGAGCTCTCCATGGGCATGTCATCTGACTACCTTGTTGCCATTCGAAAGGGTAGCACTAACGTTCGCGTTGGCTCTGCCATTTTTGGTAACCGTTTTTACCCGGATAAGTAATTCTGCCACTGATCTGACATTGTTTTGTTTTTGCTAAACCATGTTGAGCTGACTGGTGAGTTACTTACGGTTATTCATTTTGTTTCATCGATTGTTATCGTTACGACTTTAGTTATTTCTGATAATAAACACGGCTGAGGTCATTTACGGAGCGTATTTTGGCGGCAGAAGTGATTTCAAGGGGGTGCGAGCGTTTCTTCTTCTTTGTATACCATCAGAGCGGTGAGTGCACTATCACTATTTCTTTCCCGCGCGAATAGGTTGGTCTTTTGTCATCATTTTTTAATATTTTTTTTCGTTTTTTTCGCCACGTTTGGTAGAACATCTAGCATATCTTAGTTTCTGTGCTCGTTGTTATCCATGAAACATAAAATTCACACTGGATTCATGCGAATTACCACAACAGGTTTAGAACACCATTTTTTTGTAAATTGATAAATGTGTTTTTTTGCATAACATGAGGTTTATTTTACGAGATTTTTGAGTTCTATTCTTTCAATCTTTCATTTGCATTAATTATAAATCAACAGTAGCATACAATGATTCACTGCGCCCTTGCAAGAATTACTTTTCATCATTTCATAGGCCTTTGTGTGTGTCTCTGAATCACGAAATCAGCTCCGTTGATCAGTTTATTTTTAACACCTGCTGTGCTTCACGATTTGTTAAGGATGATAAACTCCAGCGTAGCTTTCCCTCCGTTTCTGGTTTGTGATGGCGCTTTTTTGCGTTGTTCCTTTTAAAGCCGGATCAGTGTTTTGTGATTTCTATTATTAATCTAGGCGGGCTGTTGATACAGAAATGTCTTGGTGCGCTCGTGATGTTTTGTTAGTTCTCTTTGATTGCCTCAACAGGAACTCGTACTTCGAGTCTGTTGATTGAGGCGACGGAGCCCAAGGTTAACGAAGATGACACTTAAGCAGTATTTATCAAAATCGATCTATAGTTTTGGGGGGCTTGCGGGTAGGAAGAGAACTACTGACGACTTTCTTGCCTTATTGACAATATCTTTTCTCGATACAGCTTTTGATCAGATAGATCGCTTGCCAGATGCGCGTTTTCTTTTCATTTATTGTTTATAATAAATCCTCGGGCTTTCCTGCTTTTGCGTCGTCGTCGTCTTATTTCCACTTCGTGTCACTCAATCACTTTGGAGTCGTTGTCAGCGTCATTTTAGACTCGTTCCCTCTTTAGTACTATTTTCTTTCATTTTTTCACAATTCAACCAATTTCTTACCCCAAACAACTTCCAACTACCATCCTAACCTATCAGCTCAATTTTGTGCACGAAAAACGACGAGGTCATTGTCGCATAACAATCGAACTGATTTCGCCGCCTTGCGCAGTTTTCTTTTCCTTGGAAAAATTCGAGGACATTCACATCTCCGGTGCATTCAAAACGCAAATGAGTCTTCTGAGTATCTGGTGCGGTTGTTTCTCTGTAATTCTCATGTGTTCACTTACTCGACTCGTATATGACGAGCGCACAGCCAAGAAAATCTTTTAGCGGCAACTTCCATTGTTGTTGACCATTTCGATGACCTGTGTGAATGATGATTATTGTGGCGTAGTGGCGTTGAGGTTTGCTCATTTTTCTTTTGAGTGCGATATTGGGTTGCTCGCCAGAGCCTACCTCACCACGGCCGCTGATTACTTTTGGTTGGTACGAAAAAATTTGTATACACCAAGTCTTTTGTGGCAGTAAGTGGCTGCGTATGCGTATGTGTGTGTGTGACAAGAACAATCATTGTCCGGAAAATAGAAATTGGAGACAATACACACCTGGCGAGTCGAACGATGATCATCAACAAGCAGCAACTTATACGCAAATTTTGGGTTTCGGAGCTTATTATCTCATCCGCCTATTCTGTTATACTCAGGTTGACTGACAACAACGAAACCTTCGCAAACTATTTACCACTGCGCGACCGAATGCGTGTGTACGCACAGCAGGTGTTCACTCTGATCAAAAGAGGGACTATCTCGGAGCTCCAATTGGCCACCACCACTGACAATGACAATACCCCCGAATAGCACATAGCAACAGAAGGTCGCTTTTTGCGCAGTCAACCAGACATGGTGATGAAATCAGTTGTTGCACGCCAATAACCACTTTGGCCCAGCCACCCCATCCATCGAGCCTTTTCATTCACCCCCCCCCCCCTGTTTCCTGAATACATTATCGCTCGCCTCACTCACTCATCCATCATTATCTTGGAGTAACCTTAAAAATGCCTTTCCTCTACGACCTTTCCGATTCGCTTCCTCCTCTCTTTCTCGTCTTGATAATTATTATGGCGATTTTATAGTTCTCTTACCTTTTTTGTAAAAAATAGACCTCGCAAGTAAAATTGTACCCCTTCTTTTCATCTTTCGAAAAAAAATAAGCGTACGTTTCTTCTGAAAAAAATGCGGTATCTAAAAGGTATCGTTCCCATCAGATGAGTATGATCAGTTTCCGTTCTGCCATTTTTACGGAATGCAAGAGTTGTATTGTATCTGTCTGATATGATTCACCTTTTATTCTACTATGCCTAATCGCAACCACAAACATACGCAGTTTATGTTCTCCGTAATCACCTGGTTGTTCCACAGCTTTTTTTATGAACGCCCTCAGCACCATTATTCGACTATCATTTTCCGTCTACAAATCTGTTGTTAACATCAACCCCATAAAAATGGTAGCGTTTGCCTCGGATCTTTTTATCACGCACTTCGGACGACCTCGCGCGCTTTTCCATCGTTTTCCGCGCGAATCTTTGTTAAGATGAGTGCGCAAAAAACCTTCTTTTTTTCAGTATAAAGCAGTAACTTTGAAAATTGAGGAAACTGCAAAAAAAGGGGGTGGAGCGATGATTGCGTTAATCTTCTGCTTTTTTCTTCTTTTGTATCTCTCCATTCATCCACTGCCTTGACGCTGCTCTTTGTCTTGTTTGGAGGTTGGACTGATCTTATATTTACCGAATAGTAAGTCAATCCTCCTTTCCCCGTTGCTTGTTAGCCAGGGATATATATCTCACTGTCTTTGCCGAAAACGGTAGTGAACGCCGTAGACGCGCGTTGCTGAGCACATTCACAATCGTTAAGTCTTGGGTGACTCTGACTGACCAGTCCAGCCGTCAATCTTGTCGTTCTACGAGGGAGTCAAACCGCGTCTAACTGTTTGCATTTATTTTCTCCCGCTGTTGTTTCGTAGTCAATTGCGCGGGCGCTTTTTCTTGTTTTCTTCTTGCCTTTTATTAGTTCCGTACGCAGATGCAAATAATCTATTATTCCACAACCTTTTTTGAATTCATTCAGTGTGATTGCCATATCCATCAACACATGCTGGAATTATTTTGAGCGAGCATGGTCGGTGCCATTACCGGTGCACACTCAAAATCGGCACTGTACAGGTGTGCGCATTTGCGCGCTTTGCATTGTTGTTGTCAAAGGCGGCATCGTCGTGTTTTCTTTTTTCTATTCCAAAAGGCCGGTGGAGGAAAAAAACAGCAGAGTGTAATCAAATATCAGAGAAGGTTTTTCGTGTTTGGTTTGTCATCCCCTTTGCCGTCTGCTGCATTTCACTTTAACAGCAGAGGAGTAGTCGATTAAAACTTAAGCAGTATCCCTTAACTACAGTATATAGTGTACATATGACAATAAAAGTAGAGAGAAGAGTCTAGCGATTGAGTCGTGTCTTATCTGACTCATTTTTGATAAGTCGTAAAATGACTCGCTTTTTGAGTCTTTTCTTCTGTACGACAACTAACCCCGCGCCCCAACCACTGATGACAATGGATACAGTTTTCGTCAGCCTTCCTTGTTGATTGTCCCCACCGACGAAATCAAGGACAACTTTTTTTTCCTCAAATTGTCGCGTAACCTGTCTATCTCTTGAGAATAAGAATACACACCACACCACACACGCAGTTTTTAGCATTTTTTTATTTGATGATTATCACCGAACATTTTTTAATCATCACGCTGCCTACCCTATCTCATCATCAGTCACAGAAATTGTGTTGTTTTCTGTGTTCAGCCGTTGTCCGGATATTTTTGACGTTAAAGGTTTCCACCTCCCTCTTCACTCCGTGTGTAACCTCAATCTGTTGATCGTTTGTCACTCGTTCCTATCTATCTGATCGGCAAAACATAACATCATTGGGGCGAACGACGAGTCACATCACGCTGGTCAGCGCTTTTCATATGTCATTTTTCGATTTTGTGTTTGTCCCGTTTGTCTATTGTTTGACTTGCAATTTGTGTCCGAATACGCCAAATACACTTCTGTTTATGTACCTCAATAAAAATGTAATGAATATCACTCAGGCCTCAGGAAACGAGAGACAACACCACCACCCCAAAAACGAGTGAAAGCAGACTTGGATATCGGCTTGCCTCACGCTGTTGCTTATCAGTTTCTTCTTCGATTTCCATCGAAACAAAATAACAACACCAACAACCGCCAAAGTCAAGTCGTAAAAGACAACGGCACTGAAATTACAGGTGCGTACATTTTTTTGCACCTTTACGCTTTTCTGTGCCATTTTGAGATGGACAAACAAACAAGCATGCACGAGTGATTGGTTTGCGCGCGGTGGCACAAAGACCAACAAAAACAGCAGGCTTTGTCAGGCTTCTTTTTTTTTGAAAAAGAAATTACGATCATATTTCCACCCTGACTGCTACTGATAGGGTTCCTCTTTATTCTTTGAATGACGTTTATGCGCCCTCGAAGAAAAAATGCAGAGTCCTTGAAGACTGTGATTTTGAATAGTTTAACGCAATCGTCACTGTCAGTCAGTGCCAAAACCACTCAAGATGTCTGGATCGTACGAAAAAAACGACAGAAGGGACCGGAGTATACCGCCATTATTTTACACAAGCTGCATAACGACCGAAATGTTAACCTATCACATCACATGAATTTGTGGCGTCTGCTGTCATTTTCGAATCGTGCAAGATGTTTATGTGCACATCTGCTCGTTCTGTAGCGCGTCGTATGCTGCCGTTTGCTTTCGTATACAACTTAGGATGTTTTAGTGGCACTATGGCGAGTAACGAAACTCATATCTCTCTATCAGCAATAAAGGAGGAAGAGAAACAAGCAAAGATGTCGGGCTCGCAAAATATGCTACGGCTTAACGGTTGTGTATAATCACTAAAAGCGATAGATAACTTTTTTTCAGCTAGTATTGCATTTCTTAAATTGTTTAACAGGTGCTCGGATTTTAAAAGCTTGATATTCTTTTAATCATCGCGTATGACTATAAGTTATCTCCCAACTTATGTTTGAGGTTTTCTTACTACGACATCTTTTATCCGATTTCTTTTTTCTTTCCATCACAAAATAGTTTTGAAGTCCTACCAACGATATATTGTGTCAATCCAAATCACTCAAAGCCAGCTCTGAGGACCTTGAGGTCTCTGTGGTAACCTAATCTTTTGTTGAAAATTGGTCGCCCTACGTCCGTGTACACAACTACGCATTCTGTTCTTTCCTGGCCAAGCTATTACCAGCTACGAGCTGTGCTAACAGTCTTTCCCACTGTACATTATCAACGAAAACCTCCCTTTGCGCATATGCAGTTGTCGTCAAAGTCCTTTCTACGAAATGAAAAAAATCAAGCGAGATTTTGCGCGAGTCACTCGGACGTTGTTTTTATTTCGCTTTTTCAGCCGTGGGGGTGAACAAGCTGTCAATCGCTTCGAAACGTTGTCACCGTTTTGCTAGTTTTGAAAGGGATATCACTAGTTGGTCAGTAATGCATGCAAAAATTGTTGTTTTCGTTTAACGGTTTCGTTTGCCTCTCCTCATTAGCCTGTCACGCGAGTATTTGCGCAAAATCATTCGCTTGAACTGATTTTTCAATACTCGCTATCGCTTTGACGTTTTCGCAAATAATCTACATGATTACCGTTACCGATAAGCGTTGGAAGATATCAACGCCTTGTAGTTATCATACTTTGCGCGCGATCATGCGACGCCAATCACAATGTGAAGTGATACGATATCGCCACCCCACTTGTAGCGTCGAAACCTCCGATTTATTTTTCTTTGATTTCGTGTCGTTGTCCGTTGATGACCTTGCATGAGAGAGGTTGTTCCTTTTTCATTGTGACATTCTTTTCAATCCCAAAATTGCTCGCTTGCGCGACCAGCACTGATGACAGGCACCAAGCGATAGATGGCAGGCAAGCCAAGCGACCCGTTGTTTACGAGGCAAAAATCTAGTCAGAAAAAATACCAAGATGAGCTATCCATTTTTTATTCATCATTGGTTTGAGAGTCTAGATGCAGTCGATTGCTAGGTAGGCGCGTAACATTAGCTCATCTGTCTATCATCCTTCACAGTGACAGCGCGCGCCGCCATCAACTTCTGTGGCCTATATATTTGTCAACCTCGGTCTAATCGTTTTTGCACTGACAACCGCCACAATCGACATCGACGTTGACTCCGCGAGAGATAGATTTGGACCGCATCAGTCTCCCCTTCCACAGTAGTCAGTCAACCTCCGTACTGCACAAATAAAAGCAAACCCACGAACAAAGCAATTCCGGCAAGTTGGATGGGTGACCTGTGTTTTCCAGTAGTCACTCGGTGTAACTCGAGCGACGGCTGCCAATGATAGAGGAGACAAGAGAAACGAGTGCATGTGAGAAGGACCATGCGCGCTTGCGCACCACAAATTCAGCATGACGTCTCTCAAGCGCGGATAATCAATAGATTTGCATTGTTCGTCCTGACTTGTTATTTGTGTGGTTTTGGGGGAGGAGAGTAAGGCTGATTGGCACCGTCGCCGAATTATTCAGTCTCTTACTTAAGCTGCGGATTTAATCAGGTGATCGTCTTGGTTGCTCTATTCTTATGGTCATACTGCACGCCGTGCAATGTTCTTTGTTTTTTTACAATTTCTTGCTTACTCACAGAAAGTGATTTCCTTAATCAACGATTCTTGCCATTTGGAACAATCAATTGTTTTTACGACATCGACAAAAATATCAAATTATTCTGCTCGACGTAGATACACCTAACATAAATGCATTTTTGAAGAATGTTTTTCGATGTGAGGGAACAGAATATAACTCTAACACCATTTTTGATACGTAGATTTCGGAAAATGACCCTGTTTTTTTCCAACCCGCTGTTTATTCTGGATAACACATGCTCTGTTCCTCGCTGACATTTTTACAAACGCTGTTCGTGTATGGCAAGGTCATGCGGATAGCTGGGAACCACCCTTTCCGGGCACTACCTGATG
The DNA here is from genome assembly GCA_963969345.1 of Turbatrix aceti. NCBI lineage: Eukaryota > Metazoa > Nematoda > Chromadorea > Rhabditida > Panagrolaimidae > Turbatrix > Turbatrix aceti. The sequence goes on along the minus strand of OZ017770.1, from coordinate 724,540 downwards.
CAAAGCGATTGTCCGTTATTGTCCAGCTTTCCCATTAACTTTCTTGTTTTCGGTCGACTGTTCAGTTTTGGCGCTTTTTTTCTACTGTTTAACTTCGGCACATTTATCACACTTGTAGACAGCGACCAAAATGCTAGGTTTGAAGCTTTTTTTCTGGTGAGCACCAGAGTATTGTAAACAACTTAAACTGCTTTTCGTAAAACAATAGTTGCAACACTGTTTGCAACAGGGATAAGTGCATCGTAGAGCAGTACTGATAGTGCATCTGGCATGTTATATGACATTTAGCATATAAAAGTAATGTTTTTTTTAACCAGCGCGTAGTTTAAAATATATATCGGTTTTGTTTGTTCAACTAATAAGTTGATATTTTTGTTAACGACTACATAAGCAGGGCACAGTCTTATTTGTCCTCGTCAAGACTTCGTTATCTTTTTCCATATTCCCGCTCTCCAACTCACTTTGCCACTACCACTGCTGTTAGCCAGCAGCTGCAGACTATGGCATGATGATTATTCACCCGGATGTTAACCTTAGTTATTATAAATCCAGTTCTTTTGAAAAGCACTGATGCGAAGACGGGAGAGAGGGACATATTCGTAGTTTTGCGATTTTTGGTTGCTGTCAAAATTTTGTTGACCTCTCGCTGATTGCGCGATGCGTCGTTGCTCGCCGCCAGCCAGGTAGCGGCCGATACCAATCAACAATGGAGTCAATTCTACGACAGTATTTGTCGTTCACCATTCTGCTTATTGTTCTCTCAAATACCGTTACCGCCTCTTCCCCTTTCTTTCCTTTTGAATCAGTGTTGTGGTATTGTAGATTTTTGTCGCGATAAGATTGTTTGCTTGACGTCTTATCATTCTCGACGGTTTTTGAAATGACCAAAATGGCCGCAGCTACATGGATAATGTTTTTTTTGAAACGGAATACTACGAAGTTGTGCAGCGCCTTTTCGAAGTTTAATCAGTCTTAGTATACGTTTTGCTTATAAGGAATACGGCTCTTATACAAAGGCTCTATTGCTTCTTACGCTCATAACCACTGTGATTAGAAATGAAACGAATAGTTTTTTTTACTTGATATCATTTCTGGATTAAGTGTAGCATGCATTTCAAAATAACAACAATCGTTACTTTGCCACTTGCTTTCCTTCTTTTTTTGCTCCGCTTTATCATGCTTTATTTCAATTTTTTGCTATATCAGTGCCACTTTTCAAAAAACCTGCCTTGGTGTGGTCGTTTTTTTTACTGCGTAGGTAGTAGTGCTATCCCTGTCTGAAAAAGACTGGAACTTTTTTTTCGGAATGTGTAGGCGCTTATGGCGTTTTTTTACATTTTGCGATCTTATGAAGCAACACGCATTGGGCAAGCAAGCACGTTTGTCTTAACTGATAACTTTCAGTCGTCTTTCTTCCTTTATTGGCACCTTCTGCATGACATTTATCTACTTAAAATGAATATGCGAATTTTTGGTTGATCATAAAAAAATGCACAAGTCTTGCTGCATATCTTTACATCAGTCAACGAATAGACAACAAAAGAGAGGAAAAACTTAACAGCCTTTAGTGTTGTTATATTTTTTCCTCTGCTTGCCTGGCAGGGTTATCGTAAATGGCATTGTCAAAATTTGACAAGTTTTTTCCCCTTCTTTGTTGTGCTGATTAGTTGCTAGGATATCAGAGAGGGCTTTCAACATATTGCCAAACCTTCGTATGTTTTATGTGCTTTGCATTTTGTAGTGGAATTATTTATCCATTTCATATTTCATCGTGGTTTTTATCGCGACCAAAAGGGGGCCTTGTTTTTTATCGTGACCAAAGAGAGAAAAAAATTTATCATACGCTATACACGCAATGATATCTAACTTTGAGGTATCACTACACTACTTACTCACAAGTGCAGTTTTTCCCTTTATTTTTGATTAAAATGGAGCATTTAGGATTATGCGGATCTTTTCTGATGACTTTTGACGAATCAAAAATCTTACAAATTCAACTTCTAATTCCTTGCTTTTCTTTTCCTAGCCACTAACAGAAAACGAATAAAACTGTCTGATAAGAAGTACACAATTAACTGTTTTTGTTTCGTAAAACGGCATTTTTTGGAATGACCGACAACGCCCTGTAAACGGGTGGAACAGCTTTTGTCGTTGCCTGCCTGCATTGGCGCGCGCTCCAGGGCGCAATCTGTTCATTGCGTATTCAATCCTGTGGAATACGTTTTCTTCACCGACCGCTAAACTATTACTACCATAGCCTACCCTACTTTTTCGGACCTTTATGCCATTTATTTTTTGTGTGTTCAATGCCGAAAAAGAGCGCTTATCATCAGAGTGACACAACAACGGACACATCTATGCAATAACATTTCGTAACCATGTTTTTAACCTGGATGTACGCTGCTGTGGTCATAACCACTACTACACGTATTTCTTATTCGTAACCTTGTCCACGCGTAATCTGTCTTTTTCTCTGAAAAATACATAGAAACAAATTTTAGAGTGCCGTGCCAGCGTTTTATATTTATACGTTTTAACACTGTGGCGTCACAATAACTATCTTTTTTTGCCCGATGCATCTCTTTGTTTCAGTTTTTTGGTCATTTACGTTATCTTTAACACAGTACTGATGGATGTTTTACAAATTAATGTGTTTACGTCCTGTGATGCTCTTGACTTTCTATAATATAAGAGGCCTTATTGTGAAGTTTACGTTTCCAATTCTTTTTTAAACGTTATCAGTAGTTTTATCTTTCATCATCGTTATCGCTCCCTTTTATCAATTAGTTTTAATTCAACACCCCGTTTGCACCGCTTCTAATGAGCACATCTTATCAGGGTTCTGCCTTTTTGTTGTGCGCATTTCTGACGTAGCACTTGCCTGTTATTTATACAGATCACGGCACTTGCGAGCTTTACCGTGCAAGAATTCTACTTACGGGCACACGTTTGCTACTTTGATAGAATCAGGTGGATACTGTAAAATCTTACTGTCGTGTCCCGCGCGTATCTTACACAATTCTATATGCAGGATTTTTTTCAGGTTGAACTTTAAATCGATTTGGATGCTTTATCATGGTTATGGCATCCACGTCTGTGTCTCCCAGTAGTATGAACGAGCAATCCGCTTGTCATTCATGCCAAAGTCTACACAATGATCTCAGAGTAATGGTATCAGAAGTTGCCTTGAAATTGGATTTAATTTTTGCCAAAGTAGAAGAAATTTCTTCAAAAGGCACTTCAAATCCTCCTCAGAAAAAATTGAGATTACAAGCCAAAGAACAAAGAGCGAGTACAGCGTCTCCGTCTACGGAAAACAATTTGATACTACCCAGACCACTGTCCGCAAATACAGAACCAGAATCGCCACGGGAAAATGCTGAGGGAAAATTGGGAAACAACGTATCAGGAAGCAGAAAGCGAAAGCCAGCAAGGAATAACATTCAGAAGGTTGCAGCTTCGGCTCACGAAAATTCAAACATGTCAATTGAAAACTTTGTCTCCGCTTTATTGGAAAAACACTCAAATGGCACGCAAAACGCAGCGCCAAACCAGCAACAATTGCTGGACAACTTGTCACTTGCTACCCTACTAGGCCAGACCGGCTGTGATCTCAATGCCTTGCTATCACTGGAAAATGGTACCGCTGCCGAACCAGCCCCAGCTCCGGCAAAAAAAAGCAATGGCGTCGCAAAAGCATCTCCAAAACGATCGGCTTCGCCTGTTGTCATCAAGACCGAAAACATGGGATTTGAAAATGAAGACGGAGGCGTGATGGTAAGTGGCGGACTCTTCCCATCACTAATAATTGCTAAATATAATTATTTTCAGGATGAGCAGCAAATCAAGGATTTCTTGTCCTCCATTGATCCGAACGTACAAAGTTGTGCGAACTGTCACACTTTGACCACGACTGCGTGGCGACGGGACCAGGAAGGTCGGCTTGTATGCAATGCATGTGGGCTGTACTACAGACTGCACAAGGTTGGTCATTCTTTGTACATGATTTCTATTAAATCTTGATTTTTAGACAAACCGCCCTGTGCACATGCGCAAGGACGTCATCCAGCAGCGCTTCCGCAGGAAAAACGCAAACAGCGATGAAGAAGCCTCCAACGACGTCGGTGGTACCCCGAAGTCTTCCAAGAACGGAGGGATCGCTCAGGACGGTCTTTTAGGCCTCGAACAGCTTGCAACATCCCTGGGAAGTTCATTGCTTCCTTCGCTGAGCTTTATCAGTGATTCACCAATTGTCTCGATGGCAAATGTCTTCCCGAACTTTATGGAGCAGCCACAGACTGCTCAATTGGGTTCCAATGCTTAATTTTTTTGTTTGGTGTCGTCTATTTACGTCTATTTCTTATGTAAGCTTCTGTGTTCGTCAGTGTTTTCATTTTCTTAACTTTGCAGTATTTTGCTGTGGCATTTCTTTCAACTATCATGTTTAAAACTAATTAACCAACCACCACTAACTGGCAAGCTGTTTTGTTTGTCAATGTGATATTTTGTAGTCATTAATCTGTATTTTGCATACCTCTGATTACTAACATTGTTATTTGTTGCACAATAGCAACTTTGGCACGTCCTAAGTGTTTATGTATTTTTTTCATGTTTTTACTTTGTTTAATATCATGTTGCACTTTTTACCATACTGATTTGTATTGACACCGTATTTTATGTTTTCTCGTCCTTATCACTCATCAGCACATTACCACACATCATTGCATGCGCCTCCCAGGATAGCATTCTTAACGGGTTGTCATACTACGGGTAACAATGTTATTGTGAACCATCAAAATCAAGGCGGCATCCATTTTTTGGATCTAGGTATCCGCAGTAACTCAATAACATTTTTTGTTTTTTTGTGGCCTTTGACAATCAATATTTTTTGCAGCCTTGTTCTTTTATCTGTAATAATAATTTTGTACTTCTGGCAATGGTATTCACTTTTTTGACAATGATCCTCTCTTGATGTCTTCACCGTGGCTTTATTCAATTGATCTTGACTTTTTCTTTAATTTTATTTATTATTATTTTTCTTTTCGTTTTGTTTCGGTTGGACTAAACGTGCTTTTATCATCCATCAGCTTTACCACGTTTTTTTTCACAAAAACGTAAATTTCGGGGATTTTCATGTGTTTTTTTCGCATTTTTTTGTTCCATTCCCATACGGCATTCATGTTTTTTTGTAAGTACGTAAATAAATCGTGATTCACATGACTTACAAGTGGCATATCAAACCCATGGTTACAAAAAATTGAAAAATACTATGCGGCAGAAAGCGATGAAAGCATTTTATACGCAACAACATGTTTTTTTTTTGCTTTTGCAAAATACATCCAGTCGAAAAATTTGGGTTCTGCAGATTCTTTTTTTCAACGAACAGGACATGTTCGATTTTTATAGATAAAATTCTTGGCGCACATTTATTTGCACATGAATATATTATTACAGTCTTTTATTTGTTATATATTAAAAACAACGCAAACCATGAAAACAACCGGTGTTTAAATGAGAAAAAATTACAACTATAATGCGACCCAACTGTTATTAGCGTGAATGAAATGGCCAGGATAATTAGTGTCGAGAATGGTCTCACAAAGCGCTACGCTGTGGCACATTGTGTCTTTGTTGTCTTTCATCAGGTTGCGACACCGTTCAACTTCGGCTAAAATCTGCAATCCATTGTCGGACCATTTTGATATGGCAAATGTATATCCTTTGAGTCTGTTTTTGAGATTTTGAGCCCATCTTTCAATATATGGCGCTAAAATATCCGTAGATTCAGTTTCTTTCCATTTAAAGTTGGCGTTTTCTGATCGACTAAAAATAATATTTTTATTTTAGTTTAAGAATAATACTGTACCGAACATGAAGTATCACGCCGTCAGTCACGTTGAGTTGCAAGTTTTGATACAGTTTATTATTTTCATCCCTTTCGGGTGTTAATTGCTTGTGTGCGTGGACGCGAACGACACGTTCCGGGCGATACATTATCTTTGAATAGTAGGGCGGGTCAAATGGTTTGATTTCAATGGACACATTCTGTAGCTCGTTGAATGACACACTGTGGGGAGAGGTTACGTTATGTTCATCTGACTGCTGAAACTTTAGTATTATCATTTTTCGAATAAAGACTCGACGCACAAAGCGTATACGTTGGCTTTGCAATTGAAGAGAGGCAAATCTAGGATGAGCGACGGAGTAGTCTTCCAAAAATTGCCGCACTGTCTGCCCACTGCTAATGTAAACAAGTTCATCTAGATCGGTTTGGACAACGAATTTTGCATGTGTTCTCGAGCGATGTATGCAGTCAAAAATTGAGAGCATCATTTCTAAGCGATACATGTATTCATTGGGATTATATCTCTGATTCGGAGGACGAAGCAGTTGTGACCATTCTACTAAACTGATCGATACGTTTGATTTTCGTTGATAAAATTTTATGATCTCCAGCACTTCATTCGAAAAGGATTCATAGTAAATGTAAAATATGGTTGCTCCTTGATCAAGCCAATATTCAAAAAATTGTACAAATAGTGTGTAGTCGCTGTGAAGATACACAGCTTGTACGCATACTCCCAAAACATGATCGTATGACTCCTTAGGTCGAACATCGCTGAAAAAAATGTATTCAAAAAAAGTTTGATGTAAGTGTTAACACCTACACAATATCTATTGGGGTGTGAAAGTCGTTTTTTTTACGAGAAAAGTATAACTGCTTTTTTGATACGTAGATTTCGGAAAATGACCCTGTTTTTTTCCAACCCGCTGTTTATTCTGGATAACACATGCTCTGTTCCTCGCTGACATTTTTACAAACGCTGTTCGTGTTTGGCAAGGTCATGCGGATAGCTGGGAACCACCCTTTCCGGGCACTACCTGATGCAAAGCGATTGTCCGTTATTGTCCAGCTTTCCCATTAACTTTCTTGTTTTCGGTCGACTGTTCAGTTTTGGCGCTTTTTTTCTACTGTTTAACTTCGGCACATTTATCACACTTGCAGACAGCGACCAAAATGCTAGGTTTGAAGCTTTTTTTCTGGTGAGCACCAGAGTATTGTAAACAACTTAAACTGCTTTTCGTAAAACAATAGTTGCAACACTGTTTGCAACAGGGATAAGTGCATCGTAGAGCAGTACTGATAGTGCATCTGGCATGTTATATGACATTTAGCATATAAAAGTAATGTTTTTTTTAACCAGCGCGTAGTTTAAAATATATATCGGTTTTGTTTGTTCAACTAATAAGTTGATATTTTTGTTAACGACTACATAAGCAGGGCACAGTCTTATTTGTCCTCGTCAAGACTTCGTTATCTTTTTCCATATTCCCGCTCTCCAACTCACTTTGCCACTACCACTGCTGTTAGCCAGCAGCTGCAGACTATGGCATGATGATTATTCACCCGGATGTTAACCTTAGTTATTATAAATCCAGTTCTTTTGAAAAGCACTGATGCGAAGACGGGAGAGAGGGACATATTCGTAGTTTTGCGATTTTTGGTTGCTGTCAAAATTTTGTTGACCTCTCGCTGATTGCGCGATGCGTCGTTGCTCGCCGCCAGCCAGGTAGCGGCCGATACCAATCAACAATGGAGTCAATTCTACGACAGTATTTGTCGTTCACCATTCTGCTTATTGTTCTCTCAAATACCGTTACCGCCTCTTCCCCTTTCTTTCCTTTTGAATCAGTGTTGTGGTATTGTAGATTTTTGTCGCGATAAGATTGTTTGCTTGACGTCTTATCATTCTCGACGGTTTTTGAAATGACCAAAATGGCCGCAGCTACATGGATAATGTTTTTTTTGAAACGGAATACTACGAAGTTGTGCAGCGCCTTTTCGAAGTTTAATCAGTCTTAGTATACGTTTTGCTTATAAGGAATACGGCTCTTATACAAAGGCTCTATTGCTTCTTACGCTCATAACCACTGTGATTAGAAATGAAACGAATAGTTTTTTTTACTTGATATCATTTCTGGATTAAGTGTAGCATGCATTTCAAAATAACAACAATCGTTACTTTGCCACTTGCTTTCCTTCTTTTTTTGCTCCGCTTTATCATGCTTTATTTCAATTTTTTGCTATATCAGTGCCACTTTTCAAAAAACCTGCCTTGGTGTGGTCGTTTTTTTTACTGCGTAGGTAGTAGTACTATCCCTGTCTGAAAAAGACTGGAACTTTTTTTTCGGAATGTGTAGGCGCTTATGGCGTTTTTTTACATTTTGCGATCTTATGAAGCAACACGCATTGGGCAAGCAAGCACGTTTGTCTTAACTGATAACTTTCAGTCGTCTTTCTTCCTTTATTGGCACCTTTTGCATGACATTTATCTACTTAAAATGAATATGCGAATTTTTGGTTGATCATAAAAAAATGCACAAGGTCTTGCTGCATATCTTTACATCAGTCAACGAATAGACAACAAAAGAGAGGAAAAACTTAACAGCCTTTAGTGTTGTTATATTTTTTCCTCTGCTTGCCTGGCAGGGTTATCGTAAATGGCATTGTCAAAATTTGACAAGTTTTTTCCCCTTCTTTGTTGTGCTGATTAGTTGCTAGGATATCAGAGAGGGCTTTCAACATATTGCCAAACCTTCGTATGTTTTATGTGCTTTGCATTTTGTAGTGGAATTATTTATCCATTTCATATTTCATCGTGGTTTTTATCGCGACCAAAAGGGGGCCTTGTTTTTTATCGTGACCAAAGAGAGAAAAAAATTTATCATACGCTATACACGCAATGATATCTAACTTTGAGGTATCACTACACTACTTACTCACAAGTGCAGTTTTTCCCTTTATTTTTGATTAAAATGGAGCATTTAGGATTATGCGGATCTTTTCTGATGACTTTTGACGAATCAAAAATCTTACAAATTCAACTTCTAATTCCTTGCTTTTCTTTTCCTAGCCACTAACAGAAAACGAATAAAACTGTCTGATAAGAAGTACACAATTAACTGTTTTTGTTTCGTAAAACGGCATTTTTTGGAATGACCGACAACGCCCTGTAAACGGGTGGAACAGCTTTTGTCGTTGCCTGCCTGCATTGGCGCGCGCTCCAGGGCGCAATCTGTTCATTGCGTATTCAATCCTGTGGAATACGTTTTCTTCACCGACCGCTAAACTATTACTACCATAGCCTACCCTACTTTTTCGGACCTTTATGCCATTTATTTTTTGTGTGTTCAATGCCGAAAAAGAGCGCTTATCATCAGAGTGACACAACAACGGACACATCTATGCAATAACATTTCGTAACCATGTTTTTAACCTGGATGTACGCTGCTGTGGTCATAACCACTACTACACGTATTTCTTATTCGTAACCTTGTCCACGCGTAATCTGTCTTTTTCTCTGAAAAATACATAGAAACAAATTTTAGAGTGCCGTGCCAGCGTTTTATATTTATACGTTTTAACACTGTGGCGTCACAATAACTATCTTTTTTTGCCCGATGCATCTCTTTGTTTCAGTTTTTTGGTCATTTACGTTATCTTTAACACAGTACTGATGGATGTTTTACAAATTAATGTGTTTACGTCCTGTGATGCTCTTGACTTTCTATAATATAAGAGGCCTTATTGTGAAGTTTACGTTTCCAATTCTTTTTTAAACGTTATCAGTAGTTTTATCTTTCATCATCGTTATCGCTCCCTTTTATCAATTAGTTTTAATTCAACACCCCGTTTGCACCGCTTCTAATGAGCACATCTTATCAGGGTTCTGCCTTTTTGTTGTGCGCATTTCTGACGTAGCACTTGCCTGTTATTTATACAGATCACGGCACTTGCGAGCTTTACCGTGCAAGAATTCTACTTACGGGCACACGTTTGCTACTTTGATAGAATCAGGTGGATACTGTAAAATCTTACTGTCGTGTCCCGCGCGTATCTTACACAATTCTATATGCAGGATTTTTTTCAGGTTGAACTTTAAATCGATTTGGATGCTTTATCATGGTTATGGCATCCACGTCTGTGTCTCCCAGTAGTATGAACGAGCAATCCGCTTGTCATTCATGCCAAAGTCTACACAATGATCTCAGAGTAATGGTATCAGAAGTTGCCTTGAAATTGGATTTAATTTTTGCCAAAGTAGAAGAAATTTCTTCAAAAGGCACTTCAAATCCTCCTCAGAAAAAATTGAGATTACAAGCCAAAGAACAAAGAGCGAGTACAGCGTCTCCGTCTACGGAAAACAATTTGATACTACCCAGACCACTGTCCGCAAATACAGAACCAGAATCGCCACGGGAAAATGCTGAGGGAAAATTGGGAAACAACGTATCAGGAAGCAGAAAGCGAAAGCCAGCAAGGAATAACATTCAGAAGGTTGCAGCTTCGGCTCACGAAAATTCAAACATGTCAATTGAAAACTTTGTCTCCGCTTTATTGGAAAAACACTCAAATGGCACGCAAAACGCAGCGCCAAACCAGCAACAATTGCTGGACAACTTGTCACTTGCTACCCTACTAGGCCAGACCGGCTGTGATCTCAATGCCTTGCTATCACTGGAAAATGGTACCGCTGCCGAACCAGCCCCAGCTCCGGCAAAAAAAAGCAATGGCGTCGCAAAAGCATCTCCAAAACGATCGGCTTCGCCTGTTGTCATCAAGACCGAAAACATGGGATTTGAAAATGAAGACGGAGGCGTGATGGTAAGTGGCGGACTCTTCCCATCACTAATAATTGCTAAATATAATTATTTTCAGGATGAGCAGCAAATCAAGGATTTCTTGTCCTCCATTGATCCGAACGTACAAAGTTGTGCGAACTGTCACACTTTGACCACGACTGCGTGGCGACGGGACCAGGAAGGTCGGCTTGTATGCAATGCATGTGGGCTGTACTACAGACTGCACAAGGTTGGTCATTCTTTGTACATGATTTCTATTAAATCTTGATTTTTAGACAAACCGCCCTGTGCACATGCGCAAGGACGTCATCCAGCAGCGCTTCCGCAGGAAAAACGCAAACAGCGATGAAGAAGCCTCCAACGACGTCGGTGGTACCCCGAAGTCTTCCAAGAACGGAGGGATCGCTCAGGACGGTCTTTTAGGCCTCGAACAGCTTGCAACATCCCTGGGAAGTTCATTGCTTCCTTCGCTGAGCTTTATCAGTGATTCACCAATTGTCTCGATGGCAAATGTCTTCCCGAACTTTATGGAGCAGCCACAGACTGCTCAATTGGGTTCGAATGCTTAATTTTTTTGTTTGGTGTCGTCTATTTACGTCTATTTCTTATGTAAGCTTCTGTGTTCGTCAGTGTTTTCATTTTCTTAACTTTGCAGTATTTTGCTGTGGCATTTCTTTCAACTATCATGTTTAAAACTAATTAACCAACCACCACTAACTGGCAAGCTGTTTTGTTTGTCAATGTGATATTTTGTAGTCATTAATCTGTATTTTGCATACCTCTGATTACTAACATTGTTATTTGTTGCACAATAGCAACTTTGGCACGTCCTAAGTGTTTATGTATTTTTTTCATGTTTTTACTTTGTTTAATATCATGTTGCACTTTTTACCATACTGATTTGTATTGACACCGTATTTTATGTTTTCTCGTCCTTATCACTCATCAGCACATTACCACACATCATTGCATGCGCCTCCCAGGATAGCATTCTTAACGGGTTGTCATACTACGGGTAACAATGTTATTGTGAACCATCAAAATCAAGGCGGCATCCATTTTTTGGATCTAGGTATCCGCAGTAACTCAATAACATTTTTTGTTTTTTTGTGGCCTTTGACAATCAATATTTTTTGCAGCCTTGTTCTTTTATCTGTAATAATAATTTTGTACTTCTGGCAATGGTATTCACTTTTTTGACAATGATCCTCTCTTGATGTCTTCACCGTGGCTTTATTCAATTGATCTTGACTTTTTCTTTAATTTTATTTATTATTATTTTTCTTTTCGTTTTGTTTCGGTTGGACTAAACGTGCTTTTATCATCCATCAGCTTTACCACGTTTTTTTTCACAAAAACGTAAATTTCGGGGATTTTCATGTGTTTTTTTCGCATTTTTTTGTTCCATTCCCATACGGCATTCATGTTTTTTTGTAAGTACGTAAATAAATCGTGATTCACATGACTTACAAGTGGCATATCAAACCCATGGTTACAAAAAATTGAAAAATACTATGCGGCAGAAAGCGATGAAAGCATTTTATACGCAACGACATGTTTTTTTTTTGCTTTTGCAAAATACATCCAGTCGAAAAATTTGGGTTCTGCAGATTCTTTTTTTCAACGAACAGGACATGTTCGATTTTTATAGATAAAATTCTTGGCGCACATTTATTTGCACATGAATATATTATTACAGTCTTTTATTTGTTATATATTAAAAACAACGCAAACCATGAAAACAACCGGTGTTTAAATGAGAAAAAATTACAACTATAATGCGACCCAACTGTTATTAGCGTGAATGAAATGGCCAGGATAATTAGTGTCGAGAATGGTCTCACAAAGCGCTACGCTGTGGCACATTGTGTCTTTGTTGTCTTTCATCAGGTTGCGACACCGTTCAACTTCGGCTAAAATCTGCAATCCATTGTCGGACCATTTTGATATGGCAAATGTATATCCTTTGAGTCTGTTTTTGAGATTTTGAGCCCATCTTTCAATATATGGCGCTAAAATATCCGTAGATTCAGTTTCTTTCCATTTAAAGTTGGCGTTTTCTGATCGACTAAAAATAATATTTTTATTTTAGTTTAAGAATAATACTGTACCGAACATGAAGTATCACGCCGTCAGTCACGTTGAGTTGCAAGTTTTGATACAGTTTATTATTTTCATCCCTTTCGGGTGTTAATTGCTTGTGTGCGTGGACGCGAACGACACGTTCCGGGCGATACATTATCTTTGAATAGTAGGGCGGGTCAAATGGTTTGATTTCAATGGACACATTCTGTAGCTCGTTGAATGACACACTGTGGGGAGAGGTTACGTTATGTTCATCTGACTGCTGAAACTTTAGTATTATCATTTTTCGAATAAAGACTCGACGCACAAAGCGTATACGTTGGCTTTGCAATTGAAGAGAGGCAAATCTAGGATGAGCGACGGAGTAGTCTTCCAAAAATTGCCGCACTGTCTGCCCACTGCTAATGTAAACAAGTTCATCTAGATCGGTTTGGACAACGAATTTTGCATGTGTTCTCGAGCGATGTATGCAGTCAAAAATTGAGAGCATCATTTCTAAGCGATACATGTATTCATTGGGATTATATCTCTGATTCGGAGGACGAAGCAGTTGTGACCATTCTACTAAACTGATCGATACGTTTGATTTTCGTTGATAAAATTTTATGATCTCCAGCACTTCATTCGAAAAGGATTCATAGTAAATGTAAAATATGGTTGCTCCTTGATCAAGCCAATATTCAAAAAATTGTACAAATAGTGTGTAGTCGCTGTGAAGATACACAGCTTGTACGCATACTCCCAAAACATGATCGTATGACTCCTTAGGTCGAACATCGCTGAAAAAAATGTATTCTAAAAAAGTTTGATGTAAGTGTTAACACCTACACAATATCTATTGGGGTGTGAAAGTCGTTTTTTTTACGAGAAAAGTATAACTGCTTAATTTCAGGATTATATTTGATTTTGGCAAAACCAATAAATCCAATCATGCTACAAGGCTTTGAGTAAAAGTCTAGACACGTCGGCTGATGACACAGGGTAGTGATTTTTCCCACAATATTTCCATACTTATAATACAAAAATTTTCTAAAAATTATAAAGCTTAGCAAAGATATATGACATATAAGGCACAACATACCTCAATTTATGAGGCTGAACAATTGATAACCGTATTTGATTGTTTGATACCAAGAATGCACTTCTGATGTTAGAAAGCCTCCCTGATGGAGCAAAATTAGAAGGAAAGGGACGAAACAGCTGGGTTACGTTTTTGACTGCGACACGTATGACAGTAACATTAGTAGGGTAATCAGGAATTAATAATGCACGATCCATAATCAGATAGTAGCATAGTGTGCAGAGTGCCGTAATCGATATCAGTACACATAACTTTTGTTGTATGCGCATTTTACGAAAAATCATTTCGAAGTTTTTTTCTAAATCATAAACAACAATTATCCAAACAAATAAACTTTAAAACGGCATTGCTAATAAAATAAACAATGTTGTTAAACGAAATGATTAACGATAAATTTTTGGAGCATGGACAGGTTAACCCAAAGCCTTCTTTTTTTGTACTGAATACAGAAAAAAATTAGCAGGTGGTTTCAGAGCAATGTTTATACGCTGCGAGTGTTTTTATGCACACGAAACGAGACAAATCGTTTGCTCTAAATGCAAACTTTTTGGGCCTCCAGAACGTGACTAAAAAAGAGCAACTACCAAGTGTCGTGCAGGGTTGTAAAAATAATTAGAATTAAAAAAGCTTTTTTTAAAAGCTTGTAAAAAACCGTGTATTTAAGATTTAAAGAATAATCGTGTGAAGGGAAAATATGTTCTTTACGTACAATCAAAATTATCTTTGATTGGAAATTATTGAAACCATTTTAGTGATTGCGGTTGGCTAACAAAAAAAAATTATAACAATTTTTGTCATTTTTTCGCCGCAAATAACTTACAATTCGTTTCTGGATTGTGGTTGAAACGTGGACTGTACTTGTACATTTTAGACATTCAATTGCTAGGCAATGGAAAAAGTGCAAACATGAAAAAAAGGACTGCTTGTTACTTTGTCACTGAACAGAACAAACAGAATCAAGACATTGATTTGGAAGTTCCGTTGCTGTCGAGGTTGCAGCAATAGAATACTCAATTCTTCAAGCATATATATATCATTCACAAACTGAAGCAATCTTGAAGCAATGAAACTATTCGCGATGAATCAGGTTCGCTGACGCATCGAATCTTACAGCGACGTCTAATTTCCGACGCCAAGATTCGTAAACGCTTTCACAACAGTGGTTGCGTGTGACTTGGCTGTCAGATTAACGTTTATATACTCGTATTAAAAAAGACAGATAAATACAGGCATAATCAATCAATAAACATCATCAAGGGTCTCTGACCACCAAGCTTTGATATCATCAAGCACCTTGCTATCATCACAGAGTATGGGTTCTTCGAACTCCGCTGACATTATTGGCATACCGCCTGTGGCGTAGTTGTTATCACCACCTGTTGACGCATATACAGGGAGATTTGATATGGGAGAGACTATGCTTATTTTACGGACGGGTTGTAAACTATCTACAATGATTGATTCAGTGCAAAGTGCATGATATGGTTTTTTTAGCTTCTTACCCATATGAACATTTTGAGGAGACATTGGTGACTTTGAATGTCGACCAGGTGACGTCTGACTTTTGTAACATGATTGAGAGTCTTCAGTCCATTCTTCCAAATCAGGTAAATCGTGAGCAGATAGCTAAAATCACATACGATAAGAAAAATGACAAAAACAAAAATTTAGCGCGAAAAAAGATCTGGAAAAAAAACAACAACAAAAGTTATAGAGTACAAAGCACACAATTAACCTGAATTACGTGACTGGTGCTGAGAGTGCTGTGTTTTCGTTGTGTTGGTGAAAGTACATCGGGAAAGTATGGTGAGAGTGGACGACACGGCCACGATGATTTTTTTGTGCTAATCATGGAAGCTTGCAACAAATGACGTGTTTGTGGAGAATCCTTGGATGGTGAATCCACGTTCTAGAAGTTTGTCACAGATAGCAAACAGAAGGAAAGTAAAGAAAACGGAAAGGTTAAAAGCTTAGTAAACGTAAAAAGAGAAGAAGCACTGATTGTGACTGTCCATGAACCTACCTCGACGACATCGGGGATACTCTTCCTCCGGTTGCGAATTGCTCGTTTACGTTTGCGATATTCCGGTATGTCTTCATCGAGAGGCGACCTCGGAGTACGAAACCCGACGTCAGTGAGCTTGCGTGTGAGATGTTTGTGAGTTTCTATGTCATCTGGCTCATTTTTTAACTCCAAATTCAAAGGTGCAACTGCAAATTTGTTGCGCACGGCTGTAAGTTCTGCAGTGTTGGCAGCAGGGTTGATGTGCAGGTTTGAGAATGGCGATCTCAATGGTTGTGCTAGTACAATGGATTCCTTATGCGGTGCTCTAATTTTTCGTAAACAGTACTCAAGCCATGTCTTAATCGTTTGTTTGGCAACTTCTTCTTCGATAATGTATTCCAGCTCTTCGCGTTGCAACAACTCCTCCAGCTGCAGAGACTTTCGAATATCTACTGATCGGTAGGAAAGCATGCTAAAAAAGGACATTTGGCAATTTCACGGCAGCAAAAAATAAAACAATCTTACTACAAAACATCGTGGAAAGAAACGTCGTCACCGTTGTGTAAACGCTCCATTTCGTAACACATATGTTTGAACAATAAGCGGTCTTTGTTTGGATCTACTTCCAGTCGACCCTTGAGCAACCGTAACAAAAACTTTACCCTGGGAACAGGAATTGTTCCTTTCTGTTCGATATCAACCATGTTCCAAACGAGTTGAAAGTTGCGAATATCAGCATAACTGAGGAGAGCGTCTTCTTCGCTCGAGTAGAAGAGTGAAAAGTTTTCCATGATGATAGCTGAAAATGGATTGTTTCAGTTTCAGTTGATAATTCTTTTTTGAAAAAAAACTTACCAACAAGCAAATTTCGAACAATGTAAGTAATAATGAGGTAAAATGAGCAAAAGTAGATAATGGCCGCATAATAGTTTCCGCAATCTGTCTCCCAAAAATTCATTCCCTCCTTCCAATAGCAAAATGGGGGATCGGTGGCTACGGAGTGCATGACGTCATTCCAGTCTTCACCAGTAACACTTCGAAACAATACAACCAGAGCCTCGGAACCCGTTCGAAAGTTGACGTGTTTAGATACAGCTTGCCCGTATTTTACCATACCAAATAAAATTACGCCGGTATATGCGTAGAAAAAGACCAGCAAGATCATAGCCATGATGATGAAAAAAGAACGAAACATTGACATGACGACTGTGAGCATGAGCATTTTGAGCGTTGTACTTCGACCCGCAATAGTGAAAAACCTGAGAATAACCACAATGTAGCCGTAGGTGTATGTAAATTTCTTGAGCCTAGTTTCACCACCCACGGCGCTGGCAGGAGTGGCAATAAAGAAGTGCAGAATGATCCATCCCACGCCAAGGGCCGTGATAAGCAAATCAATGCGGTTACGGCGACTTTGCCAGAATCCAGGAACAGTAAATGCCACAATTTTGAATACAATTTCGACACCAAAGAGTATGTGAAGGACTGCGGAAATGGTTGTGGCACCGTAGAGAAGCATTGGCAATTCTTCTTCTTCCTCTACATTCCAGGGCAAAAAAAGGGTCGCCGAATTGATAAAAACTGCGATAACAAAGATTGAGTTGAATGTACGGCTCATAGTCCATTCGTAAAACATTCTGCGAACACTTGCCGACTCGGATGGCTTGGGTGGAACGTGAAGCGGTTGAGCCATCTTGAGACGGGCTTTGAGATCCCGCCAACGACGCTGATCTACTGTAAGCAGGGCAGTACCTCGATTTTCTGTGTAATTGGCAATGACGACGCCGACAAAAAGTGTAAGTCCAATCATGCAACCCATGAAGACGTAGATGTGAATAAATATCACAGCCCAGGGACCTTCTCGCTTCCACAGAATGTCACGGATGACGTTCCAGCCTTTGTACGACAATGTTTCAAAAAGTGCAAGCATGGCGCTACCCACGTGATCAAAGTTGAAATTGTGGGGATTGGTCCATACCCGAGGCACCAGCATGCTAGGATGTTCATTTCGATCATTGTTGCCGGGTACTTCCATTCGAGTGATAAAAATTTTTTGCCAGAAAACTCCGGTGCAATTTTCACGAGTCAAAACAGTCGGATCATTGCATGCAGCGAGTCTGCCCCCCACACTTTGAACTCCAAAACTAGCAAAGATGAACATCACAACGATCATCAAAATTGTTACGAGCAGAATTTCCTTGAATCCTCGAAACAGTTCCACGACAACGCGCCGAATATGGGGAACAAGAGTGTAGATGCGCAGTGGTCTCATCGCGCGGCATATCATTAATAATTGAGCCCAGGAATTAATTTCAACGTGTTTTGGCATCCAAAGCAAAAAAATAAACGATGTCTAAAAAACAGAAGTATAATTAGTGTCATTAGGTCACTTGAAAACGCACCGCATAAATAAAAAGTGTCATGACGCCACCAATGTCCCGTACAACAGCATCAGGGGTAAAAAACAATCCATTAGCTATTGTCTTGATGCCAAGCTCGAGTGTCATGCCAATGACAAAGATGTTATCAGCAATTTGAAGATAACGATTAAACATAACCAAATTTTCTCCCGTCGGGGGCCACGGGCTTTCAAAAAGCATGGATATACACGAAATGAGAGTAACCAAAACCATGGTCCAGTCGAGATACGGCATTAGACCTAGTAAGTCACTGTAATATGATTACAAAATATTTAAGTTTAATAATAAAAATGAAACTAACTGAATCTGTTTATAACGTCGTTGCGATGTTTTTGATCCATTTATGCGTTCGTTGGTGGGATCGTAACGTGCTTTTGCTAAACGCTGGCAATACCTTCTCAGTTTGGAATCTCTTCCAATAGCAAACAGAGGCCTATCGAAATAAGGATGATTTTCGCGCATGTCTTTTTCGATTCTCGTTCTTGTTAGTTCGGCAAGTTGCTGCTTTTGTTGCAATGCGCGTACATCGATTTCACCCTGCTTTAGGTCTTTTCGCATCGTGAGCTCTGTATTACGGCTTATATCACCGTTCTCTGTCATTTGCTCGTAGAAAGATATTGGCTTGCTTCGAATGCTAGTTGTCGGGGCTGATAAACTGGGCTGATTTAGCGTGGATCTAATGAGTGCACTTATGCTTGTCTTCATCGTCAATTGCCCCACGTGTCTGGCTCTTACAGAAATTGACCGCATGTGCAACAGAGATTCGATGGATTTGAGTAATGTCTTACGATTCTCAACATCTGTAAAGTAGAGAGGTATTGTGCCCTTAAAAGAAAAATAAAACCTGCAGGTTCTTGAAAAGCATCACTACAATCAGTCACAAAATTTGTCGTGAAGCTGTCTCTTATTTTTGGTGCTAAAAAGTCGCTGTCTACCCTTTTCAATTTGACCATTTGCGGGCGTGTAGGAAAGCGTTCAAAGACACGGAGTCGCCACGGAAGTGTTGTCCTCATGCTCGTTATCTGCAAAGTCATGGTAAAACTTCGTTAAAGCGTGTAAGATTCTTTGCCACGCACAGCTTCCTTAGCCTTCAATTGTTTGACTCGTTTGAGTTCCTCGTCCATTTCCAAATTATCGAGGATAACAGCGACAAAAAGACTCAGGACAATTAGTGTAACGAAGAGATGGTAGGTAACAAAGTAAATTGCAACAAAGACCACAAGTCCATCATCAACCAGTCTGAGAACTTCGACGACAAAATCCGTCCATCCTTCTTGTGTTATAATTTGGAACATGGCCATAAAAGCCTGGGGAAATGTTTGAAAGTGTGGTAGGTTTGGCACATAGCAAAAAAGCTGTAGTGACACTGCCGAAGCAATAATAACGGATGCAACAGTGAATATGACCAAACCACCGAGCTTTTTTCCAGGCGAAAAAATCTAAAAAAAATGTCATTAGACGACAAGGATAGCGCAAAGAGCAAACCTTGTAGACAAAATCTTCGAGCATGGGGCTCGCTTTAATGAGCCGAAAAAGACGAAAGACTTGAAAATAAGTGAAAACGTTTCGATGATAAAAGTATTTGATTACGTTTAACGTACTTCCGAGACAGAGAAGGAACTCGAATTTGAACACGTTTCTTTTCCAGTAGGCTTTGACGCCGTAGCTTGCGACCTTAACTGCACATTCGATATTGAACAAAAACGTAAACCCGCATTCGATGTAGTAGTAGATTTCGCGGCGTCGTATGTCGCTTGCATCATGGTAGTAAACGAACGACGCATTGATGAACGCGTTCGCCAAAACAAGGCTCACAATAACTGTTTGAAAGACAGTACTGCGCAAAATTTTTTGCAGCGTTTTGATTCTTGATGACAAATGCTTGGGGTCGGCATCTAGTCGAACTAACCACCAACCGTTTTCAGTTTTTTCAATTCGCTGCTTGAAATCATCATCAAATGTCACGTCAATGTTTTGCCACATTTCACTGAACTGAACACGAATTTCAGCGAAAGTCTCTGTGATAACTGCAATGAACACATTCTGCAAAGAAAGTCATTTAAGCGTGCTTAAAGCAAAACAAGCGTATACCTTGACTAGCCACGCTAAGAAGAAAATCAGTGTAACAAAGTATAGAAATGCCAGATGTGACGGCAAAGAGTCTATGCAGTCGTAGAGCACATAAACCCATCCTTCTTCTGAGGCTGCGAGGTAGACAGTGAACACGCTATGTCCAAAGTGATTGAACATTCCGTAGAAACCTTCTGACTTAGCGCTAAGGTCGAGCTTCATGCACTCCATATTGCCAGGACATTCGTATCCCCCGCCACCGGCTTGCGAACACATTGTATCCGGGATAGCAAGATCAAAAATTGTGACATTTTTTGCATCTGTTCCTGGCACTACGCAGTGATAATCCATGCGTCCAAAAAACTGGATTCCCATAATGGCGTAAAGCACCATGAAAAATATGAAAAACCACGTGACATTCTGGACTTGCGTACTCGAGCGCCTAAAAATGGCAACATCTTGTTGCAACTTGTTTGCCTTTTTCGCAGCGGTCAAAAGATTATAAAACATACTTTAGCAGTTGCTGAATTCTGGCTTTTGGGACTTTGAATTTAAGAACCAGCCGCAGCAGTCGAACAATGATAATTGGTCTAACAGAGCGCACGATGCCTAACCATTCGTAGTACACGAGGTTAAACCGTGGAAAGTATACCGTAGTCAACTGATACCCGTACAACAGTAATGATATCCAGTGAAAGAGCAGCAGCAAAAAATCAAACTGATTCCATCGATCGCGGAAGTAGGCAGATGTTCTCTAAATTTTTTCCATTAGCATAATCAGATATATTAAAGCGCTAAAAAAACCAATCTAACCCGAAAGTAGCCATAATGTCTTGCTTTAATAACGGCTTCTGCAGTGAAGACGAGAACAATAAAGAAGTCGATAACCAAAATTGGAAGCGTTAATATAGGAAAAATTTCGAGAGTCCTAGGCGTGTGTAGGCAGACCGTAACAAGCGACAACACGCATGCTAGCTTCAAGGCACGATCAGCATTTGGATTGTCCAGTATGACTGAAACAGGGATTTGCAAATGAATTGAATAAATTATAAAAATACTACTTACTTGGCCTGCGTAGCTTCTTAGCGCTTCCACCCGATGTAGCCGCCAAGAGGTCGGCAATAGCAGCCATAGAGTCACGTTTGTTCGGCATATTAAGACTATTCGGCTGAACCTGAGATCCGCTATTTGCAGAACCACCTGTAGTACCGCCCCGAAAGGTGCTCACTGAGTTCTTTCGAGCGAGCATGGCCGAAGAAATAACAGCCGCTTTGGTGACTGAAATAGAGCGCTTGGCTTGATTCTGTTGGACTATGAGACTGCGCTTGCGGTCCGGAATGATAGGGGGATATGCCTCTGTTGATATCATGGTCATGAAGTGCACCCTGATGGTTCGAAATTCTAATGACGCATGTAAAACTCAGCCCAATGCTGGTATAAAAGTAGTTTTTTGGCAAATGAAAAACATTATTTGCAATAAATTAAAAATAAAAGCAGTATGAAAGGGTACGCCATGCAGTAGTTACATAAACAATCAAATCGACCACATAGACAGAATGCATATAGCCCAGAGTAGTATTATAATATATTTCTATTAAATGAAGACGACAGCAGTCCAAAATCAGCGCAGTTGTCCTTATTGGGAGTCGACCAAGCTCAATTTTTTTACA
Organism: Turbatrix aceti; assembly: GCA_963969345.1. NCBI lineage: Eukaryota > Metazoa > Nematoda > Chromadorea > Rhabditida > Panagrolaimidae > Turbatrix > Turbatrix aceti. The sequence goes on along the minus strand of OZ017770.1, from coordinate 702,565 downwards.
ATGCCAAGCTTCACCCACAAAGGACTGCCCCCTTCGGGTTTGAGTCAAAGCAGCTTGTCCGTTAGTATTTACTATAGCGGCACATCCCCTTGTCTCTTCTGCTTTGATGTACTCAGACATCACGCAATCATTTCAATTGTTCGGCTTTGTGTCACTTAAGGTTTCTACTTTTTCATACGCTAAGTTTACATTACTTTACACCACTTCCTTTCTAACTCAAAAATAGTTTTTTTTTACCTAAAGAATTTCAATAAGTCGTGTTGGGTTGAAACGCATGCACCCTTTCTACAGTGATACATTTTTTTATTAATATGCCACAATTTTGCGTAAAACGAAAAAAAGTAAATTTGTTTTTAACGATGTCTGTTTTGAGCAAATAGAAGTAAGGCCGTGGAAAAAAGAAGGAGTGTACAATGCAATTGGCAATCCTGGTTATGATCGTTACCCAGGCGAAAATTAGAAAGACGCAAAATTTTCCATATAGGGCGGAAAAGTGACAAAAGAAAAGAACAAAATTAGGTAGACCGAGAAAATAAAAAAATAAATAATCAAGCTCCGTAGTAACATGTAGGGGGAAAAAGTTGGAATGGAGCACTTCAATATTTTCGAACCGCATCAACAAAGTTGGTGTCGTGGCATCTCAGTTTTCCTGCCCCAGCCAACCAATTAACGTACTTAGCAAGCGAAGAAACAACATTGCAAAATTCAATTGCAATAAAAGGCATATGGCATAATAAAGTAAGTAGAAAGAGTTAGTTTATCATGATAATCAGTATCAAAAGAAAAGTGTAACATACCCAGCGGTCGCAATCTCTTCGGACTATTTTTCCAGCGAATACCATTGTTATAAATATGGCGAACAAGAAAAGGCTAAAGCTGTGTGATATAATTATATTTAATCATATCGTATGCCATAAAGCAACCAATTTGCATGGACGATGACACGCTTTATGAAAATCCGCAAGATGGGCATCTTCGTATTATACATGTTTACTCAGTTCTCGGCCAGGGCGTTTTGATGTTAAAAACTTTTTCGCCCTCTATTCGGCTATGCAGGCTTACGCGAATTTCATATGACATACACAAATCACACCAATATTTTTTAGAAAGGAGGAATGTAAAGGCAAAGAAAAAAGGACTAAAACATGCCTTATTACATCTCACCAAAAACAAAAAAATGTTCAGCGGTCAGTTTTTAGGAGGGTTATTTTTCTGTTGTCCCAAACTTGCAAAAGCAAGTTGCGAAAAAGACGTATGCATTGTTGGTACTTCTGGAAACACGTTCCGCAAATTGAGTTTCAAAACTTGATTTAATGGATTTCCCGGTTTACCCTATAGAAAAACATGTTTTTAAAAAATTTGAAAAACATTTAAAAATATTTTAATTTTGGGAAAAATAATCGCTGTTTTTTGAGAAATAAAATAAAGATTTTAATTTGTTGAAAAAAAAATTGTTATTTGAATAAAATTTACGAGGATCAGGCTAAGCATGATGAGTGCTCTTTGAGTTAGAGCATCTCGCAAAACTTTATGCAAAACCACCCTTTGGCTATTTTGAGTAGAGTATTAGCAATGTGCAAAATCGTCAAAATCGTAGGGCAATTGAAGTAAGTTTTTTGTGTGCCGCCCTCGCATCAAAGTCAATTTGAAGAAGTAGTAGTAGCTCCTATTGCGCTTCTATTCTGAGTGAATGGCATAGTCGTAGCAAACCAAAGTTTGTCAAAGTGATTAGTGGTGGCCATCGTGCCGTATCATAGCATCAAAAGCATCTAAGACGTATCAACAGGATGGTCAAGTAGTATTTCCCCCTATGGAAAGGAAAAGAGAAAAAAATGAGAAAGTCGGCATGGCTATGAACAGATAAAGTGATTGGCCGCTCTCTTCGCTCTTACTCTATGTGTCACAATGGCATCAAATTAAAAAAATAGGTTGATGTGTAAACGAAGAATCCTGGAACGCTGCGTAACCGTGCCCTCCTCTCCAAGTGCCTTAAAAGATGTACTGAGTATACATGCTTAAAACTAAAGCATGTGAAATGTCAAAGCCGAATGCTTTTCAATAAAAGTGCGCACAATACGTAATTTAACGTATTCACTGGGCAGTAAAGCAAGACGTTTTGCATTTGCAAGAACAATTGAAAATGCTTGTTAGAAAGAAAATCACAAATTCAACAGAGGCATGGCAACGGAGGTGTGAAGAAAGCATAGTTAATTTAAGACTTACCTAGAAGTCGAGTAGGCGCTGACATCGTCATGATTGCGTGTGTTGTGGATCTGGGTAATGAAGAGATATCCTTGGGTCACTTTAAGCCACTTCGTGGAAGTATCTAACTCTATTTCGACCCCGGGCAAGTATACTAACCGGAAGCCCTACTTAGCCTACAATTTGAGTAAATCTTATTTGGCATCATTTAAAGCGAAAACCCTTACCATCGAGGAGCATTGTCGGATAGCCATAAGTGTTAGGAGTAGACAGATATTCGCGTATAAAGCGTAATATGCTTTTTATTAGTCCGCGGAAGTTAAAACTTTCTCTCTCTCTCTTTTTCTCTAAGTTTGGCAATATAGAGAGCTAAAAACAAAGAGATTGGAGCGAGTATTCTCACCCCACATATGCAGCTTCACTGACAAGATGCCATTTGGGAATACCCCGCGAAATACAACAGCGTCAAAAGTTGCGTTAAGGGATGTATGAGAAATCTTCGATTTTTGCCGCACCCTATTGTATTCCTTCAATAGTGGGATACAGGTTTGCCCGAAAAGGCGTTGCCGGCTAATTAGGTTTGCGCCGTTAGCTGTGTCACAAGATTCCAAAATCGGCCTTAAAGCGCTTCCTTTTTTCTTTGCAGCCTTAGGAGATCTAATCACATCTGACAAAAAACACACTGAGGAAGCACTAACTAGCCACTGGGGTACCACTGTAAATAAATGAGGCGTCAGCAGCGATGATGACCTTGTGACCAGTGTCCCGCTTGTCCGCAACCCTTTTTTTTGCAAATTTCAGATATAATCTACGTTTATTCGTGTGAATTGGTAGGTGTCAGTGACTGACTCGAAAGTCAAAATAGTCAGTCAAGGGAGGAGGGTTCGAACACTATCAGTCATAAACAAATTCTCGTGGATTAGTGGTCGACGGCACTGGAAGAACTCGGAGAAGAGCCTGAAGTTCGATTCGTGATGAGGGGATCAAGTTCGTTTGCCTCTTTCTTTTGTGTCGATCTGCGGTTATCAGATTCGCTGCTTTTCGTATTTCGGAAACGAGTGGTGCTAGAAGTGCTTGCAAGTAAAGGCGTGTCGTAGCGACGACCGGAAATTTGTCGAAGTGTAGGCACGTTACCGCCGTCAACGAGTGTGAACTCAGGAAGTGAAAGAGAGGATACAGAGCGGAAGATGTGAACGTTTCGTGGTAGTTGGGGTTCCTTAAGGTCCAAGACAGCGCAAATGTCGGTGGTCTAAATAGTTCAATATGTAGTAAAAAAAAGATAAAAAAATAATACCTGTGATGTGTCAAGTCGGACGTCGGGAATCAAAACGTCCAAATGATGCTGCTTCACTTTGTACTGCCGCATCATTTTCAGTCTCTGTTGAAGGCTGAACGCCCTAACCCGGTTGAGCTGTCGTTCGTAACTCTCTGAAAGTATTTCCGCGTGACGGGCACCGTATTCACGAATACGAGAGAGCTGTTGAAGGTAATTTTCGCGTATGCTGTCGATATGAGCAGCAACGTTGTCTCGCTTTGACTGCTGATAGTTCTTCAGCTTGGAAATCTGTGCCGAATAAGCGTCTCGAACCTGCTCGACTTGAACGTGATACTGTTCTCGAATGGCATTGACGTTTCGATGGTAGGCATCCTGAAGGTTCTGAATTTGTCTCTGACGATACGTTTCCATTGCTGACATTATGTTTTCCTGTTCTGAAATTTTAAGCATGTACAAGGCACCATAAAATCAAACACAAAACAAACCTTGCTGCCTAAGCCAGTATAAGCCAATTTTTTGAACTCCAATCCATAGAATATTGATAAAAAAAGTGGCTCCGCAAACCATTACAGAAGTCATAACCGCGCCATAATAAACAGAATCAAAGAGAACAGGAGAATACCATGAATGATAATTTAGCCGAAATAGTACAATGTTTTTTGACTCGATAGAACGACCGTTAAGTGAAATTTCTTTTTGAAAAGCACAAATATACCTGAAAGGAAATTCGCAAAATAATTAAAAAAAAGCGTGAAAAAAATTACTTATTCACAACAATACGAGTAGCATCCTTAATTTTCAAAGCTCCGAAATCGATAATGCTGTACAAATGCCCGACGGAAGATACAACGGTTGCAGTTTTGGTTGCAAAATTGTATTCGCCAATTAGAGTTGTAGTATTAAATAAAAACCATTGAAGTACATCAGTTGACACGGTTTCGTTCGAGACAAATGGACACCGAAACGCTGCTTCTGAGCGTGGTAAAGCACGTGCAATCGTCTGGTTCTCTCCATTCAGCGAAAGTCGAACGTTGCAGAAGGCAACATCTGATTCTCCACAAAACTTGAAGGGCTCCGCTGACTCTTCCAATGCCACGGGGTCACCAAGCGTCCCATTGTCGACAGCACACAATGCCGGGAAAGAAACGAAGATGAAAGTGACTGTTAACCGTGCATAGTTGGAGCCCCGCATGAATGCTGAAAGAAAAAACAAATAATCTTATCCAGCAAGAACAAAAAACGCGTCGTATGACCTAGCGCTAAGAAAAAGACGCTATGGACTATTCTATTCGATTGCATTGGATGACACTTCCTCATCAACAACGAGAAGAAATCTGGCACATATTGCCAAGAACGCGTCAAAGGGAATAAGTTTGAATTGAAAATACGCATACAAACACCACGCTTTGCCGAACAATGCATGTCCGTTTTTGATAATTTTTCGTTTATTGTGAGTCACAAACGACAAATTTGTTATTTTGGACGAAAAACGTAGCGAACTACCAAACAACAACTCTGCGTGTAGAACAAAATACGTTGGGCACAAGGAGATAATAATTTAATTTTTGGTTTGATTAAATTACTTCTAGAACATTGTAAGTCATCTGACATTGTGTACGATTTGTTCTTTTGCGTTCGCTTAGCACAAAAGTAAACTTCGATCGATCGCTGGTTGTTGGAACGCTTTTTTCTTTGTGACACATCTGCTTTGAACTAGGAACTGCAAGTGACAAGCACTCTGTTCGAAACAAGTTGGTTAATTGCCTCAGGTACTCCATCAAATTACTGATTGTTGATTTATTTTTAAAGAAAGAAAAAAAACGACAAATGTGTGTAGTGTAGTAAAGCTGTTAGGATATTTTTTAAAATAGGTGTTTGTGCAAAAAATATTTAAAAATAAAATTTGTTTTATAAAAATTAAATGTCATTGATCTTTCTAATCAAACATGATGTGTCATGTTTTTTGTTAATTACATAATGTCGGAGATCAGGTTAAAAATAAATAATTTTCACAAAAAAATCAAAATCAGTAAATTGTGTAATGCTGTTGCTGTGTTTATCGTCGAATCAACGAATTAATGCGCTTTATTGCAAACAAAAAACAACTGATATTCACCACGGATGCATGCTTTGCATCTATCATGTGATATTGACATCTCTGCTTTTAACCTTGATTCCGATCAGCGTCAATATGATAACTGGGCGAGTCAATACGATAACAACGGGAGTACCAAGCAAGAGCAATTTTGCTCCCTTCCTTTCAAAAGTTCGATTGTGTTTTTTTAACTCGAATCGCCTACAAAAAAATGAACCTTCCGATTTGTGTCAGCCCCAAAACTTTTGTTTGACATTGCCTTATTCATAAAAAAATCTGAAAAAAATACAAGTGATGTTGCGATGCCAAGGAATGTTTGTTCAGGGTTATCATCCAACGTTAGTTCATTCATGTTTGTTTCAAATAATATTTGTCCTCATGCTTCAGACACTTGCCCTCTTTTTCTCACACCTATATTGTGTCAAATACCAATACAGATAATTTTTTATCGAGTACACATAACAGATCGCTCACGCAGACAATATGGTGACATAAAGAAAGACAATATGCAGGTTTGGTGAACAACAAAATGTTCAAGTTGGCTAGTGTTTTTTCTTCTTAAAGTCAGAAAAAACCACTCCTTATTTTGTGCTCAGTTTGGTTAGTTAGTCCAATTGTAATCTGAGTATCCGTTTTAAGTTTTTGATCAGGCAGCAAGTTCGACAGGCGTACCATTGATGAGACGTGTCTTAAGAATACCGTCTTCGCGAATTTCAATGGTTTCTTCGCCGTTGTCTTCCGTCTTTTTGGTCATAATTTTCTTTCCATCGATAACCTTGACAGATGTCGTCGTTTTCTTGGCATTTTTACCAGGCTCACAGCTGGAGGTAAATCTTATGACGGACGAAAATTCGCTGAAAACGTTTGCATCATAAATATATGGAACCCTGGGGGAAATCGACGGAAATCTTACCAGTCATTTTCGTCTTTGTCAAACGAAGTGTCAAAAGAGTAGGAGAACACATTCTTTCCAAAACGATTTCCTATAAAATATTTGGTGTAATAAAATTTGACCAATTTTGCCTATGGCTCAGTATCCTTACGTCTGTGATGAAATGATTCATCGTCACAAAACGGTGAGAATGTTTTGAAGTTGTCATTGAATGGATCACCAAAGAATTCACGGAAAATGTCAAATGGTGAACGGAAATTAGATGCGGCGAAAAATGGTGATTGTGGATTTACGTCAGTACTCCTCTGGCGATGCAATCTCTTTGCCAAGCGGTCGTCGTAGTCCGCACGTCGTTTTGCTGAAAAATTTATTACTTTTTTACTACCTGATTGCAGGGAAAAAAACGCATCAATCAGTAGTTTCCCTCAAGATGCAGAGTACATAGATTTGCTGTGAACAACTTTTTTTCTTTTGCTTTCATTGATTTGATTTGACAAGCAGTCATGCTGCTACGGAAGACAGAATGACCGATAAATTGACCACGCCGCATGGCCGTATTTTGTACGACTATTGCTACTCCCCGGAGTACGAGTTTTCAAAAGTGAAAAAAAAAGTTCGGCTTGGAAAATAAAATTTGAATGTTAAATGCTCGTAACCACTCTAGGATGTAAAGCCAAAGAACGATCAATCTTGGCCTGCAAGAGTGTTTTTACACATATGCCGATCTTCAGAATTACACCAACTAAAGGCAATAAAAAGAAAACAAATAAATCTATTCACAAAGAAAAAACAGACAACAAAGATAAAAATTGCCTCTCCCTTGGGGTGCGACTGCTAGACTTACGCATTATACAGGAAAAAAAACCAAAGTAAAATAATACGTGACATCAGACAATATAATGTTTCATTTCTCGTATTTACTTGGTTTTTAGAGAACAAAACCGTTTCATTTAAGTAATAAAGACTTACCGTCCGAGAGCACTTCGTAAGCCTGAGCAATTTGTTTAAATTTCTTCTCAGCTTTTTCTGAGTTTGAGGGATTTTTGTCTGGATGCCATTTCAAAGCCAACTTTCTGTACCTAAAATAAAACGAATAAGTATTTCTTTCAACAAAATTGCATTGTCAACGTCATCTATTTTATGATTATTGTTTTGAGTGTTTTGTGAATTTATTACAACTCCGTGAACGTAAAATTCAACATGCGTTCGTTCGCCAAATCTTTTTACAACGCCGGGTCAACGCATCGCACTTGTCGTAGCAATAAGTCAATCCTGAATGTGGGGTGTAGGGCAGAACAACCTCACAAAACAGGTTGAAGAGCACATTTTGTCAGAAAAAGAAAAAAAAATTGCTCTTTGATATTGCCTTGCCTGATTGACGATACTTTTTGTCCATTAAAAATAATTTGCCTGCAATTGTTTTGCCAGAAGATGGTATTGCTCAAATGTAAATCACAGGATTGTAAAAACATTTTCGTGTTCTAGTGAAAATAAAACTTGAATTGAATTATAACATCATCTATTTGCTCTGAATTAAAAAAAGTGCATCACAGTTCATGACCGGTAACGACGTGACATTTTAATGTCTGGCAAATGCACAGTGTACATTGTTAAGGAATACTAAGTAAACTTTTATACCCGTACGTTTCACAGGTATGCAGGTAGGAAGCGCGTATCTTCTGCAAATCCTGTGATCGCTGCACACCATAAGCCTACTATACTACTGCTAGGATTTCAAGCATGTGCACCTCTGTTGTTACAACCCAATGTCAAGCAACGATATTTGAGCCTCAAAAAAGTAATAAAAAAAGACTTACGCTTTCTTGATTTCACCGTCGTCAGCGGCTTTGTCGACGCCAAGTACTGAGTACAAGCAGTCACCGTGCCCGGCATGCCCGCCATGTCCGATTCGCGGCGCCATCTTCCTACAACAGTGGTTTGAAAATTCTGCACACAAAATTACCGCTCGAAGGACACTCAAATGAAAATCGATACACGCAATCCTCCTTCGATGGTTCCAAGTGACCGTTTACCGTTTACTCATAGGTCACAAGAAAAAATGAGCGCCAAAAGTTGAGGAAAAAAAAGACTGACACTTTAAAACCAGTGAGATCGGTAGGAAGCCCAAGGGTACTTGACGGAGATAAGTGACTGGACCTCACCCTGTAGTGAGGATGATAAGCGTCATACACAAAAAAGTATACCAAGAGTAAGCACCAGTGGTTACAGGAAGACGCATCAAATGCAAACTTAGGAAAGAGGTGAGGATACCTGCCTTTTCTAATTGAAGCTTTGAACGCAAATAGACAGGAAAGGGAGAGGGTAACTACCACTGCTTTACTGAACGACTGGTTGCACATGTTTGAATTTATATGTTCCGAAGGGTTTATGCAGTGCGAGTGGCGGTCGGTCGTCCAGTAGTTGGAGCCTTGCTGATCTGCCACTAGGCCGAATTGTCGCGACTCAAAATTGAAGTAAAATAGACAATTTTACGGAACAGACTGCACGTCAACCGCATCAATGACAGCTCTTTGGTACTGGAGGTTGCTTTTTTGTATCAAATAAAAAAGCCGGAGGGGGTATGCTGTGTTGGAAGTACTGAACGCAGAGTAAAAAAAAGCGCAGATGTTCTGACACGTTTTTTTGATAATAAGATTTTTACCAACGAAAGTAATAAAATTATCTTCCGGCTAGTGATCAAAAGTACCCACAACGTATGAGAGTACTGCTAATGTAGTGTGCCCTATCTAACCTCTTGTTTTAAAAACGCAGACAAACTAAAGGATATTTTGACTGACGGAAGAGCAGGAGCACCACTACTGCCATTGCCTAGTTATTATAAGACAGGCAGATGAGCTGTTTGAATGAAGGAAGAAGAGCTGATTGAACAGACACTGGAGACAACCGCTCTTCATCCTAGGCAAAAGTCAGAACGTCGGGACAACAAAATCATCGACGCTCTTGCTAATCACTAAAAAAGCTAACCGGTTGTATGAAAGAGGTACAATATTTGGGTAAAAATTTGTCTCTTTTACCGCTTCCCCAGAGAGTCTTCGACACTACAATCAGACTGACAGTGGAAAAGGTAGAAAGGTTAAATAAACCTTGCGAACAATAAAATGGACAAAAAACCTCTGAATAAAAAATATGGAGTCTCTGGTTATTACTAAAGACGATTACCAACAATACAATAAGCAACAAGTCCCCTGGATGAAGAAACACATCATTCAAAACGCGCAAGAACGCTTTGAGGACCCCTTGCGCCGGCTGTCTCAGTCAGCCATCCAGCTGGCAAGACAGGCGGTCAGCTGGTCAAGAACAATGGTCCCAAGAACAAAGCTTGAGGTGACGCGACACATTTGCAGGCAGATGAGGAACAAAGTATCACTTTAAAACGCATTACCCACTGGCACAGCGATTGATGGATATATCGTAAAAAAAAGAGGAATTGATAATGATAGAGCAATGTTGTAGAGCATAACAACGTTCATATTTTTTTACACATCAAGTGTTCGTCTGCAAATGTTAATACTCCTCCAATTGAAAAAAAACAATCAAAAAATGGATGCTACGTATTTTTTCAAATGCCAGAAATCGTACAGCGAAAAAAAAGAACAGAAAGAAGTGGCGCAAAACCAGTCATTTCGCCTGCTGACTAGTCCGATACTAGCCCCAAAAGCACACATACGCAAACAATGTTTTCATTTTTTTAACACAAAAATAACGCTGGTCAGTTGCCGTCCATGGTGGTGGTATAGACACAGCTGCGCCAGGCAGCTTCAAAAAAAGGCACATTTTTTTGGTTTATCCAATCTTCCCCTTTATTTTTTCCTTTTTATCAAAACAAATATCAGAAAAATAAAATCGTTTGTCATCTTATTTTATTCCTATACCCCAGACAAAAATTATACAATATGAGAAATATACGGATCGCTTTTTTCATTAAAAGCAGGGAGAAAAAACTCAATGTCAAACATTGTGTGTTAGACGGTTAGTTTTCTCACAGAGAAAGCGATCTGCATTTGTCGGTTCTTTTTTCAGAAGGGCAATGCGTCGCACTGATTCGTAAAACGGTTTTTCAAATCGGCAAAAAAGTCAGCCAAATTGTTAAGATGTTTGTACCAGTCGACGCAGTTTCTAACAAGCTGTACTCACTGAACTTGCAAGCAAACATGAATCAAGCGGTCAGGACCTTGCTGCTCCGATCTCATTTCTCCCTCCCCCTTTTTCTTTTCATACATAAAAAAAAGAAAGAGACTAAGGACACAAATTGGCACACATTACATCGCAACAAAGCAAATTTAAAGGACAAATTTTATACAAAAAATCAACGTGCGCATAACGCGTGTGATTCACAAAAAGTGGGTCGTCTTCGGTGGATTGGAGCAAGTGTGACCCACACGCGTGAATACATATGTAAAACAACATGATAAATAAGCACAGGATATGCATCTTGTTCAAATTTTATGAGATTGAAAAATCAATCTATAAAGTTGCTGACAATACAGATGATGATGATGATGACGACGACAACGACGACGATGATCCTATTTAGTTAGACGCACCAACCAACAACGTTCGCAATCTTGTTAAATTACTGATTTACGTTTCCGCCCGTTCGACTACCCCAAAAACTAGTTCGATGCGACAGTAGAAATTTTTCATGTTTCTGATATACGAATTTTTTTCCGGTTATCAGACAACTATTATTCTCTGGTAACCTACTGATTAAAAACAATTTTTGCAAATGGGCAGCATTTTTTTCAAAAATACTGGGGTCTCAATCAAATTCTTCTGAAAGCAAAATTATGGGGTATGAGTAATTACAATTCGATCTGAACCAAAAAGAACAAAAGGAATTAAGGAAAATAGCTTGGAGGTCAATGTGACTCATAAAATATTTGTTTTCGTTTTTCAAAAGGTTAATGAAATTGGATAAAAAATACAACAGACTACAAATGATTCAAAAAAATTTTAACCCGAAATAACTCAACCCATATTTTTGTCGCAACTTAGTTTAAAAAAGGTCTACCCCAACACTCATGTCAGACATCAAAGCAGTATAAAAAATCAAAAGCAAAAAGTTGCGCACCGGGGGGGGGGGGGAGGGGGGGTAGTACAATTCAATAATGGAAAATGAATATAATCATGTTCCCAACAAAAATCCTGAAGTACCTTGCGTGAGGTGTGAAAGAAAAGTTGAGGGGGTGCAAAAGCGACCCGCAAAAATATAATCTACTGGTCAAAGCTGCTTTCTTTGAAAAAACCGTTCAAAAAAAGCAGTAGTAAGCAAACACAAGAAGAATTGCACAAAACTTGATGGAAATTTGTGCGTCACTTTTTTTCTTAAACCGTCTATGAAAAGGACAAGCATACACATTGTCTGAAGAAAGCACAATTAGGCTCATTGGCAAACGTAACAAGGGCAGCAGACGTGTACTTTAATAAATGCGCACATCTTCTTTTTTTGTGGTTTAAAATGTCAAATAGTGAGGGCGCAGAAGAGAGTTAAAATGTATTTAAAAAATGCACAACCTGATTTAACTGGCCGAAATAGATTTAAAAAAAACTTCTGGAATAAAAAATTCTTTTGCAAATTCTGATCTTTAGTTCTTATTCGCATCCATTCGCAAGTCTGTCGTAGAAGATTTATCTTCAAAGGATTCAACCAGCATAGTGCTAATCCGGAGAATCCCCGAAAACACCAACAGAACAACAAAAAAACTATTAGAAATGGAAATAAAAATTACGGTGTCCTGATTGCAGAAGCTGCATGCAAAACCAAGTAATTCAAACATCTGGATCAGAGTTAGTTACAATCAAAGAAATTGGGGATAGAAAAAGAAAAGTTGTACACCCGACATGGTATAGCTCTACCAACAGAAATAGTAAACGTTTTTGAACAGTTTGCATTTTGTATGCATATACGTGAATGCAACAATACGCTTTTTGCTGTGTCCACATTATGATTCTTGCATACAACACAAAAATAATTTGCGTGGTCAAGCGATTGTTGTGTCAATGGATATATGGTATACAAACTTAAGCAAACGTGCACGCTATGTAAATAAAACAAAAAAAATATTTGGAATTTGCATTGTTATTTTTGACAATAAATAGCTATATGAGAGGCGTAAAACTAAAACAAATATTCTTCTTATCAAAGAAACTCCAATGAAATCATTTTATTTAAAAAAGCAGCGTTTTTCATACCACCTCCGTCAGCCGTACTACTTCTGTGTCATTTTTTGTTACCTCACCTTGACTGCATACCCTCTTCACTCTGACATAGAAGGACTTTGATGATGTTGCTCAAGCATCTCCTTCAACACCGACTGCATTTCAAGACGTCTTTAAGCCCTAAATATCGACAATTACGTGATTGAAAATAAAAAATTGTTTAAAAAAACATTCTGGACTAAAAATGAAATTTGCAAACTAAAAACAAAAGATTTAGCGTTTGCATCCGTTAAAAATTGTCAGAAACCTACAAACTGGTTATACAAACGACATAATCCACGACATGCTTCGCCAATTCCGTGAACGTCCGATCCGTGACGACATCCCCTTCCTGTTCCTTTTAAACCTAAAAAATACACGACTTGACTGACATGTTTTTCTTCCGACAACAAAAAAATAAATAAAATACGTGCCAAAACTGACAACAACAAAATAACAAGTCAGCATTGTTTTATCAAAATGTTTTTTGGATTCCTATATTTTACAGCTGAACACGCTTGACATATTATTTTTTTGTAAATAATACGCATGTCATTTTTCGAACTTTGATATCAAAAATACATGCCTAGAGATACCCAAAAGGAAACTTTAAAAAACGCATTTGCGTCACTATGAAAAGCTAACAAAAAAAACTGTAAGCGGGAGCGAGGGAAGACGACTCACCCACTTTATCTATAAATATCACGCCTGTAAAAATAACAGACAAAAAACAAGCCATGTTGCACGACAATCATGCAGACAATGACTGTAAGGAGAACAATCATCGTGTCGGTCAAAAAAAACGTGCAAGCTCGAAAGGCACGTGCAAAATGGACTGTAAACAATAAAAATTTAATATGCATGTGCAATCGGCCAATTCGTTTTTCTGGGTCAATTTTAAACCATGGAATTATACAAATATAGTACAAATATAGCATCATTATTTTTTGTATAACAAAAAAAACTAATTTGAGAAAATATTTATTTTTTAGAGTTATAACAACTGCGGATTTAACGAACAATTATGAAAATAACAAAAATTTTTAAATCGAAGCTCATCAGTAGCGCTTTCAAAAATCACTTGTATTTTTTACACAAATAAACGACTTGCACACCCTCGCTAACAACTTAGTTCACTGTGCTTTATCTCTGAACTTTTCTTGTCAAGTACTTAAAAAAATGTTTTTCGCAATTCAGTTAAACATTTCGACATTTAAAAAAACATTATCCTCGAAGATAAAAATGTTATGTTCTTTCAACACACAGTTACACTCGCAAGTCAGCGTGATCGATGGCAAACAGGCAGTTTCCCAGAAGAGACATTACCAATCGAACAAATGAGAGATACAGCGCTTACGGATACGCTAATGCTAAATGACTATGCAGGAAAGTAATAAATTAAAAAAGTACGCAGTGTGGTTAAATCATATGATATTTTTTAACATTTAAAACTGTCTTTGTCCTCTAACAATGTCTGGCAACACAATACCCAGTATTTCTCATTCAGTTAATTCTTCGTGTCTTGGAGAGTCTGCTAAATTTTTTTAAATATTATAATTGAACTTTTACAAATACGATTCTCATTTTTGTTCATAGCCTTTTCATACATTAACACCTTTCGTTTTTAATCAGTTCCGTGAATTGTTTTATCTCTATAGGTTGTTATTTTTTGTCAGTACCGTTTCCAGCAATAAAGGTAAAGTTGATGTTAGCTAGGTGCAGCATGGCAAAAAAAATAATATTTAATTATCAGATAAGTGTGTCTCTCTATTTTCACAAAAGAAGTATGAAATTATTCCAGTGTTTCCATTTGCCATTATCTATAGACCAAAAAAGCCGATCAAAGTTTTTAAAACATGCGAAAATTCTTGAAACGGCAAAATAACAGGTTGACAATTATAAGTATTTTCAGGACGCTTGGGATAATACAACACCTTATATTTTCACACTTTATAAGCGATGGCGGCAACAGCTTATTCCATTCCCACCTTTGAAGTAATGCGCAGTTTTGCGTTTGTGGATAACAAGGTTGCAGTGAGTTGAGTACCAAGTCGCCTTTATTCCGGGACAGTGGTTAGGGTATTCCGTAAGCAAATTATACCTCTTAAACAGACAGATTCTGAATAAATACCGCTTGAAGAGACTTGGAAACTTTTCTATACAGTCTGTTAATCGCAATCGGCATGGACAAGTTTTTTGCTTAAGAGTTTAGCCAAGTTTTCCATTTATATGTGTCAAGGTGAAAATGCTTTTTTGCTTTATGGAAATTTTTTTCCTTTGCCAACCGTGTTGTATCTTCGTACTTTACCAGGCCAAAAGTTGTTGATTAATTTTTTTTCACCTGCAGTCATGGATTTGGATATCATGGTGCTGTGTTGGGGTTTTTCATGCAAAGCTTATTATGCTCGCAGCCTACAGCCGGGTAGATGGGATAAAACGCTTTATTTATTTCTTACAAGTGTTAAGCTGTTGTACAACCCATCAATTTTTGGGTTAGTGATTTGATGCAACATAAGATTGTTTTTTGGTCCTGCGTAATTGAACGGCTAAGCTTTTGGTTAAGAGAGATAGAGAAAAAGAGAGACAGGCTGGATTTGGTCTTGTCTGGTTTAAATGGCCGTAGCATGAAAAACCAGAATCAAAATTTGAGTGAATCCAGATTCTAATTCGCGGGATTGCCACCCAACACCCAAAGATAGACAGGCTGGGATGAGATGCAAAGCGCATGCATGCGCAACCCATACGTAACATTAGGAGTTTTTCACAGAGATGGATGACGTTTAACGACAAGGTGGATAACTTTTACAAAGTACCTTTTTTCGTGATTTAAAAGTCCTGATTAGCGTCTGGCTCATGTCTATGTATACAAGTATTCAGGTTTCGCTTTTCCATTTTTATGTATTATGCAATTGGTCTCTCCAGATGCGTGCGCAAGGCCGCGCTGCCACCTATCCACGCATTATTCCTTCTTCCCAAAACACATGCAAAAACTTGATGCCAGATCCCCCTATCTTTTTCTGTTTAAATTTTTTTCTGCTAAAAACTGAGTAACAATTTGTTTATTTTTCCAACACTTCCGTCAATGTTGCGTTGAAAATCTAAACATCTGGTTTTTGTGGATTTTAAATAATCAAAAAAATTTTCAAAGTCGCCGGAAATAACTGAGGGTCTGTTTATCTTCATTTGACTCCATTACTTCACCATATCCAAAATACTTTCTCGATTTGGCCAACTGCTGGAGCTGAAAGTGCTTGCTTCAACAAATTCACACGTGAGACACAAAAAAAATCAGGACGAACGGTAAGATAATCTTTTTTTTCTATATGATTACGGTATTTTTGACAGGTGAATATGCCCGTGGCTTTCATACAACAGAACTAAATTGGCTTTCATGCTTTTAAAAATGGATAATAAATATTTTCTTATTTTCTTTATGTTAATTGAAGAAATAACTTTTCCATCGCCCCCCTTCTGAAATTTTTTCGTTCAGTGGACAACACTGATAATTTTGTCCTTAGGGAACCGGGATTCATGCTCATTACAAGCCTGAATTATAATAACAACGTCAGGAGCACGCGTAAGCTATTAAGAGCTCTGCCGGGCTTTAACTAGCTTTACCTGCCTTAATAACGCTTGCCTTAAATTGGTATCCTATTTTTTACCGGCTTTACCTTTGTTAAAACAGTGGTGCTGTGCTGTTTGTGTGCGTAGGCTCCACAATTGTGCTTGCTATTATTACTGGCAATACCGAAAAAACTCTGCGATGCTGCCGCCGTCCATAATCTTTTCTGAGAAAATATTTCAAGAGTCGATCCTTATTCTGCCATTTTCATCCTCAAACTTAGCGTACCTGCGCATTTGCATTTGCAGATGACGCAACTCCGATGAACAACTTGCGATCCTTTTCCATAATGATCGGGAAAGGGGGGTCTTTTTCTGGCAAACAAATCTAATCTTTCATCTCTGCCATCGACAACCGAGGCCGACCGATCGTCCACATTTCGGAGAGCATGGAACTGTAATAGAATACCGGTGATCCGCCGTAAATGATATTGTAAAATATCCATTTTCTATGACATTTGAGTGCACTTGCCGATCCCTTGCATGTGCAACGAGTAACTTTTAGGACCCATTTGCATACCCCGAACGGAAATTGCTACGTGTTTTTGTTAGCGATAGCGACAAACGGATCCTAAATTGAAAGTGTTCTTCCGCTATGTCGATTTTGTTTGCCTGATTTTTGAACTTGCGGTTACACCTTAGGACACATTTTTGAGGAATGAAGCTTCGTAGGACCTATCTGAGTAGCTTTTACGTGTGTTTGATTTACATCAATCAACAACGCTGTAGAACAAGTAAGATTTACCGCAACGTCAAATATTCGCATTACTCAAGGTCATTTTTGACGTCTACTCCAGAAAATCGTACGTTTTTAACCAGGTTCTCATAGCGTAGACAGACGCTTTGAACCGTTGAACGAGTTGCAAAAAAAGGAGCAGGTTACTTATTTCATGGCCGTTGGCGGTAAATGCATGGAACCCTTTTTTTGAAAGCAGGTTGTAAGAGTTTGAACATATCTCAGAATACCATACTAGAGGTATAATTATTAAATTTTCCTATCGTGGTAGGCTTTGTCGTTTCATTCGTGATTTATGATGGATGTTTTAGGAAGAGATAGATTATGATCTTGCGATGCTTAGGCTTGGCTTTCACCTGACATAGTGGAAATGCAAAAATGTAGATATAGGGGATATGAGTCGTGCATAATCAACATTTATCATGGAACATCCGGTGTCATAATCATTTTCACACTCTTGTTTTCTTTACGCACAAAGCACAACAAATACAAACACCTGCAAAGGTGTGTATCTGATACGCGCGTCTTGTAATATCCATGAATCCATCTCTTTTGCGCCCGTTGAGCTGTAATTTTTTTCCTTTTGATGAACTCGTCTTAATGACCTTGAAAGAAATCAAAGAAATAGATATCGAAACCCTTTTAAACGATTGACTCTCGACTGACTACCATTGAAATTACCTTCCGGCGTGCGCATAAAAGAAACCTTCACTTTCTTAAACTGATAGTCAGAAGCCGGAGTAGCCTTGAAAAAAATTACTTTTTTTTTTGTTTTTCCCCAAAGCACATGAGGACGCAATACCAAACAAAACTCTGTGGAATGCGTAAAAGCCAACCGATATACACCCCCTACTGGGATAAAATTTTCTTTTCTTCAAAAACTGATATGCTCACTCTTCTTGATGAAATAATGTACAAATTCTGGTTGTCCTGAGCAATTCCGGTTTGAGCTGATAATGTTGTTCATGACAGACAGGTAACACAGTAGTGCCTGTTACAATTACCTAAAAAGTAAATGAAGAGGACGTAAACACGCTTGATTGTTTCATTCCATGTTTGCCCCTTCATTGGTCCACGCTTCTATTTATCATCACAAATTTGTTCCATGAAATTCGTTTGTCTACTACAAATAGTTTTCAAGGTAGGAACTGGGAAAATAGTGATAATGTTGCTGCTACAGCGTATATTGCCCGCCGAAAAGTTACCCTCCGGCGGATGCATGGAGTGGGTTTTGCGCTTGTTGCTTTTTCATCCTGTCCAGGGACCAAAGCAGGATTGTTCGGAGATGTGTTTCTCTGTTGCAAGGATTATCCAAAAATCTGAATCAAAAAAGTTTTCATGAAACAAACAAATCCGCCTGGTTTTGGCCTTTTACTATTTGGAATATTTGTCTGTTTTACAGCTTGATTGGTGTCCGACGAGTAGTGCGTGCTACACAAAGCGTCCTGGGTTTTTATCCAACGCGCACAACTACGGCATTGCTCAATAATATGCTAGCCCATTAGTCTATTCCTTGGGGATAGGAAACGATAGTTACCTGCTTATTCCTCTCCTGTATCCTTACTTACCGGCTCCACACTTGCACAGAACGGAAGTGTCTTGCTTTAAGATGCCTCTGTTTAGCCTACTCGGTGAACTATCTTTGGATAATTGCAGCGGATTTGTATGTTCGTCAGAAGTCTCATTTCAGCATTTGTCAGTCAGGAATGGCGTATATTTCATTCTTACCGACTGGAAGCATAATGTAATAGTACGACATCATGCTTGACCAAGCGTCGAGGTGTCAGGTAATTTCATCCTCACACTGCACTATTAATCATCACAACATGACGATAGAGTGCGTAATGATATTTTTTCGCTTCAATCACCTTCATGCTTAGTAGCCAATGTTTGTCTCGTATCCTTGCAACCCAACAGTTGTATCCCATTTTTTCTTGTCGCATTGCCGACACGGTAAGCCGTCGCCAAAGTTGGAAAATGAATGACTGCTACTCGTTAGCTGCCGATGCTATACCTACACCTACCTGAGTGTATGCGTCGTGCTGCGATATAGACCAGAATAAGGATTCCCTTATGTTTGCTTAAGGATTTTTTTACTTCCTTTTTGCCGACTTCTGCGGTGCCTTTATTAATCGCGGAAGGCACTTTTCTTTGCCTCGGATCAAGTGTGAGCTCACATCGCCCCCGATGTTGTCAGATGAGTCAGCACTGCCCAGACAAGACGATGACTCTGTTTGTTAAAAACATACTAATCGAATGAATGAGATATCAAAACGTTCATTTTGCTGGTATCGATGATTTTAAAACCACAATTTTGTCAAATAATTTATAATCCTGTAAAATGTTTTTGCACTTCAGACCATTTTTTCTGTCTCAAATTTTTTGTCCTTTGTACTCTTTTTTTGGACAAAAAAACGTTATCAGTATTTAAAAATAACCTGTTTGACTGCATTTAAGGACAAAATTTGAAAAAAATGAATTACGTAATAGTCCTTAAACATGTTTAAATACAGTGTTTTTATTTTTTTAAATTTTATTGCATTATTATAATCAAAAATTTTTTCTGCACTATATTTAATTTCTCAAATCCTGTTTTTTCCGATCCCTTATTTTTTCACACTGTCGTGTCTTTTGTATTTGTGCAAAACATCTTTCACACTCCGGTAGTGGCACGGTTTATCTATCCTGTTTGTGAATGCACCATCATGTATCCATCCACCTTCAATGCTACATCCTTTCAGCCAAGCTTCTTCCTTTGACCGGCGCGACGGTAGATGCCTATGATGGAAATTGTTGCATAATTTTTTTCTTGTTGTACAATCACGCCCAACAAAAAAAAAGATATGAACGCCTGTACAATCTGCGGGTTTACGACTAATAACCTGAACGATTTCTCATTGCACATAGCTGAGCATGAAAAGACTCCACGCCCGGTAGGTTGATTCTTGTGCTATTGAATTCCTATCTAACAATTTTTTCTTGCTTTGATTTTTGCCTTTGCCCAACCGCTATCACCAACTAATTAATTAACACGAACACTGACTAAAACATACTACGGTATTACTAAACTCCATGAAACAAAAAAAAGTAAAAGTTATTTAACTACTCTCTCCTTTCCATGAAAAATCCTAAGTAGTTCACTCTTGATTGGACTGTTACTGGAACGCGGCGGCCGTTTTTGTCGACAATCCAAGGTCATGGTCGTTGGCCACCTTCTGGTGAAAAGGGGAGGGGTGTCAAGGCATCTTTGCCTTGATCGCCGATTTTGATTTGCGACCGTGATGGACCGTTTGCGCCGCTTTTCCTGGAATTAAAAAGCGAAAGACTGGGGATTGCGCATTCGTATGGAAAAAGCCGAAAGTTGACCTCCAAGATTTTCCCTATCATCCTGTTACTTTTTCATTCGATCAAATCGTCTGCGACGTTGTTTCGGGAAATCTGATTGACCCCTTCCAGTCCAAGTAGGAGTGGACGTAAGACGGTTTTCCACGAATTGTTCGATTGCCTTTGAAAGCAATGCCTTTGCATGCCTCTACCTACCCTATTCTCGATCGAGAGTTTGTTTTGCGAATAGTCGTTTCGTTATTATTATCCTGCCTAGAATTCTTATCTTTGTTGACACAAATAAGCTGACCCCTTCCTGACGCTCCAAGTGCTGGTCACTTGAAGAGGCCACCTTGCCTTTCCTTTTCCGCCATTTTCTCGTCTCATCGTTTGCTTACATTGCGCTTCAGACGCAGCTCACCGCGCAAGCAAGCCAATCCCTTCAGTCGACCTTTTCCGCGTTTTGGATTTTGTGTACAAAAATCTTATTCCGTACCTTTTGCGACGGCTTTTGTTTGTGGAACGATAAAGTGGAGAGCACTGACCACGACTTCCGCTGACCGCCCGGCGGGGGCCTCACCTTTTGACATTAGCTATGGACAACAAAGTGAACAACAACAGATCGGAAGTAGCCAGGGAAGGAGACGATTTCACTGCGTAGAAACCGCGTGAGTAAACGTCACTACCATCCTTCCCCCACGCAAGACTGATTTTCTAAAGACGAACTAGGACCTTGCGTTTCCGCAAATATAGCCTGATACTTTTCATTTACCCATCTCAATAACAAGGTGGCTTATTATTGCTCCACCTTTTTGTTTTGCTGCTTATGGTTTCGTTTCAATGTTGCTTGTTCCGACGTTTAAAGCTTGCCGAGAGTCGAGACTTCTTACGCAGCCTTCCTCATTTGCGTTTCTGAATTTAAATTTCTTTCAGTCACCGGCATCACCGCTAACCCTGTCGGTCTCTCAGAGCTCTCCGGATAGCGGAGTTTCGTTCGGCAGCTCTCCAGATCAGATAGCGCAAACCGCGCCTGCAACAGACAACGAACTTGGTTTAGCGTCCACCATGTTTGCCACACCACCTCATCCATTGGCAGGATTTGTCGCCGCTGCCTTTGCCGCAGTTTCCGAAAACAAGTTTTCGCCTCCCAAAAGCATGTCACCTCTCATGTCTCTTCCGATGACACCTTTTCCTGGCACTTCACCTCCTGAATCCACTACTCCTACCCCGAAGACCGATCTGGATTCCCCTGATAGCCTTCGTCGGCAGGGTAAAAACGAAAAAGTGGTTCATTCGTGTCCTCACTGCAACTTTACTACAGTTATGTCCCAGCACATGAAAAGTCATTTGGTAAGTTGAACACTCAAGCGAACGGCTTTTTTACGCGTACAGTCTTTCAGGACGCACACGAACGGCACCAAGGTCAGATGTACCAATGCGATATCTGTAAAATGCAGTTCAGCCAGAAAGCCAACATGCATCGCCATCGCATGCGGCACAGTGGTGTCAAACCTTACGAGTGTCGTTATTGTCTTAAAAAGTTCTTTCGGAAGGATCAAATGCAAGAACACTCCATGACTCATATTAAAACGGGTGACAGCTTTGATTGTCCGGTAGCGGGTTGTACAAATCAGTTTTCTCAACATTCGGTATTACGCACACACTTGGAAGAACACCACGCCATTTCCGCCAATCAACAGGCGAGTTGCAAAAGATGTTCCCTCATGTTTTCTAATTCGCGTCGTCTGCTACTTCATTATCAAACAAAACACGACGAAGAGGTTTGTACCTGCTGTAATTACAACACAAATTGTATATTAATTTTACTTGTAGAAAAAACATGAAGCTGTACTCCGCAGATCGCTCGCAAAAGGCAAGACACAGGAATCCTTTGCCGAAAGTTTGAAGGGCATTGACTTGACCTCCGCTTTTTCAATCCTGAACAACGGCGGTAACCCTGTTTCTTTGCTCGACGACGAAAGGTTCGGAGAAGGTGCGAAAAAGCGACGCTGGAATGGCACGAAAAAACACAATACAAAGTCGGCTAAGGCTTTGCATGATTCGTCACATGCTGCTTCTTTACCGGACTCCACTACCCCCGATTTCTCACCTCAACCGGAGGAGAATACCGGAAAAGGAAACGAAAATGAGGATGTCGTTGTGGATGTTTGTGGATTGGAAGGCGAGAAGACATCTGCCTCCACGACCAGTGTCAACGGGGAACCTCTCGCCAAATTTCCGAAAACTGAAACTAATTGCTGCGATAAAGTCATCGCTAATGGTTACAAGCTACAGGTGCCACCTGCAAGCACAACAGATTTATTTATGCCATTTGTCAACAACTTCTTTAATCCGTTTTTGATGGTAAGTGTTTGCGTTTCAAGGGGTCTTTTGATAATAATTATTATTTTTTAGTCTCAAATGAAGTCGGATTCTGTACTCTGGAACCAAGAACAGCCGCTTCTGAGAAACACGATCTCTGCCTTCTCTGTGGGCAACGGTAGCACGTCAGCACCCGACGAAATTGCAGGTACGGCCACGCACTCACCATCGGCTGAAAGTCAAAGCAGCACAACCTCTGGTGAAAAAGAGCCACTCGAGTGCGAACATTGCGGCATCTTCTTTAGCGATCGCACGCTGCACTTGCTTCACAAAGGACTTCACTCGGCTCAAGATCCCTGGAAATGCAATCTATGCGGCATTATGTGCTACGACAAGTACATTTTTACGTCTCATATGATCAGTTCTGATCACTCCTAATGACATACCGGCTTCTTCCTTGTCACAAACTGATGACTCATGTGATGCAGTACCCGATAGGATAATCACTTGACAGCTTCTTTCTCTGCAATGACATCACAAAAGACTTTTTGTAAACCGATTCTATTGTTTTTTCCTTATAATTGTGTTTTTTACAAATTGATGACCGATCTGCAATTTTAGACATTTAGTCAATCTGAGTTTGTTTAATTAAAGCTTATAATAATTGTTGCAACGTGATTACGATAAAAAAAAAATTAATTTTTGTTAGGCTAAATGGGTAAAAAGGTAAAAATATGTTTGTTTTAAAAACGCAAACCACAAGTACGAAAATTGTGGAAAGTGACATTTACAAGCGCATAATACAAATTAACACCCAAGAGACACCAAAAAAGCTACAACGGCATGTTGACATCAGTGGTGTCAACATGATTTTTTGTCAACTTTTGATGTTTATTGTGACGACCAGCGCTATAAAAGTGACAACAGTGAATTCAGTGTTTTTGATCACCACCAAAAACAGTGTAATGTGTTAACCTTATTTTGTCTTTGAAAATACGGATGACTTCTGTAGTTCTTTTTTATCAATATGCATGAGTAGGGGGTTAAACAACTCAAATTCGTTGACTTTAGTTTTTGTGTAGCCGTGCATACACGGAAGAAATAAATATAAACGTGTTCACCACAGTGACGTCAAAGCTAGGTTTTTTTGTCGCATATTTTTTTGGGCTGGCAGATAACATTTAATTATTGGTAGGCAATAGTGACATATGTAAATAGTTCGTATTCTATTTGTGGCCTGCTCTTTAGGCTCAACTTATTTTTCCACAGATTGCAAAACAATACAAAAAACATTTGGAAGAACACACCGTGCTAATATTTTATGAGAGATTACGTCAATTTACAGCGTTAAACAAGAACAACAGTGTATTTTGAAAATATAATTTTGAATACGTATTCTAATTTTGTGATTAGTCTGTATAATGCAATTCAATGTATCAATATTGGTACTTACTATCTCATCCGTCGTTTCGAATTAATGAAAAAGTGCATAAACCACAAGTACAAAATTGCTTCCGTATTAAAAGAATTAAAGGCAATATTTTTAATCAACATAACTTTTTTTTAATGTTTTGCACCTGTACACGGCATTGCAAATTTATGTAGATTTACCATTCCTTTTCGTCCAAAAAAGAGAATAAGGACATGCGTGGTAAACAAGTCTCGTTGATCTCCATCATTACCATATCATTTGTTAATTCCTGGATGCACTGTAGTATTGATTATAACTCAAAAATGAAAACAGTTGTCAAATGAAATTGTCTTCAAATGGCGCTATTTTAATTGGGAAGCACAATTGACAGACAGGTTGACGAAATACTTATTGTTTTTTCTTCCTGTCAAACCAAGAACTCCAAGAACCCCTTTTGTTGAAGAAGACAAAATCATTTTTAAAGTTAATGGAATGTTTTTTCCGTACCGTGGCTGTTAACGGGAACTCAACTACAATAGAAATATACAAACTAAAAGTCAATGTTTCCGCTTGGTGTTACACAGAAAGGCAGGCGTCTCTTGGGTTTGCGACATTGTTGGCGGCGGTAGGGCGAGGAAATGACAACGTGTCCGACGCAAATTTGCCGTCCTGTCAAAACTGATCAGTCGCGTGTCACTCAGAATGTGCGAGGCAGCGTAAACGTGTCTCCTGGCAGTGGTATCGGTAGCGATAAAGACACGGTAACTCCCCTGAGTCGGCAGCCAGCTGACCTAAACTCCGCATTTTATCTATCTTTATCGGTTCTACTATACATTTTTTAAAGTTGCCATCATTTTTTTTCTTTGTTTGATAGAAAATCAATAAGCTGGTTGAAAACGGATACGCATACGTGCTATCTAATTACTGATTTTTTATTGTTACGATCAATGGTCACGATAATCTCACAGTAACAGAGTACGAATGAATCACATTGATTACGATAACAGAGTGAAAAAATCGAAGAGAAGGAAGACAGCTTAAGTATTGAAAGTACTGACTATTTCGATGAAAAAAACTGATTTAGATAAAAAATTTGGGACCTGATGAAATGTCACATAAAAATTTGCATATACAAAAACGCAGAAAAACAAGGTGATATGACAATGTAACAACAACGCCAAGTTTATTTTGTGCTTACAAATACAAAGAAATGGAGTATAAATGAAAGAAATGACAGAACAAGTAAAACATTAAGTTGAAGTAAAAGTTGCAAGTATGAAAACAATATCAAATTATGACAACACAGTTTTTTTTCTGAAAAATTGAAATAAACTGCGTAGACACCACTGGGTAAAAGAGCGACAAGATTGAACGTTGTGACATGCGTAGAATCTTCTAGCAAGAAGATAATATTGGATTCCAAATTTGTATATAATAACGAAGAAATTGAATATTTTTTTCAACACAATTGGAAAAAAATTATGGATTTTTGATGATATCCATATATGTCTCTGAATTGATTTTTACTGACGCCAGTAGAAAGCCGATGAATCATGATGAACATCGGCAGTAGATAGGTCGTGTAAATGGGTTGCCGCCTGCGCACCTATAGCAGACTGTTCAATACCCGAAAGTACGGAAACCTGTAGGCTCATTCCATTGAGTCCTGAAAACAAAGGCAGTTATACTCATTTGTTCCCTCTTTTTTTAGTAAAAAACCATAAGAGATAATGGCATTTCTTCTTAGACGAATATTTGTTCTATTTACTGTGATGCGCTTTTGAATTTTGAACTATTTTATGCCAGCTGACAGATAAACAGTTTTTTGTCAGAAAGCGATACAATACTCGCACTGCAACATCAGTATAGAAAAAATGGCAAAGGCATCTGAAGCTAATCGTTTGTGACAACAGAGGGAGTCTCCAGTGCATTTGCATTCCCTTTTTGTCTCCTTCAAACAAAACACCTGCTGCGTTGACGACAAAAACAGAAGACAGGCCCTGCCGCGACCAATCTCTGAGCGCGCCTCGTGCGTCTGGCTTTCATCTTAATGAACCAAATTTCTGTGTGTTCATATCAATTTGCTTTTTTTATAGCGCTTGTTCCCTGCGGCTTTCAAAGTTTTAATTACGGTATGTCTGCGTGATAAAAGAGAATAAAATGTATGCTAACCTGGTACGGTTAAATTCTGATTCATGGAAGCCGGAAACGTCGCCTGTGAAGGGTGTATGGAACGAGTGTACGGCTGAAAAGTGACGTCAAGCAATGAACCTCCTAATTGACGAAAATTACCTACGTTGAAGGCGTCATATGGATTTCGGGTTGTAGACGAAAACATCGGGTATGGCGTAAATTCTTGTTGATTCATCCCAAAGTTGAACCTAAAAGCAAGTTTGTTTTTTTTTCAAAATTTGAATACATACGAATACGGATCCATGGTATGCTGCAAGTTGGTATACATCTGTGCTCCAGGCGGCATAAAGTTTGCCGGTGGCATAGATTGATGAGGATAACGAGCAGTCGGGGTAGCTGCAGGACTCACACAGGCGCTTCCGTTAGCGCTGTTTGTGGTACCGTTGGCCGAGATGTTGTTCACAGAATTGGCCGAAGCCACGGCAGCAGCAGCGAGAGCAGCAGTGTTGTTCACGTCTCCATTGGATAGAAGTGCTGCTGGTATGACCTGATTGGAGAGCTGCTGGTTGTTCAGCATGTGATGCGGTGAAAGCACGCCGCAAGCTGTGTTACCGTTGCTTCCATTGCTGGATGAAGCTGCAGAGTTGGCTGATCCCGCAGATCCGCTTGAAGACACGGAACTGCTTGGAGTTGATATTCCGTTGGGTTGCTGAATAATTTGACTTCCCTCCATACCCATTGCGGGGCGTTTTTGGGTGCGAGCTTTTTCTTCTC
Organism: Turbatrix aceti; assembly: GCA_963969345.1. Taxonomy (NCBI): domain Eukaryota; kingdom Metazoa; phylum Nematoda; class Chromadorea; order Rhabditida; family Panagrolaimidae; genus Turbatrix; species Turbatrix aceti. The sequence goes on along the minus strand of OZ017770.1, from coordinate 675,560 downwards.
GACGCCATTTAGCACGACGATTCGAAAACCACACCTGCAGAAATTTCCACGATAAAAAGACAAAAAACAACATTTTATAGCTTTTCCCCATTGCCTTTACCAGGATCATAAAAAATGACATCAGTCATTTTCCCGTTCGCGCGGGTAATAAAAGTAGCATTTAAATCGAGTACGCTTGAAATTTCACACATTGCTATTTTAATGTCAAAAAAAGAACAAACCTGAATGCGCGCCTCAGGGAGGTTAATTTTAGCTGCTAGGTTTTCTCGAGCAAAAACATCGGGATAATGAGTGCGTTCAAATTCTGAAATCAAACATATTTAATTATTAATACACTTTTTACAGTATCCAAACCTTTTTCAAGATTTTCAATTTGTTCTTGTGTGAATGAAGTGCGGTTGCGTTGGAGTTTGCGTTTGAGTCTCATGCGAGCCGCAGCGTCGTCGTCTGGATCTGTAGGTGCTTTGTGGTCGTCATCTAAAAGCCGGAATACGGTTATATTGTTTTTATCGTTTTGAATTCAAGTAAAAAGAAAAAAGCACAAAGCAATAGACAAAATCATTAATGGCAGAAGCAAAAAGACATTTGATATATACGATCAAAGATAACAAAAATAAAGTATCCCAGCCGAGTGAGAAACAAAGACACTCGCTTGGGGTGGCAGGCCTTGCCTAAAATCCTCTATTCTAGTGTCTATGACAAGATTTTTTAAACGGAGAGTGAAGAAACGAGCGATGTAATCGGACCTGACTCGGTGCTGTTGTACAAAAGAAGGGAATTAAAAATTCTTGTAAAAGGCTCTAATTAAATAATCAATTTACGCCTATTAGTATGCAATCGGCCTTTAAAAGTTACGATTTCTTTCCGCCCTCTACGGCACATCATAACTAATTTGATTAATGTCCGTTGTCAATAATCTATCAAATCGTAGCAAAATGTGTGAAGTGAGCGGCAAACGTGATTAACAAACCTTTAACAATGACTTTATTACGGATACCATTAACGCCGGCTTGGCGACGGGAATTGACTGTTGACGATTGACTCGCGACTGATGGAGTTACCGGTTGCATATCTGTTTGAGAAATTTTTCAATTGCGCGGTGACACGATAAAAACGTCCAAATTTGAAAACTCGCTGACACTTTTTAAGGAAGCAAAAAGGAAGAATCAAAAATAGGAAGGTCGGAGGAAAGAATGATTGACAATCACGCTATTGGTCGTCGTCAACGCCTACTTCATGTGCGGATATAACAACGAGTAAGACAAAATTATTCAACAAAACTTTTTTAACCGTAAGCGAGACCAATAGAGCTCGCTGATAAGGTATTGCGGTTTTTAGGTTCTCTCGAATACGACTGGTTGATGACAGAAGCCGACCCACATTAGGGCGGAGTCGTCATTGTAGAGCACAAGGGGGTTTACTACTGCTCTTCATTTGGGAAAGCAACCGAAGAAAAGGATGAGCCATCACTGGTGGGCTAGGTGCGTGCGACGAAAACACTTAGTGTTAGGGCAGAACGTACGCAGGCGCGTGCGTGTGCTCGTTGGAATAAATGCCCGCTGCGCAACCTTCCTATCAACCGTGAAGACGTCGGTATCTTCACAGATGCACACATTTCTCCCAATCAGAAGATTCAAATCTACTCAACCATGTTCACATTCTTTTGTCAATTTAAAAAAAACGAGCAATGAACTACAGTTATCACAACGAGGAGTCGGAGTGACACTTTGGGTTTTGCGGGCGAGCGCCTCCTTTTTTGTAGCCAAACAAAAACATAATTTTTTTCTTCCAACGCACCGTTACAAAGGTTTTTTCTAAACAATGGACTTCTTCCGTTTTAGACAGAATAAAACCTCACGACTGTGTAATAAATCGTTGGTAGCTAGGAAACAGGTGTTTTTTGGACTTAATAGCCAAAGGAGAAAAGCTTTTTCCTTCTAAGTCCGGCAAAAAGAGATGTCAATGTCCTATGCCTTAAAAAACCAGCCAAAGTAATCTCATGATCTCAAAAAAATTCCAGTTTTACATAAAAAAACAGCTACTGCGTAAAAAACTTGGTTGGCTACCCAGAAGGACAACAACCGTTTTGCATCACATAAAAAACCGACGTATACGCTTGATCGAACTAAATAGTTGTGAGACAGCCGGAAAGACAGTACGTCAACTGTCACGAGTCAGTAATCTCAAGACGGGTGATAACTATCGAGCGCTAATGACATATTATGTAATGCGAATTGGATATCAAATCTTGACGGATGTTATGCAACAAGTGCAGTACTGTCATCAGCATCCGTCAGGTGAGCATGAGAGGTGATGATGAGATGTCTCGCGCCATGATAAACTCAATAGACGTAAATGCGAATAGAAAAAAAACTAACCAAGAAATTCCTTCTTTGGATCGAGTGCAGATAGGCTAGATATGTTTTGGAAAGCATGAATGCCCACGGTACTCGGCATAGACATTTGCCATGGCGCACACCAGGGTTGATAATTTCTAAAAGTATTGCAAATAAATAGTAAAATATTCCAGCCCAGTAAACATGAACAAACCTGAAGGTTCTCTCGAGGTAATCACTCTGCATCATTGCAGCTTGTTGTTGTTGTTCTTTACGAGAAGCCAAATTTCTGAGTACTCGATTGATGGATGAAACCTAAAAAGACATCAGAAGTGCATGTTATTATCAAAAACCTGTTGATTAAAAAAGCAGCGCCGTGCAATATTTTATTTCACATCGGCATGCAACAGCTCTGCCTCTGCATGAGAAAATGCAAATCATAACAACAAACTTTCTAACAAAAGGAAAAAATAGTGTGTTGCTAAACTTCCTTTACGTTATTCAAAAACACATGCTGTATTAGAGAGAAAATGGATCCTGTTTTCTTCGACAGATAGATATCCCGTTGCGCTAAAAATGAAAAAATTCGCTGCTTACACTTGGTATGGTTTCATTCGTACAGACGTTATCAGCCAAAAGTTTGTCACGAATTTCCCATGCAAATATTGACGGTTGTTCCTGTTTGTATGTTGCTATTTTATCACATACACTACTCGTTGCAACACGTGGCTTTGATCCACCAATGGCACGTGGTCTAATGGTACCGGATTCGTAGTACCGACATAAAATTTTTGATACGCATCTGAAATTAAATGTTGTTTGCAAACTTGGTTTAGGGTTTCCTTACCCATTGGAAACCTGTAGTAATCTGGATATATCACACGGTCGCATGCCTTCTTTTGCGAGATCAACGATTTTTTGCCTCGTGTTGTCTGGCAACGGCCTGCCATTGACGAAGACACCACCAAGCTGGTTGACACCTGTATGTCCCGAGAGATCTAAATATCACATTCATAATTGACTTCATTGTTTTTAAAAACGAAGAAAAAAGAGGATTAACGGATCTGAAGTGTTTTTGATCGCCGTTGTCATCATTTTCTCTGCACCCGTAATCGTGACAATAGAGTACCCCAAACAATGAGCACTCCTGCTGTTTGCGATTTTGGACAGATTTGAATCTCAAGTAAGGGCATAATGGCAATTCAGTCAATGAAACCAGAGCAGAGCGGTAACTGAGTAAAGCAACACGTGTTTCCCTATCCTGTGTAATGAATGCCTCGACGATACTGTCTCATCGTGTACGATGGATGTTGTTCATGAGATTTTTGCCGTATATTACGGGTCACTGATTTTAAATTGTCGAGTCAATCTACTCTCTCTCGTTCTTGCTCTTGCGCTCCCCTCGATTGTGGCCATGTCCGCTGTCATGTAGCAGCCTAAGCCGTTGTCAGCACCCCCAACGCAGAACAAATCGCGTCTACAGGAACTACTTAAATTTACCCCTCGCGTCTACACTAATGTACGCAGTCGACGACGTTGGTTACTTTCATACGGTATCACAAAACGCCCGATAACTGGTTGTCATTTGTAACATGGGGTAGCATGTCGATTCAAATCACTGATAAAAACGCATTTGTCAATAACCAATAGAATCTGTGATTAACTTGAAAATACGGTAATTGAAAGTGTCGTGCAAAAATTTTGTTGGTGACATGCAAAATCAAAATATGTAAGCCAGCAAACACTCTGGTTTTCGTTTCTATTCCCTCTTAATTACCACATTGTTAGAATTGAATTTGACTTTTGCCGAGACCAAAAAAACATCATCGGATTAAGATTTTGAAGACGCCGACGCTGGGGTTTCTGTTTCGCATGCCGTTTTCCGGCCATAATTGAGGTCTATTGCGGCGCAGAGTATCCGCTGACAAGTCGCGCCGCAGGGGTCGGATGGTTGCCGAAAGAAAAGGCGCGCAACCAATCCCGATCCTGATTGACAACTTTCCTCAACCCCGTCTTGTGGATCGTTTGTATTACGCAAAAGTGTGCCAAAATGAATAACAAAGAGCCCTCAATTGGTGGCAGCATGATTTTCGTCGGCAATGACACCGACATAGGAAGCAAGAAGCAGCGGTGTGCCTCCCCTGCCTGCCTGCCCGCTCAATCCAATCCATGGAGTGAATTCAAAAACATAGGCACAGAGAATAAAACCGGCTTGAAAACGATAACACTTGCCAATTTTAAAAGAAAACCAAAGAATAGACTTCACAAAATTGGCGGTGAAAGTGCTTCTGATGGGTGTATTGTTGCCTCAATCTGCTATTGCTTCCAGCGACAAAATGTCGTTCTCCGCACAAAGCCCCCTCGTCAAGGGAAAATTGACTGTGCTTCTCCCTCTCCTGGGTCGGACTATTTTGGTTCTTTAATAAACAATGAGTTACAAAATTCTTCGTCGTGTAAAACAAAAAAATAAAATTTGAATTTTAGCGACCCCTTCAACGCTGGTTGTAAAGTCAATAAATTCCGCCGATGCATCGCTATGTTCATCTGACAAGCGGGCGTCTATGAAACTGAATTACGGTAAAAAAGCGTGACTACAGCTGATTATGCAGAATGATTTTAAAACAAATGTATTAAAATTTAAAAAATCGATGAGGAAAAAAACCCCCAAAGGTGTATTCACGTACTTTCAGTCATCAAAATTGCAACAAAAAACGACGTTAAAATGAGCCATTGTCAAGTAGAAATAAAGGCGAATTGATCGCGCGCAATTTTTTTTTTCTAACGACGACAAACTGCGGAATAACCGTTAATTTTTTATGCTTTTTTTTGTCGAACAAGGCCTTCGATGAAAAACGAACGGTGGGGTCCTTGAAACGGAAGAACGCCGATCAAGTTTATAACAAAAAACCTAATGTTAAAAACCATGCAATTCTCTCTTCAAAAAAAGACGATGCGGCCTCATTCGAGCCTTTAACGCAATTTTTGTTTTTACAAGTCGATTTTTTGGCGCCAAAGAACCTATCATCACACAGGTACGATACAAATCTAATTTCGAAAATAAAATGCATTCCGCAAGAAAGGAGAATCCATATATACGCGGCTAATGCAAAAGATTTCAATTAAAAAAGGCTAAAAGTAGAACTACAGAAAGATAAGATTCAGAGTGCACGATGATTACAGATGGCAAATAACGCGTGTAGAAAAATAGTAAACGCGTAAAAAAGACTTACCCCTGTTCGCCGGCATAATATTCTGATCTTGAAATCCGTGAATCATTGAAATTATAGAAAGCAGACAAAAGTTGAGTTTTGTCGGCAATCAGTAAAATAGGCCGTGATTGGCTGAAAAACGCAATTATCGATTAGAATTTGTGGTAGTAAAATACAACGAGAAAAGCATAGAAAAAATATAATTTTTCCAAAAGGTATATAATTTTTGTGGCATGATTGGCAACAGAACAAACCTTTGCGTTGCAGACCCAAGGTATGGCATGATTCGAAGAGACCGTTCAAGAAAAAGTTATTGCAACGTGAAAGCAAACTGTCGACAACACGGCTTAAACCAACAAGTGCAATATTGCCCTCCGACAACATTTCTATAGTACAATCGTTGAAGCGCGTAATTTGTGCATCCATGCTTGTCATCATTTACATTGTGTGCTTCATTGATGAGGGAAGTAAGCTAGAGGGGATAACGGCACGAAAAATGGACACGGGCAGACATGCAAATTTGCAACGATGCTACCCAGTAAGGCGTAAATATCGTTGCCGACGTTTGTAAGAAATCTTGACGAAAACACTGAACGAAAAACTGGGGAGGGCAGTTGTAGCGTATTTCAAAAGCATTCATGGACCCCACAGGCAAGGAAGACGGACTATATATTTGTGTCTTACGAACGTCACTTGTCGTGTGCCAACAAAGCCCACCGTCCATGCCTACGGGGTTCATCGCTACAATGGCTGTCTTCGTATTTTCGGCGTGCTCCTGGTTGTGCCTTTATTAGGGTGGACCTAACAGTGAATATAGATTTGAAGAGTTGAAGCGGAAAATCAAATGATTTTTGTCAAACTAGGCAGAATTGCAAATTAATCAGGCGTGTTTTGGCAAAAGATTTTTCCGTAAGTAAGTCATTCCGCTTGTTTGATCAATCAAACGGTTCAACGCGTTTTTATACAAGATTTCAGGTTGTCATAATAGACGACAGCAATTTGTTAGAAAAGCGATGTTGAGGATAGTTACTCAAAAGATAACGATAGACTAAAAAAAAGCAAGTTAAAGACCAAGGGATCAAGCAACGCAGAGGCTTTCATATCTTTAGAGGATTAATTTGGTATTGACCGTCGACTTCCATGCCGGAGTCAGGTAAATTTCAAACTCGCTCCCGATACACGCCCTTTGACCCCCGGTGTGCCTTATGCACTGAATACGGCGCAATCAGGATTGTTTTGCGGTATGGTTTGTTTCATCGTCGTTCTTTCTGTTTCCTATTGCCTTTTCGGTTGTTCTTCGTCGTCGTTGGTTCATGGTTGATGTTATTGTGTATTATGAGACGTTCTTTCCATGTTAGGTGCATCCGTCAGGACATGTTGGCGTTCAATAACACATCTCGTTACTCCGCCTTTTTCACCACGGTAGCCAGTCACATCATCACTCAACGCATTTTCCTACCAATCCCACTCTTCGGCGACTACGATAATGCAGTCCCGCCTTCGTTTCTTTTTTGGTTTTCTCTTCTTCTCGCCATTCTGGAATTTTGCAGCAGCTAAAGGCGACCGACGCTGCGAAAAAAAAGAAATCATGCTACCACTACTGCCTACGCCTTGCTAAAGGGTTTCTTCTTATTCCAACTAAAAAACGGTTGTGAATGATGCCTTAAAAAAGTATGGATTTGCAGTCATGTGACAAAACCATTATTCCAAACAACGCAAAAAAAATAATTTAACAGAAAATGTAATTTCTTGCTTACGTCGGGGTTAATTTGACATTTTCATCTGCCATTGATTCCGCAAGGTTATCGTAATCTCTGGTTACCAGTTACGTCTAATCATCAGTCAAATGTAATTAAAAGCTTGTGACAGAAAAAAAGCAAAATGCCACCACTTTTTGTGGTTTAGAGGCAACAGTTTTCATGTATCGCTAATTTGTCTGTTTTGTCTTCTTATTTTGACATAATTGATCATCTTGAACAAAGTATCCCAAAATGTTACATTCTAGCTGACAGATCATGGTCCTAACGAAAAGGAAGTCAATCCCGGCAATTAGCGCATCCGGCGCAGACGTGTCATCTTGCGCAACCTTTCAGATAGACCAAGTTAAGTGTGGTGAAGATTGAGATCGCATTAACTGTTAAGAAGCATCGTGAGGGATTAAGAAGAGAGAGGTTTTGACTTGGATTGACGTCGCTAATGCTGCCAATGTCGGGCAACAGTGAAAATAAGCAAAAAAAGAAGCATATGGCAAAAAGTATACAAGAAACCATGCAATAAAGTTGAACCCCAAATTTGTTGCAAGAAGGAATTGGTCTCAATTCGCCTGTGCCGCTAAAAATTATTGGCTAAGCAATTTACATCGCAAAAACAGTTCATTCGTCAAAGCTGTCATACATTTTCCGCAACTGCCGCAACTGTATCAAAAGTGTCAAAGCGACAAATTAATATTTCAATTGTTCTTGAAGGAAAAAAAAGTTTCATTCTCTTTCTCATTGCCTCGTTTAATCTCGTGTTGTCATCGTCATGTCTCTGTAGATGGCAATTTGTATCCGATCGCACCTGACAAGTTTGGCACATGCGTTATCGTGACGGGGTATCTAGTTTTCTTGCGTCACAGTATCGTGCCAAGGTCCGGGAAAAGGATTCAGCCACGGTTGCAACAGCTTAAGTGCAAAAAAGGTTAGCGAGTGACAAAATAGGGGCAAATCATACTTTATAGTAAAAAAATTTTCGCTGCATCTCACAAGAATCTTTAACGTTGCGTTGCATACGTTATTTTTTAAAACTAGTTATTGATCTGAATTTGGCTGGATTTTTTTTATTGTTTTAAACTGATATGAGAAAACGCCTACAGTTTCGCAGACACAAAAGTAACGTTGACAATAAAAACGTTTTTATTCTCTAAAACACATCCATCGTTCCATGTTTTTGTGTTCGCCGGAACATGGTTTTTAGAACAGCTTCTCTGCAACAAGCTTTTCCAACCTGTCAGAGTAATTAGCAAAATTTTGCGCTTGCATGACCTGCGCAAGCTTGTTAGCAGTCAAATGCCGCGGTAACATCTTGTCAGCAAGCACGAACGATGTCGGCAATTCCTCTTATTAAGCACACCACCACCTGAGTTACAGTGTGATTTTCGGCTAATCCCCTGGTAGCGAGGAAAAATTTTTGCTTTGTTCAAATCCGTTCTGACAAATCCAGAATACAATAAAAAGTCATCCTGAACGATCTATGCAGCATCTATGATTGTAGCTTTCAAAATGTAAAGATAATAATTGCCCAGAATACCCGGCGGTCTGGTGTGTCAGGCACGTTACAACATTGATCCCAAAGCCTATGGCCGTTAGGGTTGAAAGCATCAAAACCATCCATTTAAGCTTCAAAATTGGCTTAAAAATGTAATTTTTACGGATTTAGATTTTTGCATGATAACACACTGCTGTATATTCAGTAAAAAAATTCTATCCTTTCCCAGACCACAAAAAATTTGCTCAAAAATCAATTTAATAATTCTACCGTAGCTTTCATTTTGCTCGAATTAAGGATGCATTTGTCAAAACTATCCAACGTGAGTGCATTATTGTCTAATTGCGGCAAAAAAATAAAGGCAAAAGAGGAAAATGATGAGGTGAGTAGATCAACTTTCATTAACCTCTGCGCTGTAATTAGTGGCACCCTGACAACCGGAAACATGCGCAGGACGAAAACAAAGAAGTTGCCGGTAGTGTATCTAAAATAGGATAATTCGATAAGTGTAATGATGTCCGGGAATGCGCCGTCCTTGCACTGGTAATACGATCCCATGGTGACAATTGTAACCGCGAGTGATGAAACCTTTGCGCACACTAATTTAGAAACGAGGATAAAAGACACATTGTCGGCTGTGCGCGATCCGTTGTAGTCTTTTTGCGGCAAAACAAAGCAGGATCCGCATAAAAAGGCAAGGTAATTCGGGAAAGTTCAATAACGGCATACCGTATACCGTATCAGACACCTGAGTTGTGACGTATCTAATTAATTACATAGCAAGACAAGATTTAATTAAATCAGGTAATCAGTATCAAAAAATGGGGGGGGGGGTTGCTGATACCTATAGAAAAATTCAAAAACGAAAAGGAAACTACCAATACAAATATGGCCAAAAAATACGAAAAGGGATGAAATATAAAAGAGAGAGGAGTGATCAATGAGTGAATGAAAAATTGTCTGTTCATGCCGACATAACTAATCGCATTTTAAATCATCAATAAATGTATTCGTTGACAGAACAATTCTTGCCTACCTGATTTGGCACGCTAATCACACAAGGGTGAAATTTGGCTCGTCGACTGGCGATGCGCGCTTGACTTCAGTTGTGTTCACACACGCCTGAGTTCGTCTTACGGTCCGACGATTAGATTCACCGAAGTCACTCCTGCAACAGCAGCATAGTTTAAGAAATTTACTCATGTAAAACGGGTTATCGCAAGCGTGATATATCACACAAAGATTAATCAGTACAAAATGGCAATTGGTAACCAGACGAGTGTTAACTGCTTGTCTTGTCGAGAGGCTTTAAAACGAACTGAATTCGAGCATACTGGCATCCTGTTGGCTTCGCTTGACTGATTTGTTTTGTTGGTCGTCGGCTCTTGTATGCGGTATGAGGGGCTCTGTGAGGAAAGGAGGAGATTCGAGCGACCACATACAGCACGCCGCGCCGTCAGAAGGCAGGCAGACAACAGCTCTCGGACTTTTGCACGTTCTCCTCTTCACTCCTCCCTTGTTACCGACCCGTTGGCAACAGAGTCAAAATTGTCATCACAACTTAATAACGAACAGAATAGTGACAGACTCACTATTTTTTTCATCAAACTATACTGGCGATAGAGTGAAAGAGGGATGAAGGCCTCGACATGAATTATGGTGTTGAGCTCTTCGATGTATGTATATACCACATGTCGAAAAATTGGTCGTAGATTTACTTTTTCATCATGCCTACACCCAGCCAATGGCTGACTGTGGATTTTGTCCTCCGGATGTGGAGTGTGTACGCCTGACGAACCAATAAGCAAGACTCTTCCTGAATTTGCCTTTTGACGTTGTTCATTTTTGTTGGGCTGCACACTAACCTAGACTAAACAAATTTCCAGTATTCGCAATTGTGTGAAATCACATAGGCGTAAAGTATAAGACAAAACAAATTTATCTTTGTCCACGACAATACACAGCATGAAACAGTACTTTGGCACAAGATGCTAACCAGGTACAGTACAGGTGAACATGTTTGAAATTAAGCGTTGAAGAATGATAGCAGCGAGACGTCGCTCTGCGTGAACCCATGATTAGTATTCAGCTGCATACTGTATTGTTTACTTTGATAGTAATATATTGAAAATGAATTCACGAGAATTCATATGTTAAAACATGGTGCCTGATTAATTAAAAGCAAAATAATTTCTCAAAACACGGTATTACGTATATTGAGGTCAGCATACGACGGCTTTAAATGTTTATGCCTGACTTGGCTTTTTGTACACAGTATACAATGTTTTTTCTCGATTTTGTATATATACAAGCTAACAGACTTGTTGCAAAACAAAATTTCGGCTTGTGACTACTGCATGTTGTCCTTAAAAAGCGATTTGTCATGATTAGACACAAAAAGGGGGCTAAAAAACGAAACCACAAAACTCTTGACTTGGATTAAACATGTTGTCGAATGTTCGTTCTTTTTTTGCAAAGTACAATCGGACCCTGGCACGAAAAAAATCTTCCTGCTTCCAAAACCCGTGCTTCCTTTTTTTCAGAGAATCACAACCTTCTTGTTCGAATTATCAAACGATATCCATGATTCGTTGACGGTCTAATTGATACGTTCAATACATTGTGCCCCAAAAAAAATACAAAAAAATATTCTAAAATTTTTACGGTTGACTCAACATGTTTTACACATGGATGTTCACTTCTTTGGCGACGATCGTAAAAAAATAACATGGCATAACCGTTTTACAAAAGTGTGAAAAAAGCTATTCGTCTTCAAAAGGCCATTTGCATGTTAAAATGGAGGACAAATGAGGGTTAAAAAAGTTCTCACTGATGGTCAGAAATTATTGTACGTCAGCACCATTTCACGTTAAACTAAGAAAGAGCGAATCGAATCGTATTTCGACAAAAATTTGACAGACTTTTTTTTCTGCAATTGCAAATGCAGGCGAATTGGCGTGGTCAAGTAAGGGACGTTATAAGGTAAACAGGGAATGAACAAAGCAAATACAAAATAACACAAATCAACTGACAGATTGTTTTTGCGACAGTAAAAATTAACCTGTCAAGGAAGATAGATATGTCGTGACACCGCTTGTCTTATAAAAGTCCGAGAAAAATATTATACGCTTTCATTAATTTCTTGACCATTGGCAATAAGAACAATGATACACAGAACTGTGTTTTTTGTAATTATTGTTGCGCTAATACAAGTTGTAAGTTTGGACTTTTTGTTGCCTAAAATAAAGCATGATTTACAGGCAGTTTCCATTCCGTCGGAAATTGGGCCTGGTAGCTTTGGAGAGCCAGAACCCAGAACAAAATCCAAGTGTGAGTTTAGACATATGTTGACGTGTAAACTCAGTTGTTTTTAGTTTTAGCAGATTTCAATTGGCTTCACAAACTCCTTGAAATTGTGTTCGGTGATTTGTACACCGACTTTGTTGATAGCACGAGTAAAAATACAACTACCCAAATCCCCGTTTCGCCACACGATTTAATTTTAAAACCATGGATTAGAAATATTACATCTTCGGGTATGCTTGAATCGTTTTTTCCGTGTGTGATAACATGATATTGTTACAGTGCCGTCCAAAACAACCACAACACCACTTACAACAACTTCTTTCAAGCCACAGCCTACAAGATCCCGCGTTCCTTTCAAATCAACGACCCCAGCAATGCCTACGCCTCCACAAAGGCCAAATATTGCTATCAACAATGTGCAAAATATCTTGTCAACAACAACTCCGCAGCCGCCGGTGGGAACTGTGTTGACAACAAGCACATCTTCATTAACGCTTTTTCACTCAAAGGGAAACCCAAATGGAGAAGCATCGCAAAGAACCTGTGATTCTTGCCGTAAGTTATTATTTTATTTTGTTAGTGAGCACAAAAAAAAGCTACAGTGCCTGGAACGCAATGTTATGTGAAACTTCGAAGCTTCGACACTCGTGATGCCGTCTTTCAATACTGCTATGCCTATGGTACACCCAATACAGAAATTCTGAATGCGGTTTTCCGGGTGAGTATTCAAAAATATTACCTGGCCTTGTAATTTGCTTTCACGAATTCAATACTTATTTGTATGATGCATTTTGTCGTTCATGAAACGCACAGTTTGTTACTAAATTATTAACAACAACATCGCTTACAAAGCAATAAAAATTACAGGACACCCAGTCGATGCAAATTGCGCCACCTCCAACTTGGAAAACAACTGCTACACCCGAAGTAGTACGCCTCGCGACAAGTCTTATGCAACTATACAAACCAAGCAGAAGTCTCGTAGTCGGTGTTTTCACCGGCCTCGTTGTTGTTGGCATTGCCAGTGTTATGGATCCCCGAAGCATCGTAATTGGACTTGAATACCCAGAATATCTCCACTACTGGGACCGCATTGGAATGAAATACGCCCAACGTTCGGGTATTTTGTCAAGAATTCAGATCCGTTCTGTCGAGCCTATCGACAAAGCCATCACGCGTCTCGCTGCTCACGAGCCAAGCGCATTTGATTTTGTCATTATCAACGATCTTCATCGCAATAATACTCTCGACAACTACGAGCATTCAATCCGACTTCTTCGATCTAATGGTCTTTTGATCATCACAGATGTAAACATTTTATTAATGAAAAAATCACAAACTTCTATAGAATTTATTTTAGGCGCTGCTAAACGGTGGCGTCATATCCGGCAATGAATCCATGACACCTGAAATTAAAACAATGCAAGCAACAAATCTTCGTATCAAAGGCGATCCCAGAGTTGCGGCTTCTCTTTTGCCATACGGTGGTGGAACGTGGATCATTGTCAAACACTGATGCTCATCCTTGTATTTCTCGTTTTATTTGTTTTCGTGGCGTGTGCAGTAAACACATAATGCAGTCGAAACAGAATCACGCAAACGTGTGGGCTGTTTGTTAGGGCGCTCAGTTCTGGGAACTGTAACTTATTTCACTGTTTGGAGGGAAAAAAATTGAATCATTTCCGGGGAAGTGGCAGGGTGCTTCTTGATACGACTCATCTTCAGAGAATTCTAGTGCTTGTGAAAAACAAGGCAAGCATGATTCGTCATACTTTTTCAAAAAAGATCAGGCATTATTTTGAAAAAAAAACTATTTGCAAAACTGCAAAATGTAATTATGAATTGGACGTATTATTCCAGTATTTAGAATAAAAACGCCAAAGCCGAAGAAAAAACTGCGTCTGGCAGGAATCGCGCTTTTAGTTAATAAATAGCACATCGATTTATAAAAAAATTAAAAAAAAAAAACTGAATTTTATCCACGCACAATCTAACTAAACTAATGCAATGCACACAAAAAAAAAACAAAGAAACAAAACAAGGTACATTATTATACGTCCATCAACGTTTGAGAAAAAAACGTAGCAATAAGTTAACAAAAAAATCGGCATGCTCAACAGATGACCCGCCAAAAATAATATCGAAGACGCACACCGTTCTCTCAAAATGTATCATGATGACCGAGGAGTCTCGCAGCGCCTATTCTACTTCCGTCCATTATCTGCACGCACCCTTTGACCTGCCTTTTTTTGAGATTTGTTTCAGAGTGATTGTGAGTCAAATCATCGATCGATTGGTTTTTGCCGAGTTTTTTTTGTTCGTAGTCGTATTTTGGGCGTTCGTTTTATCGCTTTGCTTGAAATGCTCTGTATTTGTCGTAATCGTTATTCAGTTTTGCTTCCGTGATGGCAAAAACTGTTTGGACACGTAAATTGCTGCTTTGATGCTGCGTAATCCATGCTTTCTTTATTGACAGTGGATGCATCCATGCTTTCTTGACAGTAGTTTTAGCTTCCTTCCCATTTGAATGCGATCACTTTTTTGCTCCCGGTACAACATTTTCGGAAAGGGGGTTTTGAAAGCATTGCTGCCTGCCGCTTTTTTCCGTTGTGTCTTCTCTGCTGCTTATGTTTTCTTTCGTAATTTTCCCAAATGCTTATGTAGTTAGTTCAGTATGTGTAGCAGCAACTGTGCAGGTAATATTTTTGCTTCTAGACCTTTAGTTTCATTGAATCATCTGTGGATCTAAGAAATTTAAATTTTTATCAAAAAATAGATTCAAAACGATCAAATATGAACCAAAGTTTGCGTATTTCAAGTAATTGTGAATAACAACGTGTATTTAAAGTTTTTTAGTTCATATTTTTCAACAATTTGAAAAACTATTAGTAAATTTTGCTTCAATTTTACCTTTTAGTAAAAAGGCGGGCCGGTCCGACAAAAAATCGGCCCGTTGACACCCTTTCGCTCCTCTCTCGCTTCTTATTTTTTTCAGTTTTTCCTGCTTGCTCCGCTTCCGCTCAAGAACGGAGCGATTTCAGGAGCGGTCAAAAACCCTGATATTTTTTATTGCTGACTATGACGTTGATCTGGTCACCGAAACTCTCAAGAGTGTCGACGATATTGCTTTTGCGCTACCAAGTTCCACGGAAGCTTCATATTCACTTCGACGCATCTTGACAGGATAAAGGCCAAAAACTTTACTATCGGGATATATAGCTTTATCGTGGATTCGATGAATGCGGCTTTTCTGGCGATAAGCAACGCCCAAATTATGACGACATCGTTTACATTCTCGGTGCCCATATTTTAACTTATTTTAACACTTATTTTTGCTGTTAATACTGCAATCTGCCTGATCTGTTGTGATCGCGGGGCGGAACTCAACGCCACCGTCATCTCACAAACAACGATGCTATGGCGTCATGCTATGGCGTGTTTTTATAAATGTTTTGACACGGGGCATTGCATGCCATGGTGTTTTTGTTGTAGATCACAAGATATTTGTATTTTTTCCTGCAACATTCCTCTTTTAAGGATTTTTTAAACACCACCGGTCCAATCTGTACATGAAACATTATCCTTTACTTTCATTTCATATTTCCGTCCTATTTTAGTTTCTTACAACACGCTTTTCATAACACGGTTGTTATGTAACGTTGTTTGCCTTTAATACATAGTATTGCCTCTCTTGATCATCCTCGGCAGCGTTATTCCTCACAGTAGATGGATATACACTTATAACGCAGAACGACAAGGTCAAGAGGAGTAGATTAGATAAAGATTATGCGTCAGTTAAATTTGCCATGATGATGACAGATGTTTGTAATGTGTTACGATATTCTTCTGTGCCGCGATTTATTATCGGTCGAGAACTAAATAATTAGCAATTTAATTTTTTTTTCAGTTAAACTTCTGTTCTTATCTACTTACTGTTCACTGTAACTCCAAAATCTGACAAAAAATAAAACTGATTACTGACCGACTGACTACTGATTGATTGGTAAGTATTTTTTTCGAAAAATGAGGGATTTTTTTAAATCGCTGATTCATAATTTTTACTCGCGTCACTTGTACGCACAGGGTCGAGCTATACGAAATAGAACCTCGTTTTTTTAGTTCTTATTTTTCTTGGTATGCACTTTCTTATTGCTTTTCAAACATATGATAACGTGTACAGAAGTTCGTGAACTGGTGGACAACACGTGATTTGCTTTGAATTTTTTTGGTTAATCCGGAGAATGCCAAAACAATAACAGAGTGGAGCGTTCAGCGGCTTCCAATCAGCTGATATCGGAATATCTTCCGTTGAAAAAAAAATCACATTAAATTTCGGCCTATATGACTTTGGTCAGGTGTCACACTTATACAAAACTATCTTTCGTCAAAAATTTAGCCTTGCGCGTATTTTGCATAATTCTTCCTTGCAACCAGGTGTTCGGTGTGAACGCGCGCTTGCGAGGCAGTTCAGTTCGATGGTCCATCGCTATTTTAGATAGCTGCTTTATGCATTGCAGTCGTTTTTGCGTTGAGCGTAGTAGTAGTTGACTGAAAAAATGTGCTTCAGAAACTCCTGATTGAATACTAATGTTTTTCTTTGTTTTCATGAAAGCTATTTCTTTTCCTTTGCGATTTTCCAAATATTAATCATGAATGCATCAAACAGACAATGATTCACCTTCTTTTTGGGCTCCTAGAGATAAGAAAAAAATATTCCACACCGAATCACGTCTATGGGCGCCCTGCCTTTTGAGCCACTAGCAGCATTGGTTTTTTTCTTCAATTCTTCGTAAATGATCATGTGCATGTCTGTTGTCTCGAGTCAGTGGCAAGCTGCTTGGTGCTCGGTTCTTCTTTTTTTTACAAATTGATTTGATCATATATGTACATCAGTATTTTAGAAAATACGTGTCAAAGTATAATAGTACTCGGGGGTGAGGGTGATGTGTGCACTTTCTTGATCCTGGCATTAGAATTTTTGAACTTGTGAAACTGAAGATGAAAACTGAGAAAAAAAGATCAATCGACCTTGCGCTCGTCTTCTTTGCATTTCTCCCGCGCAAATTGCAAAGAAGAATGGGTTTGGTTTGTCCGATTCTTCCAACTCTGTCAGTCGCCGGCCGGCTGGCTGCCATTCGATTTTTGGTAACACCATTTCTGTACACAAATCCATAGACACAACAGCGAGTAATGAGTTTTGGCAAAATTGAATGCATCGCCTACTGAAGGAATCGCGCACAACACCCCTGTTTGACACACACATTCCCTCCCTTTGACCGTTCAAATTTATGTTTTCTTTATGGCGGTTGTTTTTACCCATCTTGCCCTCAGTTAACAAAAAAAGTCAAAAAAAGGACTCTTGTTTTCGCCTCTTAGTTTCCTAGTGTTGAGCCGTTTGGATTGCGCGCGATGTATTCTTCCATATTCATTCTTGGTCAGTATAGCGAACACGGCTGAGGCTCGTCGTTGCGCTCGTGCATATTTGTGGTGGAAACAAAGCTGTCGCACAGGGTTGAGAAAAAGAGACGCGCGATGTGACCCCAAATATACCGCTTCCATAAAAAAGCGCGTCTACCTCTTTCATACAATCCACAACAACAAGACTGATCGAGACCTCCCCTCTTTTTTGACCAATACACCTTTTTGGATACGTCAGAAAAAAATACGCGCTGACTGTCTATTGATTACGCACCAACTTTTGTCGAAGTGTCCGTCATCATCAACCTTACCCACTTTGTTTACACATGCCCAGAACACACATTGCCCGTAGCATACATGAGATCATATTATCTATTACGGCAAACACCACTAGCATACCTACTCTCCTGTGAATCATGCAATTTTTTTCACAAAATTTTTTGTTTTTGAATTTTCAAAATCAATTGCAAACAAAACACGAAAAAATAGGGGAGAGACAGTGAGAGAGATCGCGCAATGAATGAGCGCAAGCCAAAAAGAATTACCGAGCAGAGTCGTTGGTGGAATCGAAAAAGAAGAGCGAGGGTCACCCTTTTCGATTTTTATCCTTATTCACTGTTTGTTGTACGTTTTTGTTGATAACGAATTGACGGGAATGTTTTTCTCTTACTTTAGATAGGTGAAACTTAAAATGTATTTTTTTTGTCTTTCAATGGTTTGCAAACCTTTAATTGCCGTCGACATTTTGGGCGTAAATTATCCGACTTGTCTTCTTCTTTCTTCTTTTGGGCGTTGTCTGATGTCTTAAAACATTTCGTCAAGCTTAGAGCGCTTTCTTCTCTTGCTGGATGACTTTTTTTACATTCACATACTTCGGGTGTTCGTCACTTTTTTTTCGTTAGCATTGCGGTTTTGTTGTACGACTCGTTATCACCTGTGTTTTTCGATACTTACACATGTGTTTCTGAGGATGTTCTAAGTGGCGCAAAAAGTGGTCACTGAGTACCGGGAAGTTGATTTATGTGTCCGGATCTTACTCATGCTGTTATTTTTCTTGATGAGTCATCTCAGGAACAACAGAAATGCTAGCGCTAGACCACTGGCGACGTCCATTTTTTTTCTAAAACAGACGCACTACTCTTTCTCACTTTGGCGCGATTGAATGTATCCTGTTTCGTCGGCAGGTGAATCAGCCAGAGTCGGATTCGTATTGATCATCAGTACTATAATTTTTAAAAGACGCTCACTGTCAAGAAAAACACCTTTGCTTTGGATGAGCTGATGGTTGTGGCTTGGCAGCTGTTTTATTACAAGCCATTTTTTTAAATTCTAATTTGCATTTTTTACGTTACGTTATGTTTTTGCGCGCTCTCGTTTTGCAATTGGTCGAGTCGTTAGATATTATTCTTTCCCCTATTTCTTCTCATCCTTGCCGTGTTCTTATTACGTAAAACTCTTTAATCATATTTTGCATTCTTACCAGGCATCTGTCTGACCAATCAATCGGGATAGGTAGGGGTTATCTGATGATCTACCCGGGTTCTTTCATTTTACCCTGTCCGTTTTCTGTCTGTTGTGCGCCGCGCCGTGATCGGCAATGTCGACATTCTATATCCATCCTCTCTCCTTAGGATTTTGTTTTGTTGCGCTGACACTGTAGTGACAACAAAGGCAATAGTTTACTTCTTCGTCATTACCATTAGTGACGTTTTGACGCGTTTATCACACTTTTCCGCATGCTGAGGGGGTGTATGGAATTTGTCATAGAGAAGTCCTTGATATCAACAGATGATTGTGACCTACGGATAGATACTATACCGTTCGACGGATCTTAGTAGAATAATAGTACGTATTCACCCATTTCATATACGAACTCTGGCTTTATGAATTGGATGAATTCATCACACAAGTTTGTTCGAGTTTGCGTGTATACGCGTGCGTGTGTGAACAAATCCGTTGGTATTCCTTTCTTATTTTTCGAACGTGACGATGTTTATGTAAAAAAGGAAATAACATAACTGGTGTCAGCATATTATTTTTTTCCCGCGTTTAACAAACGCCTTACAAGGCTTGTTTGAAAAATAATAACCCATGGTTGTGTGATAAGCTGCTTGCAAGTAGCTTTGCGATGCCGATTGTGGTTGAACACTATCACGATGGGTATCATTATCTCAGGCAAGTGGTCAAAGCTTTTTTTATTTTTTCCGTATTGGCTATCAAGACGCCTGACTAGCAGTTTTTTCATCGAACGTTTTTTTGACATAAATTAGTTATCGGAAAACGGGTTTTTGAAGTCAATTTTTTTGTTAATTAATTATCGGATCTACATTGGTTTTTTTTTGGTTATCGCATTCTTTTCTCGAAACCTATGCGTCATTCTTCATTCTGTACAATTTATCTTCATTTGTTCAAGTATTTTTTTACCTTTTTTTGTATTTATGTTGAATTACAATGATATAAGCATACTACATCAATAACATTCATATGGCATTGTCCTGTCGAGATTAAACATTTTGTATCATAGGTTGTACGGCTTAGAAAATCCCTGCTTTCATGCAAAAATTCATTTTTTGCTGAAAAAAAATTTTGGAAGAGTCATGCAGGAGGATGAACTGGTTACTTCGTTCTTGTTTTGTTTAACTTTTTTTGGTTTCGAATTCGCATTCAAGACGCATTCGCGGGAAAACCGTCTTTGTGATCAGCAGTGAACTGACTAAGCATGCTACCACCACCGTCGCCAACCACCACTACCACCTTAGTCATTTCAGTCGCGCTGTATCGACTTTTCCTTTGTTCGATTTATTAATTCACTTTTTTATAAGGTTTTACACGGTCATGTCTTTTTTTATAGTCATTCATAAAGCGTCTCTTAATTTTTTTGCCACAATTGTCCTTGAAAAATGACTTACCTCTGTGGTATAAACATATTGTTGTAGTATATATCTTTTGTACACTCTAATGCAGCGTATACCTACCGGACGAGTCAATGATCGCAAAAATGTGAAGAAAGGATATTCACGAAGTGTGAAAGAATGGACTGTAAACATTTTTTTACTGATTTTATCCATAGCACAACGTTTTCCTTTGGTGCTTGCTTAGTACCTCTACCTTGTGTACGTACCTAACGTTCTCTTTTTATCCCTCAACGCGTTTATTTGTATGATTTTGTAGTATTCCCCTGACATGTGTCTTTGTTTTTTAACCACTTCTTTTTTTCCATGTGCTTTGTACGACTTTCGACTGACCGTCGGCATTAGAACGCGTAGAAATACGTAATTTCCTTTTTTACATTGATGGATATATAAACCGCCTTTTTTTAAATCAGAAAAGAAGTTTGTCTATTTTGCGTTCAGGAAATGCGCTGCTTGCTTCATGTGCCCTTTTGGTGCGGCTGTTGATTGATCACAACGCTGGTTTGAGGAAAATAATGTACATAACCCTCTAGCATTTCTGTTTCTGACCGACGCGAGTAGTATACAAATGGTTGACGCTGGACGGCCATTTTGCCCAAGTGACGTTTTTTGCACTTTTTGACTATTTTAAGGCTTATTTTCATCAAAAAAGTGCCTAAGCTCATCGAAAATCAGTCATTTTTGAAAAACGTCACTTTTAGGCTGGACGTAGAAGTATGATTAAAATAATCAAAAAGTGCAAAAAATGTCATTTGGGCAAAATGACCGTCCAGCGTCAACCATTTGTATACTACTGACGCGCAGTCCGTTGTGTTACCGGCGCGTTCTTTTCATGGTCGATTTGTCTGTCCGTTACTCAAACTATCTCTGCCTCATTTTTTTTATGTCATCTGTCTTGGTTTGCGATCAGGTCAGCTGGAAATTCAATTGTCCACTATATTTCATATTTTAGTGTTCATTGCTTTATTTCGATTAGTTTTTTTCCCTTTAACCCGTTTGCTTCATTGGTTGGTTTTTCGAATCCATGATCACGTAAATATGTTGTTTCTACGTCGTGCGGCTGTAATAATTGAACGTGCGTTGTTTTTTCCTTCTTTTTTCGCTGACCAAACAGGAAGAGGATGGTTTGTGCGGCGAAATCGTTTTTCTTTTTTGTCATGAATTGTGTTATTTTTTGATGTAATTAGAATCTGAATTTTTTTGTTTGGTGTGCGTTTCTGTGTTTTTGACTCATAGTGACTGCACCGCGGTAGTGTGGTATTGTGTCTGCGAGCTTTTTAAAAATATTTTTTGGCGCGCATATTCATCGGTTCTTTTTTCAGTTGAAATCGGTTGCCTGGCGTTGAATACATCTGTCCGCGCATTTTTTTCGTTATTCTTCTCCGCCAATGGCTTATCGAAATGGCACATCCTCGGCGGCGGGTACGTCGAACCAGCCTGAGTATGGACCAGCGATTGAAGACGGCGGCAACCCTGCGCTTCGCTACCTTGTCGTTCAGCGATCTGGCGTTCCAGACTCGATGATGCAGTCCGAATGGGCTAAACGTAACCTGCTTTGGGTGCCACACGAAAAAGAAGGCTTTGTCGCCGGTCAAATCATTGAAAGCCGATCCGATGGCAGTGCTACTGTCGAGTTGGTCGAGACCGGACAGCGGGTCAATCTGAGCCTCGATGATTGTCAGAAGATGAATCCACCTAAGTTTGACAAGGTTGAAGACATGGCTGACCTTTCTTGCCTCAATGAAGCTTCTGTGCTGCACAACTTGAAAAGCCGATATTATAGCGATCTAATTTACGTAAGTTTTTATTTATTTGCCCATATTTGCATTCATGCCAATGATTTTATAAAAAATTTAGACGTACTCGGGTCTTTTCTGCGTCGTTGTTAATCCCTACAAGCGGTTGCCAATCTACACAGAAGAAGTTGTTGATTTGTTCAAAGGCAAGAAGCGTCACGAAAGACCTCCCCACATATTTGCCATCGCCGATTCGGCCTATCGATCGATGCTGCAGGAACGTGAAGACCAGTCAATTCTGTGTACCGGTGAATCTGGCGCTGGTAAAACGGAGAATACGAAGAAGGTCATTCAGTACCTAGCACACGTAGCTGGTGCCACTCGACACAAGGGACAGGTTTCTCCTGCCAAGGTTGGTTATTTTCTTGCGTTGTGTTTTTTCCTGAATTGTCCTGTTTCTTTGTTATCTGTGTCCTTTTCATTGACGTTGCACTCATTTCTCTCTATCTTGTTTGAAAGCCATTTGAAGTTTCTTTTGTTTGATTGAACTTTCATCTTGTTTACAGCTACAGCACGACCCATTGACCGTAATTGTAAGTACACATTTTTTTCCGAATTGGCTTTATTAATTAATTAACTAATACTTGTGTTTTATTTATTTGATTTTTTTTTGCAAATTTCTAACATTGTGTTCTTTTTCTGTTCGTTACTCCTATTAATTTTTGTGCATCTTACAGGGTGAACTCGAGCAGCAGCTTCTCCAGGCCAACCCTATCTTGGAAGCATTCGGCAACAGCAAAACGGTCAAGAATGACAATTCTTCTCGATTCGTAAGTTCTAGCACAATCAGACATTAAACGGCGGCGGTTTTTAGGGAAAGTTCATTCGTATTAACTTTGACAACAGCGGATACATCAGCGGTGCCAACATTGAGTTCTACCTGTTGGAGAAGTCCAGAACGTGCCGACAGGCTGAAGATGAAAGGAGTTTTCACATCTTTTATCAGATTCTTCATGGCACGTCTCCCGAAGAGCGCTGTGAGTTTTCATTGGCTTTACTTTTGGTTTTATGTTTTTTTTTAGCAAACTTTCTTCTGGAATCCATCGGCGACTACAAGTTTTTGAACCACGGTAACATCATCTTACCCAACGTCGATGACAAGGCTGAATTCCACAACACGGTTCGCTCAATGAAGATCATGGGATTCCAAGACGATGAGATTACTTCGGTACTCCGCGTTGTCAGTGCCATTCTTCTCTTCGGCAACGTTGACTTCGTACAGGAACGCCAAAACGACCAGGCTATCCTTCCAGATGATCGAGTTGCCCAGAAGATCTGCCATCTGCTCGGCATTCCTGTCGTTGATTTCTGCCGCGCTTTCCTGAAACCCAGAATCAAGGTCGGCCGTGAATTTGTCCAAAAGGCTCAAAACAAAGAACAAGCCGAATTTGCCGTTGAAGCCATCAGTAAGGCATCGTTTGAGCGCATGTTCAAGTGGCTAGTATCCCGTATTAACAAATCTCTTGATCGAACGAGGCGCCAAGGTACATCCTTTATTGGAATTCTTGATATTGCTGGGTATGTACTGAGTTTTATAATCAATGTCATTTTTTATATATTTTTTTTAGTTTTGAGATCTTTGGTCTCAACAGTTTTGAACAGCTCTGCATCAACTACACGAACGAGAAGCTTCAGCAGCTTTTCAACAACACCATGTTCGTGAACGAGCAGGAAGAGTACCAGAAAGAGGGCATCGATTGGAAGTTTATCGACTTTGGCCTTGATCTCCAGCCCACAATCGATCTTATTGAAAAACAGATGGGTATTCTGGCACTCCTGGACGAGCAATGCTTATTCCCAAAGGCCACGGACAAATCCCTCGTCGAAAAGCTTATTCGCAATCATGAGAAGCACCCCAAGTTTGTCATTCCGGAAATGCGTTCGAGGAGCGACTTTGCCATTGTTCACTACGCCGGCCGCGTTGACTACGTTGCTGACCAGTGGCTCACGAAGAACATGGATCCACTCAACGAAAACGTCGTTGCCCTGATGCAGAACTCGAGCGATCCCTTTGTCGTCAACATCTGGAAGGACGCTGAATTTGCCGGTATGGGTGCCACCGAGCTGGATACTACCTTCGGAGCTCGTGCAAAGAAGGGCATGTTCCGCACCGTAAGCCAGCTTCACAAGGAACAGCTTTCCCGTCTTATGACTACGCTTCGCAACACCGTGCCTCACTTCGTCCGATGCATTATTCCAAATCACGAAAAGCGGCCCCGCAAGATCATGCCTCTTCTTGTCCTCGAACAGCTCCGTTGCAACGGCGTCCTAGAAGGCATTCGCATCTGTCGACAGGGGTTCCCCAACCGAATTCCCTTCCAGGAATTCCGACATCGTTACGAAGTCTTGACACCGAATCTCATCCCGAAGGGCTTCATGGATGGCAAAGAAGCAGTTCGCCGAATGACCGTGGCTTTGGAAATCGAACCCAACCTTTATCGAATCGGTCAATCGAAGATTTTCCTTCGCACCGGAGTTCTCGCTCAACTCGAAGAAGAACGCGATGCCAAGCTTGCGGGTCTCATCGTCAAATTCCAAGCCGAGTGTCGTGCTTTCCTTGCCCGCAAGATGTACCAGCGACGTGTCGAGCAGTCAAACGCCATTCGTGTTATCCAACGCAACGGCATCGCCTGGCTCAAGCTTCGAAACTGGCAGTGGTGGAGGCTGTATACCAAGGTCAAGCCTCTTCTCCAGGTTACCAACAAAGAAGCCGCGCTGCACGCCAAGGATGAAGAGCTGCGTCAGGTTACCGAGCGTCTTCAAAAACGCGAAGTTCAAACTCAGGAGCTGGAAGAGCGTGTTGAGCAACTCATCATTGAACGTAATTCTCTCAGCGAACAACTTCAATCCGAGAGCGAGGAGCGCACCGAGTCCGAAGAAATGCAGGAGCGACTGAAGAAACGCATTGCTGAGCTCGACGATGTCATCCTGGACATGCAGCAGCGCCTCGAAGAAGACGAGGTACGTTCGCTCAACACCAAGGCTGAATGCGATCGTCTAAAACAGAACATCCGGGATCTCGAAGACCAGCTTGAATCAGAAGAACAAGTGCGACAGAAAATCCAGCTTGAAAAAGCGAACAGCGACCAGAAGTTCAAGAACCTTGAAAACGAGTACGAAGGTGTCCAGGATTCGCTTGACAAAGCCTTACGCGAAAAGAAGGTGTCGGAAGAACGCGCTCGTGAGCTGCAGAGCAAGTTGCTTGACGAAGAAGAGAAGGTCAAGAGCGTTTCAAAGAAAGCCGCGAAGCACGAAACGATCCTCAACGAGCTTCGTGACGAACTCGAGAAGGAAGTCAAACTCCGCAAGGGAGCAGAAGATGCCAGGCGACGTCTCGAGGCTGATATGCGTGAACAAAAGGACGTTATCGACAGCAAGCTTGCCAAACTCGAAGAACTCAACGCTATCGTTATTCGCCGCGATACCGATCTCAGCAATGCACTTATCAAATCCGATGAAGAGGCTGCAATCAATGCTCGACTTCAGAAAGAAATTCAAGAGCTCAAATATCAGATCACGATTCTCACCGACGATTTGGAATCGGAACGCGATGCTCGCATCAAAGCCGATAAGCTGCGTCGTGAGTTACAGACTGAGCTGGAAAACATGAAAACGGAAATCGTCGAGGCTACCGACAAAACTACTCTTTCCGAAAAGATTCAGCGTGAGAAGGATGATCAACTTCAAAACCTTCTTGTACGTTTTTTTTCAAGTTTTAGCATGGTTTTACAAATTTTACAAATTATTGAATTATTACTTTTAGTCCCAACTCGAAGAACAGCGTATCGCCGCTGATTCCAAGCTCGAAGAACTCCGAATTAAGTCCCAGCGTCAACTGGATGAAGTCCGCAACGAAGCCGAGCAAGCGAAACGCCAACGCCTGCAGGTTGATCGCAACTACGATCAAGTTAAGCTTCAAAAGGAAGAATTGGCTGCCGAGCTTGCCAATCTTCAGACTGCTAAACTGGATTCTGAAAAGCGCCGGAAGCAGGCAGAGTCTACGCTTAGCGAGTACAATATGCGCTTGACCAAAGCTACCGAGGACTTGGGTTCGGTGCAGGATCAATTTATGCGACTGCAACAGGAATACGATCTTCTGTCTAAGCAAAAGGGTGACGATGATCAGACTGCCGCCCAGCTCAAGCGCCGCATTGCTTCCCTTGAACTCGATCTCACCGAGAGCCAGAGCGTCCTTCAGGATGAGACTCAACAGAAGCTGGCCCTTTCGTCAAAGATCAGAGACCTGGAATCCGAGATCAACACCCACCAGGAGAACTTTGATGAACAGAACATTCTCCTGGAGCAGATCGAAAAGGAAAATCGACTTCTCAGGGAGCAGCTCAGCGAGGCCAAGAAGAAGGCAGATGAAGGCGTCATCCAACAACTCGAGGAAGTTAAAAAGAAGATGGCTCGCGAGCTTGACAAAGTACGTGAAGAGCGTGACATTGCCAGCGATGCTCAAGAAAAGTCCGATCGAGCTCGCAAGAAGCTCACTCAGGAGTTTGACGATCTGAACATTGAGCTGGACAACCTCCGGGCTGCCAATGAGAAGCTCGAGAAGAAGCAGAGGAAATTTGACCAGCAGCTGGCAGATGAGCGATCCCGCATTGCGGAAGTCACCCGCGAACGCGATCAACATGCCCAGGAATCACGTGATCGTGAGACGCGCATCCTTTCTCTGCAGAACGAGATCGAAAGTCTTCGCGAAGTAATCGATGAAGCCGATCGTGCTAAACGAAATCTTCAGCAGGAACTTGATGAAGTTGTGAGTTTATTTTTTATCATTTTTTTTGTTTTCGACAGGTTTTATGACCTTGGCTTCTTTTTTTAGCTTTCTACAAAGACCGAAGAAGGCCGCGGAGTCCATGATCTGGAAAACCAGAAACGCAACCTCGAACAGGAGAGAAACCTGCTTCGCGTGCAAATTGAAGAACTCGAAGAGGCGCTTCAGATGTCTGAGGACAGCCGTCTTCGCCTCGATGTCACAATGCAAGGCTTGAAGGCCGACCACGAGCGCGCACTTGCTGCCAAGGAGAACGATGTTGAAGAACGGCGTCGGCAACTGACCAAGCAGTGCCGCGAGTTGGAAGCCGAGGTCGAGGAAGAAAAGCGCCTCAGAGCAAACGCTGAAAAGGCTCGTAAGAAGTCTGAAAACGTCGCTGCCGAACTCGAACGTCAACTCGACATCTCTAACCGACTGAAGGATGACTACAACAAGCAGCTCAAGAAGAGTCAACTCATGATCAAGGATTGCCAGCAAAGTGCGGAGGAAGCTCGTCAAGCTCGCGAAGATGTCACCAACCAGCTCCGTGAGATCGAGAAGAAGCTCCGTGCCAGCAGCGCCGAAGTCCAGCGCTTGAACGAGCTCAATGAATCGCTCTTGTTGCAGAAGCGCAAGCTCGAGAACGAAAGGGACGAGCTTGAAGCTTCCAAGTCAAAGACCAGCGGTTTGTCATCGGAGGAAAAACACCGACTGGAAGCCAGACTCAACGAAATGGACGAAGAACTCGAAGAAGCGAACAGCACCATTGATACTATCAATGAACGACTTCGACGAACGCAGCAGTCGCTGGAGACGACGATGAACGAGCTGACTGTCGAGCGCAACCTGACTCAACGCGTCGAGAACGACAAGCAACAGCTTGAACGTGCCAACCGTGAACTTCGTGCTAGGCTTGAGGAGCTCGAGACTACTACTGCCACTCGCTCGCGTGCCTTTATCACTGCTCTGGAAGCCAAAATTGCTCAGCTCGAGGAAGCACTTGCCCACGAAAGCATGGAGGCTCAGAATGCTGCTCGCATATCTCGTCGAAATGAAAAGAAGGCTCTCGAACGCAGCTCGATGATTGATGAGATGCAGCGAAACATTGATGCTCAGAAGGAGGAAGTGAGTATTTTTTTAATGCCGGATGAATTTTTCATTTGTTAATTACCTTGATAATTTCAGATTGATAAACTCAATGCTCGGTATCGTTCAATTCGTCGCGAGCTTGACGTCCGGGAGGAAGAACTGGCTTCTCAGCGATCCAAGGTTCGGTCTATCCAGCGTGCCCTCGATGATGCCAACGATGCAAATGAAACCTTGACCCGTGACAACGCGCAATTTTCTCGTGAATTGAGCGCATTCCGTAATCGTCGCAATGCCGGCTACCGAAGCGCGAACTTGATTGGCAACTACGTGGGCGGTAGCGGCGACCAATTGGACCTCAACGATGACGGCGACAGCGTCGCTACTGAGGGTACGTGTTTTTTTCTTACAAAAAACTGCAATTTACTAGTAAAAAACGTTTATAGGTTCTGAAAGAAATTAAACTGCATGTACAATTCGACTACAGTTTTTTCCAAGAAATGATCGTTTTCCCTGTATTCCTATGAAGCGAATTGCCGTGTAATGGTTTTTGCATGTGTTATTTATATAAATTAATTGCTTTGGATGGGTCGAATGCCTGATTTCTTGTCGCTTTTATAATTTGGCGCAGCACGCATGAAACACTTGAAAACATAACATTGTTTTTGAAACCGGTCGGTAACGAAAAAAGGCTATTGTGACATGTTTATTACACAAATAACAATAAATACACAAAGAAGGGATTCGGAAATTATTCCCGTCTCTGCGTGAGCACCTTGAGCACATGCTGCGTGATTTCTCCTTCTATTTTCTTCTTTCGTCTTTTCTCCTTCCTCCAATTGAAGTTCCGCTTTTTTGCCAGTTGCCCCTCGGCTGGAACGACCCATCAAATTTTCAGCCGACAGCCGCAGTTCAGAAAAAAATAAGAGAGGACGGAGGGGTGTAAAAAGGGGATGGATGCATAGGTATCGCTACAAGATGACAATTTTTGAGCAGAAAAAATAAGAACGCAATGAATCGCAACGACGGTGCGTCTGTGCTAGATGATCATGCCAGCGTGACCGATGTGAAACTGGTAATTTAGGTTTGCTAATGAAAACACGTTTTTTTGCCGAAAACGAGATGCGCAGATAGTGCGACCTAAAAACAGCCACCGACAATTCTTGTACGCAGTCAATATGAGATAGCAAGTTTTATTTTTTTGCTATTTTTGTGTTGTTGGCATGATGGAATAATACAGAAACAACAAAAAAGCAAAAATCTTGCAAAAGGAAACCGATGGCAGTGGATTTTGAGTCCGCGTGATGTTTATCGTCGGGTACCGTCTTCGAAGAAGACACCACCGTCGATGGCGCAGTACTTGGGGCAGATACCCTTCTCGCCAGCTGAGCCAGCGGGACCAGGTTGGCCAGGCGCACCAGGGTTGCCGGGGGCACCAGGCTGACCGTTGGGACCGGGAGGACCAGGAGGACCAGCGGGGCCAGGAGTTCCGTCGCTGCCGGGGGCGCCAGGGGGACCGGGAGGTCCGGGCGGTCCAGCATCGCCTAAAAGTAGCATGGATGATACATTTGCCAGTATAGTAAAAAAAACTCACCAGATGGGCCAGGGGGTCCAGGGAGAAGAGGTTCGCTTTGGGCAGGGGCACCAGGCTGACCGGGGGCACCCGGAGCACCAGGTTGACCGGGGGGACCAGGGGGACCCTTGGGACCGGGTTCGCCGGGAGCAGCATCGGTACCGGGGTTGCCAGGCTGACCAGGGGCTCCAGCGTCGCCGGGAGGTCCAGGAGGACCGGGCGGGCCGGGGGGACCTGCGGGGCAAGGCTTGCACGGCGGCGGCGTGACGGGCTCGCAAGGCTGCACGGGCGGCTTTCCGGGGTTACCGGGAAGACCAGGGGCACCGGGCCTACCAGGACGGCCAGGGGCACCAGGAGTACCAGCTGGGCCAGGAGGACCAGGCAGGCAGCAGCTTTCGCAGCCGCCAGCAGAAGCTGATCCACCGGTGACGCCAGCATCGCCGTAACCGGCCTGACGGGCGGTACGGTTGCCAGAGACTGGGATGTTTTTGAGGGTGTTCACCTCAGACCAGATGTCCTTGGCTGAGCCCTGTAAGCAAGAAAAATATAAAAGTAAAAAAATGGATAAAACAAACTTTGCAGAAGGTGATCTCGCTGTGCATTTGGCGGCGCACATGGTGGACGTAGTTGTACACCATCGGGAGGGTAACGCAGACCGAGAGGACCGCGACCACCGAGAAGGTGACAGCCGAGTAGGCGACAAACCGATAAGCCTTAATTCTACTTTCAAGATCCATCTTTGTTGTGGGCTCGTTTCCTGGTTGTTGATGCACCAAAAAGCGAACTCTGAAGAAGATGTCGCTGGTTTGGCTTTTATATACCAGAAAATAGTTGGCTGAGCTCAGGTTATGCGGGTGTGTCTCCTCCTTTTTTTGTGAGGGGCAGGGCTATAGTAACCGAGGACACCTTGCTCATGACAGTTAGGTTGGCTCTCTTCTTGTTCTACGTGGATTCACATTTAGTGAGCAAAGACAGGGAAATGGGGCGGATGGACAAAAAAAAGGCACAGACGTAACCGGTTCTAAAAAGTATAAGCGACACGTTTGAACGCATCTTTGTAACTGCATATGTTAACTGGGGATCGGCTGTCGCTGTCTATCCGATGAATCTCACAAAGCATTGATGCAATCTTCTGACTTGCAAATTTTTTAATGCTGCATAGCCAACAGGTTTGCACGCTGGCACGCAACGGTGAACTTAAATCTTGTGACACTCCCAAGCAATGGACTCAAATTTTTATTTGCAACTTTTATTGTAGGAAAAATAGAGCGTGAATGATAATTTTCATTATCAAATGTCTTCCTGTATGTCAGTTTTTTTACACGTATCAAAAAAAATCTGAAAAGCAAAAACAGGGGGGAGTTGAAATGGCGTCATGAAATTTCGATTTTTTAAGCACAACGAACTTGATAATATCACACTCAACCACAATAACCATATTATGCTATGGAAGCTTGTATAAGCATTGCTACAAGCTTTACCTTGGAATATAATTTACTTTGTCGGCTGAGTGGTGGCTGAAAAAATGTGTAAATAGACCAATAAACTTCAAATTACATGTATTCTTGCTTTCTTTATTGTACATAATTACGAAACGTGGATTTAATTATACAGATTCAAGAGAAAACCTTGTATTATGATATGTGTATAAAAAATGTTTTGATCTACTTTTTTGGGGTTTAGGGTCGCTTTTATGTTGGTAGCTGAATTTTTGTATCAACCGTATCAAAATGACAGGCCGCGTGCTTGAAAATTACACCTTATGTTGATGTTTAGTACAGCAAAGCAGTTATTAACTCTGATTTGTAGCACCTGTTAAGAAAACACCCGCCTGCGCTTATGTATTCACGCTTTTGTATTTTTGGTTGTTGAAATATAATGTTAAGAAATACTTATAGGTGCCGTGCATAATGATGCCTAGAACCTGTTGTGTTTTTGGCTTTCTCCTTATTTCTAGCCTTTGCCTTAACTTCGCTTTGAGCCAGGTAACATATTAGTCATCTTTTAATTTCTATTGATTTTACAATGTTCAGAATGAAAAGCAGACTACAACAGCACCCATGACATCCGGAAATTCTAACAGCACCGGGCAGGAATCGTGGTTGGTTGGTTCCAGCACAGTTGGATCAGATGATGACGCTGCTCCTACCTCTGCTCCTGCCACCGAAAATTCTGCATCCAGAATAATCTACTCGGTGACGTTTGCCGTTGCGAGCTTTGGTGTCTCGAAAGCACTGTTTTTATTTCTAGCCGGAAATGCGTAAACTCGTCTTTAAGCAAAATTTTCATAACAATCGGCTCACAACTTGTTTTTTTTCTAATCAAGATTTTCTGTGACATACTGATACATTTACCCCCAGAATTGTTGAACTGCTGTTGAACTTTTAACAGAGCTATTATGGCTGAGTGTGACTTGTTCTGCACATAAAGTGACTTTTTTGCACAATGTAAAGCAATTGGGATGAAAATAACATGAATGTAAATGTTATTCAACTCTACAAGATCCGTTACGTTTCGGCTCAAAAAAGAATGCACAGGCTCATTGAGGATGCGTGCAAAAGTTATTGTCATCTTCTTAAATTTTCTCTTTGCGCATATCTTAGGCGATGGAATCGCAGTTTGTCAGTCACCGCTGTGACGGCTTTTCACCTAGTTCCCTCCCATTATCGCATTGCGCAGCGTCATCAACACAAAATTGTCTAAAAGAAAATGTCTGGAGTGAGATATGTCACTTTGTTATTTGACGTCAAAAATTATGTCTAATCATATTTATATTGCTGTAAAATTCTACACACATTTGCCAATGAGGCATTAACTGTAAACACCATATGTACAAAAATCAATGATGTATAGGGAGTACTTGTGATGTTATAGATGCCTTGTGAGAAGACTTTTTGTACTGCCCCCGCCAACCATTGAATAGTACAACAAGCTAATAAAATATAATGGCAGTGTGGTGAATAAAGTAGAAGAACGCTTAACGCCGAGTTCCATCTTCGAAGAAGACACCACCGTCGATGGCGCAGTATTTGGGGCAGATACCTTTTTCGCCAGCTGAGCCAGCGGGGCCAGGTTGACCAGGAGCACCGGGGTTGCCAGGAGCGCCGGGTTGTCCGTCGGGGCCAGGGGGTCCTTTAGGTCCAGGTTGACCGGGAGCACCGTCGTTTCCGGGTTGGCCAGGGGGTCCTGGAGGACCGGGAGGACCAGCTTCGCCTAAACAACAATTACTTAACTTTTTCCAAAAAAAGTGTTTTGCATACCAGTGGGACCAGGTTCTCCGGGAAGAAGCGGTTCGCTCTGGGCAGGTGCACCGGGTTCGCCAGGAACGCCGGGGGCTCCCGGCTCACCGGGAGGACCAGGAGGACCCTTAGGGCCGGGTTCACCGGGTGCAGCATCAGCTCCGGGGTTGCCAGGTTGTCCGGGGGCTCCAGCATCTCCGGGGGCTCCAGGAGGTCCAGGAGGGCCAGGTGGTCCTTGAGGACAAGGCTTGCATGGAGGTGGCGTGATGGAGTCGCAAGGTTGAGCAGGAGGCTTGCCAGGGTTACCGGGGAGGCCAGGGGCACCTGGTTTGCCGGGGCGACCGGGTGCGCCAGGTGTACCAGCAGGACCTGGAGGTCCAGGTAAACAACAGCTTTCACAGTTTGCATTGGAAGGCACACTAGCGGTAACACCGGCATCGTAGCCAGCTTGACGGGCAGTACGGTTATTAGCCACAGGGATGTTTTTGAGGCTGTTCACTTCAGACCAAATGTCTTTGGCAGAGCCCTACAACAGTTATTTTGTAAAGGCAGGTGTCGAAAAAAGATCAATCAAACCTTGCAAAAGTTGATTTCGTTGTGCATCTGGAGCCGAACATGGTAGACGTAGTTGTAAACCATCGGGAGGGTAACGCATACCGAAAGGACGGCAACAACTGAGAAAGTTACCGCCGAATAAGCGACAAATCGGTACGCCTTTATCCTGCTTTCCAAATCCATTTTGACCACCAGACAGGCTACCAAAAGGAGTTTTGAATACTGCAAAAATTTTCTTCGACCTCGAATTTATATTTTTCGTCGGCGACGTTCCTCGAAGATCTTGCCCCTCCCTCCCCAAAACGTACGCTTTGTGCGGCGTGTATATCTTATCCTTTGAAGATATTCACGGAACGTCCATATCTACAGAAGACAATTGCTTGACCGTATGTGCATGTTTCACGTTAAAAACCTGTTTCAATGACTAACTTCCTGACACTTCAGATGATTTTTCAATGCCATTTTTTTGAAACTTAAGTGCCGTTTTTAATATTTCAAGCGGAGGATGATTATTCTGCATTTAAAAAACTGTCACCGATGCTTTTTTCAACAATAAAAGAAGTCGTTTCAACGTTTTTAATTGTTGAAACGAACGGCTCATTCCGATGCTTCATTTGCTATCAGCTGATATATCAGGTGTGTGGCAGTCAAGCTGTCTACTGTTTTATTATCATCACTTAAAAATATTTCGTACTGTATTGCATTTTTCTTATTGCATTTTATTTTTAGCTTGTGGACAGACAGATGGACATGTTTGTAAAAAATGAGCAACAATCAAAAAAATCTTGCATACCGATCTATTTCTTCTTTACCAGTTAGAAAATCTTGTCGCCTCTTAAATCAACCCATTTAAGCTTGCATGGCGGATTTGTTTAAAAAAACAGATTTAAAAGGGTGATAATAGCCCGACGGCAACCACCCTAACTTGTTAATGATACATCAAACGCAGTTGCACAACACTTTATCTGTCAGCTAGTTGATTCGCTTGACGCCTTCCCTCCTTCAAATGGGATCATACCAGTTGGGGTGCGCATTCTAACACTTCCTCTTCCCATCATATTTTCAAAAGAAGTGTTAGATTTGAACGCTTCTTTGCTGACCGTAAAATTTTGTTTCTGTTTGTCAAAAAGCGGTCACTCCTGCGGATATATGGAATCCACGCAGCGTCAAGTGTATTGCTCAGCATGAGGTTGCCGAGGTTTCTTTTTCAAAGAAAAAAAAAGATGAAAATCGCCCCAAAAACTTGCACCTGCGATTAGTTGTGCACAAAATATCTGTTGAAAAAAATTATAATCCAGTCACCCGCATGAACTATGATGACAACATGCATAATTTCTGGTCATAAACGGAAACAATGCACTACTCACTGAAGAGAGAATTGAAATACAAAATAACTGTTCAAGTCAGTTGCAATATTGTATTATGTTACATACTGATTCTTCGTTTCTGGATCGTCAGGCCTCATGTATTAAATGAACTAGACAGAAGGGAGCAATGACTCATCGGGTGATCAAGAACAGAACACTGTTAGCTTGTCCTACGACTGAGTGTGCGCAATCACCTCCCTCTCGCTCGTCAACCGGAGAAAAACACTATAAATCAATGACATAGCGACTCACAATTAGAATGCTAATCGCCCGCTTTTTGCTCCAACCTTACCGGAAGCCCATCGGGAGTGATCGCTTTAGAGATCACGAACAGTTTTTAGTCTCTTTTATATTTTAACAGTTACTCATGAACAAGCTTTTTTTGAAAAATAACAATTTTTGACATGAACAAAACAGGTATTTCGATGATGAACGAACGAGGTACCGAGGATTCATAGGTTGAAGGAAATCACTGAATGCGGAACAATAACGTTATTTGCGAAGTTTGTGCAGTTTTCATTCTGTTGAGGTAGTTGCGAGTTCGTTGTATTGAATTTTTACTTGTTTTGTTCCATGAAATCATTCGCAGTTCTCAACTCTTTTTCGTTGTCCTCAAAAATATTTTGTGCAGTTTTTGGTATCTAAAGTTTTTATTACAACGTAGATCATTGAATTGCAAAGTTTTAATCGTTTTAATTGACGCTTATTTTTTAGCCGTATTGCAATTAGCAAATATCTCGCTGTGCTTGAAGTACTCAAATCCTATTATCTTGGAAAACGTGTCATGCCAAATATTTGTGACTGTCTCTTTATCAGGATTGAAATATTTTGTACAGTGTCGCGAAAATAAATTGATCCGGTAGGATTATCTCATCAAGGTGTAATCACTAAGCTTTATGACGAACATGCGAATAACGGAAACAAAACAAAATGTATTCTATTTTATTTCAGTTTTAGTGACATCCTTTGCCCAATGAAACGGAAATAACGATGAACCATTACGATTATGTGCCATCTGAATCTGTAATGTCCACCAGCTCGGTGCCTGCGACGTCAACTGAGATAATGATGCCGTCACGTGAGCAATGTCTATCGCGTAGCAGTGGTAGCGGTCGCCTGGTTCGCTCATGTGCCGTCTGCGGTGATAGCCCGGCAAAGTTGCACTACGGAACGCTGGCTTGCTTTGGGTATGTTCAAATATTTCATTGAGTGCGGAAAAATCAATTACAAAATAAATTGTATTTTGATTATAAATATTTTTGTTCATGCATTTCAGGTGTAAAGGCTTCTTTCGGCGAGCAGTAAAAGAGGGACGCAATAAATACGTCTGTCGCTATGGAAAAAACTGTGTCGTTGACAAGTACGAGCGAAACAGTTGCCGTTATTGCCGTTTTCGTCGCTGTCTGCAAGTTGGAATGAATCCTGATGGTATGATGACATTCTTTGCAAATCAAAATCAGCTTGATAAATTTTTTAGCTGTACGCCCAGATCGCGATCAAGCAAAGCAGAAACTAGGTCGTACAAGAAGCAAACAGTTACAGCAGCTAATCGGCTTAAAGATCGATAAAACAAATGACGTAGCTTGTGATGATACGGCTTTCTCTCAGCTAACCTCAGAACAAAAGTAATTATTTCATTTATTCTCTAGCTCGTACGCACCATATCATACATACAACACTACAATGAACAGTCAGAAGGTGATGAAGATGATGATGGCGACTCGTACGTAGAGGGGCCCATCCTGTACTAAAATTAAACTAATTTTGCGAGATGCAAAGTAATTTTTAACTTAAATGCGATGCAACCAACGTGCTAGCATTTTTTTTTCATAATCAAAATCAAATTACATAAAAAAAATTCTGGAACAAGTGTTAGCGTTCCTTTTTTGGGGAGGAAAGTTCCGCGCACTCAAAAACGTCTTCCAACAATTTAGTTGTCATCTTCATTTTCAGACACTTCTTGCAAGTGGTTCAGAACGTGCATTCGTCAATTCCGAAAGCAGCAAAAAAAATTAGCGTTGATTCAGTTGCCAAATTTACGCTCAAAAGCCTGATCAACGAGAGATCTCTCTTTGTGGCAGAAGAAAACAAAGATGATTATCAAGAAATTTCTCCATCAGCTAGCGATGCATCTTGTACAGCGCTTTGGCGGATTGTTGAAGTGGTTGACTTTGTTAACACGATTTGTCGGCTAACTCAGAAATCATCAGTTTCCCAATCCACAATTACGGTTGAAGACAAAATTGCGATTGTGCAAGATATTTTTTGTCGTCTTGCCACATTCAACGCTGTTGCAAATTACTTGTCTGGAATGCAATGCGAGTTACAATTTTTTGACTACCTTGAAAAACTGTAATCTATTTTTTTCTTGATAATTGGATTCAAAAGTACTTTTCTAGCGATAAAAATCTAATGCGTTCCGTAAACGACGATCTTATCGAACCACTCAAACGGCTTAATCTTTCAATATCCGAAATTTCGGTGCTGCGAGCAATCATTACCCTTGATCCGGGAATCAAAGGAATTCGACCTGCAGCTGGTGAAGCTATACATGAACTTCGGAGTGTTTTTAGCGACGTGTTGATGCATGTTATAAAAGATGGCTTTCAGCAGTCTATTTGGAATCCATCAGTAAATTCAAAGTTTGCAAATTGTTTTCTTGTATTTCCAACATTATTTGTACGTTCATTGTGCTTAAATATTCATGCTTAAAAGTGCATCGAATTTCAGAGCATTGCGACTCACTTATCAAATCATTTTCGTGAACACTTCTCTGCAGACAAACCAATTGAATCATTTGCTTCCCACGCTGATATTTTGCGTTCGCTTTTCAATCCAGACACAACAGATTACCTCCGTTTTCCTCACTCTAACGAAAATTACTTTGGCGTAACGGAAGCAAAGCCATCGGAAGAAATCGTAGTATTGCCAGATGCAAAATCTTTTCCTCAGCCACAACCCGAAGTGCAACTGGTAAATCAGCCTCCCCAAATTACAGTTAACAATCAAATTAATCCGTTAGATAATTATCATTGGCAACTTAGTTCATTTGCTTCTGCATTTTCAAACTTACAAGTATGCATTTTCCTTTATTATGTAAATTTCCGATTTGTTTTTTGAAGGTACAAACATCCACAGCGTACAATCCAACAACCCAGCAATCAGTTTCGTCTCCGGGCTTTGCATCTCTGGTCGCAAATTTGTCCCCAGCAACTCCGGCAATCAACACGTCATCTATTACAACTCATGTTTCTACAGCAAATGCAGTGGCAGCAGCTGCTGCGTTGTATACAAACCCTTCAAATGGACAACCCATTAACTACGACACTTATCATCAAATTTATTCTAACGGCACACTGCTTAGTGAGCTGCCCTCCGCGTCGAGTTCCGGCTTTTCCAAGCCCCAAAATCGGCCAAATACTCTCGAGATTCCATCAACAAAAAAAGCCTCACCTAATCCCCCGATTGGAATTATTCCCAAACTGCCCTTGCATCTGACCAAATCAATAGAAGAAATGCTGAGGCCCGCACTCCCCGATGACGCTTCGACGTGGAAAACGCCGCTACCCAACGACTGGGCCGACAAGATTAACACTCCCGCCTTCAATCAGGACGTCTTCGCCAAGTTTTTCCCAGAATACGCTTTAAATCAGAATATTTACTGAATAGCATCTCGCAGGATATAAATTAATTTGATTATATAATTCAGACCCTTTGGGTGACAGACAAGGTAGTTATCAATCAATCAGTCTTCAACGTAGAAGAAAATGTGATGACGTAAGGCAATAATACTTGTTGGCATGTGTTAAAATCCAGTATTAACAAAAAATATCTAGCTTATTTAACGATGTGTGTTTGACTCAGAAAACAGTGACAAGAATAGAAATTAATAGACTAGTCATGAAGAAAAGATATCAGAGTTGCGTGGTAAGTGCAAAATTACAAATTGTTGATAAGTTTGTGTTTTTGTTCGATGGATAACTTTTGTTTACGCGGATCGACTTTGTGGTGTTGAAGGGCTCGGCGAGCTTCTTTTGCGCTTAGATTGAAAATATCATTTCCTGTAAGATAAAAAATAAATTAAATTTTTTAATTAAAAAATAAAAATACCGTTTAATTTGCGTTCAGATGACTCCAAAATTGGTTGGTTACGAAGATTTTGAGACGAGTACATGAATGGTTCATGAGGTTTGGCAACCGCAATCGGCACTTGCTTTGGCCCAAGGTCCCGTGTGATGGGCGTGACGTTGTTCTAAAATTTACGACAATAAGTAATCCAAAGCATTGACGAACAAAGGCAGAAATTTACGATAAAGGAAAAGTATAACAAAAAGAGAACCAAAAATATAGAAAGTGCGTACATCGTTTTCGATAGGTTTTACAGCAACGGAAAGGTTTTCGTCTGAACCAGACGAAAGTGCGAGAGATTCGACCGATTTGGCACTGGTCATATCGTTGATATCTTGAAATATGCGATCGATTTCTTCGGCTTCATTGTTAAATGATTGCTTGTCCGTATGCAATGTTGGGGATTCGAGAATTTCAGATGGCTCAGGTGGCGTTCTAACTCCATTATCGTCATTATGCTTTGTGGATTCGAATTCAGCATTATTGTTTGTGTCATTGCTGACTGTCAGCTGTAATTCGCAGATTTTTTTTGCGATTCTGTCAGCTATCGCCTTTTCGTTGTAATACTGAGCGCTTGAAGCAGGGGTTAACTGATCGGTTTGAGCAGTGGCATCGACAAGAACTTCTGACTCAGGAACAAGTGTAAGCAACGAATTACGCAAATCTTCAGGTAGAGTTGCAAATATGCGTTCAAGCGGTATGGGTGGCAACTCAGGAGTTCTGGCAAAAATCTTTTCTTCTGCGTGCCACATAGCGAGCTCGTTGTATACCTGTGCTTCGGCTTTGCGAAGTGTGTTGAGAGAGTGCTAAAGAAGGTGTCACCACGAACATAACAAAAGCATTAACGGAACAATTACGTCCATAACAAAGGATAAAGTTACAAAGGCGAAAAGAACATCAAAAGTGTGAGAAAGGAAACAAACCTGGATTGTAGTTCCCTCAGAAACTGCTCGTTTGTCCTGGAAAAAAATATATCATAAAGGTATGTAAAATGGAACCAAAAGAGCAAATAGTTTCAAATTCTACTTAAAAATTTTTGTCACATTGATCGGAATTTCAATTTGAAAACATGTTTTTACTTCAATTATTTCTAGTTTCTTAAGCGCAAAAAAACAGTAAAAAACGGAAAAGTTGTTTTTGTTCTGACAAATTACTTTAAAGAAAAAAGTTGAAATACGTACTGGGTCTAAACAACATTCAAACTCTCAAAGGCATAGGCCCCATGAAAACAGTATTTATCCGTTGGCATAAAAAACTAGTCAATATATTATAATTGAACCTGAGGTTCTGTTATTTAGACAAAATATTCATCCTTTGGAATCGACGTACAAATTTTCAAAAAATAACAAACCTTTACGTTACGGTTGTTTGATTCAATAGAAACTTGACGATTTGGCGGCGGTGCTTTTTGGTTGTACAAAATAGAGTTTGAAAATGAAAAAGCAACGTTGTGCTCTGTATACCAGCGATCGACTTCTTCCGAGACAACCAATAGCACAGTGTATAGCGGGTCTTTTTTGATAAGCCCGACGACGTCCTAAAACATAAACATGATTCACAGGGGATGAGTCATCATGTTTCTCATTGATGGCAGTCAAAATTGCATTAATAATCACCTTATGTGGAGTATCGGGAAGGATGAGCTTGTTATTCACCCCGACAATGCGTTGGCCCATCTCAAGGCCTGCTTCATCGGCAATTCCTCCTTTATCGACGGCGCCGATAAAGTGTCCTTTTCCGGTTTCGACATGAAGATTGAACCCGTACTCATCTGTCGGCAATTTCTTTTCCTGGAAAAAAAAACAAGTTGCCGACATAACTCCCGTTGGCAGCAAATTTATTACAAGGTGACTCAGCCTTGCTGGCGGAGCGTTCATCAAAGCGTTTCCCTTGTCGCTTTTTATCGTTGTCGATGTCTTCGCTGCTGAAGGAATAGTTTGGCCAGAGGTTTGGCGTTTCTGTAAAAAAATTGTCAAAACGATGCGTCACGAACAGTTCTTTTATGTCAAAAAACATTATTGCGTTTTAGTACAAACGCTGTTTAAGACAATTCATCATACAAAGCACATGATCCGATTTTTTTAAACCAAATTATCCATTGCTACTGGGCAAAGGTTGATTGTTATTTACAACTAATCTTCCATCGTAAACTACAAGATTAGTCATAAGTCAGGATTTAGAACCCAAAGCAGAGGTTACGTATATTGTTGTGCGCAAGTAGTCAATAAAAAAAGTTATGAATACATTTAGGGTCCATTTATAAATTTGGAATCCGCAAAAAAACTAAATTTTCTAAACAAGCAAAAAAGCATTTCCAGCCATCACTGTAAGACGTCAATGCTTTCCTACAAAAGAAATAAAAACAGCTTATTGTGAGCAAATTGGTGGTATTATTCCGTGCAACGCACCTGCGCGTTACAACACGTTACAAAAAAGCACTTATGTTTGAGCAATTCAACACATATATTCAAAAACACCCAAGTAGTCGTTGAGAAATAAAAATTTGCTGTAAAACAACGTAAACGTGTCCACTACCTTTTGGGTACCAGCTTGATGACCGGTCGTGTCACTATTGCGTAAGCCAGGCAAATACAAGCAGAAACAATTTTGTAAATGCATTTTTACATATTGCGACGGGACACGTAAGTGATAAGACATAATTTAGTCCCACCAGTCTGTTGGAGTGCTATTAACAGACAACAAAATCTTGCATACATCGGGAACGCTAAACATCAGGGCACCATAACTATAAACTCAAGTATATGACAAAAAAAGCTGACGTAAACAGTCGGGGCAGGTGGTTGTGTTTCTTTACACTTGTGGCTAGCTTTTTGCGTAAAAAATAATTTGTATTGCATGCAAGGCACGGTGGATAACTGTTGTCACGAATAAAGCACAATTACCAAGATGTCCTTTTTTCCGACGCGCACAAAGATGTCCTGGCGGCGGCTTTCCATGACACAAAGCCTAAATTTTGAAAACGATCACATCGATGACAAGTATGAATGAAACTAAACAAACAATTGTACACAATCGTGAATAACGAGCTCATCTGTATACCTAAGAATGCATGAGGGAAAATTTACAATTGATTTTACCTTAAACGCACAAAACAGAGGAGCTCATATTTATTAAACACCCCCTTGAACAGCAATTCTAAAGTTTTTTTCGCGGGCAATACCATCCCTTTTTGGCGACATGCGGTGTCTTACTTATCTGTCTGGTGTGTACATGCCATGGTAACAAGGCAGCTTTTTTTGTACAGCACTCTAGGCAGTGGGACTTTCTAATATTGTCATTATTTTAAAGCGCCAGATAGAGGAAAAATGACATAAAAATAGAAAATTATGCCACTATTAACATCGTGCAAACAAATGTTAATGATTAGCTGGGTGATCACAGCCACAGCAATTAAGAACTACAAAACAAACAAAAAAACTACCTTGATAGTGGCGAGGTCGTCTTCAGAAAAAGTATTTTGCGAAGATATAACAGAATCACAACAGGAATTAAGCGAAGCTGAATCTTGACTATAAGTTTTTTTAACATCGTTTGTTACAAAAGGACGAGACACAGGGGTCGCGTGGAAAGAATCTGCGGACGATTGACGCAGCCAGTTGTGGGACAATGGCAATTTGTAAAACTGAAATACGACACAAAGGCTTTCGTGATTGCAACAAAGGTGTGAAGGGATAGTATGAGGGTTAGAGAAAGAAACATGAAAAGGAAATTAAAAGAATGTTATCCAATGCAATACCTCTGGACATACTCGAAGGATGTTGGGTAAATTCATGTCCACATCAATGTCGTGATTGCGATACCACTGTGCATCATCTTTTGAGGTGACTAAGAGCTCGCATTGCATGGGATTTTGTTTGATGGCTGCAACTGCCTGCAAATAGAAGGTGGTATAGTTTGTTGGCCTAGTAGCAGCGAATCTATACCTCGTGATGGGTAAACTCTTGCACTCGTGCTCCGTTGATTGCGAAAACTTGGTCGTCAAACTGGAGACCGGCAAGTTCCGCCGGACTCCCGGGATCGACGACGCCAATGTACTGGCCACGGCTAGTCTCAAAATGAAAGTTAAATCCATACTCCTGATCAGGATGATCCTTGACGAGAAGACAAAGCCTTGGTGGAGGCGCATCTGGTGGAAGCTGGCGATATTCCATTCTGAAATTGACGTGCACAACAGAATTTTTTACTATGTGATTCATCGACTGGTACTATTACGCATCGCAATATTCGCCGACACCCCTAACACAAAAGCGCATAGTTAAACATATGAATATCTATCAATGAAAATACTTTATACTATGATTTTGCATTGAAATCAAGCAACACAATTTTTTTAATCGTCGAAAAGCTTTGTTCGTACAGAAAATGAGATTTTTATTAATCTCAACGCAGTAAATTGGTGTCCGCTTTCCAATAATGGACACAAGTTAACCTGCTTGCTTTACGTATTACAAAACGTGACAACGTGTTCGAGTATCACATTACAAAAAATATACTATGATGTATATGAAAAAAAATCACTAACGCGTTAAGCATAGCTGCAGTGCAGTCGTATCAACGACTCAATTATGGACAGACACTCGGCGCAGCTATGAAGTACTCCTTGCAAAATGACAAGATGATCATCATAGCTTTTACCTTACTCCTTATCAAATTTACGGCATACACACGACTAAATGGGGTTGGAATGCACAAAACTAAACAAAGTTGAAGCCAACGCGAAGCCCACATAATACCATAATCACTTATAAAGCAAAAAAAGATAAAGG
The DNA here is from genome assembly GCA_963969345.1 of Turbatrix aceti. NCBI lineage: Eukaryota > Metazoa > Nematoda > Chromadorea > Rhabditida > Panagrolaimidae > Turbatrix > Turbatrix aceti. The sequence goes on along the minus strand of OZ017770.1, from coordinate 631,840 downwards.
TGTAGCAAATTTGATTTTAAGTTGGTTCATTAAAATAAAAAAGCAATATCACAGACACTTGAAAAAATGAGAGTTTGGAGTCGGAAGAATCAGAAAAAATTACAACACAAATTAACTGAACCTCTAGCTCTCCATTTTTTCACTTCAAAATCTTCTTGTATCGAAGGGATAATTCATCGACCAAAGTGAACTGCTTTTTTTTGAAGAAAGCACTGTTCTTGAGTTTAAATGTAGATTCCCACTGTCAAGAGTAAGGGTACTTTAAAACAAAGCCAACCAGACTGACAAAACTCCACCGGACGCGGACGGATTATAACTGAATTTTTCATGTCGATGATGTGCTTATTCTCTTGTCATGTATTCACAGACAATGTCGTGTATGGTGATCTTGAATGGGGAGGAATCAGATCATTATGCTGTTAAGCGATGTGTACAAAAAGTGAAAAAGAAGCAGAGGAAAAAGCTGGAACGACTCTATGAGATTATTCATTTTTCTCAGGTGTCGTTGCATTGTATTTTTCCCCATGGAATACGTCCCTCACACAAGGCTAAACAGATTTGATAAAACAAAAATGTTTCACACAAAAAAAACGAAAAATGTATAATTATGGTCTTTTCATTGTTGCGTCCATTTACGTAGCAACAAGCGGCAATAATCAATGATTTATTTGGCCACATAATTTTCACCCATAGATACCAAGCAGCTCGCGTCATTTATGGAACTCGAAATGATTTGGATGAATGCTTTTCATTTCAGGTAAAAACCAGCGAATTGACACTTAGTTAAAACGTGACATTAAAATACATAGAAAACTGCGCTGCAAGTTAAAGCACAAGATGTATGAGAGGCGAGAGACAAAAAAAGAATAAATGAAGGGGGACATTGGATATTAAACATTGACGCCACTTGCGTGTAGCATTATTGCTGTAACACAAAAAAGCGAGGAACACGACAAAAAGTTATGAAGCTGGAAATAAAGGAGGATACCATGAATGCGACAATACCACGCATCACTGCGATAATGTTTACAACAGGGTTTCCATTCTTTGTGAACAAACCTCTCATTTGCATAATCGCATGATTTATCCTAGCGTAACAATACCAAAATGACGCTTGTAACGTGTTGCTAATTGATTTAACTCAAAAAGAAGCAAATTCTTTCTTTGTGTCCTCAAAAACATTTCTGTGTAAGGTCAAAACAATTTTAATTCCTTGGTTGCATTCTTTTGAGGTACAGCGATTTTCATTCGTCATTTTTGCGTGTAAGAAAGGTAATTGCTAACTAAGTCCAAAGTCAACAGAGTGACCGTCATTGCAGAATAGGGAGTGTAACAATCGTACCTGATTGTTTCTTGCAAGACATTTTTTTATCACAGTTTTTTTCGTAACATCAATGTTTTGGTTTTGGTCACGGTTCGTGTACACTCTTGATTTTTTTTGTTGCTCAAAGTAGAGATGCTCTGGACGGTTAGTCGGACGTAAAGCCCCCCTGGTATACTCTGAAGACAATAGGGTAGGGCAACCCAACCCGCCTTTCTCCAAGGAAAACATCGTGATTAGAATCAGCCTTGTACACGCGAATAGTTTTGCCAATAACTGCTAGGCGCCTCCCTCTGCGGCTTCTTCAACCACCAGAAAGCAAAAGAAGAAACCGGTTTAACGGCAATACGTGCGCACAGGCGTGTACCCCACAAACAACGGACACACTTAAGGAAGTAACGCTTCTGTCACCCTGCCGAACGTGAGTATATAAAAGCCAAAGCGGCTGAATTTGAAGCCAGTGCATAGAGACCACCAACCAGGAGTCGCTAGCACCCATCACAAAATGGAGTTTGAAAACAGGATCAAAGCTTACCGCTTCGTGTCTTACTCGGCCGTTGCCTTCAGCATCGTCTCGGTGCTGTCGGTGTGCGTCACCCTGCCGATGGTTCACAACTACGTCCACGAAGTCGGACGTCAGATGGATCAGCAGCTCCTGTTCTGTCAGGTAAATGGCTCTTTTCTGAGTTGGCTCTTATCAATTAATAATTTTTCAGGGATCTGCCAAGGACATCTGGTCTGAGGTCAGCACCCTCAAGATGATCCCCGTCGCCCACAACCGTACAGCCCGTCAGGCTGGCCACGACTGCAACGCCTGCTGCTCGGGCGGTGAACCCGGACCCGCTGGCCCCGCTGGCAACGCCGGTCCCCCCGGCAAGGATGGCGCTCCTGGTGCCCCCGGCAACCCCGGTCGCCCCGCTGTTGCTCCCTGCCCCGTCTCTCAGCCTCCCCCGTGCAAGCCTTGCCCCGGTGGTCCTCCCGGTCCTCCCGGCCCTGCTGGTCCTCCTGGCCCTGCTGGCGGTGCTGGCCCCGCTGGTCCCGATGGTGGCCCGGCTGCCCCCGGCGAACCCGGCCCGAAGGGTCCTCCCGGCCCCCCTGGTCCCGATGGTCAGCCTGGTGCTCCTGGCAACGATGGCGCCGCAGCTCAGTCCGAAGGTGTTCAGCCCGGTCCCCCTGGCCCCGCTGGTCAGGCTGGTCCCCCCGGTCCTCCCGGCCCCGCTGGCAACCCTGGCTCCGATGGCCCTGCTGGTCCCCCCGGCCCCGCTGGTCCCGCTGGCCCCGACGGCAACCCTGGCAACGACGGCAACCCTGGCGCTCCCGGCCAACCCGGTCCCGCTGGCTCGCCTGGCGAGAAGGGTATCTGCCCCAAGTACTGCGCCATCGACGGTGGTGTCTTCTTCGAAGACGGTACCCGACGATAAGCTCTTTCATTTCGTCTTTTACGCAAAACATCAAAGCGTTCTCGACATCAACGCTGTCCGTAATTTTGTTTCCCTCACTGCCATTGTTGTCATGTTCAAATCTTTGCGCGACAGTGACATTGATTGTGGATAGTAGAATAAAAAAACCCTAACAATACTCGGTGACGCATGTTGCAAAACAAAATCAGAAAAAGAAATGAGAAAAAAGGGAAACGAATTATCATTTGCAAATCACGGAAACAGATGCTGACGTCGTTTATCGTTTATCTGATTGAATCATACAAGCAAAAAAACTCGTATAGTGGCGTTGGAAATCTCAAGGAGATCCGTGATTTTGATTGACAAGTTGGGAGGGGGGGGGGGTTTTGGCTAACAGATATTCTCCCAAAGAATGTTTTGTGCTAATCTGTTATGCAATTAAGCCTATCATTAGGTGTGGCATTTCTTTAAAATTTTTGTTGTCTGTTGGGAGAAAACAAATCATTCATTCAGCAGAGAACAAAGAACCTTACCGTTTTTTGAGTCCTGCCTGTCAAGATCGCCTTATTATTTTCGTCGCAGTGTTTCGGCCGCATACCTTTGGGTTTCCTTCTTCAAGTTACTGCCTTTGACGCAAACTCGGAAGTGCATCATCAGACGACTGATGAAACACTTTCTTGACCGGGTCCGGTTTACAACGGTTCGCGATCAACCGTTGATAAATATCTACGTTGCAAAAATAAAACCGTCGGGATGCAAAGGAATGCTCATTTTTTATGGGCGATAAACAAAAAAAGTTAATGCATACAGGAAAACAGAAGAAGATTCCTGTTGTTGTTCATCTATAACTCTTTGCACTTTCTTGGAATATTACAAAGCTTGCCTTTCCGATGCACACATGAATCGTCACCTGGGAAAAAATCGGCCCTCACACAAGCATGCATTCGTTTTGTAAGTTTGATTTTTTTGTTTCTTACGCACGGGCCAGACAACAACAGGATACATTCTCCATTACGCCTGCTCTATGGCAGCTTTTAGTTGTTGCGCAAAGGCCGTTCAAACAGGATGTCTTCCTTCTACCCTTAGGCTAGTAAACCTATGAGCCTGTTTAACTATTACATCGAATAATGTGCAACGAATTTTTTTGTTTAACAGTCAGGGTGGGGGATCTAAGGTTTTATTCCACAGAGAATGAGACAAAAAAAGAAAAAAAAAACATTAAATTAGCAGTGATGGAACCTACGACGTTGATGGCAATTATTGCATACCGGTTAATGTGGCAAATAAATGGAAAGTGTTCAACTCAAAATGGCCTGAGATTGCATAATGAGTTTTTTCATTTTATGATTAAAAAGTTGAATTGGGGATATGTTAAAAAATGCACGAGTAAAACAAAAAGGCATTTTTTAATGGATTGCATGCTATGTAAATTACAAACCAACCGGCTGCATGAAATCAAAAAAATATAATTTTTATAAATCATTTAATTATAGACTCGAATACAAGCAAATGCGAAATTGTTTTAACAAAAAAATGATGACACCTACGGAACATCGGCATCAAAACAAAAAACGCTCTTTTTTTCTGAAAACCGTGTACAATACATGTTGTTTTGTATTGAAAGTTTTAAATTGCGTGTTTGCGCTGTTTTTGGCCATGAAAACTGAATAATGATATTTTTGTATTACTGTAAGCAGTGTGATTCATATGATGACGTGTAAAAGTGCTTCTCACTTTGCAGCACTCACACAACGCATTAGAAAAAAAACTAACCAGTTACCAGAAAAGGTCTTAGATATATCATTCTGTTTTTTTGTGATTAACATCGACACTAACTTTTTTTAGTAACGAAGCATTAGGAACACACATGAAGGTGCACAAAAAAACAAGATTTTTCTCATCCCCTGAAATTAATTTTTTGTGTCTTCATGAAAAATTAAATTCAGCGAACTGTAAAACAAACATCCTGAATGCTTTGTCTGAGGTCTGAAAAATGTTATTTCTTAAAATGATTTAGAAAAATAAAATCCTGCTGTACGGAGATTTTCAACCAATAGCTATATGTCAACTTTTTTAATATTCAATTTGTAAGATATCACGCTATTGGTATTTTTCGTGATCAGCATTTCTCATAATTTTCGTTTTTCAAGTGCAAAATAATGTATTTTTTCCAGAACAGTGCGTTGGTGCTAACGCAAAGCTGCGCAGCAAAAACGGGTTGACCACCGTTGTGTGTGGCTGTTTCCTAAACTGGCACCGGTGTTTCACTACCAACGAACAAAAAATAGCATAACACTCTCTGTTTCCTTTGGTTTAACAAGGACAATCGCCTGCAGCATCTTAAAACCGGTTTCGCTCGTGGTACCCGCCCAAGTAAGATTGACGCATATTTAAGCGCTGCGGCGTTTATCCTTCCTGGCATAGACTGCAGTCATGTACGAGTCTAAGGTTGTAGTTGGCATCGCTTCGGCGTGCTCCACGCTTGCCATTGTGGCATGCCTCGTCATCATCCCCCAGCTTTACACCACCATCAACGAGATGAACGAGCGTGTCCAAGACGGCGTTCAGATCTTCCGTGCCGATACCGACAACGCCTGGACCCAGCTCATGGAAGTTCAGCTTACTGTTACTCCCCCGTCCAAGCCCCGTGAGAACCCCTTCAACAGCATCTTCCGCCAGAAGCGTCAGGCTGGTCTCCCCGCCTGGTGCCAGTGCGAGCCCGTCAAGATCACCTGCCCCGCCGGTCCCCCTGGTCCTCCCGGTCCCGCTGGTCCCCCCGGCGCTCCCGGAAACCCAGGCCCCGCTGGTCCCGATGGCGCTCCTGGTGATGCTGCAGCTCCCTGCCCCGTTGAACAACACGATTGCATCCAGTGCCCCGCCGGTCCCGCTGGTCCCGCTGGCCCCGACGGTACGTTCAAACACAACATACTTACATCCAGCACAGAAATTAATCCCCCCCTATTTCAGGACCCGCTGGCCCCGCTGGTCCCGCTGGCCCCGCCGGCCCCGCTGGAAACCCTGGTGCTCCTGGCCCCGCTGGCCCCGCCGGTCCCGCTGGCGATGCTGGACCGTCTGGTGCTCCTGGTGCCCCTGGTGCTCCCGGAAACGCTGGTGCCGATGGCGTCCGCGGAGTTGGTGCTCCTGGCCCTGCTGGTCCCAACGGCAACCCTGGTCCCGCTGGTCCCGCCGGCCCCGACGGACAGCCCGGTCCTGCTGGTCCCGCTGGCCCCGCTGGTCCCGCTGGCCCCGCTGGTGCTCCTGGCAACCCCGGTACCGATGGACAGCCTGGTGCCCCTGGTGGTCCCGGTCTCCCTGGTGCCGATGCCGCCTACTGCCCCTGCCCCCCTCGCTCGACGGTCTTCGTTCAGCGCCGCTCATAAACATCATGAACGTGCTCCTCTTGCTGACATCCGTTCAAGAGTTGAAGCGCTTCTGGTAGTATGTGCCTGGTTTGTACAACACAACCACAATAAAAGGTGCTAGCATTAACCTGTTGGAACTGGAGGGACATAAGGGAATGATTCAAGCACTAACATTCAAACATGCGGAAAATCACACAAAGAGAAAAGAGTAATAAACAAAAAAAAGACAAAATCATTAAAATTTAACAGCGGCGCCGAGGCTTCGCAATAGGGTACACAATCTATCGTGTGTGTTAGCAAGTCACAATGCTTTGGCCTGTATTGTTTTCAGTCATCTGGTGTTGCGTATCACAGCGCGTTTTTTTTGTTTCGGCAAAAAAAACGGCAATCGAATTTATCGGCCGTTCCAGTAATTGGTGTATTTTACCAGATCTCTGTCGATTGTCTTCACATTTTGTAAAAAAGATTTGTAAACAAAAAAATTACGCTTAGTTAAGTCAGATTCCGCATTCCACTATTTTTTTTGTTTACACCTAAATGGTCGGTGATTCTAAAACAAAAGGAACCAGTCTGTGTTAGCGACCGACGGCTCAAGGTTGTCGCCTCAGGCTATATACTGGTGGTCCAATTGTGATACGTTTTTTAAGTGTGCGCAGTTTTTATCATAGTACTGCATTGCAACATCTTTAACAGCGGAATGTCGGGGATTAGCATGATCAATAATATATTCTTAATTCCCAGGTGACGTTTATTGCCTCTGCACAATGGGGCCACACTTGTTACCCCAATAACTTGATTGCGTAAAAGTGTCAGTCAAATGCTTTTTATCTTGAACACAATTTTTATAACAATGAATACAAAAACATTTCTTTTGTTATCCATAAAATATGTAGTTTAAAAATTTTGTCCGATAATTTGGCGTTGTCGGTACTCAAAAGAACGGCAGTACTGATACTTATGATTGGGTTGGAAGTTTTCTGGTTTCAGTGGCTCACATTCGCCAGAACATGTACGAGGATAACACAGGAAGCGAATGTACCTTACATCAATCAAACTTGTAAGATGGAAAATGAAGTATGACAAAAGCATAACGTATTCGACGAGTGCTTGACCGGGTGGCACTGTAAAAAATGTTAGTTTGCTTTCGATTAATCAAAGTGCTGTATACAAACCGTATCCATGGCAAGTTGGCTTGTGAATGAATGCAATATGCTGACTAAAGAACTGTGACATTGTCCAGCTGTATGTTACGATCGACAATCCTTTGAGAGCAAGAGAAATGTAATCAAGGTTCTAAAAAAAACATCTGCAAAAAGAAATGGTAAACTGAGTGGAACATACTTGGAAAGTTCTATTAAAAACTGCAAACAACAAAAATGTTCTGATATACATATACCCAACTGATGTAACTGTAAATGTGGTAAATGCTGTCTGGTAAACAGCGGGAAAGTCCAATCGGATTGTAACAATTGCAAAAAGTGCCTGTGAAAAAACTTCTACAACAGCAGCAATGGCACTGACGTTGTTGCAGAGTTGAAAGAATTTTCCTTTCTTAATTTCTTCATCGGCGTCTTCAATTGTAGTATATCTTGCAATTATGGCTACAAAAATTCTGATTGCCATAGGGACGCATACTGCTATGCGGAAAAAAACGTTTGATAACACTTTGATTTCAACCTGTCGCAATATCGATGGCCACGTTCCAGGTGGCACTTCCATAGAGTTCTTAAAATGTTTTACGGAACATGCTTGCACTAATCATTGTACGATTGACACTTACTGAACACAAAATATGTTGTCGTCCATATGAAAGCCAAACTTGATCAACGGCAAACAAGTGTCTGAGGTGGTGAGGAAGGACGTCCATCAATCCCACTGTCAATCCAAAAAAGACAATTGAAAATATAGCCGCTGCACTAACGGGCCTGAAAACGAATTATCCAGCGTCATTTGTCAGTGTAATTATTACATACCATAAAATGTTAAAATTGAGGTAAGCGATGTCTTCGTTGTCATCCTCTACCAGGCCTTCCTTCAATGTCCGTTCTTCCGTCTTGTTGCGGGGATACTTTATTTTCGGTTCATCAGTCATGCCTTAAACATAATTAAGAAAAATGTTATGAAAGTTTTATTCGCGGTGACATAATATAACAAATTTCAAATCAATAATAACGTATACTCAACAAAACAACAAAGATACACCCAAGATACAGAGAGGCTAAAACAAGTTTAAATTTTGCAGATGCGGTAAAAAACGTTTTCTATGTGCATTTGTGCACACATATACGTTTAAAATCCTTACAAACCCGTTATTGATTAAAGTTTAAATCCTTTGACCCAAATTGTAGATGGTAAAAAGCGATGTGAAAACTCCGTCATGTATAAGAATTCAATTCGAATCAATTCACCGCAATTTGTATTTATATAAAACCCGCACAATTTAACAATATTAACTACTATCACGCGTCATACAGCATCATAGCGCCGTGCTGATAAAAATTTTTAAAAACAGCTGGTTTGGAGTAAGAAAACATTGGTTCGCAACATATATGTGTTTGGATCATAGCGCTAAATCGGCAGACGTGACCGACTGCGCACATTTGAATGGGTGGCTGACATTGCTGTGGTTCTTGCGCTGGAGATATTATCCTGAAAAACGTTATGCATTGTTACGACGCCACGCCAGACATAGAAAACGAACGGCTTCCAGAAATCGCCACACAACTGATTGACAAAAACCTTGAGAGCAAGAGGATGTGTCGCAGGAGGCTCGCAGCACATGTACTTTCCAGACTGGGTTTCGACGCATTTTAATCCGGCTGAAAGATGAACGAAACACGTCATGGAAAAATGTAAATTAATGACTCACGTTGACACTTGTCGATCGTTGGAGAGCAAATTTCAGTATAGACGGGATCACGATAAGGCGATGGACATGTAACTAAAAGAGTATAAATTGGATATTACAATGCAAAAAAAACATACGTTGATGAGCTTCCACTGCAACTTCCCTACAGAATTCTGAACAGGATTGCGAATCAAGAAAGTTGTTAGCTCCGGGATAGCAACCATTGAAAACAAATGGAAGGCAGCGGCCGGTTGGGTAATCGAAATACCATCGCTCGGTTGGTTGCTGATATCGGCAAGGTCGTCCGAGCACTAGTGGCGAAGAACAGGCAAACTCTAAAAGTAACAAAAAATGTTGACGTTTTATTGGAAAAGTTACCTGGCAGCGGGCAACAGACAGATCCGTTTTGGCATGTATAGCCGGAAGGGCACAGAGTACCTGTACAAACTTGGATACTTCCTTCAACGATAAGCGGATATGTCTTGAAAGGACACATGGGTGAATGCGTAGTTACGCAGCATATTCTCGACTTCGTTGAACGGGTATTGCTTAGAAGGCATTCGGTTCCGCGCGGACATGTGCTTTGATCGCTACACAGAACGATACGGTTGTGTTCATCTTTGACGGGTACCCTGCCACCGGGACACGAGTCTAAAAAAACAAACATGTTTTTCAACAATTATGCGATGAACATACGATGGATATGGCTAATAGCCGGTGTATTGCGATGTCTGCAACAGATACCAACGCGATCGGCATTTCGCCTTATGCAATGGTAATTGCTTGGGCATAAGTTTTCAGGAGAACACATCTTTTTTTTCGAATCTGAAAATTAATTTGCATTAATTTGTTTTGCTTGTTTTAACAAACCGCGTAACATCTTGCCGGGACATTGCTTCAAATCCGTTACCATTCTTCCTTCGCGCTTGCAGCAAACAAATCGACCCAATACTTCGCTAAATAAGCAAATGGATTGGCCATTTGTAGAACAACTTGATACTTCAAGGGGGTTACACTTGACATGCCTATTGTTTAGATCAACTGAAAACGTTGGCGGACAAATTTGACCTTCGGTGCAACAAATGCCAGAATAATGCTCGTATTCTTCTTTGTGACACCGCGAATTTGCGGGACATTGTTGATTTTGATTGCATCCGATAACAGCTTTGGTCATTGAATTCTGAATTGGTTGAAGATGTGCCGGGCATTTGACTGAAACGAAATCATGCTTGGTTTGTTAAACAACTATGTTCAAATATGTTACCGCTCTTTTGTTCCGCAAAAGAACAACAATAAAACCGATGCCTCTGGGCATTAAAAGCACAATAAAATCCGGTAGGACAATCAAAGGGGTTTTCGGGGAAGCAAGTTCTGGGATTCTGACTTTTTTCGTCGATGTAAGCTCCTTGGGACATTGGGCAGACACCCATGTTCTGAGATCCACAACAAATTCCTTGTGTTGGATTCAGCAGATTTGAAACGCAAAGAAATCCATCGGGACACTTTTCACGTGAGCAGTCAAACGGCATTTGATCATTCGTGCCTCTGTAGACTATTTCTCCCGGCGCACATGCTAAAGCACAAATTATTTTAAACGAACTGCCTGTTTGGATAACTCACTTGCTGCCGTACAAAAATGAATGCAATTTTGTTGGCTGTCAAAATTATTTGAATTGCCACCACAACCGTAAAAATTAAAAGTTCTGCATGTCTGGAGCACTGAATCAAAACCATATCTTGGTACCGATTCTGCGCAAGCAATGCCTTCGTCAATTTCTTCGGAACATATTGCATGCCGCGTTTGACAACAAAAATATAAAGGTCTCAAATTTTGTTGATTTGAAAAGGAAGTACATCTATGGGTTGCTGGACAATTTTTGATTTCAGTCGAGTTTGCCGGTGCGCAAGTAACGGGCTCTCCGGCAATGTCGCGAAGTATGTTTCCCCCGAGAGGACACACAAAAGCACCGCAGTAGGCTTCGCAGCTTCCCTGGGTGTCAAAGTTATTTGAATTGCCATCGCAACCAAAGTATTCAAACGCTTTGCAGGTCTTAGAATGCGTGTCGTAAAACCATCGATTCGACTTTCCAGTGTTGCAAACACGACCTTTTTCTGACGGCAACTGGCAAGTAAATTCTGAAATAATTATTTTAGAACATGTAACAAAAAACATAAAGTTTTTACTTCTGGAGGGGCAGCATCCAAAACGTTTTCCATCAAAATAGCAATCGTAGTTCATTGGACAAGGTTGAAAAACGCCGTCAGCAGTTTCGCCATTATTGCACTTCCAAAACCGGCCATTGTCTACTTTTAGCGCCTCACCCTGGATGCACTTGGGCACTTCCTCGACGTCTTCACAAAACGACTGACATTCAGTGAGTGATTGAAAATTGTTGCTATTGCCATTACAACCGTTGTAGTGAAATAACTGACAAACTTGCAACGCGGCGTTGAACCAATATCTCATGACAGATTCCGAAAGACAAGGAGCACCAAGCGCTAAGGGTTGGTTGCAAACAGTTGCTAAAAGCCATTCTATGATTTTCTGTTAGTTTAAAACATGCCTTACTAGCAGTAGGACAGCAAACCGCTTCTACACAATAGTGTGATCTTGGACAATGCTTGTTGTTGGAGCATTCCACGTTGTCTCCGCTTTCTAGTCTTAAAGCCGCGCCAACGGGGCAAAGCGATCGTGAACAGTATTCAATACAACTTTGTTCGGTTCCAAAGTTGTTGAAATTACCCCCTTGTCCTTGATATCTGAATGACTGACACTTGTTGAGGTGTTTATTCCAATACCAACGAGTAAGGGGTTCTCTTCCAATTCGGTTTGAGCCAACGGAAAATATTGGAGCAGTTGGAGCCAGCACATCGTCAAATAAATAACGTGTAATTCCGCCAAATTCGCTACATATAAACTCTGAAAATAAATTAACTTATTGAGAGGTGTTAAAAAACTATAGATTTACCAGGAGAAGGACAGCACATAGAGATACTGCCTGTTTTATGGCACTTAAACTTGTCATTTCCACAATCGTCGTTTGTATCACAAGTCTGCGCTTGACTATCATATGTACTGTCTTTAATTATAAGTTTTGGTTGTCCTCTGATGCATCGGTTGAGGCAATAGCTTTCACAGTGTTCTCTTGTTTCAAAATTGTTTGCGTTTCCCTGCGTTCCAAGGTAATCAAAAGAATGACATCCCCCGGTCGCCGGATTGAAAAACCATCTTTTTTCTGGTTCTGGAACGGACGCCCCGGGGTAGGCCAGAGCTTGCGAGGATTTGGGTTGTCCTGGGTCCACTGGTTGCACGCACGTGAAAGCTAAAAAAATACGTAAGCATACACCACCGGGTCACTAAGAGATCAGTTTTCATAATCTGGGAAAAAAATAAATAGCCAATAGGATTATATCTTTAAGATGTAGGTATACCTCGCGTGGGGCAACAAAGTCCTTTGATGCAGTCGTATACTTCTGGAAAGTCATCACATCCAATAAATTGACCGGCTATTTCTTTGCCGTCACGATCAAAAAAATAGCATTCACTGGGACGATTACTATTCCTGTTGTATAGTATAGCATTCATTCCATTTGTAGCGCACTGGCCTGGAAGATGGCAAATTGACCCCTCGCGCGTTGGACTGGCAATGTAGTTTGGGGGGCATTTACACACAGAAAGCTGACACTGCGCACCAGGCCAGACAGCAGCACACTGATCATCGTAAATGCAACCACTTTCCTCTGGATTGATCTCTGCAAAAATACTCTTAAGAAGTTTAACAAATTTTTAATTTACTTTTCCAACAGTAGTTGAGCACTGCAACATGATTCGGCCAGCATCGACAGATTCCTGTTTTACAGTAGGCACCAGACGTGCATTCTGTGTTAGCATTACACTCGTCTCCGACGAGCTTTATCGCTGAAAATATTTTTAAGATAAATAACCTTTGAAGAAGAAAAAAACTTACTTGATTTTGATGAACTTGATTTTTTAAACCGAACAGTAAACGAATCCATGCACCGAAGAGAAACGTCGAAGCTGAAACAACATACTCCTTTTTTCTTATTTTTTATTTACTTACCTGGATTTGTGTCGACAACTACTGGGCAACCATAGTTCATCTTCCTTTGCTATCGTATAATATCTAACAGATAAAATGTAGAAATATAAATATAATAACCGCATTTTGGCGTATTTAACCGACTTTTTTTCGAAAACCACTAGGTAGCTACCAAGTAAATTGAAGTAAGCTGATTTGAATGGGTATGGACAATAGATGTCTACTTCGCGGCTAGAGAAGTTTGAGTATGGCGAGAAATTGAGAGCGTCTTCATTCGGTGACCGTGTTTAGCGCGTCACCCGATGCAACTGCTTATTATCCCGAAAGCCATACGTCTATCGATGATTTTATTCAAAATTTGCAAAACAATATTCATTTACATAGGACACAGGTAAGGAAGCACCGACATAAACGTTCACTCCTTTAAGAAAGCATTATGTATTGTAGCTTATTTTTTTAAGACGGTTTGATAAATGACACTGACAAAAAATGTTGCAAAAGTTTAATTACTTTTATTTATTTAAATATAAAACATCATAAACGAACTATTTTTTATGACAAAAAAAAAGATTATTTATCTAACAACAAATAAAAATTCTTTTTATACAGATAAACACGTTCGAAATATATATCATTAGCAGACATTACAGCTAGCACGACACTTGTGAAGCATGTAGCGAGGATTCTTCTTGCATTCTCCATTGAATGCCCAAAATGCGCAAAATCTGTTGTTATTTTTGCACCTTTGAGTAGTTGGAACTCCGTACGTTTCGAAGTTTATGTTACACGATTTGCACGATTCTCGGCAGTGAAATTTCATCCAAAAAGGGTTGTGATCACATTCGCCATAATGAGCCCAGAGTTCGCAATCTTCATGCTCGTTAAAGCATGTTTTTTTTGTTGTTGTTGTTGACTGGGTTGTTGTAGGAGCGGGCGTAGTTGTAGTAGTCGTTGTTGTTGTTGTCGTTGTAGTAGACGTTGTTGTCTAAAAAAACATGTTTATGATATTTAAATTGATAACGTTGTTAAATTTTTTGTATACGAACTGTAAAAGCGTGACTATCTTAAAATACATTTTCTTGCCTTTAATGTGCAACAATTGTGCTTCTAGTAAATATATCCATTGTTTAGAAAAGCCTTTGCCAAAAGCCACAATTATTGCTTGCTTCCTTTCCATTGTTAAAAGTTTGTTCCCTATTTATACCGTTGGTTTCTTTCTTGGTCGAAGTGTCGGCAAAGGAGGCCACAGGACTGGAAGCATAGTGTTTGAATAATCTGCGGGGTGCGCAGTGTATGACGCAGGCCCTGTATACAGTCTGTGCCTACTTGAAGTGGTGATCACAGTTGTAGTTGTTGGTTTAGGCGTTGTCGTCGTTGTGGTAGAAGTTGTTGTGGTTGGACGAGGAGTGGTAGTTGTCGTTGTGGTCGTCGTAGTTGTAGTATGGCATTTAACGCCTGTTGATACGCATTTATCCGCTGTTTTGACTAAAATAGTACCCCTGTGGTTTTGCAACAAAAAAATACGAATCCAACGTACAATCACAGTCACAAGTTCCGCACGTCTTTGCGCATCTGCTGCGCATCCAGAAGGGATTGCTCTCGCATTCGCCTACTAATGCCCAAAAACAACAGAGCTTGTGCAAGTCATTACAAGGCCTGGAAGACGACGGGACTCTTTTCTTCATCGTTATTAAGTCCGTTTTTTTTAAAGGAAATTCATTAGTTTTGAGAGTTGATTGGGCTCGATGTAGAACAATACCGGTAGCGTTTGCGTTTTCTGAAATATGCGTGATCATGCGTTTTTTATAACAAAACTTACCGACTATACTTTGTTCTTGGGGTTGCTTCATGGTCACCTCGAATACAGGTGTTGTTGAAGTTGTGATAATTTCGGTGCCAAAATTATTGCGTTCAACAAGATCGGCTGGTGACGCTGCCAAAAATAAACTTTCCGGTTCAGGATTAAAAATATCATTTGGAAAAAAGAAATCAGCGTATCTGGTTTTCAATTCCAGAAGACATAGCTCAGGGACTAAATTTTGTGTTTCTAATTATAGGCAAAACAAAAAAAATAACTCACTGGGATGACAGCCTATTTCGACGGTGTTGATGACGTGCGGTAAGATTTCTATAGCACAAGCACTCGTTGGAATCTGGTTGTTTTTGACCTCAGGACAAAGCGTGCACTTTAAGCCTTCGGATTCCGTAAGAAAATTTATGAGGGTTTCGCTTTCACTTGGAACACTAGTACCTTAAAAAAATAAAATCGTTAATTTTAATTACAGGCGTTAAAAAATTTACAAATATGAGCGTTTTCCTCAATCCATTTGTAGATAGTTGGCGGTCTAAGAATGGTCTTGGCCATTGTTAAAGTTATAAAAATTGTCAGTATCAGTTGTAATACCGAACGTGCTGCTAAGAAGTCCATGTCTGCAATCTTCAATATGGCAAATTGAGCACTGGATTTCTAAGCATAAATATTATTCCGCTTGCCTAAAAATTATCGCATATATATAACTGATAAACGCTTATAATTCAATTTTTACGCCTATTTTCAATTATGGTTCCTTGTAATTGGGTAACAAAAAAAATTATAATCAAAAAACCTCGCACGCTCAACGGCTTTCGAGTGTGAAATGAAACGCTTATGATGGTACAATGGCGATGCATCTTTTAGTGAAAAAGAGGATACCATTCCACATTCTTAGAATGTCCTATCAAGTACACAAAGCACGTAAAGGAGCGCTGGAGATATCCGGTAGAAAAATACAATCGCGAAACTTTTGTTCAGGCTAACACATTATGAAATCACTTTGTTTCCTGTTGTTATAAATACCGTAGAACTAAAATATACGAAAACTCAAAAATGAGATAACGGATTAAAAACATCATTGTTTTGTACTATTGTAATGAAACGCAAGGGTATTCAATAAAACCGAATGATACGCACATGAAAACCAGAAATAATTTGATATGCAATAAATCACGACTAATGTAAATAAAAAATTGCTACTTTTCTAGGAGAGGGACATGAGCCTTTTTTCCGTGATCGCAAAACTTGTGCTGGGCCTTGTAGCACGACTCAACGACGAAGATCTAGGATATAGCGTAGGAGTGACCTGTATCTGACTAAACGTATGCAAATAACGTGTAATCATTGACACTTTATGCGTCAATACAGTCGAAAATTTCTCTCATGACCATTTTTTATACCCATTTAATGTCTCTCGGATTTTTCGATTTCAAATTCGTTTACTCTTCAAATAATTGACACTTTCATGACATACATGTGAAAAATACCGATTGCTAACAAGTGTGTAATTTCAATGTGCATTTTTTAAAACATTTTTTAGAGTCGTTGATCCCGTTTATTGCACAATGCTCGAGATCCAGCTAACCGGCAAGCAGCGAACCAATTAGCCTGTATATCTCATTTTAGCGTTTTTGACACCGTGACTTCTTCCGGGGTCAAAGTAGTAACTCAATTATTTAATGATGTATCAATTTATTAACAATAGATGTTTGATTGAAATGAAATGTAGTCTGTGGAAACTTGGCAGGCCTTCCTTCCAATTTGATTAGCATTAACAAACAATTCTGCGCTTCAGAGGACATACACACATACAAGAATAGGCATTCTCGACTCGTCGTCTTTTTTGTGTATTCCCTCTCTCTCCCCTGTTTTTCAGAACAAAGTTGTCACAGTAGTCATTTTTGACATTTGTCATAGGGCATATATGCATGTGTTTCATTTTTTGTTGCAATAGTAATCTGGGGTTTTGAACTGTCAAATTATATTTTATCGCTGATACCACTGTTGTTTTCGACACTTTTGTCTATGCTTGTTTTTTGTAAGTCTTAAATATGTTTCACTTTGTTCTGACTTCAAAAGCTGACCGTATAAACAAGTCTTTCTCTTTTCTGTGCAAGTCGTATCCGCCTTTTTGCATGGCAAAAAATAGAGAATGGCCGAACCCGCAACTCGCTTTCCTTTGGTGACTGTTCTCGGCCATTTACAAAGATTATCGCTTTAGATGCGTTTAACAACCAAACCCCCAATGCATGGTATGGGTTGATGAGTAAATTGAGCGACAGTATCGAAACCAAATAAATGCCATTCACTGTTCATCAGACACACTCTCTCACGACTACCGTCACTAGATAGTAGCATGCGTGACACGCTATCCTATCCCGATACCCTCAACTTATGTAAGTTTGCGGTCTTTTCTCTTCTTTTTCGTGGTTTTTATTTAAACGCACTTTACGATGCACTTTATTTGTGTATTTTTGCAGATTTTTGCAAATAATAAAAGGGTAACCATGATTTTTCGCTCGTTATCCATATGGCTGATGACATCATTGTTCAACGTGTGCGTGTTTCACACGAATGATAGTTTCGACTTTTTGTTGCAAAATCACAAGTGCACTTATTGTAAGTACCAAGATACTCGTTTGTTTATCCTATATTTGTGTTAATCAAGTTGGCATTCTTACGTTTTAGCACTGACAAGTTTGACTTGTTCAAATCTTAATGAAACTGACATCTTGACAGTATACTTGAAACTCAATATCACAAATGTCGTTAACAAGCTGGAGGAGCTCTCCATCACCCACAGTATGTTGACATCAATCAGTGACTTGCCGTCTTTTCCGGCACTAAAGTATGTCTTAACTCTGTCAAATCTTGCGCATTGCAGCCGTATTGTTTTAGAAAATTAGACTTATCTCACAACAAAATCGAGCTGCTAAGTAATCCAAGACAAATGGTTATGCGCGATGTGTCGGTCTTTATGGCCACAAATAATTCCCTAAAGGCAAGCCATTACATCTTTCAAATGGGTAGTAATGCATAAATCATTTTTTAACATTTTGGCATGTTGCAGTTTCTCTCGCACGATGCATTCTCTGCATTTCCAAACTTAGAAGAAGTTCATTTGAATTTCAACAAAATTATGAGCATTGACTGGGAGGCCTTTCGTCTATTTCGTCTTAAAGTACTCAATCTCAGCAATAACTACCTTCCGACAGTCAGCGTGCACATGCTGAGATTTACAAATAATCTTGAAATCCTGGACATGAGTCACAATCAGCTAACATTGATTCAGAGTAGCTCAATTCATCCTGCCACAAAATTGCACACTCTAAATTTAAGTTTCAATCGCATACAGTACTTCAAATACGACTCATTTACTGCACTGAATCAAGTGACATTTTTGGACTTGTCATTTAACAATCTCTCCGTTCTACCTACCATTGATATAAAACAAATGGTTGGATTGAAGTGCTTAAATTTGAGTGGCAATCCGCTAAACAATGTGGCAGTTGGTGATTTGGACTTGCCATTCCTCGAAGTTGGTTTTAACTATCTTTTTGATTAATGTTTAACATGATTGATTGCTTTTTACAGAACCTAGTGATAAATGACATTCCAACTTTACGACTACTTGAAGCAGGCTCCATGTATGGTCTGCCAAAATTGAAACGATTGTCGGCAGAAAATAACACAAATTTGATTTACTTGTCGTCAAAAATGTTTAGCAACAACTCACGACTAGACGAGTAATACTTTATTTATATTATGCAGTGAAAAAAAAAACTTATAGAATCTAATTTTAGAATCAATTTAAAAAATAATGCACTGCAATTTATTCCAAGAAGTTTGTTTGAAACTTGCACTACAATAGCAATCAAAGGAAATCCGTTGAAATGTGACTGCATGGCGCGCACCCTTGACGAGTTTGCATCCAAAATCATCGACCATCGAGCTGCCATTTGCACGCCTGGTTCATGCGTCACGAATGCCATATTGCCATTCGGAAACCATCTTGAAGCAATGATTGGATCATGTTTCTCTATTTATTGCGCCCTGCCAATGTCGCCTACTAGCATTGCTTGGAAGCTGCCAAACGGGTCTCATGTCCCAGTTACCGCGCCGACGTTTTTAACTAGCGAGTCAACTATTTCCAATGCAGATATTTCATTGTTTTCGGCACTCTTACCGGATCACAATTTTTTCCGGCACAAACATATTACTGAGCCCATTCTACGTCAAAAGCCTAGAATCAGTGCTTTTCAAGAAAAGCTACAAATAGATTCAGTTTTTCCTAACGATGCGGGTGTATATCAATGCACAGATACGAGCACAAGGGTAGAAACATCACTTCTTGTAAGTGTAAAGATTCCCTATATTTTGATAGAGCCTATAGAAGTGGGAAGTCACTTTGCAATGATAGCGTGGAACGATACTCTCAGAATATGTGATTTTCATCGCGTCAGTTCCTATCTCACAGTACAAGATTCCGAACGAGCAACGAGAAGAAGCACGAGATTGTCCATGCACAATTCGTTAAAGACATACAATATCATGCGGCTGAAACCATTCAGTGTAAGCCTTTTGTAATGTGTCGTTAATTTTTTAATCTTGATTGCATGCAGAATTACACCATCTGCTTGCTCTACGTCTTCAATGACAATGGCGAAAGTCGAGAAATCTTCCAAACATGCACAGAGGTTCAAACACAATGCAGCCAATCATTTTGGAACGCTTTAAACGTCACAGCGCTAATTGTCATTCTTGGGGGTCCGATTATCATCTGCATAGTTTTGGGACTCAAAACTGTGCAAGCCAAAATGTACATTAAGCATGACAACATTCAAAGGTACGTGCTAAGTAAGGAAAACAATTAAAATCTTAACGTGTTTTAGAGCACGCATGAACCAGAGCATCAGTGGGCAGAGTTTTTTGTCTCACTCGTCGTCGGTCGCCGAGCACAGCCTGTCACTAGCCCTATCCAACAGCCGAAGCAATAACGGGATTCAACTCACGCCAATGTCTTTACTATGGCCTTTATCGGAGGAAACGGAGTGTCCGATGAATTATCAAAACAACGATGCTGTATAATACGCATATAATTACGGTTACAATTTATTAGTATCCTATTTAATCTTCAAACATAATTCTCATTACACAATACATTTTTCCGCAAAACCGTTACATGCCGCTGTACTTGGGCCCCCCGCCGCCCTCAGGAGCCACCCAGTTGATGTTCTGCGTAGGGTCCTTAATGTCGCACGTCTTACAATGAATGCAGTTGGCAGCATTGATCTGCAGACGAAGCTCCGAAGACTTTTCGTCCCGAGGGACAAACTCGTACACACCGGCGGGGCAGAAACGAGCTTCAGGTCCAGCATAAACCTTGAGATTTACGTTTTCGGGAACACTTTCATCGAGAAGGGTCAGGTGAGCAGGCTGGTTTTCTTCGTGAGTGGTTCCAGAGAGGTCAACAGACGACAGAAGATCAAACGTAACCTTTCCATCTGGCTTGGGATAGTCAATAGGCTCGTGCTTGGCTGCAGGTTCCAGTTTCTCGTTGTCAGGCTTGCCGTGATGGAGAGTCCATGGTTCTTTGCCCTGGCCGACGACATAAAAGGCTCCAGTGTAAAGCATGCCGCCGTACCACCCATACTTGGTGTTGAATGATGGGCGGATGTTGCGTGACTTCTTGAGTTCTTTGTATAAGTCCGATTGTTCAAATGCAGTTTGATAGCTCTGAGGATTGACAGCTAAAAAACAAGTAATAAAACTCGAATGCCAAAGACCCCCCTCTTACAGGTGTTCTTCTCCAGTTCAGGGAAAATGGCATCAGCAGCAATCTTGCCACTGATCATGGCAGGGTGAGTTCCTTTCAGCTTGGCAACATTCATCATACTTGCACCACAGCCAATCAGTGCTCCACCGGGGAAAGCCAGCTTTGGAATAGTCTGGAAGCCGCCTTCGTTGAGGGCGCGAGCTCCGTACCCGAGGCGTTTTCCTCCTTCGAGAAGAGGACGAATCGTCGGATGAGACTTGTAGCGTTGAAACTCCTAAAAAACTAACGTAAAAACTTGTAAAAAAAAACCCTGGAACTAACTTGGAATGGGTTCAGGTAAGGGTTAGTGTAGTCGAGTGCTACGACGAATCCAATCTGAACCAGCGGCTGGCCTTCGTCCTCGATATGATAAATAAACGACCCTCCATACTGATCGTGCTTCAGTGGATAGCCAAGGGAGTGCTCAATGTAGCCGGGACGGTGCTTGGAAGGATCTACCTCCCAGAGTTCCTTGAACCCGATGCCATAGGAGTAGCTATCGTTATACAAGTCGAATTTCTTCAACACCTGCTTGGTCAGATGACCACGGCATCCTTCAGCAAAGATAGTGCACTTGGCGTGAAGCTCCATGCCGCGCTCAAAGTTTTCCTTCGGTGACCCATCCTTGTTGATGCCGACGTCGTTGGTAGCAACTCCCTTAACACTGCCGTCTTCGTTGTACAGAACCTCCTGTGCGGCGTAGCCAGGATATATTTCAACGCCAAGTTCCTCGGCTTTATCGCCGAGCCACTTGACGACATTGCCGAGACGAACAATGTAGTTGCCTTTGTTATGAAGCGGGATGCCCGGAAAAGCAGGAATCGGAATGCGGCCAGTCTTTGTCAAAAGGTAAATTTTTTCGGACTGAAAGAAAACGTGGTCGATAATCGAGCACTCAAAGGAATGCAAACGAGGACTACAAACCGTGACAACTTGGTAAACAGGTGCACCTTGCTCTTTCCAGTCAGGGATGAGTTGATCCAAGCCTTTGGTCTCGATAACGGCACCAGAAAGAATGTGAGCTCCGACTTCAGGTGCCTTCTCGACCAAGCAAACACGAATGTCTGAAAATAAAAGCACATGTTATCAGAAGTCAAAAAAAGGCAACTACCTTTGTTGTGTTCAGCGGCGAGTTGACGCAAACGGATTGCAGCAGATAATCCTCCAGGACCTCCACCGACAACTACGACATCGTATTCATCAGCGACGCGATCCATGTCAACATCCTTCCAGCGTTCGTCAGATTCCCGAGGGCGTTGGGTGTAATGGGTGGTTGTCCACTTGCCATCACGCACAAAACGTGCTACGGAAGTGGACTTGATCAATTTGGCGATACTCAGCCGCATTAACTGCAAAAAGCAAGACTGACTACGAAGCGAGAGGAAAACAAGTGAGCAGACAATATACAACAGAGCCGAAATATAAAAGCTACGAGCATCGAGCATCGAGCACTACTGACACAACGATCACTGATCAGGTTTGTTGCGGTATACGCACAGCATTCGTAGCATGACCACTACATAAAGTAAGGATGTAATACTAATCGATAAAATTGTGTTTTGCGACATTTTGCATTTTGTTTTTAAAAAAGATGGGAAATTACTGCGTGTACAAGAGTCGTTCGAAAAGCGTGTCCGTGATAACATCGTTCAGGGAATAAAAGAAGCATACATGCCCACTTATTTTTGAAAATTTTTTTTCGTTATGAGAGACGCCAAATCGCGATTTTGCAGCAACATACACAATCCGGAGCAAGATGCACACTAACTAGCAGCTCCGTGCATTGTTTTTGTGTTACCGGTCGACGATTGATTCTGTTTACGATGGCGAGCAGCTCTAGTCGCGATGACATGATAAAGAATGTGGTCAATGCAGTTCCCAAGGCAAAGTATGCAGAGCTCTTTCGGCAGGCGTCAAACATTGCAAGAGTAGATGTAATTCATGTTTTTTTAACCTTCGATCTCGTTAACGAATCAAAACAATATTATTTTAGGAGTTTGTTGATAAGTTCGACATGGATACAGTGTACAGAGATGTTGTACAACGTATGAAGTTGTCCGATGAAAGGAAGAAAATCACTCAAGCCGACATAGATCGATCTCGGGTCATGAGCATGGAAGCAATTCGAAAACAATTACCTTCAGCAGAGATCAACAGAAGCCTGCGTGAAGTATGCGTTAAGATGCATTCAAAAGTGCTAATTCTGTTTGAAATTTAGGTCTTTGGGTCGCATTTCTTTCGTACAGAAGCTGAACGGGTGCTAGCTCCCATCGTCTCCAAACAAACATCATATAACCCACGATCTGCTACCGATACCGCACAAGCCGTCGATAACCATGATGTTGTCGACATGGAAGTGTGCAGTTCTTCCGATGAAGGTTCGTGGTCTTTGAACCCTTTCCCCCTTACTTTGAACAACCTTTGTCGAGTTTTTAGGACCGTCGAACACAGCGCCGCTCAACATCCCTTTTCCTCGTCAGTTTGCATTTATTCAAGCTTGAGTAATTATGTTTTACCATTTTAGACGGGCCTCCACCAGTATCAGGGTAAAAGCAGGTTATTTCCCTCATCGTACTTTGGTCTCTCAGTGAATTGAATTGCAACTTGATTTTTTTTGTTCGT
The DNA here is from genome assembly GCA_963969345.1 of Turbatrix aceti. NCBI lineage: Eukaryota > Metazoa > Nematoda > Chromadorea > Rhabditida > Panagrolaimidae > Turbatrix > Turbatrix aceti. Next base: position 608,598 of record OZ017770.1, on the reverse strand, counting down.
CAAATTATCACTCGATCTTTTCACTTTTTGTTAGTTCAGTTGAGTTTCACGAATAAACAAGTTACGGGCCATGATTTTTTTCACATGCAAATCATTATCATTATTAGGCATTCTGATCCTCGTTTGTTTGCGTGTGGTACACATGTGCGTTGCATACGCATTGTACGTGCATTTTTAAAATTGAGTCTTGCGTAGATGACGATGGCCTAGCTTGACAATCAGTTGTCGAATGACGAAATACATCTCAACGAGTGGCTCACATCAGGCAGAGACTCAGAGTAAAGCTCCCTGCCGTCTGCCTAACGCCTTAGTTTGTCGATAAAGCCAACTACCGGGTTGTTGCGTTTTAGTTATTTTCCCTCTAGACTGGCATACTCTGTTTAATTCGGTGTTTTTAAAATTGCTATTCAAATGAGAAAACACTGTTGGAATAAAATGTTGGGACTTTTTATTGTCTTGCATTAGGCGCAAAAATTATAACGTACATTTTATGGACCCTTTCTTAGCTGTCTGTCGTCTACTCCGCTTTTCAAAAAACAGGCAAAAAACGTCGTTCCTCATAGCAACGCAGTCTGGGCGTGTACAACACTTACGAATGTACGAACGGGCAAATAGGAGACAGTTTGAGGCTACATTAAACGCTCTCTAGCCCCAGCCCTCTCCGGCTGCCCTTCTTTTTTTACCGACTAAGCAAACCGAGAATTGATCCAAAAAAAACGTCCAACCTTCCTCGTTCTTTCCTTCTCTCTCTCCAGCCAGTGTTCAACACTTGCTAGCATTCACTGCTGCTGTTTTCCTTAGAGTCAAAATTTTTTACTGACGTAGATTGTCGTTTTTTTGCCAACCAATTCTGCTTCTTTTCGCTAAAAAACGATAACCGCGCACACACGCATATTCTTTTTTTCTACGAGAGTGTAGTTGGTTGAGTTTCGGCAGAGCAAATAAAAGTTGATTATTTTGCTATTTTTTAACGCAGAGGCACCTTTGCGACCTTGCTGCATTTCCCCAGTCTTCACTCCACAGGGTTCAGAGCTGTTTTACCCGGCGGTACTCTGCTGTGTAGACTTTTTAGTGGGGGTCACGAGTAAGGCAGACAGGCTCTCGTTCAATCGGTGCCTGTGCGTATGTGCTGCGTTGTGTTTGGGGTCCCCATAGCCCTAGTCTTATCAAACTGAATATGTTCGCATCGGTTGTTGTTATTCTAGAATGTCGACGTGCGTTCAACGTTTTTTCTCGCCGCTGCGGCCCCACAATTTGTTTGCCAGTCAGTCATTCGGCAAGACTGTTTTGTTATCTGGCGCGCGTCTCTGTTTTGTTGTAAGGCCTTGGGACATCCTATAATTTGTTGAATTTTGTTTAGATTGTGAATCGCTTGAAAATGGCTGAAGTTGGTGGCTCCTACACTGACCCTCTCACCGAGGCCCAGAAGACTGAGCTCCGTCAAATCGCTGCTCAGATCGTTGCCCCCGGCAAGGGCATCCTCGCCGCCGACGAGAGCACGGCCACGATTGGCAAGCGTTTCTCCAGCATCAACTTGGAAAACACGGAAGCCAACCGTCTGGCCTACCGTGAGCTTCTTTTCACGACTCCCGGCCTCAGCGAAAACATCTCTGGTGTCATCCTCTACGAAGAGACCTTCAACCAGGTAAGACTACTGCAAAAAAGGACTGCGAATAATGGATGTTATTTTTAGGTTGGTTCCGATGGCCGCCGCCTTGTCGACATCCTTGTCGCTCAAAAGATTGTCCCCGGCATCAAGCTCGATCTCGGTGTTGTCCCTATCTCTGGCACCCTCAACGAGGGCACCACCCAGGGTCTTGACAACCTTCTTCAGCGCGCTCAGGCCTTCAAGAAGGGTGGCGCCGGATTCGCCAAGTGGCGTTGCGTCCTCCACATTGGACCCCACGTTCCCTCGAACGTCGCTCTCCTCGAGAACGCCAACGTGCTTGCCCGCTACGCTTCCATCTGCCAGCAGGCTGGTCTCGTTCCCATCGTCGAGCCTGAGGTGCTCTGCGACGGCGACCACGATCTTGCCCGCGCCCAGAAGGTTACCGAGCAGACCCTTGCCTACGTCTACAAGGCGCTGGCTGACCACCACATCTACCTCGAGGGTACCCTCCTGAAGCCTAACATGGTTACCCCTGGCCAGTCTGCTACCGTCAAAGCCACTCCTGAACAGGTCGGCCTTGCCACCGTGACTGCTCTTCGTCGTGGCCTGCCTGTGGCTGTTCCCGGTAAGTTCTTTTTAGGTGGCTGACGACAATATGATGATCATTGGTCTTTTTTAGGCGTCACCTTCCTTTCTGGAGGTCAGTCTGAGATCGACGCTACCGCTAACTTGAACGCCATCAACAAGGTTCCCGGCATCAAGCCCTGGGTTCTCACGTTCAGCTACGGTCGTGCTCTCCAAGCCTCCGTGATCAAGGCCTGGGCTGGCAAGCCAGAGAACAAGATCGCTGCCCAGAAGGTGCTCCTCCACCGCGCCAAGGCCAACGGTGATGCCGAACGCGGTGTCTACGCCGGCGAGGAGGGAGCTGCCGCCGCCGCGGAATCGCTCTTCGTTGCTAACCACGCTTATTAATTCTCGTACTGTGACCTAACGATTTTAAGAATCAGTTTTTTTATCGTATAGACTGAACATTGAAGCAACTTGTTATTCTTCTGTTCGGTTTTATCAGTAGTAGTGTTTGCAATTTACATAAACGTACTTTACTTTTTTTGGGGGCAAGCAAGTCTAAGAAAAGCTTGTGTGATGCGAAAGCGTCCTCTCAAGACGAGGCGAGGGGGGAGGCATGTAGACACGGGGTAAAAGCCACGTCGAAAGGTTGAAGATGTCGAGGAATACCTTGTACCTATCACTGACGGTTGTTTTCAGGTAGTGGTAGCCGGAACTGCCGCCGGTACCCATCTTGCTTCCTAACATTCGTTGAACCAGCATGACGTGGTTATCTGAAAGTCAATTATGATTAGAAAAATCCCTGCGTTGGCACTTAAGCCTCAAAACAAACAAAAGCAACTCACAACGCCATTTCTGAAGTAGGCAATCAATGTCCATGAGAAATGTGAGGATTTGGTATGGTTGCGAAAAACGCGGCATATGGCGGTAAAAATAAATCATCAGACCGCCTTTAAGCGCTTCATGACTAAATCGTCGTTCTTGCTTCTTGACAAATTTGTTGTACTCGTTTGGATTTGTTATGGATTCAAAACTGAACTGAAATTGTCAAAAATACTGGTACGCTGATTACTGTGAGCGCGCGTGTTCCCTACCTTTGTTTTATCATATTCCTTTCGCATATTGCTTCGTTCTTCTTCAGTAAGGTCAGGTTGCTACAAAAATTTATAATTATGTTTTATTGTAAAAAAGTGTATCATACTTCTGATTTTTTTTTGACATCGGCCAAAAAACAGTCGACAGCTATCAAATAATTTTCCCAAAACCCTGTTTCTTTTGGTGCTACTTGACGATCAGTGAGGTTGAGTCTCTCATCCATGAGGTTGGAAAATGCCTCCTCGGCGTTGCTTTCTTTGCTTGGCACACCGTGAATGCCTGGGGTGCGTGCCAACCAGCCCTGAACCAGTCTTTTTTATGCGATAAGCTTAAAAAATTGTTTACCTCAACCAAATTGAACAAAGAAGGACTGCTTTCTGAGTCTTCTAAAGCGTCGACCTCGAACTGATGCTTGAAGGCATCCGCGTAATTTTGCATATTGTATTTTACTCTGTTGTCGTTGATGACACCCAGCTTGTTTTCTAAGAGTCGAAATTGGAGGCTTTGAAATCCGGAGGAGGTAACTAGATACTTTCTGTAATAGGCAAACAAATAAATCCATATAATAAACAACAAATGACTTTTTACCTAAATTCAATAAAGTCTATCGGCGACATGGTTTCTAAAATTAACATCTGATCTACCAGTAGTTTGAGAATCTTAACCGTTCGTTCCAACAAGCTAACAATCTGCAGCATTTTTGTCTCGTCAACTATCTTATTGTTAAACAGATTGCGGACTTGATCAATGTCGTAAATAATTTGTTTAAACCATAACTCGTAAGCCTGATGAATGATGATGAAAAGGTGCTCGTCTGGCACGGTAAGCCCGTCCTTGGTTGAAAGCAGTGATTGTGCAGTGAGAATTTTGCCCAGTTGGAGATACTTGTGGTAAGTTAGAACATCGCTCTCGTCGTCTTCGTTTAAGACAACCCTGTTTGGCGCTTTTCCATTCGTATCTACTCCTTCTGTGTGCGTTGTACCTTTCAGAGTTCCGTTTTTTTTCGGCAGATCATGATCAAAACCCATAGGACAAGACATCTTGCGTCGAATTTATGTAGGTGTGCTAAAAATTCAACAACATCATTATCACAAGCATAAACGACAATAGGACATGGCTTAGTCCGATTTAGGTACTCTAATAAGCGCATTCGCAAAAAATGAAATCCGTGGATAAAAATAAATATAAATGAGCAGAGTCTGCTTCACAAAAATCAGCAGTTAAAGGATAACAACTAAACTACTGAGGCAAAACGGAAGCGTTTTTTTGTGTAATGTAATGGGGGAAGTATGAAATGAGACGCGCGACTCGCAAAAACAGCACTGGTACTAACAACCGTGCATGGGAGAAGGAGAAGCGGGTATAATAATTGGTGGATATATAACCATTTTGATGTGCTGTTGTATTTCATTGAAACGAACCAACGACAGAAATGTGTCGTTTATTGTCCTTGCGCAAGGGTAATGATAACGAATGGCGTGCAACTTAATCCTTGATCTTATCGATCACAATGAGGCATCGTTAACCCTTCGCAAATCAACCGCCCCTTTTGTCTGACAAAAATACAGGTCGTAAAAGGATTTACTTTGCAGGAATGTAAGCCCCTTTATAAAGAAATTACACATTGGTTTATTGTCTACGATTACGTGTAAAGATAACGAAGAACGAAGACACCAATGCACAAAAAAGTGTTTGGAACTACTAAAAACACTTGGCTATGGTTAAGTTAGGGTACATCCTGCGCGTAAGCAGTGCGTGTATGATTTTTGAGTTTTAAGCCAAGAAGCGGAACGACATCTTCTGCTCAATATCGGTCTTTTCCATGGCAGTTTTAAATTCGTCAAAGGTGATATTTCCATCGTGATCATGATCGGTTTCGCGCATCGTGCGATCTGCGATACTGTCGACGGTTGCGGGAGGCACGTTGTCACCAATCATGCGCTGTAAAAAAAACGTAATGTGTTGTAACGACTCTATTTGAAAATTACCTGCAGAATCTCCTTAAACTCGTCGCGAGTGATCGTTCCGCTCTTATTAACGTCATACATGGTAAAAGCAACTAAATTTTTTTTGAATTATTATTTTAATATTTTAAACCTTAACTCACAGCGCAGTTTGGCATCACGGTCGTTCCAGGTATGCTTGTCGTTGATATCAATGGGACGGAAGTGAGCAATGACGCGAACAAAGTCCTTAAAATAGAGCTCGTCACTGTCGTGGAGACTGAAAATCGATTATCAGTCGAACATCAAAAACATAATTTTGACAAACTCAGCGGATGCGTAGAAGGCTTCAATCAGGCGTGCGCCGAGCGGATTTTTGAGAAGATCAGGAATACGGCGGAAATCGCTGCGAGTCATGCAGAGTTCGTTTGTAGCATTATCTTTGTGGGTAGCCAGCTGGGTGAAACGCGTGTGCAGCATTTTGACAGTTTTCTTCGACACTTAAAATTTTAAAATTATTCTTGATTTGTCATGAAAAAACTCGCTTCCGCTGTCGTTGGATAGTTTTCGGATTTCATCGCTGTTGACGCTAACGGATTGTCCCATTTTGTAGAAAGCGTTGAACAATGTCTATTTTTGCTAAAAAAAAAACCATGATAAGTGGAGCGCCAAAAGCCAGAGAGAGGAGCTCTTTGATGTGCTAGACCCGAACAAGCAGCAGATGGTAAATGATAGCCAGACTGACTGACTGTGGGCAAGCAGTGTACGAACGTCCAACACCTCGATCGGAGTACATTGTTTTCATTCCGGATACTATCTAATGCTTCTTCAATGCATGTTTCTTTCGCTCGTCACAAAAAATAGCAACCATGGGGACGCTTTTTCTTTGGCCCAAACATGAAAAAAATTAATGTTATCATTTTTCCCAAATGAATCTAAAAAAACATTCAAAAGATTGTTCCGTTATCAAACGAAAAAGCCTTTTTGTAGATCTGCTTGGGTCGGACTGTAAAAATTTTTAAACTGAATTTTCCCAGTCCGAACCCGAATTTTTGCATTTTAAGACGCCACCCGGCTATTCATTTTTCTTTTCTTACACCTGATTAAACCGACCAGATGCTATAATTGCCACAAAAAAATTTTTAAGTGCAAATCGTCTTAAAAGAAAGCATATTCGAAGCAAAACAAAGTTAAACGGAAAACTAATGCAAGTCAGTAAAAAAAAGAATAAGGAAAAAAATGTAACTCCAAATTTTAGGTGCCTTTTTTTAGCATGCATAATTTTTATTCAGTTGCTCTGTTACTAATTCGTCGGCAACATTTTTTCTTTGCCAAATGATGTCAAGGTGATGCACACTTTTTACCACTGGTTTGCAAAGCATTGCGTCACTTATATTTTCATTTTTTCTGATTCGTCTTGAACCACAACGCTTGGTCCATCACTTTTTCTTTAGGGTTGTGAAGAAGAGGGGGGGGGGTAAAATGCACATTTCCATTGAAGCCCATATGTAACCTTTAAAGGAAGCAACCAAACCAATACCCGGACGACGGCAATGACATCTGTTTTATGCTAGTGCTTTTGGCATTTTATACATATAGTTTGACATTGTTGCTGGGGACTGAGATGAGAGTCTGGGGGGCAAAGCATTGAAAGATGCTATCGGGGTGTGTGTGGTTGACTTTCCGATATAACAGGTGACGCGCCTACCTCGAGTAAGACAAATGAAGAAAATAATATGAAGCAAGCTTTGCGATATACAATTCAATCAAACCCTCTCCATTGAACCCCAATTAGCCACTTGAATTGATGCGAATCCTCAAAAAATATTCACTGTATTTGTTTTTTGGTTTTTGGCTTAAATAAACTTTTAATGAGTGGAAACATTCAAGTGAATAAAATCAAAAAGAATGAAACAAAACCCACGGGTGTTGTCTGCGGTAGTGTATTCCTTTCTTTCGTGCAACGGCAACTAGTTGGCTTTTGCATTTTTATGAATTCGGTCTGGCTACGGATAGACACTTGAGATTTTTTGGATGTCTTAAACCTTTTTTTTGAAAACGCACAGAAAGTTGCCAGACTTCGAAAGAGGTTATCAAGACAATGGAAGATGCAATCCCTAAGGAATTTGTAACTTTTTTGTCACGCTGAGCTGAGGCTACCACTTGTTGGATGTGTGCGCTGACGTCGCTCGGCAATAATTGCCAAGATTTCGTGTTTGTTTTTCCCATCATTCAACCTGATGCAATTTTTGTCGCCTTCCTAATTGGCACCTTCTATGCGAGTTTTTTTCTTTGCGCTGCCGATTGTACTTAGACTCATTGCCTACAAACAATCTTTTTTTGCCTCCGGTTTCTAATTCAACCGTCCGCTATGCAAAGTTTTACATTTAACGGTTCATGAAACACCGGAGCTTCCATGTTGTCATCTCTTTTTTTACGGCTGCCATGGGGAACTCTTAAAAGTTGTTTTGACTTTTTATGAAGCTTCGAGATTTGACGGCCTCTTGACCACTTTAGAAAATAACCCGTCACGTCCATTTAGTCTGCATTGTTTCTTATTCGAGTCTAATAACCTTACGGAAAGAATATTTATAGCCTTGCGTGTAGCGTCGACGTCGATCAAAAAGAACTAAATTCCGAAAAAATACTATCATAAATTGTGATCCATCGAAAACTTTTCTTTCATGCATTCAAAATGTCATATTTGTTACCTTGGTTTGTAGATATGCCTGCCAGACGTCGCAACTGTCAGCCGTTCTGTCGGCCACAAGAAAAGCGTGATTTCATGGATGCAAATCCAGCCAAGGTGACAGAAGATTTCTATCGAAACTACGATCCGACAGTGGGAATAGGAACTGCAGTTGTGTTAATCGTCTTTTTCTTAGTTATTACAATTAATTCATTTGTCCGCTGGGCTATACATCGCTTTCACCTTTTCCGGTACAAGAAAGCTGCAACCAAACTTCAGGAAAGAGCAAAACGGGAAGCGCAACGTTCTATGAGAAATAATTCTAAAACAGTCGCTGATGAAAGGCTTAACACGTCTCAGAATGGCAAAATCACGTTACAGATGTAAATCTGCACAAGTTGTAAGTTTTTTCTTCTTCCTCGCGGTCCCCGCATTATTCTAAATCCCCATTTGTCATGCTTATGCATATATTTCAGCAGTGGCAGGAGACAGAAAGCAACATCTCAAGCGCCTTTTATAATTACGCAGTGCACTGGAATATACATTTTCGTTTACAACGACTATTGCTTAACGGGACAATATTTGTGTACGGGTTTTTAATAAAATTATCACAAACATTGGTAGCTTTATTCCTAAATTAGCTATAAGCTAGCAACGACAATAACATAAAAATTACACATAACTTACACATTTAAAAAATTACAAAGCTTCAAGGTCCACATGACGAATATCCGGATGCTTTTTCGTGATTTGGCGTTCGATTCTGTCGACTTCTTCACCAACGCGATCAATAACCCTTTCACCGTGATGCAGTATAAATTCCTCAAGTTGTGCTGGAGACTGGTAATCTTTGACTTCCTGAAAGGTGAGATAAAAGTCAGCAGACATTCATACGCAACAATAAACTCACGGAAAGCATGAACTCGACGTTACAGTTGTTATCAAGGTAAGCTTTGGTGATGGCACGCCCATTAAAATCAATTTCAGCCTTGAAACGAGACTTTTCAACGCCCAGTGATGTAGCTTTGACGTCGTGAACGGAACGAATCATAGGATCGTTAACCAAGCGGCACACGATGTCGTCAGTGATGCGCTTGGGCAGTGATCGTCCAACCAGATGCGAAGCATTTGTACGAATAATAAATGAAGCGACTGTGCCTAGCAGACAACCAATGACGATGGATCCACAACAGTCAGGAATGGAGGAATCCAGGATAGAAGAAAGTGAAACAGCGGTGAGGGCAACCATGACACCAGTGACGGCGGCGGTGTCTTCCAGCAAGACAACGTTCAAGCTTGGATCGGCACTAGAACGCACTAAAAAATGAAACGCATAAAATCGAGCTCATAAACTGTTATAAACACAAACCGTAGTTAATAATTGAGATATTCGCTTCTTTGGCCTTTTTTCTTACTTCGCGGAAGGCAGTGATAGCAGAGCATCCTTGAAAACAGAAAGACATGGCCAGTGCGTAATAAGCCTAAAAGCAATGCATAAAATAGACAAAAATCCAACCAAGAACTTGCGTAGTTTAAAGGCTCAAGAGCAGTAGGATGAAGCAGACCACTGATGCCGTGGTACATCGACAGACCGCAACCAAACGAAAGTATACCGCATCCACTGATGAGACTCGTCACGTACCGCATATTGCCGTAACCGTAGGGAAATTTTGGATCCGGATTACGCGATGAGTACCGAATACCTTAAAAAGAAGCATCACTGACGAGTTATCCTATTGAATAGTAAAACAAACCGAGAAAAAGTATGAGTTGATTGACAGTATCCATCGTGCTATGAATAGCTTCGGCGAACAGACTCTTACTACCGGTTAGATAAGCAGCTGCAAACTTGAATATCATATCACAAGCATTAAGACCAAAGGCAATGCCAACGACGCGATCTGCTCCCGCAGTGGCATTTTCCTGTGCTTCGACTCGCATTCGCAACCTCATGCGTTCGGCATCGGACATTTGGTGACGCATGTCGAGCAGTGGTCTACGTTTGGCATTGACTGCAGTCCGACTTCCGTGAACCTGAAAAATAGTTACTCCAACTTAAGGATTCCTGCAATACAAGTCCAACTTGCAAAGCTTTGTCGTAAACGTCGTGGACAGAGTAGAGAATCCGAGAGTCAAGGATATCAGCCTGACGCGGCAAATCGCTGAAACTGAGTTGCAACAAGGCAGTCGAGCAATATAAAACCAACGCTAGATGATGCTGATCCAAATCAAACTCCGCCATTGCCCGATGCTCGTCGATTTTGTCATGATCGTACGTTTGCGTTCGCTTCGTTGTTCTCGCAATTCTGAACAAATTGCTCTTCTTGCTTTTGAGCAGTTTGAGAGTATCATCACGTAATATCCTGCAAGTATGAATTGCTCGGCTTCTGGACACGATTGGACAAATACCTAAACCCATTATAATTGACATGACTGAAGCGATAAAGAACTAAATACTTACTCTTAGTTAGCAGCATTGTTCAAGAAAGCGTTGGCAAAAAATATCGTGTAAGGTACATGTGGAGCTCAATTTTTATGCTCCATTGTGCATGCGCGTAGCAAAAAACAGATTTGTTGACGTTTGGCATTAAGTCCTCAAAATATTATTCTGTTTTTTTTGATTTTTCTCTTTTTTTGTACGCATTTTCAACCTGCAATCATGTTACGTCATATTATTCTAAAGACATGTGGTTTTTGATACACAAGGATTATAAAAATATAAAAGTATGTTTTTAATTCAATTGTTTTCTTCACACGTTTTTATAATTACAAAAAAACCATTTGCAATTAAATGTAACAAAAATCGGGTTTAGCATTTTTCAATCTGCAGGAAGAGGAAGTTTGATGTGTATTATTGTTAAACAATGACGGCAATTGCTAATATTATCAAGTTTTTGGTTCAATAGTTGCGTCTATCAGGGTCTAAAAGGGATATCACGCAATGCAGTGATAATAAAACTGGCTTCCTGGGCAAATGGATATAACAAAGACGCAATCCAGATGACTACGCCTCTAGGTTACCACAAGAAACTCAATAACAGGTTTTAAACAGCATCAACCTAACGAATAAATGAAGACAAATCCCTGTAGCCGTATTTTGGTCATTTTTATTGAATCGCCGTCATGGAGGATCGTCGGCGCCAGATATTGTTACAAGAGGCTGCTTTTATCAAAAATGTAGGACTAGTAGGGATTTAAACTATTGCTATAAAATTATTTTAGGTAGCTTTTGGAGGAATTTTATTAGGCACGTTTGCCGTCACTTCCGCCGTGTTTATACTTCCCCTTCTGTTGAACTATGTACAGCATTTACATTCTGAATTACAGGTAAATATTTTCAATTTATTTTTCATTCACCCTGTTAAATTTTTTATAGAGTGAAAGCCAATTTTGCATGCTCCGAACTAATCTTCTGAAGGGGGAGCTAGCAAAGCGTCCAATTCACATGGTCCGCCAAAAGAGAGGTGATTCGCTCAGCGAACTCAAAAGCGACGCCGCTAGACACATTTACCACGCTGTATGATTTTTATTGATATTGTTGTTTTACTTTCTAACTTTTCAGAACTTTCCTGGAAATAACGAAGATGCCTCTGTGCTTTCCTTGCCTCAGCACAGCGTTACAGCCTGTTGCAGTTGTGGTTATGGTGCTGTCGGTGATCCCGGCCCGATTGGACCACCGGGGGCTTCGGGTGAGGACGGCATTCCAGGAGTGGACGGTGATCCAGGTATTCCCGCGACACAGCCCAAGGATCCCAACATTGATTGGTGTTATGACTGCCCTCAGCCTCCTGCTGGGTCTCCAGGCCGTGAGTTTTTTTTATTTCTTCGATGTAAAATGTAATTTTTTTCTAATTTTAGCTCCTGGTATCAAGGGTGAAAACGGTCGCCACGGAAGCCATGGAGTAGCCGGCATCAACGGAAAGCAAGGTCCACGAGGCGAACCTGGTCCAGCAGGTCCCCCCGGTCCTCCCGGCATTACCGGCCTCGTTGGATTGCCAGGACCCCCCGGCAAACGTGAAAAGATCGACGGTCGTCCTGGACCACCAGGAGTTCCTGGTATCACTGGCCAAACAGGCGAACCTGGCAGTCCAGGTGTCCGGGGCAAGGACGGTGCACCAGGTGTTCCAGGGCCTCCTGGACCGAAGGGAACTCCAGGTACAAAGGGCCCCAAAGGTGTCGCCGGAAATCCAGGGGCCCCAGGCAGTCACGGTGCCGATGGACTTTGCGATCACTGCCCTCTCCCACGAACTCAACCTGGATATTGATGTCTTTTGTGCTACAGCATTAATCCACCGTGCAATAATAAAATCACAAAGTTTATTTACCCTTTCAACAAACTGCAAAAGCACACACGTAAAAGCCGGATACAAAAATTTGGGTAGTTAAATATGTTCATGCTCATTTTCAACGTGATATTTTAAAGCAATGATGTAAGCGTTATACTTTGTTCTCTGCAATTCAAAGTGGTTAATCTTTTTCTTGACAAGTTTTCGACGTCTGGAATTTCGGCAGGTTGCTTCAAACTCAGCTTGAAGAGATTCGAGTCGCGCAGTGAGGTCCAGTACACAGTACTCTAAAGCCCGGAGTTGGTCTTCCTGAAAAACAAAAAAAAGCTAACGAATATTTTTCTAATATAACTAACGCTGTTCAGAGTAGAAATTTTTGCCCAGGGGTTAAGCAAAACACGCTGGTACTCTTCGTCCACAAATGGAGACGAGTAAACAGAAGCCACAACATTGATAGCATTTGAAAATTGATCTCGCTGCAAATGAAACCCTTATTACGACAACAAAGTGTGAAAAAAAAACAAACAAACCTTGTTGGGCTCAGAAAACTGAAAAATAAATCTTTCGGTATTCTGAAGTGTAAGCAGAACCCCATATTTGTCTCTCTTGGTGACTCGTTCGGCAAATGCGTGGCAAAGAGAAAGATTCTGTAGAAAGCGTTTTTCTTCGAAATCCCGCTGGGTTTTGCAGATATAAATTCCCAAATCAACAATTGCGACAAACTTTGACGAAGACCCCGATCGCCAGAACGGAATCGGAGGCCCCAAAACAGGGTTATTCTGAGCACACTTGGCGTAGTCCGAGAAGTGAACAGAATGACCGGATTCTACTGACAACGCAGAAGTTGGTCGTGGTTCAACGTTTAGTAGGCATGGCCCCGCTTCAAATTCATGCTCATTTCCAGCAGAAACGTCGTTAGGTGCACCAGATTCTTCAAAGGTTCCGTCAAACCTTTGTGGCGTAGCTTGTTGTTCGGACGGCTCGGAAGACGTAATTGCGTCTGACAGAGGAGGAGGGGTGAGTCGGTCAACATCGACCTTTAGAGCCTCAAACTTATCGACGCTAGCCTAAACCAATTTTGCGTGACAAAAAAACAAAAATGCTTAACTAACCGTAAAGGTCCGGAACTTGGTTTTACACGAGTATTGCCATACGTCCGTGCCGTCCATAATGAACGACACAGACGCAAACGGTTTGTGTTGAAGGTAGCCACCGTTCAAGGCCATGTTGGGGATAGCGGAAACATCGAAATCCTGAATTTTCTATTCATAAACACATCTTGTCGAAGAAAGTATATCAGTGATAAGTAGAAACACGATAGCAAATCTTCCGGAAATCGAGAAAAAAATCATTTAATAGCACTATCAGAAAACATCAACAATATCCTGAGGTATTACGGTGGCATGCGAAGCGATCCGTCAAGGCGGATAACTTCACCGTTCATGTAACGGTTCTCAATAAGATGCTGCACGAGGGCACCATACTCGTGAGGATGACCGAGACGACTGGGATGCGGGACTAACTGGCCGAGGAAGACTTTCACCTGAAAAATAAAATCGCATTGTAAATATCTAAAGAAATACAAAAGCTCCTTGAATGGGTACGGGTTCAAACAGTGAAAATGCAACACATTTGGTGCTACGCAAAAACGAAGTAAGCAAACAAATAAAAGAATGCAGCTACCAAGTTTTGCATTATCGACAAACTATTTATTGGGTTTTCAGACTAAAACTCTAACAAAAAATGCAAATATAAAAGTGTATATGTAAATCGCGTTTGTTTCTAAACAATCAAAAGACACAGCTTTTCCTTTCGTAAAAACACAAGAGGCAAACTATAGCCCATTGCTGCAAACCATAGCAAGTGACAAAGACAATTTGGCATCCACAAAAAGCAACCAAAAGCTTGTCCTGTCCGAGCATCGCTTTAAACTAACCCTAGAGTAAAGGACGGGCAACAGGCACCATTTGCGCAAGGCGCAGTAGCGCACTCCGAATAATAAAACAAGCCAAGCAGGCACCCCAGAAGAAAACCATTGTAATAAGAAAAAAATGAGAGAACGCGTTCACTGAGGCTAAAGCATGATTAATGTGGCACGAATAAAACCCATTAACAGACCTTATCGGGCAACTGAGCGAGCAGAGGAGTATCGAAGAGTCCCGGCGCCACGGTGAGAACGCGGATGCCGTTATCCGCAAGGTCGCGAGCCAATGGCAGTGTCAGGCCGACAATTGCGCCCTTTGAGGCAGAATAAGCTGTCTGAAAGAAACACAACAATTTATACGCTTCAATATCATTTAAAAAATGAAGAATACCTGTCCGACTTGTCCGTCAAAAGCTGCCACAGAAGCGGTATTGATAATGACACCCCTCTGTTTTTCTTCGTCCAAATTGTGTTCCAGAAGCAGAGGGATAGAGTGACGAATGACGTTAAACGTTCCAAAAACGTTAACTTCAAAGGTACGACGAATGCGATCCATGGGCTCGACTTGTTTCTTGTTAGCGCTGTAGAGCTTGAATGCATAAGCGACTCCGGCACAGTTTACGACAGCATCCAATCGGCCGAATGTCCCCCGAACATTTGCGAGAGAGTTCTTGACGTTCTCTTCATCGGTTATCTGCAAAAAAATTGGCATGCGACAAAACGCGAGGCAATTACGACTTACATCTGTCGGCTGGAAGATCACATTTTTTCCAATTTGAGAAGCCAAGTCGGCTCCCTTGGATGTGGGTAGGTCGAAGATTGCAACCTTCGCACCTTGACCAGCAAGTCGTTCGACTGCCCCTCGTCCGAGACCTGAGGCACCTCCGGTGACGACAGAAACCAGACCCTAGAAAAGAGCGGAATGTCAAACTCTGCGCAAATAAACATAAACCCAAGGGACAAAGAGTGCGTGCAGTTTTTATAGCCCATTAGCATTTGCCATCACATATTGCATGTAAATGCTGAAAGGCCTGTTATTACTGAAAATTCGAAGCTACAACCGACACCCCTGAATGCACAAAATGTCGCATCGCCAATAGAAAACGACAAAGAACGGACTCACCTTCAAATTATTCAAGACGTTAGCCATGAGCAGCCGTGTAATCTGAAACTTATAAAACGTTAAGGTAAGAAAAAAACAAGCAGCAAATGCAACACAGACACGCAAGAGCATCATTACACGAATTGACTCAAAGATAAGGATAAATGCAGCGTTGTAGGAGTAAAAGTAAATGAAAAAAACTATACATCCCAACAAAGTAGAGTCGAAAAACTGCATGCTGACATATCGCGCGTCGTTTAACTGAACGGAAGTAGGTTGGTTATGAATGATGTCGTTAAGGTCACAATGACAAAACATGCGCCATCCTGAAGATCTTAACTAATACTTTTCTCCCTATGCTCGAGTACGACGACGACATGAATTATGAGAATACATACAGTCGTTTTTCAACGTTTGCAAACAACAACATGCCGAAGTAATTAACTTTTAGCCAGGGATAAGAATACTGAATACAAGCTAGGGTATTTTTGAAAAAGAAAACTAAAAATAAAATTGTATATAGACCAAGCAAAACTTCAATAAAAACCGGGCGATGGGTGGTTGTGTGCTCCACCTTGTTATATATGTGGCGGTCTCTGATCATTGATATATGATTGAAGCCGCCATCATCGAGCAGTCTTTGGACAACGAATGGGTGCAAAAAAGCGGTTTGATACACTTACTGATCCTTACGGCAACGTGACAGGCAAAATCGATCGAGAATTCGATGTACCATGGAAACAAAAGTAACTGACATACCTCTTTTTCCCGCCAAAAGCAAAGCGTCATGTTTTCCCCTATTTTTTTCGTTCTTTGTGTTCTCCAACAACATACCGCGAATGTATGTCGTAGTTTATTATCTTATTTATCATTCGCTAATTAATTATCACCTTACACTGATTTAAACAAAAAACACAAAGTATATCAAAAATAAAGCATGACTGGTTTTATAGGAATCTTTACGGAAATCATCCTAATGGCCAAAAATGCTTGGCTCATGGTAGTTTTACTCCTTCTTCTCTGCTGGCTTTTCGTCCTTGAGTGAGAAGGTTAGAGTGCCACCGAATACCATCAATGCTCCAACCCAATGAAGGGCTGTGAATACGCTACCGAACCAGAAGATGGACACGAGCAGCGAGAGGAATTTGCGTAGCGTGACAACCAGAGTGACGGTGAGTGAATCAACTTGCGAGCTGAGCATATATACGAATCGAATGCAAACCCATTGACCAATGGAAGCGCCGAGCAGCTTAAGCCAGAGATTTGGAATACCAGTATTGATGCCTAGGGCTGTATACGGAGAGCTTTGGGAAAATATGATGATATTGTTGTAGATATCGTTGCCGAACAAAATAAAGACAGGGAGCGAGAGAAAATGGATGAAAAACATGGCTTCACGGGGATGCTTGCCATACTTCGTGTAGAGATTTTCTTGCACGATAGCTAGGTAGGATGTAGCCAACAGTGCGAGAACGAGCAGGACAATACCAATCATCCATTCTTGGTAGTGTTTTTCAGCGTCTTCGAAATGCAAAGCTTGGGCCTGAATGATGGGGTTTTATGTGACTAATTTTATGCCGTAAAAAAATTACCTTGTTGGAAGCAGAGTCGGCAAGCGTGCAGACGATGATACCAACTGTGATAAGAATTACAGACAGGTATTTTTTAAGGCTATATTTTTTCCCGACAACAAATCTATTCATAACCAGGTTTGTAAGCAAAGCTCCTGATCGGAAAATGATATGTAACGGAACAGGAACGTGGAAATTGAGTGCTTGATTATTTGTAACATTGGCAAAGAAGAATACAGATACGACAGGTAGATATGCTAGGATCGGAATTTTGTTTTTGACCGTAAAAAATCTTGACGTAACGATGAGCCCTTCGAGTGCGATGAATGTAAAAAAGCCAAAGGTAAGCAGATTCATCGATGACGCTTGTTGTCTGAAATGCAGTTTTTTATCGCAAATTTCAGCAAACACAAAAACTTACTTCGCCAATGCTTCAACGCATGTCATGGACCCGATGCATCCTGCTAGGGTTCCGACGACAGAAAACGCCACCGACATCGCAGTACCTTCTAAAAAAACGCAAAATAAAGACGTCCAACAGTTTACGCTCATTGCATATGTGCCACATGCTATATTTAAAAAATCAATCAATTAGGAATACAAACGATATTTAATCATAAAAATAATGTGTAATGTTCATTGTTGTACGCGTCCCGATCGATTTAAAGCAAAAATAACGCCTGCTAGGAAATCAATGCGTTGGCATTGAGAGAAAGAAAGTGACAAAGGTCATTTTTTCCCCTTGCGCCTCAAATTTACTGAGCTGGGCCACGAACGAACGATAAAAGCTACAGCACAAAAACTGAGAAATTTAGCGCAAGATAAGGTAAGGTTCTTTTCAGATCACCAACTAGGCCCAATGACTTGTGACTGCAATGAACATGCAACCCTTTATATACCTAGGGCAAATGGACAAGAAACTACATTTTTATCATGCGCACATAGTACAACATAGACACAAATTAGAACAAACTGTTGGAGTGTGTGATGTAGTTGTGATCAGTTAACGCCCTGAGAATTTGCTGGACAGATAAGCAAAACTGAGGCCGATGTATCGATTGAGAACATAATCTTCGTAAATGATGGCAGTTAGCAGTGATTTTTTTAAATTATCCGAAACGGGTCGTGGATTCGTGAAGATTTAGTCGTTTCAGGTGTGAAGCTTCATCAATTGCAACTTCTTTGAGGTCAACGTACTGCTTCATTGCAAACTAAAAATACATTTAGTTAAAAAAATAATGACTGAAAACACAAAACAAACCTGAAAATGACATGTTCCCTTTGACACTATTTCCACCTTATTGTTGGCCACGGTCGCCAATCTCTTGACACGTGCATTGTTTGTATTTATACAGTGCTGGAATATAGTAGCGATATTTGCCGTGACGGGTAGGATACGGGCACCATCGCTTCGCCTGCAAATACGTTATTCAAAAAATAAATTAAGATGAACATTTACCTATGAATAGTAGTGGTAAGGACACCAAAGAGAGTCGAGGTCACCTGATACGATCCATGATACTGAACCTCTTCAATGATAATTGATGCTTCGCATTGTGTATCAGGATTGACAATGATGTTACTGTCAACACCCCATGTCAGAACCTCAGACTTAGTATTTTCTGTCAAGTCAGCAAATTGAATTTCGTGTTTAAATCCGGTCTTAAGCTCAGCAATTTCACCTGAAAAAAAAGAGCATTACAATGACAGCTTTCTTTTAAAATATATGTATGCTTAATCCTATGACTCACAAGGTGTCTTTAGCGTCAGCTCAGCTTCTGCACCAAACATAAAACCCTGTTCCCGGGCAACAGCACAGATGCTCTCACTGGTACGTTCCGTTTTCAGAGAATATGATTGTGCCTGAGAAGTTTTGTTTGTAAATACTGATTTAAAAATGGTATTGGGACGGGGTTCAGATAGCTGACTTGTTGCATACTGTGGCGAGGAATGAATAACGACCAATCTTTTACGATCCTGAAAGAATTTCAGTGTATGACGTGTATTTTGATTAGCTTCTATCTTTGCGTGACTTTCAAAATCACCCCTGCTGAGCCGATTGCGTTTTGACCTTGAAGAGGCACATCGACTTGACTCTGACAATGTTGATGTTGTCAGAATGCGAGGAGGCAAACAAATACCCACTTATGTATTTCGGATTCAAGTATTATTTTGCATATACAAATGGTGGTGTGTCAAAAATATTTTATATTAATAGTAAGTACAAGAGAAGGTCAATTAAAAAGTCATTCATGGACTTTGTGGATGCCATGAGAAAACAACGTGCGCCCAACAACATGTCAAAGTGACAGCACATTTTCTTTCCCCTTTTATTGGATTTTTAGGGTGGACAAATGTGGCTTTGTTTTGCCTCCCTCTTCGTATAAGAAACCGTAATGTGGTATTAGTACATCCTGTAGTTTTTTTTTTCCTTTTCCCTCCTGCCCTTGCGAAATAATGTCGGTAGCAATGCCAGTTTTTGTATTCATTTCTGGAAAAATAAGAAAAAGAAAGAAAGCCAAAACAAAATCAATATGCTACACGGCAATTTTCAGCAAAAAATTGATATTTGGGGGATGCTATGACGCCTCTCACGACTGCAACTATGGGTCTTGGGTTTCTTTTTCATTTTCTTTAGAGTGACAATAACGTAATTATGTGCAAAAATGCCGAGACCCAATGACAAAGGGGTGCACGACAAAGAGGCGAAGACTTGCGAGAAAAAGATTGTATCATGCACACAACACTAATTTTGTACTACTAAAAACGCGATAATAAAACTTACCGTCTTGAATTCAACATCTTGCCTTGTCAAATTCTTGAATTGGTCAAGTCCCGACCTTTTCATACTGACCATGTCAGCAAAAAAATGCCAGGTATAGTCCTCGATAAGGGCATCAACATCCAGATGGTTTTCGGCAACATCCTTGGCCTTGGTAGTAGGCGCTGCTGCCGAGTATGGATTAGGTGGCATGGGTACGGGAGCACGGGAGTTTCTATACGCCTGAAAGTTCTTCATCCTGTAGGTGTGACTGTCTGCGTTGTTGCAGGAGGCTTATATACACCCTGGGTCTTTCGAAAAAAATCAAGGACAAGAGAGGGGGATGCATAAAAAAGTGTGCAAGGAGGATGACGACAAAAGCCGGATCGTTTGCTTAAAGCTTGCGTGCTTGCAAGTACGACACAACAATTCATAAGTCCGTCAAAACCGAAAGAGCTGATTTCTATAGCACTATGCCAAGTCAAAATGTGAAAAGCGCTGGGACGGAAACCCCTCTCTCGTTGTTGCCAGTCGTCTTGACAGACGCACTCGGCCGTAACCAGCTAGCTTATAGCACAGAAACCCCGCCTTGTTTTGAATATACAAATTCACGCATTTTGGAATATTTTTAAACAGTAATTTATTATACAAAAGATGCATTGTGTGAAGTGTATTGGATAACCACTGGATGATTCATCCATCTGGATACACAACAAACATTTTTCCCTCAATGACGTTCCTTTCACTATGGATGACGAAGTTAGACTCAACAACACGCGATTTTCTCAAAGGCGCTGCTGGTAAAAAAACTACATTTATAAACCTCAGAACAAAAGAAACATCATACTACTAGGCTATACGCGTCATTATTTAGATAGGAAGTTTTTATCACTAACCTTCATTTTTACACACCACGTTGACTCACAATCGAAGCTTTGATTTTGCAGAAAAGAAAATACCGAGGTCCAGTAAAGAATCACTACCAGCGACAGGCAGGAAACGGAGAAATGAAAGAAACGCAGTAAAAGATCTGTTCTTCTCCCTGCCCCCTGCTGGCAACCATATTGTCGCCGTGGGTCGGCCTACGACATATGCATTTATCGCGTATCTTAAAGCAATAACATTTAGCATGAATCATCAACATTTACATACGTCAAAACGGTTTATTAATCTTACAAACGCATAATTACAACATAGTTAAGTATGACAAAACATTAAGGCATCGACTACATCGGTTAAAATTACTAATCCATTTTAAGGTATTCAAGGGAAAGATTTTGATAATTTTCAATACAATTAGTGGGAAACCAACCACGTTTCTCATCAGCAAATCTAAAAGTACAGTCTCTGAAATCAGTTGTCGGAGTCAGTTCGTCACTTGTCTCAACCCTGCGGCCGTACGCCCAATCATCGCTGTAACGATAGATCATGAATAAATCTCCAGCCTTGACTACAATACGTCGGGGATCGCCAATGGGTTGACAGAAAAAAACACGAGGACCATAAGACATAGCCGACAAGAAATAACCGCCGCCGTAGCTATGCGAAATTCTGTGAATTCTTGCAAGTGATTGCTTGAGCGTTTTTTGAAAGATTTGCTCACGCTAAAAATACTGCATAAGCACTTTGGAGAAGTAATAAGGCAGCGAGATAAATTGCACGCTAGTTTTCATCTCTGCCATGCCTATTTTTATTCCACGCATAAATACAAATTATTTCATGCCTCTAATTTAATGGTACTTACCGTCAGAGTAAACTGATCACAGCCTTCAATTACGGAATACCAAGTACCGTTACCTCTTGCTATAGGTCCGTTGCAGAGAACGTTGGTAACATTGCGTCGAATGCCGAGATCGTATGGAAAGACAAAGGGTTCGTCACGAAAGCAATCCGCCTTGCTACCTAGAAATAATTTCTTTTTAGCATCTTGTAGGGACAAAATAAAATATGCTTACATATGTATTCCTCGACAGTTGTTTTATTGGAAATTATAACATCAACTTGAACCTTTAAAAGAATACTAACGGCAATGGCAACTGCACCGGCAAGAACGAAGAGAATGATTAGAAGGACCGCCCACCTACCAGTTGAATTCAGGTAAAATAGGGGAACTTGCTGAACATAAAACTGAAAAATAAGAACTTTGAAAACTAGTTTTATATTAAAAAAATACCTGCCAAAAAGTAGGCGCCACGATAGAACCAGTAATAATGAACGAAATGAAGGAAGCCATAATTGAAAAAAAACAAAATTTAACAAACAACGCCTGATTATAAAAACCAACACATCCGTTAATCCATGCTGTAAATATGATTTATTGAGTTATCAATGATAAAAATATGACTCACGACAGTGGTGATCCATCTTCATGACACATCTGTTACACTGAGAACAGTGGTGAGAACGAGGTACCTTAAAGCCATTGCATATTTTGCAAAATTGAAGCTTTTTCTTATCTTCTTCCAGAGGCGGCATCCAGTTGTACCGCACAAAACCCGGATTGATTGATAGGACGCTTAAGTAGTAGGACAATGCAAGGTAATTTAAGGTCAGAAACCCAAACAAAACGATTGTACCCGAAATAGACACAAAAGCATTCATGTTCATTGTTATGACAACTGTAGTACCCATGCCAATCTGAAATTAATTTTTTCAATAATCCGAAAATACGCAAAAACTTACGAAGAATATTAGTGAAAGAGCAATGATCGGAAAAATTTTAGTGATAGATTTGAGTAGACAGGCGAAGTTGTCGATGGGTTCCATGGCGTCGGAAGGCCAATCCTCGGGATCGGCGGTGGCTCGTAGCTTTCTTATTTTGTCCACTTCAGATTCCGACATATTATCGGTCATATCGATCGGTCAGAAGAGTCACATCAATGTAGCCTGGACAACGCGTTCTCCCGAGTTCACTGTGCAAATAAAGCCATGCTTGGCGTTGTGACTCCAACATAATTGAAAAGCATAAGAGTTCGCATTTTTGAAGTTCTGAGACAAGCATATCGCAGGCGATTTGATTATTACTTCCCTCAACATCACACTTAATTTATTGCACAAACAATTACGCCGACAACTTACACCTGGGAAAATAAGAAAAAAAGAGAGATTAAAAAGACAGTTAATCATCGTCAATAACGATAACTTCACCCGGAGTCAATTTGGCACGCTTCGCAGAAGCCGGCTGAAAGGTGAGCTGCTGCTGAACTTTGCTCGCAGTGAAACCAAGATTTGAGAAACGCACACCAAAAAGACGAATCTCAGTTTTACCGCCCATTTCGGTGATGTACTCATTAACAAGTTTTTGGACGATTGGAATGACTGCTGCTTCGCTCAACTTCACCTTGTCCTTGAGCGACTTGGTTTTGGTGTGATTACGGAAGGCAAAAGTCTGGATCTTAACACTGATAACGCCAACTGCAAAAACGCCAAGCTTGCGGGTGGAGTGAATGGCATCCATGGCAACGGATCGGCCGTGAAGATTCCAGAGGTCAGAAAACGCAACACGAGGAAACGTGATTTCCACTCCGCCTAAAAGAAATTTACGATAAAAAAAAATGCAAAAAATCTTACGGGTTCGTTCAGTTTCTTTTTCGGGTGCTGGTTCATCGACGCCGGCAAGGATATGAGCCAGGTACTTGAGGCGAGCACCGGTAACAGTGCGGCTGACAATCTTGGCCTGCGAGAGCAGATCTCCACCTGTTACGATATCCATATCGGAAAGCTGCTTGACAAACGTCGGGCCAACAAAAGGAAAACGGGACAGGGATGTGTTCCGAATGAAGTTGTCAACATCCTTTGGCATAAGAACGAACTGTCCGTTGGGCTTGTTGAGATCCGAGCACACTTTGGCAAGCATACGAGTTGGAGCGTAACCAATGCTGCAGGTCAATCCAGTACGAAAGCGGATAATAAGACGCATATACTTCAGATGCTGAAAACAAACCGTTACCGGACAAAAAAGCTAAATAAAAACCTACATCTTCAATGGTTTCCTCGAAGTAGCAAACCACATTGTGCAAAACATAACTCATCTTGCAAAACGTGCAAGTCGTACTTTCTTCAGCGGAATCAATAGTAGCAGATTCCGGAAGTTCATCGAGACGAGGCACAAAGCAGATGCAATCACCGGAATAAGCGCCAAATCGAAATTCGCCTAAAAACTTTCATTTTCCCAAAACGATCCTTGCTGTTGGAACCCATACGTTCACGAGGAATGTAGCCGGTTAGGTCGACGTAGGCTTCGTCCAATCCAGCCATATACACGTTTCTGCTGAAGTGTTCGAGGAGAGCCCGTTTGAAGTTGTTGGAAGCAAAGTGATAGTACCGGAAATCAGGAGTACAGATCACAAGCTCCGGACAGCGTTCTTTGGCTTGAAAGCCAGGCATACCCGATTTGACACCATATCGACGAGCCACGTAGTTACTGGTTGACTAAATATATGAATTCAGATGTGAAAGTTAACGATAAAAACAAAACGTACCACCATAGCATTGCTACCAACGACGAAAGGAACACGGGCGAGACGAGGACATCGGCGCTCTTCACATTGGGCGAAAAAATAGTCCAAATCAATATGACAGACGCGTTCTTCAGTATCTCGTTTCTTGAGAAGCACGCGATACATGGAAATCAAATCATCCGGCATTTTGAGTGCGCGCCTTGTATTCAAAGAAAAGACCTCTACTGTTATATAACAGCGGGAGAATGAGTGTCACACAACGCCAAATTTTTTAACATTTGAATAAATGTGCAATCCTTCGAAGATCTTCGTACTGTCCATCTCGAATATCGTAAAGTTCGACATTTGAGTTGTTGATATATTTTTGTGGTTGTCTCCTGATTTACATTGTTTTTTGTTTATCGCGTGCGCCAAGCTAGGCGTTCTCACCAGGGATGGGTGAACACTTGTTTTTTTTTGTTCATGAACGAACATGAACATTTTGTCAATTTTGTTCACAAGGACGAACAAACGTGAAGACTTTCACGAACAAACGTGAACGAACACAATGAACAAATTATAAAGACTGAACTTCATTGTTATCCTTTATTTTTGACAGAACAATCGAAAATGAAATCAAAAGCTACTGAAATCAAAACAAACATTAATCCGCTTAGTTTCTCATAACAGAGACGGTTGCGCAAATCAGTAAGAATCAGAGTTGTTCGATGCTCACAAAATTGCTCCTGCTCACTGCTCGCTCCTGCTCAGCTCACGAGCGCGAGCGGAGCGAGCGCGAAAAATTGGAGTGCTCAATGAGCATGAGCAGAGCGAGCACGAAAAATTGAATTGCTCAAAGAGCGCGAGCAGAGCGAGCGCGAGAAATTTTAAAAATGAGCACTGCTCACTATAAATTTAGTGCTACAAATACTAAAATACTGGTAATTTCGACCAAAAACACGATGTTGGGGGTATCTCGAAGCAATATGCGGTATTTCTTTTAGCAAAGGACTGAATTTGTGTCTTAAAATTCACTTTTTTTGTGTGAGCCATGTTTGCTCATTGCTTGCTCCTGCTCAACTCACGAGCGTGAGCAGAGCAAGAGCAGAGGATCTGAGAATAAAAGAGCGCGAGCAGAGCGAGCGCGAAAATTTTAGGAACTCAAAGAGCATGAGCAGAGCGAGCACGGAAAATTGAATTGCTCAAAGAGCGCGAGCAGAGCGAGCACTGAAAATTGTCGAATTGAACAACTCTGGTAAGAATGTTGGCAGCCACCGAAATATTTACATTTACGTTTACAGTTCGATCATTTTGTTCGTTCTTTCTGTTCTAAAAATTTAGCTCTGTTCGTGAACAAACATGAACAGAGCCGTTCATTTAAATTTTGTTCATGAACGAACATGAACAGCAAATTTTGGATTTGTTCACGAACAAACACGAACGTTCACGCTATATTTTATACTATTTTGGCAAAACGTGCACAAAGCACGGCGTCTCGTTTATATATCAATTTTTTGCTAGGCTTTGTCTT
Organism: Turbatrix aceti; assembly: GCA_963969345.1. Taxonomy (NCBI): domain Eukaryota; kingdom Metazoa; phylum Nematoda; class Chromadorea; order Rhabditida; family Panagrolaimidae; genus Turbatrix; species Turbatrix aceti. The sequence continues at coordinate 583,081 of OZ017770.1, read as the reverse complement.
GCCAATGATTTCTTCAAATGCGGCCCGTTGTATCAGAGATACACTGGCTTCGGCATGATAGCAGACGATTTGCGACAGTTGACTCCGACCGCTTCTCAGTTTTTGAACTAGACAAAACTTATCGGATCGGTAGTTCTTATTTTACTCGCACTCGGAAAAAAAGAGGATATGCCAAGGTTGTGCCTTTTACCCGTCAATACTACATCCTATTCAAACAAAAGGTGATTTTCTAAACAGTTTATTTTTTCGTCTAGTTGTGATTCTTTCAGCATGGTGTACCACGTTTGGTTTCTCAAGGACACTTTGACGAAAGCATCGTTGCTGTTGCCTTCAGCGATTGTATGTTTTTCCATCGTTCACCCCGCGAAGTCGATCAACATCAATTACGGCGAGGCGGGTGAGTTTTTGGTTATCACAAAATGAAGTTTATCTGAAAGTAATAATATTTAGTCCCAACTTGTTTGGATTACCCTTAGACTTACCTCCTGTGTCAATGAGTTGGAATTACGTTGACAAAGGCAAGCTTTTGGTTGTTGGTCATGGCAAGCGGTAAGCAATGCACAAAACTTGCATAAAATAAATTTATTATTGTAGAACGGGTGATACTTCGTCACTGACTGTTCTAGATCTCGAGCATCAGGTATCTCTTGGCATTCGGAACATTCGAACTTCTTTTCGTTGGATTACACACGACACACTTTCTTCGGCAGCATTTTTCCCCGAAGACAAAGACATCATCGCTTTGGTCGGTAATCGCAAACTGCGAGTGTTTGACTTGCGTGGTAACGACCAAGGCATCATGCTGGATGTCTCTCTGCCTGATGGTAGCCAGCTGCGTTCTATCCAGGTTGAGCCGCTGCTGGGCCACCGATTTTTGACCTATTCTTCTGATATTTACGCTCCTAGCAGCAGTCTTTTAATCTACGACCGAAGATATCTCAAAAAGCCGCTTTATACGATTTCGGACTACAACAAGGAGCGATGTGGTGTCAAGCAGTGTTGTTGGAGTCCCCACAATCGGTTTGCTATCAACTGTCTTCTCGATGATTCTGACCGACTTTTTACCTTCACTGTCGCTGAAACGGGATACAGTTACCCCGATTTTGAGATTACAAATAACTACAACGCGAAAATTGAACGCATGTTTTCGGACAACGCGGAGAGCTTTCCGTACATGACTGAATCCTTCTCGTTCCCCAACGTCCACAACATCAGAAGCTTTCAATGGCATCCGACTTACAAGAACGAGGTTGCTATTGTTACCAACACGCCGAAGAAGGACTTCTCCCACATTCAGCTTTGCAGTGTGAGTATATCTCGCGTTTTTTTTGGTCGTTTTTTTTAGCTTTATTTTCAGATAAATCCCTTTGTTTGCGCAAGTCTGGGTGTTAATAATGAGTTTCTTTACACTTTCAACCAGTTTGGCTCGGTTACTGAGACTGTCATGGAGCGACCCATTGCTGGTCAGATAATCAATTTTCTTGAAGCGCAGCGTCCACCTAACTACAAGAAGGTCGTCATCGAAGATGCTGACATCATGCCGAAGCACTACGCAGAGTTGCTGGAGCACAAAAAACTAAACGCTCTTTGTGAACGTGTTTTTGGAAAGGTAAACATCGCGAGAGAAATGCTTACACCCCAAATCGAGCAAGAATTTTTCAAAAAGCATTGGAAAGAAATTTTTGAAAATGCCCAGTCCGACATGAAACGTATTCTGCCCAAACTGTCACCCGTGCTTCTGTTTACAGTTCCAGAGTCTTCCAGTAAGCGGCCTAAAGCGGATATCAGTGTTGTCATGCGCATGAGAGCTGAAGTCGGCTTTGGGTATGGAAATATCCGAGACGATAAGAATTGTGAGTTTTGCTGTTTTTTTGGACTCTGTCTGGAGTATATTTTTTAGCTCTTGTTAACAACTGCTTATCAATAGTTGAAAACCACACTCAGTTTTTCTCTATGGAGTGCCACTGGGCATGGCGTTGGATTTACAGGCTTCGAGAGCTTCAGGAGAACGATCTTCTCAAGGTGTCACCTGGCTATCCTTTTGTCGGGGTCAACTACATTCTTGCTAAAACCATATCCAAGTCCTCGCAGTACGACGAGTACTGTAGATGGGGAAGCACCCGTGTCTTCACAAACAACCACCGAAATGTGCTACTTCAGATGTGGCACTGGCCACGATTGGGTGACTCGGATGGCATCAAGCTGCTCTGCGATTTTTTCATGCGTGAAAAAACAGTCGAGAACTTCCTTCGAGCAGTTTTCATCGCTATGTCAGCGTGTCAAAGTAGCATGGCCATAAAAGTGAGTGCAAGTGCCTCAAACAGTAGTACAACAAATTTTTGATTTCAGATTTTGAAAAAACTGCGTGACGCAGTTTTTAGCAAAAAAACAAGTTTTCGCCTGCAGTATAAACGCAAGCATATCGAGACGTACAATGATCTGTTGCTTGGTGTCATCACAGAAGTACTCCGATTTGATGGTGTAAGCATGACGAAGGAAACGTACGAATCAAATATCAAAAAGCTTGGCAATGAGTTCGAACTTGTCGCGATCATCAAACTGCTTTCAAAGCGACTCAATTATTCGACAATCATGTGGGAAATTGCCATGACCAAAGTAAGATTCACCGCCTTTTTTGTAAACACCAATTTTTTACGTTTACTTTTTTAGAAAATCGCAATGGAAGACAGAGCCCTTTTTTGCCTAATCCATATGGACGACGCAATGCTGACCAGAGTTTTCAAAGTTTACTACGAAGAACTTCTGCTGTACACCCCGCTTAAAGCACTCATCTTCACCGGGTTGTATGACAACCGACATTCGTACCGCTGCCTTGAACGGTACTACGAAAACACGCATGATCTTCAGACGTGCTCCATACTTTACGTGATCGGGAATTGCTTCAGAACATTTTCCGTGTTCAGAGACCCCCACAACCTAGGCATTATTACTGAAGACTTGATTCGAAAAGTCGCGTATGTTCAGTTGTTCTTTTTTTTAATCTGAGAGTACTTTTTTTACAGAAATGCTATTGATATCAACAAACAACGAAAACGCGCCATGCACTGTTTTTTCGACTACATGGAGCTTCTCAGTGCATGGGACATGGATTTGGAGCGACTTTTCATCTACAACCAGCTTTTTGATCACTTAAAGAGGAAGTCTAAGAAGTCTCACAGAGCACAGGTAATATTTTGATTGTCAATCAGTTTAGCTTTAAGGTTTTTATAGGCTGTGATTGCGTGCAACTACTGCGGTCGCCCTGCGTATCCTTGTGTTATAGACAAATTCAAGCCCATGAGATTCGACGGACGCCGTGAGATGGCAGACAACTACCAGAGTCGCGGGCGCATCACGACGTGTGCTTACTGTCGGAAGCCATTGCCCAAGTGCTCGGTGTGTCGAATGCATTACGGAAGCATTATTGAGAGCATCAATGGTCAAAATGAAAGCGCGAGTGTATTTGATCAGAGTTTTGTGTTCTGCTCGGTGAGACTCCTTTTAATTCAAGAATCAAGATACAATGTATTATATTTAGCACTGCCATCATGGAGGTCATTACAAGCATATGCACGACTGGTTTCATCTCTATGATATCTGTCCCTCTTCCGGATGTAGATGCATGTGCATGAGACTCGATGGCTCGCTGATCGACCAGGCCGTTCTTATCAAGTCCCGTCGAGATGGAAGCGTTGACTGCGGTGAAAAACACACCCACTTCGAAGCTCGCGAAACTTCGATCAACAAACTTGTCAAGAAGAAGACGAAGTGAATTTCTGCAATTCTTGTTATTATGATTTTACTGCGTCTGTCGAACCATTACGGGTCAGGTAAACTGAATGATTATCAGTGTTTAAAGGGTTCATAAATTACGACACGTGAAGAGGAATTCATTTTTTGTAATAAGAATTTTAGGCATTTTATTGCTATTAATTTGGCAAGGAATTTTTTTTACGTCGAAAGGACGAACAAAATGCAACGATCATGAAAGAACAAAAAAACATGCAGAATGACTTTTCTGTGTTGAATTTGATTTCTGGAAAAAAACAAATAATGCTGTTACGTTAACCAAACAACAAACGTCCGCCAGGCCACCCTCCAAGGCGATGGACCGACGACTTTGCGGCCTTCCAGAACGCTCCTGCTAAGGACTACGACGTGACGCAGGTAGCTACGATTGACGGCGCCCTCTTCGTGCATCACTGTCTAATTTTGTAATGAGTAATTATGCACGAGTAAGAGTAATAAAGTAAAGTAAAGTAAATGCTGTTACGTTAAGCGTCAAAGCTTGAAAAACAGCGCTAACAGTCAGTTTACCGAACCATTCCTCATTCTGACGTGCATTCGTGCAAAATTTACTCTCAAATTGTTGTAATGCTTCAAAACGCTTTATTGTAGTTAGAAAAATTATTATCCGTGTATGATCAACGCATTTGCATTACATGACGAAAAATAGTATGGTGGATACTACGAGCAAGATAGTTGACAGCCCGATGTGCAGAGCGGAGTTTCCATCAGGATTCAAGCACTCGGCGTTACAGTAATCACCTGAGTTGCACAAAAGCATGATATACTCGACGTCGTCAATAACTCTGCAACGTATCAATATGTAGAGCAATCAAAATAAAAAATTTTACCTTCTGCTACATTTGTTGACGACATCAAAAGTTTGGCCTGAGTATGTCAGAAAAGAATTAGCTTGGCAACCTCGTTTAACTGTTGCTCCGGACGATCCACTTGTTTTGACTAAATATTGATATTTAGGAAGGCAGTTCTCATCTGGGCTATGAATTAAAAAACACTTACAATACGTGCAGTAGTTATTTGAGCAAGGCGGATTTTGTTCAGAACAGTCGCTAAAATTGATGCATCCGCTGATGCAGTTTAAGGCAAAAGTCCCTAAAATACAACCATTTTGGATTTAAATGCATTTATTTGGAACTAAATTAAGGTGCGTTTCCTTCAAAGAAAACCTAACTTACCTGAAAGCAATGCGAGAATGAACATCCATGATGCTAACATTGTTCTTGAATCAAAACACCAGAATCGAACTGTTGTCACCAAAAAAGGAAAAGAAAATTCTATTAGACATTCAGTCAAGCCTTATTTAAAGAAAAATCTAGAACATAAACTTAAGTGCAAATAATCGCGTTACCGCCCTCGAGTATGAATCATCCGGGTAAGAATCGCACTGAAACGATTTGCGTAGTATGAATCAGTATGCAAGCCATTTTCAAAGCTATCAATCCAACGATCAAAGAAAGGCACCGACTGTGAGTAGGTAAGTGCGCCTAGACAAAAGCAAACACACCGTTCGACCCCGCATAAAGTGCTCATTTCAACCTTTACTTCAAACAAAAATAGCGAAGAAATAAAATTAAGAATAATAAATAGAAAACAGAAAAAAAGATGTGCCGAAGCAAGCACGCATCTTTTCAAGCTTTTTTTAAGAAAGTTCAAAAACAGGTACATTGAAACAAGCGGAAGATACATAGATCATCGGATTATTCTTCTCATTCGTTATCTTCCAAGCTCAAGTGAGTAATCTTCGCGAAGTCAAATGGTTCACTGGTTCCACGCTTGAAAATGTCAAGCACATCTGTGCACGTCGTCTCGAAGTGCGTCGTGGGATCGTACGACTTAGAGATGAAGATTTGGGATTCTTCACCAAGATCAACGGGCTCGAAGACATCAGAAACTTTGACAAACCTAAAAAAAGTTTTACTGAGAAAACCGATAAAAAAATAAACACTTACTTTTCCGTAATAGGACCAAGGAGCTGAAGTCCAGGCAAAATCTCAGCCTCGGGGTTGCTAGTTTCGACGGTGGTAGAGACCATGGCAACGTACCAACCCTTGGGAGCAACCTGGTTCGAGTTGGAAACGCATGATATGTAGATGTCAAAGTGACGTCCAACTTGTTTCTGTGGGATGATAATCTGACAACTGGCAGAATCGTATGTGTTCGGAATGGGATGATTGAGGATGCAGATCGCGCGGATAACTTGTCCAACCTTCTTGGCGCGCTCAGGAGCGTACGAAGGGTCGCAGTAGACCTGCTTACACTTGGCAATCTCACTGCCGCTACGAACACCGGCGACGCGACCATTTTCAAAGATGATTTCGTCCACCTTGCGATCGAGCATGTACGTGCCGCCGTAAATAGCGCTCAGACGAGCAAAGCCCTGGGGAAGTTCACCTAAACCGTAGAGCGGGTAGAGGTACGGCGACTTGCCATAGCGTGCAAGAGAATCACTGTACAGACGGACCTTCTCAACCGTGGGCCCAAAAGGCTGCGACTTGTAGACGTCATCACGGTAGAGGGCGAGAGCATGACCGGTGAAGTCAGCGGTGTTATCGTCGAGGCCAAACTTGTTGTACACCTCCTGCATGGTGTTGGTGTTGGGGTTCAGACCGTCCCAAGTCTTGGGATCAGCAGGGTTGAAAGTCTGAACCCAAACGAGGAACTTCTTGAAGCGACGCTTTTCAAACATTCCCATCAGGCTCGTGGCGATGGCTTCCATCTCATCGGCAGGGACCTTGTACACCTTGCCACCCTTGTATACGAAGGATCCTTCGATGGACTTGAATTCAAGGTAACGGGTGACACCGGTATGGATAAGCAGTTTAACCAAACTGCCGTTGGCCATAAGGAATTTTGGAATTAGATCGACATTCCAGTCACGACCGCGGCCCATCTCAGGTGGTGGCGTTGCACCGGCGCCAAAGAATTGGGTGTAGAGTTGTTCGAGGGGAGTCAGAGAAGCGCTTTCACCACCGTAGTAGTTGTTGCGGTCAATGTGGAGAACCTTCTTGCCAGAAACCGATAACATGCCAGAGATAATGCACTCCTGAAATCATAAACACAAAAATGCATTGGTTCTGCCGAAGAAAAAACACTCACCTTGAGCCCAGTGCCCAAAACAATAGCATCGTATTCTTGATCCATGGTGAAGAAAAAAAGTGATAGATGACGCAGCACACAGACAAACTGAAAGTACGATTATATTTTCTAAAAACCAATGAACCATGAATGAGATATGCCATCAGGCAGACTGCAGTAGTAACAGTCAAAAAAAGAAAGGCAATCAAGTGAAAACGCAACATTTAATTGAGATCAAGCAAAAAATCGAAAAAAAAAATGATGCACAGAAAAAAAACGTGGTCCGGAGACCTAAAGGGGTGACAAGAATATTACTAGAAAAAAAACTCTACGAATTCCTAAAACGGCAAAAATCAACAAGTAACGATGAACTTAGGAGAGCCGAGTAGCCATAATGGCGTAGTTGATACCAGCATACGGTGTCCAGGACCACGCATTACAGACAGCATTGTACACCATACCAGTGGGTGTTCCAAGATGACAACGAGATTCTTCGCAAATTTCCTTCAGTTCTTTAGGTGAAATAAACTTCTCGTAGTCATGAACGCCCTGAGGAACAACGCGAAAAACGTCCTCCGCGAGAAAGATAGCGAAGAACTGGCTTGGCAACGTCTTGTTTATTGTTGTGATAAAAATCTTTCCACCAGGTTTGACGGCTTTCACACATGTACGAAGAAATGACTCCGGGTTAGCCACGTGTTCGATGACCTCCGACGCAACCACAGCATCAAAACCTGAAACAAAATAGTAATAAATATATAACCATCGGTTCAGAAAGCTTACCTGTTCCTTCGGAAGTCAAAGCAAAGTCTTCAATGCTCGTGTTGATAAATTTAGTGGATAATTTCTTCGATGAAGACAACTTGAATGCCATGTAGTTACAGAGGTCGATGGAAGTCGTAGAACCGTCTATGCCAACCACGTTGGCACCAAGACGTGCAAGAGGCAGACTCAGTATTCCACCCCCACAGCCGACGTCCAAGATGCGGAGTCCTTCCAAAGCATTGAATTTTGGAGTCTAAAAAGCAAAAAATGTTTGACAAGATTGGCTAACGAACAAAAACTTACTTTTCCCAGACCATTGATTATCCAAGGCACACGCAGGCAATTAAGCGAGTGAAGTGGTTTAAACGTGCCTTGTTCATCCGTAAATTGATCCGCTAGACCATTAAATTTAGCAATTTCCTCTGGATCTAATGTACCGGTTGTAGATGACGTTGCAGCGATTGTATTTGTGGACAAACCTGCTGATGTGCTTCGCAGCTGACGAACAGGATGAACAACCGTCTTCACCGCTTGAAACACCAATGCACTAGGTCTCATACCCGTCCTGAAATACACAAATAATGTCGTTTACAAAAAAACATGCACCAACAATTGCATCGAATCAGATAATAATTCGCGACAACGAATTTTGCTTCGCACACATTTTCTACAGACAGATGATACTTTAAGCCACAAAAATGTTGTTACACAAAAAATAGTTCGAAGACATGAAGGAAAAAGAAGAATCCTAGCGCGAATGCTCCCGCGTTGATCGAGAGTCTTCATTCCTTGTTGTTCAGGAAGCGAGACAGGAAGTCCTTGGGCTTCGATTCGATGTTGTCGTGGAAGAGACGGTTGCGGACGTGATAGGTGTTGTAGTAGTAGTACTTCACGGATTCAATGTCCTGGGGAAAAAAATTATTTTTAGTAAAATAAAATCAAGAAAAAATACCTTGTACGCCTCAATAACCTTGCGGTCGATGATACGGACGTCGGACAAGTGAGCGTTGTTGGTGAATTGTTTCTTGATAACCGCGCGCAACACGGGAACAGGCATGTCTTTGAGGCCATATTCTAGCCAGAATTTTGGAACAAGGCGTTGGCTAAATTTGGTAAGTCATAAATGAGAGAGAGAAAAAAGTTGCCCGCGATGAAGTTAAATCAATAGGCAAAACGAGAATTTTTTACCCCAAAACAGATTAAACATTCCACGTGTCTTTTCGGTTGGAATGAATACAAAAACTCAATAACCCAATATTTTTATAGCGTAGCGTGCAATAGGGTCATAGTGAACAACTGGTCGCAGAAAAGAACGCAAAGAAAGTGTGTAAATCCATGCGTTGCTACCGAACAACCAACCAACTGTACTGCGCTGTCATCAAGCACGCTGTACATAATTTTGAATCAATAAATTACTGAAAGAAAAAAACAACAAAAAAATCCACTGATAAATGAAGAGCAATCAGGTGTGTACACGTGTTTGGATTAGTCGAGCGCATGACTAAGTCTGGAACAAAAAGCATTGTTTTTCCAACCAAGCAATAACGAATCAAGTTCAGGATGCGACATACTGAATGCTCAAAAAAAGACTGCAGCATCCTATTCCGTTCCAGCACGACAAAGTTACTCATACCAAGAGATATACCAAAAAGAAGCATAAAAGCGAGAGTGTAAAACTCAATATTTCGCATGTGCATTGCAAATGACCACAGAGCATGCCTCTGTTTTATTTTGTGTCATTTCATGTACGCACACTCTACTCATTTTGGCATAGAAAAAAAAGCGAACACAAAAATAGGGGGAGTGGTGAGTATATTGTCTCCTACGAAGAAGTAATAGATGCTGAAATGTGGAGCGCGAGCATGAGCTACGCGTTCCATAGTTAACAATTATAGACGTTCAAGTTGTATAAGTGGTACTAATTACTCGAAATCGTACCAGGTATCATCCGAAACCCCAAAAAAGACAAAAAGCAAATAATAAAAAAAAGTTACATTTGTTTGTAAACGGAAAGCACGCTGTTGCGTGCTTCATTGGCGTTGGACGAAACAATAGGCGTAACGGTGCGAGTCAGCGTGTTCGCCGAAACCTTCGCGACACGGCTGGCCATTGTTACTGAAGGGTTTCACCTTTTGAGCACTAAAAATTTAGACTACATAATAAAACGCAGCATGAAATTATGAAAAACCGACAAGAGCTTCCAATTCTTCAATAGTGTGTTCAAGACGAGTTATACGATCAGAAACTGTAGCACACTTATTTTTGCAGCAATCCTCTGTAAAAATAAAAACAAAGTGACTGCAAAAAAAGCCGACTTGACTCACCAATCTGACCAATAGCTTCGGTGATGTTGCGGATGTTGTCTGCGATGAGCTGGATGTACTCACGATTGTCCCAGTCTTCTTTCAGTTGGCGTTGCACCGAAAGCTGAAGGTTTCCAGCATTCATTAAAACTGTTCGAAAAAACTAAAAAGAGCGAATCGACAGAAGAACAGAGAGAGCGAAAATGCACGTCAATATGCACATGCGGAAAAATCATTAGCGAGCATTGCTGGGGTCTCGACGCGATTAAAAAAAACTACACGGCCGAACAAACATGCTTAAAGCAAGAGTTGCATTTCAAACAGATTGTGCGTGTATATTGTAAACATATTTGGCAGAACAAAGGTTGGGGCACTTTAAATAATTTCAAAATTTTGAGTGAACAAAAAATGCTAATTTCGGGGAAAATAACTGCACCGCAAAAATGTTTAAAAACCTTGTAGAAAACGCTACTTTACTTTTACTTTACTTTACTTTATTACTCTTACTCGTGCATAATTACTCATTACAAAATTAAAGAGACAGTGATGAGTATCGAGATTGCACGAAGAGGGCGCCGTCAATCGTAGCTACCTGCGTCACGTCGTAGTCCTTAGCAGGAGCGTTCTGGAAGGCCGCAAAGTCGTCGGTCCATCGCCTCGGAGAAAACGCTACGTAGTTGTACAATTACTAACTACTAGTTGTGCAATGAGTACATACAAAGTGAGAATTGCAAGACAAATTGAAAAAATAACAAGCAAAACGTCAACTATATAGTTGCAACTACAGGACACGAAAAGGTCCAACTAATGGATGAGTCAGAAACAAGTGTGAATCGCCACAGTTGGTCCCCCAACGGTTTCTGTGTATACGCTTTTATGAGAAAAAAAATAAAACAGACGCCAATATTGAACAAAACAAGGACAAAAACATAATATGATGTTCCATGAACGCGTCAATTGACTTTCGATGACGAATGGTTCAAACATACAAAAAATACAGAGGTCACTTGGCATACATATTGTCCTCTGGAAACAATTGAAAACCGTAGAGGCAAGTGTCGTTGCTTACATGAAACGTTCGCAAACAAAGTACATCCAAAAAGTTGCTAAAAAAACTGGAATCGGACAATATCAATCATACTTCGGTCCAAATTTCATAAATATTTATAAATAGGGTCAATGAAAATTCATAAATATTGGGTCCATCACAAAAAACAGTAAGCGAACGCACAACACGACGTCATAATTCATCATGATAAAAAGGTAACACCGAATTCCCCTGACGATCACGACAGATAGAATATGCCATCAGGCAGACTGCAGTACATAGTAACAGTCACAAAGAGCAGAAAAATGAGGACGACCAAGAAGAACGGTTGTATAATCACTCATTGAGTCAATTTTGTACCCTTGGAGATAAAAAACATGATTGCACAACTGTCTATCGGAAAATTGTTTACGTGGTGTAGTACATATATTATTCACTTGTTTCTATCAATTCCGATCGTTCTTTTTATTTTTTATTTATTTATTTATATATTCCTTTTTTATTTAACATTAACAGATCGAAAAGCAATCATTTATAGGAAGTATCATTATAGCCGCGGCAGTATTGTCTATTGTTTGATTTACATCATTTCTGTTAAGGGCGAAACGTTTGGCAGAATTGTTTTTAAAATGATCGACGTTACCGTTAGGAAAGCTTAGATTTACATGTCCTTTGGTTTTTTCAACGGTGAAAAACCACGTGTAGTAATGAGTGTCTCTCAGCCAGGGACGTACGACGCGACAGTATTCTTCTCCGAATGTGTTCAAAAGCGTTTCCACGACACAAAGTCCACCGGACTCAACGTTGCAGATAAAGCTTTTAACCCTGGTATGAGGACCTGTGATGTTGTACCGAAAGCCCATGCAATGACCGTAAGGTACCCATTGACCACGCGATTTTAAATACTTTCGATCACTTTGATCTAGAATTTGGTGTCGTATCATTGCGGGATGTTCTTTCGGTTTTACTCCTGCGTCTGAAAAATCCGTCGCTGTCAACGTTATTAAACTACTTCTGACTTACATCCTGCTTTTGACAGCTTTGCTCCCGGAGCAACGACTGCTGTTTTTTGGCGATTCACACACTGCCGCTCACATTCGGAAAGCTCAACAAAGTTATTTCTACTCTTTCCACAGCCCGTGTAGTGAAATCCCTTGCATGTGTTTGATTTCTTATGGTAGTAATAACGATTGGACATACTTTCACACCACTTTCCTCGATCCAGTCGTTCATCGCACATGTCTGTAACAATTATTGTTCTCAGAATTATTGTTGTACGAAATCTTACTGTTTCCAGGTACTTCACAAGTAACTTGACAAATTTCGAAGGTTGAAAAACGATTTGTGTTTCCCCCACATCCGCCATATAAAAATTGATCACAAGTGCCTTTGGTCATGTTGTAGAACCACATGTAGTGCAGCTGATTGCATGTCCCCCAATCAGGAAAATGAGCGCATTGTACTGAAACGTTTTATATAAATGATATTTTCCGAATTACTTACATGAATTAGGAGTTACTAATCCGTAGCACAGTTTCATGCATTCGTGTTCTGTGCCAAATCGGTTAAAGTTACCACCGCATCCTGTGTATTCAAATTGCTTGCATTTTTTTGAACCGGCATCATATCCCCAGCGACGAATTTTGCTTTTTGTTTTTGATTTTTCACAATTGCCCACATCAATGCGCTCAAAGCATCCCACGACAGGGACTGGTTCCGACTTTGGAATAACTTCGGTTTTCAGGTAGTGTGTTCGTCGGCAGATTTGCTGACATTCAATTAGTGTCTTGAATCTATTGTTGTTTCCTCCGCAACCCAGGAACCAAAATCGTCCACAGCGTGCTTCAGCGTGGTTGTAGTAGTAATAATAACCGGCGTGCCGTATGCATTTGTTGTCATTGCGACCATATCCTATGCTTGGCGTTAAAAAGCACGCTGTTTCTTCTTCTGTAATTATTATAGTTTTTAATGCAAAAATTCACATATGTAAACTTACGCTCTAAATGTGAGTATTTTAAGCAAACGTTTTCACACTGCGATAGTGTCAAAAATCGATTTCCATTTCCCTGGCACCCGGTATACGAAAAAGGTTCACATCTTTTTGTTTTTTGATTGTAATGATAGGCAGGTAATGTATCCCTGCAATTTCCTACTAAAAGCGGTTCAAGGCATCGTCTGCTATCTGTTTCGACTTCAGGAGGACTGATTTCGTTTGATCCTGTAGGAAAGGGTGTTGTTGCAACGGCTGAAAAATTTTATGTTCAGTTGTAAATACTTATTTGCGGATTGAATAACTTACATGGTGCTTCGCAGAGTGATACACATAATTCTCTGGTCTTAAAGATATTTTGTGATTCAGCAATGCAACCGTCGTAAAAAAATTTTGTGCATAGGCCATTCAGGTGATCAAAGTAATACATTTTCTGCCACCTTCCACCGTTGCATGATTTTGTATATTTTTTGTCGAACTTGTCTAAGCACTGATCTAAAAGCTTTTTTTGTTACACTTTGAAAAAAAAACATGCCAGAAACTTACTTGGCACTACCTGATCTTTTTTTCTTTGGCACAACCATTGACAGGATTCAAGTGTGGCAAAAATGTTCTGTGATGTAGATTTACAATTGCCGTACCAAAACATTTTACACGAATCTGCGGTGGCATCGAAGTAGTAATATTGTGCGAATATGTTATCGGTAGTACAGGATTCTTTGTACACTGTATCAAAGGGTTCTAGGCAGAATTCTAAAACAGCATTACGGTTTTAGATACATTTTTCATACGCTACTTACTATAAGTGCTCGGTTGAACTCTTTCACAGTAGTTTTGACATTCACCAAGATCGGAAAAGATGTTTTTTGAGGCCGATTGACAGCCGCCAAAGTAGAAAGACGAACACTGCTTTGTTGCATGATCAAAGTAATATCTGACTTCAAAAGTTCCGCTACGGCAATCTTTCTTGTAAACGGCATCAAATTTATCAAAACAATATCCTGAAAGTTTTACTTATTTTCGTTGTGTTTAAAAAACAATAACCCACTTGTCTCTTTTGTACTTTCTGTCGGTTCGCAATGCCACTGGCAATCCGACATGGTTTCAAAGTTATTTTTTGAGGGGCTCCAACATCCTCCGTACCAATACATTCGGCAAGCGTTAAGCTCAGCGTCAAAGAAGTAACGTTTGGACCAGTCTGATTCGTCTTTGCATGACAGAGCTAAACGATTGTCAAAAGGTTCGAGACACATGGCTGAAAACAATTTGAATAAAAGCTATTGATGTGCCAAAAAAGTTGCATACTTGAGATAGAAACAGTTTTTTTGTAAACCAAACTGTAGTTTTGTGCTTTTGTGATGACAGCTCCATGTTTTTTCTTCGCAGCAAGAAGACTTTGTTTTTCATACGGGCTGATGTGCTTGTCATCAATGAAATAACTCGAGCTATCATTGTAATTCCGTTGTTTCGAGTTTTCATCTAACGGAGGTTTTTTGTCATGCCTAATTTTTCCTTTTCGCGGTTTCTTTGTTATTGAATGCCAGGTACTTGAATCGCGCGTGCTGCAGGGTGTCGGCATTGAACTGGATTTAATTTCAGTTGCTGGAGTACTTTTTGGTGTACCAAAAAATTCAGTTGAATGACGGTTGCCAGAAATATGTACACTTGGGATTGGCGTAGTTGATTCAACGTCAAACGAAACATGTTTGGTAGATAAATCATTTGTCGGGCGATGCCCCTTTGGATGATGCACCTCTAATGGCTGTGTTTTGGTGCTATCTTTAACATCATAATTGCCTTCTACTGAAATTTGTCCGCCAGAGATTCTAATATCAGGGCGATGAGGTACTGATGCTTCAGTTGTACGGAATGCATTATATTCCGTTTTAGCATTGTTTTCGTTTTTTGAAAAAATTTTGAAAGTGGTCGGTAACGGATGTTCCTTGTCGATATGTTTATGGGGAGTATGTTTTTCAAAAACAGTTTCAGGTGCGTGTGTTTTACCATGCATGCTAGTCTGATCGGTTGGAATTACTGAACCTGGTAAATCTGCTTTTTCAAAATTAGTTTTTGATGAATCTAATTCTTCGTGGACTGGAACATTATAAATCATTGGTCTATCCGTTTGGCCAATTTTATTTTCCTCTCCTTTTGATATTGCTGTCGTTGAAAACTCAGAGCGAAGTTTTTCGACGATCTTGTCATTAATATTTGGAAAGGTTGTTGTTGAGTGTTTCAAATCAGGTGACAGTGTACCGGTTGGATGGACGTATGGCTTCGGATGGCGTGTTGGTAGCAAGTCTATTTTTTCGAAATCATTTTTTAGACTAGGAAGGTTAGGTTTTCTTGTTCCTCCGAATTTTCCAAAGTTGTATTGTTCTTTGGATAGTTCGGAATGCTGTCCGATATTGTTAGCTTCCACGCTGTAATCCATATTTGAAGGAAATACGGTGAAAATTTTGGAACTCGGATGCTTCGATTCAATTTTATCTTCATGCTGTATAATTCCGTGGTTCTTTTTTCCATCAAAACCACGTGTATCGTAATCTACGTTTGAATATTTAATTCCAGTGTTGTCAAAATCCGGTTGAAAATCAGAGTCATCCAAGCTGGAAAACGTTGGTACTAGGTATTCAATATCGGGTGCTGTTGTCTTGCTGTAAAAAATTTTGTTTGTTCCTGTTGAATAACTATTTGTAGTTATTGTTTCCGAAGGCGCAGTAGTTGACGAAATCAGAGAAGGTTTGCTATCTTTATTGTAGTTTCCTGGATACTGAGTAGTTTTTGACATATGTTGACTAGTGGTTTCTGTCTGATAAGAAGTTTTTGGTGCGGCAGTTTTGTGTTCAAGTCCCACTTTTATTTTCCAAACTGTAGTCGGCATTTCTTTTTTGGCTGTTTGTGATTCACTTTCTACAGGCGACGACATGTCTTTCGGTTCCCAAATGTGATACCACGTTGGAGTCGTAGTTAAAGGCGGCTTTTCACTCGTATCAGGCCATTTGTACGTTGTAGGTGTTTCAAAACGGCTTGTTTGTTTACTTGTAGGTCTTGTAGGCAAATCATCAAATCCTTCAAATAGATTTATTGTAACTTCAGGAATTGGTGTAGTTGCACTCAATGGTTTGTTTACGGGTGGCTTGATTCGCCAGTATTTGTTTGGAGAAGCCTGTATTATTCCTGAAATGGCTGTAAAGTTGCTGTAGCCATTATTTTTTGACACGTGACCGCATAACTTTTCGCACGTTTGTTTGTGAACAAAAATGTTTTTTGACGTGAATTGGACATTGGAACAGGATACGTCAAACCAGAAAGATTCACATAATTCTGTATCTTTATCGTAGTAGTATCGCAGTTTCCAGTCGGCTTCTTCACATTGTTCTTTTCTGTTGGGGTCAAAGGGTTCCATGCATGGATCTGAAAATCATAGAATAAAACTACAAAAAAATAGAATTATATTACCTGGAATATTGGCACGAGTAGTAGTATATGGTTCATTGTCGTTGTCAAACGGTGTCGTGGGAGGTGGCGTACTGTATTCGCCACAAAGTGTCTCACAAGTGTGTAAATCATGAAATACATTTTGTGAAGACGCAAACTGACAGCCGCCATAAAGAAAGGTCTGGCAGCGGCCGGTGATTGAGTTGTAAAAATAGCGCTGTTGAAATTCTGGATTTATATTGTGACAGGACTCTTCGTATCTTTCGTCAAATAGTTGTCCACAAACCGTCGGAGAATT
Source organism: Turbatrix aceti (assembly GCA_963969345.1). NCBI lineage: Eukaryota > Metazoa > Nematoda > Chromadorea > Rhabditida > Panagrolaimidae > Turbatrix > Turbatrix aceti. Next base: position 566,354 of record OZ017770.1, on the reverse strand, counting down.
TGAACAATTGAGGCCACTGCCTGCGAAGCCGATATCACACTCACAGCGAAATGATCCAAGACTGTTTTTGCACGATGAATGTTTTTCACACTTTATGAGTTTGCATTCATCGACGTCCACGCACTTAAAATCCACTAACTGAAAACCGGCAGGACAGACACATCGCCGTCCAATGCATGTGCCGTTGATCAAGTGACAGTTGTTACAGGTCAGGTTTTTTTCGGGAGGTAATTCGTACAGTTCTGTAACATCCATTTAGTAAGTAGTAAGTTAAACAAAAAAGTTACCGTCTGGAATGACAGTATGACTTTTGAATTTCTTTCGGCATCTTTGAAGGCACTGGCGTTCTGATAAAAATCGGTTGCCATTTCCTTCACAACCCCTAAAAAGTTTACGTGTGGAATTGTAAATCAAAAATTTTCACAAACTTGAAAATAAAATGGAAGCACGAGTTTATATTTTTGTCGTAATACCAGCGTGATATGTTAAGCTTGCATGTACCAAAGGCCACTGGTTGCTATAAAATTGTTTATTAATATTTAAAAAAAAAAATTAACTTACGTCACACACAGATATCGGGCTTTCTACTGCATCACTACTAGAATACGATATGTACAAAAATATGGAGATGCCGAAAAGCCAGCTCATGATATTTTGTTCGGCATCCCAATGGATAAATCAGGGTCTAAAATGCTTTAAAATTATTTGTGAGTAAAAAAATTATTGCCAATCGACAGACAAAAGAAATACAAATAGAACGCCACTTATGCTGAATCAATTGAAACATTTTTTTTGTAGAAAAATGACTTTCATATGAATTACTTTATCTTAAATGGCCGACAGGACAAATGATGAAACGTTCCTTGGCCATACGCGATTCATGGAACATATCATCAACGACTGGTTGTTGAGGTACAAAAAAAGAACTTTACAATGAAAAAAACCATACAAACGGTAACAATATCCGAAATCAAACCTGCATAGGATAAACTGACCACTGCCACCACCATAACCCAAATATCTTAATCAAAATGTTTTTAAAAGTATATGAAGTCGCCCCCTTACTCCGGAACATAAATTTGTCCGACCCATTACAATCGTAAAAGAGCATGTTTGGGACGGTATATCTATGAGACTTACTCATGCTTGCTGGCATTTCCCTATTCAAAGCTTCAAGAAACAAAAAGAAGATGTAAAATGTCATGAGAAGTGCAATTTTGTACCATCGCACCATAAATGCAATGAATACATTAAGTTTTTCGTAATGCTTTTTTGAATAGAAATTCCCATGTTTGGAATAGTCGTCAATTGGGAAAAACTGACCAGTGGGTGTTTATGACAAAAACAAAGGAACACAAGTAAAGTAAGAAATAGAAGTAAGTCTAGCCCGCAATTCGACACCCCTAATGTGGCACGGATTGGTTTCACCGCTTGATGAAGGGGTTGCATGGGTTTAAATGAGAGAGGAAGGTTACCCGACTCGGGGAAGTAGTGCACGCATCCGTGCTTCGCATGTTATCGTCCATTTGCAGGATTTCTCATTCTTTTTTAAAATATGGATATACAATATAGACATTTTCAAACATGGGGTGCAAAAATGACTAAACTGTGATTCAATTTATCAATAAAGATACGGCACTGTCACAATATGTTTAACACTCCTGAATCTATCACCTGGCGTACTTTTCTTCACAGTTGCCAAGTAATTGGTTTTGTGCAAAAAAATAAATTAATGATACCACCATCAAGTTAGTTAGCACCATTTTGTCACTCAAAGCAGAATTTATTTACTGGCAACAAATGATGTTCCGTTGAGACCCCAAAAAATGCTTATTGCTAATGCAATGACAGCAACACCTCCGATGGCCCCGACAGCAATGTACGTCGCGTTCCATTCAATGTTGTGGATAGTTACTTCTTCCTTCAAATATTCAAGCTGCACATCAGTAAGTTGAGGCTGAATTTTATAATTGTGAATCTGCGCGCAATTTTCGTTCGAAAAAAATGTCACGAAGTCAACCATCTGAAAATTATTATACATAATAAAAATTGTGTTTTGTCGAAAAAAAACAAGTTTGAAAACGATACATATGTAAAATTATCCTTATTATATGTTTATAAAAAAACTTACCGAAATTAAATTTTTGTCTGTAATTTCTTGATACTTTTCGCGGTGAAAGATAACCGTACTCTGACAGTTATTTCTCAAAAGAGGAAATCTGCTTTGTAGCAAGATTTTCTGATCGATGTCTAGCGGGCGAACAAGTTCAATAAAAGTTATGTCATCTGCATCATAGAAGCTTTTTACAAGGTTTCCCCATTGCGGTTCTTTGCACTTTTCAATGTCGTGAACCATCAAAACATATTTCTGATTGTTGTTACAATCTGCTGCCAAACCGATGATAGTGTCAACTTCATGATATTCTTTTGGCTTTTGCACAACATTGTTTTCGTGAACGGATAGAAAGTTTAGGAATGCTTGTCGATTGTTCGGGTTGTCTTCATACAAATAGTATTTATTTGCTATGAAATAAATTAACACAACGGGTTTCTGGCTGAGAAGTGCATCTACGTTGTAGTAACCCAAAGGTTGCCGCTTGCGATGGTAGTGGTAATTTATTATATCACTTTGAGTAAAATTGTTTATCATGTTAAATTCACGAATCCACATTGGTATCTGCAATTAATAAAAATGGAAAGACAGGTGTAATGTTTGGGCATTGATCGGTAATGGTCTAACCTGCTGGCGATGTAATGTACAATCATGGGCACAAAACAATACCACGATTCGGCCAATGCTGCTTTTAGACTCAATAATTGCCAGTGTTCGAACGAGATTTTTTTCAGCCCGACTTTCAATGTCATCTGTTGGAGCAATCGTGGTAATTGGAACCGTGCTGGTGACAATGCGTACTCCATCGTTAGCGGCTGATTTGTGATACTGAAGCGTCCATTTTTGATACTGATTTGGTGGCCGTACAGTGATACTCTTAATTCGTGTTGTTTGACTTAAAATAAGTGGTAAATTTAGAATATAAAAACATAGAAGCTTCAGCATAATAAATTTCGTAGAAATTTAGTTAGCAGTTGCTGTGGTCTGTTAACTTGGCACTGTTGCTTGCTAGCCGTTGATCAGCGTTATTCGTGCAAAACAGATGTTTCAGTGAAATCAATATACGCATTTTGCTTTGCGAGTCTAAAATGCGGTCAATAAAAACGGATGAAACGGATATTTTCCGAATTTTTTACTTAAAAGTATGAAATTATTTTAACTTATAATTATAGGTTCTCCAAAGATTATACTTATAATAAAAGCGCATTTTATTTCTCACTTCGATGACGCGTTTTCCCTTCTTGATGCCGTAATGGGTGTGGCAGTCAATCAGATCGGTTAATCAGATGTATTATTCTTTCTTACAATGTGTACTTTAGCGTTATTAAAACATCATGTAATGAATGAAAAATCACAAAGGCCAAAAATAAATGATTAAGCATCGCCGCTATCGTCGTTTTTAAGAACCACGTCAACAAGGGTTCGTGCAAGCTGTGGCTGGGGTACTTCCATTGGCATCTCGTATGCTCCAAGGTCGTCAGGCGTTACAAATTCAATAACAAGTGTACCATTCCAAAAGAGACGAGAGCCACTGCCCACCTTGTTAACCTGTAATTTATCTATGGGTCAGCTGAACAATAATTTAAATTTCAAACGCCGTTTGTCGTCCAGGTTCCATCCTGATTAGGAGAAGCAAAAATGTACTGAGCATCGGGATGAGCTCCTGTAGTCCGCTTGATCACATAGTTGTTTTCACCAAAGTGAAGATAGGCTGTCTTGTTTAGCTCTACTTCGTATCGTACCACAGCTGCACCACAACAGCCCAGTAAGACAGTTAAATAAAGAACGACTATAACAGGCGACTAGAAAAAAAAAATAAAAATAAATTTTACTTACTCATCATAACCGGAGTTTGCTGCATCACGACAACAGGTTGGCAACTATTTTAGCAGTATAAATATCGCTCAATGTGCTAAATTAATTCATGTTGGGGAAGCGAACGTCGGCCGAAGAAATAACAATAAACACATCTGTATAACTTTTTTCACGCTCAATTACACTATTAGTGACACGCCAAAATTGCTTTAGGCAAAAAATAGCAATAAAGGTCATGACATAAAATTTGTAAAACTTTTTTATGCATCACGGGTGAACGCCTTGGCGCCGCAAGTCAAATTGATTCTTCATTCGGAAGTTTAATTTCTTACGTCCAATATAAATGATTTGAAACAAAAATAAACAGACATGATGAAATAAACATAAGAGACATTGATACCCTTTTTTGTAAACATTATTGATTTCAAACAAAAAATGTTTAGTGTGATTATTATGAGATGCAGCAGTGATTGAGCGGCCCCGGATATGAACAAACTAAAAAATGTTGCGCTAACAAGAAAACTATTCTGCTTTTTGACAGGAGTGTTTGATGCATTTTTAGCAAACATAATACTCAACATAATAGCAAACAATTAATAAGTGGTTTTTAGGAAAAACTGTTCGGATAACAGCAAAAAAATATTTCAATTGTAATATTTCTTTTTAAGACTTGTCGGAACAGAAAAGGTAGTATAAAAAATCAACAATAACGTCATCACAGGAACAAAAATCATACTATAATATCAAGACGCAATAATTATAACAAGTTTATGACAAAGGACTGAAAATAAATGAGCCATGATCAACGTGAGGGTGGGGTCGCAACAGCAGGTGTTTGCCGTCCCGATGAATAAGCAGTCGAAAACTGCATTGGTTCAACACCACTTTCACTGTTTGGGTAAGAATGATTCTGACTGTATACCGAAGAAAATCCAACAGACGAAAGCGTGCTATAAGATGGAAAAGCTCCTGGTAATGGTGATGTCGGTATCGGTGTAGTGTTTGTTGAGTGCAGCACAGAGTCCATCGATTTCATTGTAAAACTTTGAGGCGGTGAGTAATTGCTATAGGCAACTCCTGGCATTTGATCAACAACTTCGAGCAAGTCCTGAAAAATATTTATCTTTAATTTAAAAAAAATGGATTTTAATACTGACCTGTTTGTTTTTACCGTACATTGAGCAGAGTTGAAAGAGTTCGCGCAAGAAATCATCGTTTTGTGATGAACTTGAGGGCAAACGAGAGACCGGCAACTGGCTGTGACTATGGCCATTGTAGGAATGACCGTTGTAAACAGAATGGGGAGACGACAACGCACCTGTGCTTTGCACAGCATCCAAGTCAGAATCCGCAGACGGGGGCTTTACCTTGCAAGTTACAACGGCAACCCGCATTGCAGTAAACGTAATGTGCTGCATGCTGTCGATATCTCCACTGTGTGTAACATTTGATGAGATCCGTCTGTTAGGTTCAATGTCATTGGAAGAGCCGCCGGCGTCTTTGAATTCCTCTATGATGTCAGAAATTCGAACCGGATTACCGCTACCATTGATGACATACTGAACCCGTTCAGCAATTGCAATATCTCTAAGGTAATCTTTGAGAGATTTTGCTTGAAGTTTTTTCAAATCCAATGGCTCTAAATGCATAGGAGCCATTGCACCGTCGTCCAATGAGTGCGCGTTGGACTTAACAGTGAAGCAGACAGTGCCACCTGTGACGAATGAAAGCCGCATAACAAGCGCCGATTTTTGACCTTCAAGTACTTGAGAAACCTGCTCAAACTCCATGAATCCCATAAGCAAATTGCGTTCCCATAACTTTCGAACGCTGGTCTTGGAATCTTGGAAAATCTGTAACAGCTCAAGCATTCCACGCCAAACACTGAAGCGGACATTGGTGTTCCCGCATTCATAGCGAAGATGAGGGCAAAGCATGTTTTTGAACGTCACAACAGCTAAAAGTTACTACTATGTTACAATGACCCCTGATAAAATAAAGCTTACTGGCTAGAGGTCCAGGATCAGTTCTGCAATCATTGCACTTCAGCTTGTATTGAAGCAAGTCAAAATCATGATCTTGCAAACCACGTTTGACGCCTGCATTAACTTTAAAGTGTTGCATAAAAAGTTGCTTGAACTGATTCCACTGCATGCCAGTTTCAACCCATTGAAGAAGCAAGCCATCCTGCACGTTGCTTCCGTAAAGCCAAAAGCATGTTGCCGTGTACGAGCTCATCATGCGTTGAACCTGGCAATCTTGATTTCTTCTTGTTGCAATCGTAAGTGGTAGCGATAGTGTATGTGCATCCGCGTACTTGCCAGAAGGACTGAACATGGTAGCGCGGATGTGGAAATAAAAAATTCTTCGTTTTCCATTATTTTTAGAGTCCAATTGTGCAGTGGGCGATAAGTCCTTAAAGAGTAAAAAAATGAAAGTCAAGCAAAAAATAAATGACGTAAAACAAACTTGATAAGAATTATGCGTTGATTGACGGCCTTTTTGTCTTGTCGTGCATAAGAGATGCGGATAAGTGGCAGCCCAATAGCGATTTTTTGTGTGAAAAACAGGATAAATTGTTACAATGTCTTTGCTGTTTACATCCGATTTTTTGTGTGACGTATTGCCCGACGTGTCAGCGGGGGTAGTGTTGTTTGCCCGCTTTGTACCAGTCGCTGGCTTCATGGCCAAAAGCGCAGCCGACGGTACGTTTTGAATCGGCGATGGTTGTTGAAAAAGCTTTTGGCGCCGCATTTCCGACTGAATGTGTTCTGCCACTTCTTCGGTCACAAGCTGTACGTCAAATTGCTTGAATACAACACCCCGAGCCAGTGCGCCGCAGTTGATTGCAAAGAGATTGTTGGTCACAAGGATGGGATCAGTTGATGGTTCCGTGCAAAGCACGCAATCTGACATCAGTAGTTCCAGTGCCGAAAACACTACGTCCGATAACTGCTTGACAGGATCACAGTTGACAAAAACTTTGTTCTGAGTTAACTCAAAACGAAATCCCTGCAAGCGTGCTCCAAGCACAGCAAGTGCATAAACCATGTGACTGTAGAAGCTGACAAGGCGTGTAATGGGTTCATCTGGCATCGGCTCAAAATCGCAAATGCGTTTGATCTGAGCCGCTCTGACATCGTGCCACAGAGCAACGGAGTAATCGTTGCAGTACGTCTTGAAGAGCTCAATAAAAGGAATTAGAGTTTGCTCGCCAAAGTCATGAAGTTGTTTTGCAAAATCGTCTAGTTCGTGTTGTTGCCAGTTTTGATGATTTCGTTTTTCTTTCAGAAACTTGTAGAGATTATACTGGTGTTGCATTGTATTGCTCAGAGCAATTGATAGATTCTTGAATTGAAGATGAGGTAGATCAAAGTTAAGTATATTTGGTAATCCTATTTGACTGAAAAAACCGCAAATTATATGTAAGATGCTCAAAAAGGTGTCACACACGTTTCATTCTGCAAATAACCTCGTGCCCAATAACCCCTTGCTGCAATGTTAAATCATTACTCAAAAAATACCTCGTGCAGTTAACCAATTCAATCAGCGATGCATTGAGCTTTGCGTAGATTTGTTTGTCCTCAGACGACGTCAAAACGGATTTGTAGTTATTCTGCAGTCGACTGTTGATGCATAAGACATTCCACGTCAGCATAGCCCATTCTTCTATCAAGTCTTGCAAGTGATCATTAGTACCGGTTAATTGATTAACCTGACTTTGAACTTTTCTGACCCGTGAGCTTATTTCATCGATGAGTTTGCACAGCATCGACTTGATCTGAAATCACAATAAACTTGAAATTAATTTTTGACACAGTTAGGGGAAAGTACACTATGCAACTGATAGATTTTGTGACTTTAATCATGATCTGAAGGGCATTCAATTAACAAAGAACGTCCAAGCAAAAGTTTTTAAATATCCGATATCAATTGCTAGCTGTCTGATTGCGTCCGAATTTAGCTCCTTTCGTCACGAAAAAACATGTAGTAAGACTTACAACGGGAGGAAAACTATATTCTTTTGTACCTTAGTCATCTTTTCCTCGTCGGACTCTGTACGAGGAGGATCATAGTGCCGTTGAACGTTGTGCCAAGCACAAAAAAGATCATACAGCAACCGTTGAAAGCTCTCGTCTGTCAGCATGATGGAAACGATCTGTGCAGGGATGTAGGATATGATAGCCCTGAAAAAATAATAATCTCCTTAATTGTGACTAAATACCAAACAATAAAGTTTTACCGGTAAGAGTCGTTCGAAAATGCAGGCTGTGTTTCGGTTTATGACGCCCTCAGCAAGCGATAACTAAACGATGGTCATTTTTGTGAGAAAAAGGAAGACTGCGCAGATTGCTGCTTAGATGGCACAGTCAACACACGCCCGAACAATCGGATCGATCGGTCGCGGCAACTAGCCTAGCGGCTAATGTCGCATGGTTTGTACCTATGTTTGCAGGTGAGGTCCTGGACAGTGCGTCGTAGGAGCTATTGGTGAGGTCGTACGCTCGCTAGCAAACACAGTTCTGCTATTACGGGGAGAAGAGTGGAGCTGTTGGCCCGCTAAATGCGGACGCAAAAACAAAACAGTTGTCTGACCGCCAATTATTGCAAGCCTAAAGTATATCTGTTGAACATCGGAGACACTATCCGACACATAGCCGTACCAAAAAGGCCACGCCGCGTACGCACCACAGAACAACTTTTTTAAAACTTTTGATTATTAAAACAGCTCTACTCGCGCCGTATGCATGCAGTGATAAAAAAACTCGATAGGAAACACATTTGAGTAGACAGTGCATGCGAGGTTAGAGATGACAGCACATGAAAACTGATATAATCAAAACTCAAGAAAGGCGTCCTTCTATCACACAAAAAAAGTAGAAATAAAGAATAACGATGAAGGCAATTCAGAATGAAAATCTGAGACTGTTCATGCATATCTCCGGCTATCGGAGAAGACTAACACATAACAAAAAAAGCAACACATTGCGTCCTATTGCTCTTGTGACAAATTGTCCGTGTTCTATAAAATAACTGACGCTCTACGTATACATTTAAATTCACCACAACAGAATCAATTACAAGTGATAAAAACTATCGCGCGCGATAATAAAAGACTACGACCAACACGGATCGCACATGTCATCGCGAAAAAATGACGCACCTCGTATATCGATTAGACACAATACGTTTTTGATTAAATCTTATTTACTTGCTGATAGGGAAAAACGTATTAAAAAACGCAACAATATTTTCCGAACGTTGATGTTGCATAATTTGAGTTTTTAGAGCCAGCGAGTATTAATACGATACGATAGCGCCTTCTTTTTTGGCCACATTATCTTCTTGTCATCATTCCAACAAATACGTCACACTTATATTGTATTTTTATTAACAACAAATTACTCAAAAATATACTGCAAAAAATATACAAGTTATAATTTAAATCCATCGGGGTCGGTCTTTGGTTGAGCCGGTCTTGATGAGCGCTGGACGGGAAGCCGTGCTGACCGACTCAGACTGTTTCATTTGCGCGCTCCTTTTTTCAGCTGCTGTTAACGGCCTCCGACTAGCGATCGAAGATCGTTGCTCAGTTTGACGATTACTTGCGGTTGGCTTTTTGTTGTCTACTTGCTTTACGATTTCTCTAATCGGTTTTTTGGCAACGTTGCTCGTTACTGGACGCACTGGTGTCTGCAAGGGCGGCTTTGTCATTTTTCTTATCGTGGTGCTTTCAGCTACGGAGTTTGGCTTAGAGGAAACCGTCTTTATCTTGGCAACAGTAACCGGTGTAGCAGCGGGCTTTGCATTGATATGTCTCAGCGGCTTTGGGGGAGCAAAAGTTGCACTTGGGAGAGGTGGTTTGGATGTGATATTGATCGTGCGTTGGGCTCGAAGCCGGGAAAGAGCGTTGTTTCGAGCCTTAACCGAGACGTCACCAACTTTAGGCAAGGGCGTTGATGTCTGTGCACTTTTTAGCCCGACCGATTTTGATGTTTGAGTGTTTCTTTGTGTCTGTGTTATAGGTACACACGTGACCGCTTTTGTATTTTTTTGATTTTGAGACCTTTTAGCTTCGCCTACTTTGTGAACAACATCACTGGGAAGCTTGAACTTCTTGGTTTCTTTTGCTTCCTGAATAGCATTGTTATAAATTTTCTTGGTTGGAGTTGATTCATCGATTGAGGCATCAGACTTTTTACACGGTGAAGTATCGGCTGAGCAATTCGATGACTCGGACACATTGACTGAAATAGTGTCTCCGATACCAGAATCACGTTTGTTATGGTAGTTCTCCCAGATGCTTCCCAAGTTTTTAGCAGATGGTTGCTGAAATACAAAAACAGTTAACAAAAAACAATGATGACGCATACCCGATGATTACTGTTAAGCGCTCGATCAACGAATGCTTCTAAATTGATTTCAGTGTTATATGAAGGTGACTCTTGAGCAGATGATCGACGGAAAATCACACTTCCCATCTAAAAAATCATTGAATGAAAAAACAAAGCGCATGAATTGTTTACGTTTTCTTTTAGAGGCTTTATGGATGATTTGCGCCTGAAGATCAAATCAGAATCTGTAATTCGGCTTCGATCACTGATTTCCATAACAGAACGTCTGCGTTCATCGGATCTGTAGAGAGATTTGTTGGGCATGACGCACAACAAGTCATACAGTCTGAAATGAATTATGCCAGCAATTGATAATCGTTGTTTATTAATTACCTGCTTGGCTCTGTGCTTTCACTCTTTTCATCTCCTTTTTTTTCTTTTTCTTTCTTTTTTTGCTTTTCCAAAAACTTTCTACGAGTGTCTCTCTCGACGCGCTGTTGGTTATCGTTGATTGCATTCAGAAATCTGTTAAGGAAGGTGCTGAAGATTTTGAAGCATTCTTCAAGAATAAATTTGGATTCATTTTCACAGAAATATTCGGCAATTAACAAGCGGTGGTTTTCCAGCTGCCTTAACTTGGATTGAACTTGATTAACCCTTGACAATGCTTCCTGCAAAAAATGTAGAAAAAAATTATCATCTTAAAGTGATTGACAGGCCACAACAGTTTTATCACCGAGTTTTTTTATAATTGTCGTGTTAACATTTTTTACAAGATTGCAAAAAAATGGTGACAATTTGGGAAACCCTCAAGTATGGTTGACCTCAAAAAAAGAATATTCTGGAATGCAGATCTTTTGATCTATCTTTTAAGATAGATCGGTCGTCGGCTTAAAAGCCTTTGATTTAAGCCGCGTTTAAAAGCTAGGTCAACTTAGCACCTCACCTCGGCAGAGTAGAGCTTGCATCGCGCGACCGAAAATTTAGCATACATGTTATTTAAAACAGGGAACGTATAAAAAAGTAAACATACGGTTGCATCAACGGTTGCTTTAACAAATATAGGTTCTGATTTGTTATTGAGTTTTTCTATTAGCCCCTGAAGACGACCCGCCAACAGTCGGGATTCGTCTTTGATGCTTTCAAGAGGAATTTGTGCTGCATCAGAAATTGAACTTAACTCATGTTTGATCGTCTTGCTATCATTATCAAGTCTTTCAGCAATAAGATGCATGATATTGATTCCATCTTTCGTTGATCTCAGATTATCGACACCCCATAGAGTGTTAAGCTTAAAGCCAACAGCTCTTTTATCAACATTTAGATAGTTTCCCATGTGAAGAAAAAGGTAAAATATTTTGCGGAGCGTTTCACTTGCGAGTAACTCTACAATGTTTGTGTAAGAGGCCCGTATTATGATTTACAGTTCTCACCTTTACATGCTTTTATGGCTAGCTCGACATTTTTTTCAGCCTCATGAACGTAGCAACCATAGTCGGCAATGCAAGTCATAGCTGATATTCGCAGTTGATAATTTTGGATTTTTATAAGCTGCATGAGAAACATTTCTGCGTCTTCGAGGGAATCTTCATTGCCGGTATAGTTTTTTAAAGTCAATATCTGAAAACCAAGAGATATCGGGATCATCATAAATAACTATGCACTCGACTCACTTCTGTACTTGTCGGCAATAGGGACTCAAGCACCTTGAGTTTTTCGTAATCAATGTCATCGCTGGAACCATTTCTTATATTCTCCAGCAGCAGGTTTATGTTTTTGAATTGCTTCAAAAATATGCAAACGTTCATTTTCCGCTTGTTGTCAAGTATTTGAGGCTTGACTGATTTTACTGTTGCAGAATCGGATAAATTTGACGAAATTAAAGGCAACGAATTTGTTGGCAAGCATGCAAAAAGTTCGTCTAACTGATTAAGTTGTAGCTTGTTTTCTGAAATAAAATACTTATACTTTCCCATGCCTTAAGTGGGCTGATACTTACTGAAGCTATGATGCACGGCTCCGAGTTTCTGCCAAATGGAATTTTCTTTGAGATTGCCGATCGCTGATTCAGGGATACCCGTCCACAAAACTTTTTTGAATACTTTTCCGACAGGAGGAGCGGTGGAAAGTTTGAGCGCTTCAGGAATCGGCACAACCTCGCGCGGGGCGCCTGACCTAAGGGTAAGTGGCGGCGGTGGAGGTGGAACACCCGGGGGACCCTTTGGTGGCGGTGGTGGGGGAAGTGCTGATTTTGATGGAAAGTTAATCACTTTAGGTGAAATTAAAGTTGATGGCAGTGGTGGCGGCGGCGGTGGCGGCGGCGGTGGCGGGGGTGGGGGTGGGGGTGATATTGCCTTAGGTTGCGGTTCAGAATTTGCAATAACCACTGATATCTGTGGTTTTGAGGCCACTTTTGCGGTGATAACATTGCTATCTTTCTTTTTTAAACAATCTGAAATCGGACACCGTGCATTTTTTGTTAAAAAACACAAGCATTAAAAAACAGTTACCTTGTAAATTTTTGATTTGCTGCTCTCCGCTTACAGGCACATCGCGGAGAATGTTTTTGAAAAGAGCCAGCAACTCCGTGCGATACTTGATGCTGTTTTTTGAGTTCAATAGCATCAAGAACTCCGAATCAACTTCCCGACTTGGAAATACGGCGTTTCTTTTCGGCACATTGATAGACATGTTGTCGCTTTCGCATGAGCCCAAATAATGTTAAAAACACTATAGCGGCTACACCTAAATGATTGTAAACTTCATAAAAGGCAGAATAGGAAAACAAAATACAATGCAAGAAAGGTGTAGCATCGTACGTCGAAAAGCGGTCAAAAGCGAAAATCAAGCGGAAAATATCATGAAAAAAGCACGATAAAAATGACCATCGAAGGGCGACGCTAAACCGTTTTGCGACGCCAGCTCCCATGATTATGTGGTCAAGAAGAGTCTCCTTTTTTTATTTTGCCTCGTTAACAACAATGCAAAAAAATCTACCGACAATGATAGAGACGACCGAAAAAGCATCTACTGCAAAATGGCAAAGCATTCATGAATCATGCCAAAAAATCATGACAAATTTTTATGAGCAAAAATGTATAACGGAAAAAAAAGTTTAATATTGCATCAATGCGATTCAGATTTAACAATCATATAGCAGTCGGCAAAGAAGACGTACACATCAACTGACTTTTAAATACTGCCGACAGTTTATATGCTTGATATGTATACAAAATGACGCACTTGAATCTGGTTTCACACCTACCGTTAATCAGTGCAAGGATGCGCAAAGAGTATATATCCTCAAGCAGTATTTGCAACAGTTTTCAAACGACTGGTTTCATAGCATAAGTACAGTTCAATTGTATAGCACATAAAAAAATTGTACAATTCAATTTGAAGTTTTAATTCAAATATCTTCACATCAGGCTCAAAAAATGAGATTAAACTATTCGACTTTGATTTTTTGACCTTCTTGCAAAAACAAATTACTTTCCAATATCATTGTTATGACCTAAATATGACAGCCTCGGCTGACCGAGTGAGTGCAAGAGAGGTCTACATAACAAACTAACTATCTCCAGGAACAACAAATGGACAGGTGATTGACTCAATGACGTTTTCGATGTAAAAATTGATCTCCATAATCATCAACTCTAATTTTTAAACTTCAGCCAACAATTAGAGCTATTTTTTATTTGCGTAAAAAGTAATATATATATATATATAAAGCCTAACTGGTTTTCCGTACATAAAAAAAATCTGGGTGCGTACCGATACTGAAGAGTCATAATTACAAAACCTTGGAAAAATGTGTTAAAAGCGTGAGATTTTTTATGCTTTATAATTTAAAAAAAATCTGAATTTATGATTTGAAGCGTATTTATTGACAAAAAAATGCAACATTTCCAGATTACTGCATTAAAAACATGGTAAAATTTTTCGGACCGCAAGATACAGACAAAACGTGAATCTTTGAAGATTGTAAAAATCTAAGTAGAGCGGAAATCAGTGTATGGAATTTGTCATAAAGTTTTGTTGAACATCATGAAATCTCATCGTAAAAAAGGTATCGTAAGATGAGTTGCAGCATTGCAACACACGTGATGACAAACTCACATTTCAAGTTAACCAAATACAAAAGACTCCATAAAATTTTTGTAACCAATGCTCTAAATTAAGCACCGATTAAAATCAAATTTCTACCCCGCTCCAGAATGTATGTAAAATATTGCAAGTTTGATGCTATCGAATACGCACTCCCAATGTTGACAATGATACCAACGACCCACATCTCCTTGTTCACAAAAGATGAAAAAATTTATCCAACAAAGGCAAACGCGGTTACGCAATGCTATAAACTTGGCTAGGAGGAGCAGTTAACGACGACTGATAGCTAGAAGACCGATGGAACACGAATGAATCTTTGTTTGCCATCATTTTTGTGTTATTTTTTTCAGCGTAGTAGGGGGTTTGCATGTATGACAATCGCCGATTTCTCCGACCGGTGGATGAGTAAAAATGATTTTCCATAGGAAATTCGCCGATAGCGGACATCTTGGATGAGTTATCCGATAGTTTGTATAATGTTGTAAAACTTTCAGTCGATGAGGCGGATAATATGGTACATAACCGTGTGGCGTATGTCAGTAACATTATACAAACTATGAAGCCCAAAATAGCTGAAAAAATATTGTCATTTTTTTGAACTGGAATATGAACAACTTACTGGCTGCAAAAACGTGATCACGGATGTCAAGAGGCAAAAAGGAGATGCCAAAGAAAAATGATACAGCAGTCAGTAGCGAAAATATGCAAACTGCTATAATTTCCTTGCTACGGCAACATGATGCGCACAGGATGTTGAAAATAATACTGCTGAGAATAAAAATTATATTTATCATTGGCGAAAGAATAACTGCACATTCAAACTAAAAAAATAAGTATGCTCAAAAATTCAGCAAAAAAATTAACACTACCGATTCGCCTGGAAAACACCTCCAAGAAAAATCCTCTTCGTAATGGGTAAATTTAAGCTTTGTAGGATTGTCAAATATAGCCCACTGAACGACTACGACCACTTGAAAAGCCACAAGGCCGACGCATGATAAAATTATTGTTGTATTTGATATCTTTAAATTACGGTTTGTGACGCACTGTCGCCAAGTTAAAAATGACTGAAAAAAATGTTTGAGGGTTGTAATAAAAACTAAAATTTACCCTAACAACAATAGGAGCATAAATTCCAGTGATTGCCACCGAAAAACACAGTTTGCGGATCCCGCACGCGATGGAAGATGGACTCATCGCGAAGGCAATTGAAACCAGAGTAAGAATTGTGAGTGATGAAAATAAAAAAACGTTGCAGCAGTAATATGCATCGTCGCCGGAATTGATCAATTGGTGGTAGATGCATAGCATGCAGATGAACGAAACGACTATTGCCAAAATAGTAAAAAGCAAGGTGGAGAGATTGTTGATAGATGATGTAAAATTTGGTAAAATATTCATTTTTCGTTTCATTGAATACATCCTACTGCATGCTGACTTAGGACATTTTGACGCAAACTGCATCATGCTGCCATCTCTAAGTTGATTTAAAAATGTTTTGTCTTTAAAAGACTGAATTGTATTTGTTGAATCCCAAGTTGCCAATTGTTCAAACATAATTTTGCCATGATCAAAAATATATCGGCTGATAACAAGCGGAGTGCCCACTGATCCGTTGACCAAAAATTCTCCATTTGCCAGAGGATGATAAAAGTTAGCCGTGATCAAATTGGCAAAAAAACTGCGATAAGGATCGTTAACGCAGTCGCTAAGCTTGGTGACCAATGCACCCTGACAGGCGCTGTCAACAAGTCTGTTGAGTGCGTGGGCAATAGAATGAACTGCAAATGTAATTGGAGCAATTGTGTAATCGGGCGAAATTGAACTGAGGTTAAGAGCTTGTTGATTAGAGCAAACTCGTGAAAATTGCTCGCCGGTTGTCTTGGAACCATCAATATGACATTTAAATGCAGTGCTCCAAAATCTGCGCAACCACTGACTCGGAAATGGTAATTTGGGAAAAGCATGTGTCAATTCACGAGTATATATTGCATTATCAAATGCTTTCTGTCTGACACTCAATAGAATTTGGTCAAAGTGAGGCCAGGCCTCAAGGTAGAGTCGCGACGTTGCCCAGCGTTCATTGTGCAGTGTAAGAAACAAAAATCGACCCGGAATAACCTGTCAAATAAAAAGAAAACAATAGTATGTGTTTTTACAAAGCAAGCATTACCATTTCATTGTTCAGTGCTTTTAAAAAATCCAAAAAGCTTAGTTCGTCGTAGAGAATCATTACAACTTCAGTATCGGATAACAGCAAGTCCCGGATGATATTTTCCTGTTTTTCAACAGAAGAAGCTCCTTCCAAGGCTATCAACTTGTCCAAACATAGTTCGTTTTCAATTGCTAATTCCTGGATCATTTTAATTGTCCTAAAATTTGATGTTAATTTCCGAAATCCTTTACAATTGAATTACGGAGCGTAGAGATTGTCGTGAATAACATTTAGACATGTGCTTTGGGTTTTTCGAAGCAAATCTAGCATAGCTGTAATTGGTTGTTCCATGTCTGGCTGCATTCCTACAGTCATCGGCTGAAAAAAATTAACGTCAAACAATAAATGTGAGACAGCTTACAGGCTTTTGTATCAAAAAATGTGTATTAATAATTGGTATCTTAAATTGTTGAATAAAGTTGTCAATATTTGGCTGATACGTATTGTCATCACGAACGATAGCAATAATGTCACTGCTGAAACATTAAATCCTCATATTAATTGCGACGAACATCCCTCAAAACCAACCGATTAATATTCGTACCGCTAAAGACCTCGAAAAGGTCAGCAAGTGTTCGAAGGTCACTTGAGCATGAGTCAATTACCACCGCCCCTATGTTGAGTCCGGATTCCGTAAGGACGTAGTCATTGACATCGTTAAATGCTTTCAGCAACGCTGACAGCCTGATGAAAGCGCTTACATCTACGTTTCCACATTCGAAACCCTAAATAAATCACGTAACGACTCATAACTTGACATCTGTATATCAAAACGTTTCTTAAAAACGTAATTTTGAATTGCTACAGGTGTCATAAATGACAATAAATACAAATAAACTTCCTTCAGTGAACATAGACCGAAAATGTAAAAATGCTTTTCAATTCTTCGTTAAAGTAGTAAAAATATTTTTATGGTCAGAATATAAAATAAAATAGTCTCAACTCACCTGTGCATTTGATGATTCATGAATTGGAAGAATGGCTAAAACGTACAACCGCCGGCTCGAAGGAATGACTAGGATGTCGTTGAGCAGTCGATGACTGGGTACTGTTATGTTGGGGTGTCCGGATAACACTAGACGTTGAAGTACGTCCATCGTCGAAGGCGTTTTTTTGAACATAGAGGACACGCTCTGTGACAGCGCGGGTTTTTTGGTTGTCTTTGTGGATATTTCCGACAATGTTGTTGGTTGTTGACTGAGCTTTTTTTCACTAAATATTTCACTTTGAAAGTCATCGGATATATTTTCTGAATCAGGTAAGATAGGATAAGTGGATGACTCTGGATTGAAGCTGTTGCTTATCGGTTGCTTTTGTGTAGGTCGTATGTATGACGGAATAACATAGGATGGCTCGGGAAGTGTTTGGTAGCCGTTTGGAATCCATTCATGAACCTGGACTTCACCTGATTGACTCTGGATAACACATATGTAGAGAGACAGCCAAATTGCAACAATTAGAATTTTCATGGCTAGCTGTTGCGCGAAAATGACTACTATTATTGTAACTTTGGTTTTGGGGAGTAATAATTTCGCTTTTTGCAAATCTCGTTAGGCGGGGTTTGTGTCAAACCAGCGTTTAACTTTGATCCTACCAACTAGCTTGAAGCTTTGCCTCAAATAAGGGTGGTGCAGACAATATTTTTGACACATTGCGCGCGGATTAACACTACAGATTAGCGTAGAACAGTCTTCAATCCATGAATGGTCAAGAATTTGTTTTCCATAAAAAAAGACGACCACCTAGCAAATTAAAGCGACCCATCCTTTGGCGATGGTTACCGGTGAGAGCCGAGGGGAGAGTGCAGTTTAATTGCAATGTTTTTGTCATGTTTTTGACGACGTGCAAAGTTTGTCATTATTGCTACAGCATAGTAAAATGCAAAATAAGAACGAAGTCATTTGTTGAGAATGTATACCAATTGTCAGCAATCGCTACGACAAATGGGTAAAAAAGACAAAATTCAGTCAAAGCCGCGCAGCAGCAGCCGACCGGGCGAATGGCAGCCAGACGCGTTGTATATTTGAAAAATTATGCAGAGTAAGGAATTCTAGTAACTCAGACGAGACACGATCTTTTATGTTGTCATTGAATATTTTTGCTGTCTAATTTTTGGTTTCATAGTCACATTATGCGTTGTTCCTTGCTAATTGTCGATTGAATTGAAACTTTTGACCAAGTGGGCCTTGAAAACACCAACAGTCGTTTTGATGAATGGGTACAAACAAAACACAATTGTCCTTTGCCCCTACCATTTTACTCCGGCTGGCCCTCAGCACATCCGGTCGGTTTCGGATAGGCTTTGTAACTGTAACAATCTGGTAGATCTTGAGTGCAGCCTTCAAGCGTCAAAAAGCAGCCATGCCCTTAAGACGACTGGCAATTGTCCCCCTTTCGCTGGATATGTTCGGGAGCCTTCGCGCATTTCTAATGCATGCAAGTTAGCTTATGTCTGTCGTCTAAATTCGCCTAAGCTGCAGAGAAATGACAAAAAAATAAAATTTTCTTGTAACGGAAAATTTTATCGGGTATTCAACGATTTGGCATGTCCCGACGCTTTATACTGTTAAATAGTACTCGACTTGATTCGTTTCTTGTTGTAGTCAAAAGTTTTTTTGCGATTGCAGTCGAAGACGAAAAATTTCAGAGCGATGAATAAGCGACACTTGTTTTTTATCGCAATTATGATTCTTCCTTTTTTTTCTCGTTGAAAGCTATCGTTTATTTCAATGTTTTTTTTCGTCGGCTGAGAAAAACCCCTTTAAGTGTTAATCAGTGTTTGTCGATCACCTGCGTTATTTGCGGAAGTTTGTCGGAAAAAATTGAAAATTCTTAAGTGACCCTCTCTGTTTACTTGTTGCCTTAATGAATTCGTTCTCCCCTTACCAAACGGGTTACGTTCACTTCGATGTAGTCCACGGAAGAAAAGGCTACATAGGCAAGGCTTTTGACCATTTTGGTAGTCGATATTTCAAAATTTTTCCAGCTGGTGTTGTAATCGTGTTGCCAATTTTTTGAAGCATGCAATTCATTACGGTCGCTTTTTTTTGCGCGTGGATTATTTTTGTGTTGCAAGTCAATTGTTTTGATGTTTGAAATATCAAAAGATAACACAAATTTAGTTTTTCACCGTGCCAGCAAGACCCGGCGGCAAGTGCAGGCAGTCTTGAGAAAAACTGGGAAAACGGAGAGAAAGTTGTAGGCGGTGTGGTGAGCTACGCAAATGCTCCCGCTTGCAGAACGCGAGGAAGCTCTAGGCATAAAATCGGCACGGCTTGCTGAAACAGCAGCTGTTACACTAACCCTGATCAATTGTACTATTTATTTTCGTGGTTGTTCTCGATTCAGTGTTCTCGGGCCGTTCGATTCGATTTTTCAATGCATTAACTATATTTTTTTACACCCATGAAATCTTTATTGATAGTTATTTCTAAACTTGACGGGTTTAATATTCCCTAAGGACCATTCCTTGCGTTTCCGCTTATGACTCCTTTCCGTTCAACAATAACAATTTTTTTTACAAAATTCAGCTATTAAGCAAATCGTATGCTTTTTTTGTCATGCACCAGTAACAATTGTAAATTTTTTGCTGGTTGTCGGAATTTCAAAGATTTGATTCACGCGCGCGTGTGATGGAAATTGAATTAACGGGCGTTGTGTTTTTTGCGCGGTCGTCAGCGTTTTGGATAGTATAACTTATCAACTGACAAATAAAAGGGTTTTTCCAGTAAACGCCTGGCAATGCATTCATCACCCTGTTTGTCACAACGGGTGCTGTTTGCATGCATTCTCCTACAGGCCATATTTAATGCTTTAGCATTTAATGTCGATGTCAAGAAGCCCCTTATCCACAGATCACCCAGTAAAGGAGGATTTGGATATTCCATTGATTTTTATCACTCAGGTTCAACAAATCTGTAAGCTGTCAATCCTGCCTCTTACTTTATTAATATCCTTTTTGCAGTTTACTTGTCGGCGCACCTTGGGGTCAATCCGCTCAACGGGGTATTACTCAGGGAGGTGTTGTTTTTGCCTGCGATGTTCGAAACCAGCGATGCTCGCAAATGCACTTTGATGATAAAGGTAGGGGAGTGACTCATAATTTCAACATTCAATTTTTTCTTGTTTAAGGCAATGAGCAACGTCTTAATGGATCTGCCAGGCTCAACATCGAAGAAAAGTCATATCAAATGTTTGGCGCTACCGTGGTGGCGTCAAAATCAGGCGACGCTGCTCTAGTATGTTAATCGACAGACAATCAATCGCAACAATAAACTTGTATTTTACAGGCTTGTGCACCGCACTATAAGTACTTCTTTTCCAAGTTTGAAGTAATCGAGCCCGTAGGAACGTGCTACTACGCGACGGACAATTTTCAAAAGATAACAGAACTCGCGTCATGCAGACAAGAGCCAGCCCGGCATGGTCACCATCGTTTCGGTTATGGCATGTGTGGTTTTAGCGCTGCTATTCCGGATAACGGAAAATCCAGAGCCTTTATTTCGGCTCCAGGTGTTTGGTACTGGCAAGGTGCTGTGTTTTCACAGAACGTAAATAACATCACGGATCGACCAAACACGTCTGACGGACCTGCACATACCGACAACCAACAGCTCGGTTATTCCACCTCTACCGGTGACTTTGATGGCGATGGCCTGGATGATGTCGTGGTAGGAGTGCCTCGGGGTAATGACCTTATTGGCAAGGTATCCATCTACACGCGTGACTTGAAATCTATTGTTAATTTGACCGCGGAAGACGGTCAACGAGGCCAGTACTTTGGCGGCAGCCTGGCTGTCACCGACATCAATAATGATGGACTGGACGACATTATTGTCGGATCGCCGTTCTATACAGACTACAAGACAGTTGTTGACGCTAAGACTCAAGAGCGCAAGCCTCAGTACGATGTCGGCAAGGTCACTGTTTTCATTCAAACCGGGACCGGTACATTCAAGGATCCTATTGACTTAATTGGACACACACAATGGGGTCGATTCGGCCAATCCATCGCTGCTTCTGGGGATCTCAACGGTGATGGTTTTAACGATTTCATTGTTGGCGCACCATTTGACGGCGAAAGCGGCGCCGTCTATGTTTATCATGGCAGCGAAGATGGTGTCAGACTTGAACCGACACAAAAAATCAGCGGCAGTGATATCGCTCCTGATTTAAACACATTTGGTTTTTCGCTTTCCGGCTCACGTGACATCGATGACAACGGATATCCCGATATTGCAGTCGGCGCTGTTGCCAGCAACAAAGCGGTGATCTTGCGAACCAAGCCTGTGATACAGGTGACCGGCGACGTGAAAACAAACAGACGGGCAATCAATTTGGAAGAAAAATCGTGCAGCACAGAGCTCGGCCCCACTGCTTGGTAAATATCATTGTGTTAGGGTTTGTAAATTTTTAAAATATCATTTTCAGCGAAAAAGTGAAGTATTGTATCAAATACAACGGAAAACTAAAGCAAGAGCACAACAATATCGATCTAAAGGTGCACGTCAAACTCGACAGCAAAGAAGCCAAGAATCCGAGAGCATTCTTTCTGCCCAAGGATTTAAATAAAAAACGAGGTGCCAAAATCAGCTCGTCATCTGTATCGAAAACTCAACCCGATGCTATTGAACAAGTTGTTACGCTGACGAAAAATCGAGAACACTGCGAAACCTACGATGTTTATGTTCCTGATACCATTCGAGACAAAATTTCTCCTATTATTGTAGCTATTAATTACACGTACATTGAAAAGCGATTGAGCGGTGACCAACTCGAGCCTGCAGTCGATACTACGCTTCCTCAATCTCTGACTACCGAACTCGTAATC
Organism: Turbatrix aceti; assembly: GCA_963969345.1. Lineage (NCBI taxonomy): Eukaryota > Metazoa > Nematoda > Chromadorea > Rhabditida > Panagrolaimidae > Turbatrix > Turbatrix aceti. The sequence continues at coordinate 543,936 of OZ017770.1, read as the reverse complement.
GAAAAAGATTGCGGTCCGGACAATGTTTGCATTCCAGATCTCAAAATTAAAGCCAAAACGTATGTTTGAAAAATCTAAATTATAAAAAAATCATTGCAATTTTAGAAACAAAGAAAAATTCACTCTGGGAACGACGGATTCTTCGTTGATCACAAACATTACAATCGAAAACTCTGGTGAAGCGTCTTACCTGACACAGCTTACTCTCACTATTCCTCCTGGCTTTGAGTACAGTGGTATTCAGCAATACGGCACCAAAAAGCAGCCTATCAGTTGCTCACCGGCGGATGAGAAAACGCACAACAAAGACGAAGCGTATGACTTTGTATGTGACATCGGAAACCCCCTACCAGCAAACGAACGCGTGGACTTTGGTGTCGTACTCACGGGGACCAATGTGGACGCTGCGAAAGAAAACGTTGAAATCCAGATGAAAGTCAACAGCACAAATTCCGAAAAAGAAGGCAACGAGGCTGACAACGTCATAAAGATTCATGTGCCAATAGAAATCAAGGCACAAGTTGCCCTTATCGGACGCAGTAACCCCGAGCAAATCAACTACTCAATTAGAAATCGCACCCAAGGTGCCGATTCGTCGACCGATAAAGAAGTCGGACCTGTGGTCAGTCATCTGTATCAGGTCATCAATCGCGGCCCCAGTGAAATCAAGCAGGCCAAGCTGGACATCTTCTGGCCAAGTTACTCTGAAAAGGGCAAGCATCTCCTTTACATCATCGACACTCCATTTGTCAGCGACCCACAGAAGGCAATCTGCAAGGTTATCCAGGGACAAAATATCAATCCCGAAAGCTTGCCGATCTCTAATGAACACATTCCATCAGACAGCATTGAAGAGGACGACGAAAAGTATGAAGACGACGACGATCATACGCGCGCCCAAGACGAAAGCATCGAAGACAATGACGAGTACAGAGTGAAGCGAGCAATCAAGAACAAGGGATATAGACCAAAGATCAGAGAAGCGCGTCAATCCATTGGAGAAATCAAGCAACTGAGGCAGCAGAAGGAAGCTCTCAAACAGGCAGTTAAATTAGTGAAAGAAGAAGGAGGACAAGCAATTGAGTACAGAGGAAACCTCAATCCCGATCTTGTGGTTAGAAATCGTTTATTCTTGTTTCTGTTAAATATTCATTTGACTTTTACCTTTATAGAACTGTAACGCGCTCAACTGTACTCAAATCAGCTGTGACATCGTCAACCTGAAAGAAGATGAATTCATTCTAGTTGAAATATTTTCCAGAGTTTGGGTGAATACTCTCATTGACGACAATGTTTTTGAAGCCGATATCTCTTCGCTTGGCTACGTCAAGGTTGTCGAGTTGCCGCATGCTGCTGCGTACAAGCCTCATCCTCAAATCGCAGCCGTAAGATTTGATTTCTATAGAAAAAAATATTTATGTACTTACACGTAACTTTCAGGTGACGACCGACGTCAATCCCACAGATCCCCAGCCAGAACAAAGCTTGCCATGGTGGTTGATCCTCCTAGCCATTCTCATTGCTTTATTGATATTGGCAATCATCATTGCCTGCTGCTACAAGGTATGTTGACTGTTAAAAGATGAATCATTCCCAAAAAACTTGATTTCAGTGTGGCTTCTTCAAACGAAACAGACCACATTACGAAAAAGCAGAGCTCAACAAAGCAACTAATGGCGAGCAATACGCCGACAGTCAAGCAAGATACGCCCAACCACATACATTCTCACCGGGTAGACATGGGACTCACGTCTAATGAGCCATTTTTCATTAAATAACAAAGTATCTGGGTTGCTTTAGCAGCTGTGCCAAAAACTGCGAAATCATGCCTTAAATTTTCTGTATGTCAATGATTAACTGCCAAAAAGTCATTTAAAAATTTTTACAGTATTGTTATAATTGTTGTGGTTAAAAAATAAATGAGATTTGCTTTTTGTCAGATACACCAATACAAGTTCTTCAGGCGCAAATAGCCACACATTCAAAACACATTCCCGCAAAGAAAAAAGCTCCATTTGGCCAAAAAATCTAGAACGTTCCAGTGCAAGAACAATTTTGGCAAAGTGTGCTTGGTTTTTATGACGTATTCGTGCACGTTGTTATTTATTGCACACCCGCTTTTCTATCTTTCGAAAGTGATTCATCCTATCGCTTATTTCTAATTCCTGTTTCGCTCACTTACGAAATTTTGTATGCCGAATGTCGGTGAATACAGCACACACACCTGATGGAATCGGCGTTTTAATCTATAGCGGTGAACAGTGAGTTTTTTGACACAATGGTTGTTGACAGTGCTTTGTTTTTTTAGCATCTTGCTTTACGTTCCTCATGTCGATGTTTCACTGGAAGCAAATCCGAATCCGGTCTTTAGGGATCAGCATTACAAAGGCGCGCTGTATCTGACGTCTCACAGGGTATTGATTTGTTTGTTAACAAAAAACGAATGAGTTGTTTTTCAGGTTATTTTCGTGAACTCTAAGAAAAATTCCGACCTGAAATCGTTTTCAATGCCCTTCGTTACGATGAGAAATGTCAAGTTGGAGCAACCGCTGTTCGGAGCTAATTACATGAAGGGCACTACAATCCCTCAGGCTAATGGCACGCACACCGGAGATGTTGTTTGGAAATTTGAATTCAAAAAAGGTGGATGTATCGATTTTGGACGTGCTTTGTTGCGTGCTAATGATATGGGTAAGCAACTTGTAACAATGGGTTTTATTTCATTAGGATTTTTTTTTATTTTCAGCTGGTCGTTACCGAGTCCCTGACGCTCCACCGATGTATACTCCACCGCCTGATACCTACGCTGCAGCACCGCCATCGTATTACAATCCCGGAGGATACGACGGCTTTGTCGCACCCACAGACCGTTTTCCCGACCATCCACCAGCGGGAACGGTCTATGTTTCCCCCCAGCCGCCACCATACCCCGGCATCAATGGCTTGACTCCTTACCCTACCACTCCGGCGGCACCTTATCCCGCCGTTCCGACGCCGTACCCAGCTGCCGGCATTCCACCTTATCCAACTGGCCCGGCGTACTCCAGCAACCCTCCCTATCCTGCCCCTTCATCTGCAGGCAACATTCCAAGCGCTCCACCGGCCTACGAGCCTCCACCGCCCTACGAAGCACCTCCGCTTCCCAAGAAGGGTGTGTAAGGGTTTTCGAATTATAAAAATTCTATATCATTATTTTTTTCGTTCTATAAATTTTCGATTTTTATGAGCGCTGTTTTTGCTAAATATTTTGTTTGATATACCATATATAAATTCAAGCCTTCTTCTCTCGCGTTTCATTCCAGTTCAGTTATCAGACTGAAATTTGATTCACTTTTGCATAAACAAAGGAAATTTTTTTTGTGATGTGCAATAAAGTCGTACTATCATGCGGTGCATCTAGCCATGGCGGTTTCTTCGTCAAATTCACTGCCAAATGGCATACGAATACTTATATTCTGCCAAGTGATTCACTTTGTTGTCATATTTGTGACTTATATGCATGCGCTTTATCGCATTCAATTTATTTCTGAATGTGCGGCAAATGCGCATCCAAATTCGACGTTCGCCTATACTCCGAGGCTAAAAAGGGAAGCCGTTGCTCCTATGCATTCAGACGATCTTAGTCAGTGGACTGTACTTATTGGACACGACACGATTATTCCGGTAAGAGTTTTAAAAAAATTTCGGTTTTGTCTGATTTGTTGTTTCGAACCCTTAAACTGCTGATAGAAATTGCGAAGTACGGCTGAAAAATAATAATACTTTAGAAAAACGTTTTCGAACGATCCTGTCGACGAGTTCATGAATATTGTGCAAATAAGGGGAAAAAGCTTCAAGGCTTTCAAGGTCTACCAGGTAAGCCAGGCTCCGAAGGACCTTCAGGACCTCCGGGACGTCGTGGAAATCAAGGGAAAATTGGTCCTATGGGACTGGTTGGCGAAGTCGGTGAAGAAGGTCCTCCGGGCAAAAATGGACGCTGCAACTGCACGTTCCCCGACCTTTACGTGCAACGAATTGCCGTTCCGGGTCCACCTGTTATCAAAATCGAAGAAAAAGTTGTTCCCGTTCCTATTGTTGTCGTCAAAGAAGTCGAAGTTACCAAGCTTGTTCCTTTCGAACCGACACCACCAGGATTTTTGCCTCCGGTTGGCTGGAGTCCGGGAATGGCGATGCCACATCCTGCAATGACTCGAAAAGTAAAAAAGCCCACAGAGCGGCCTGCGGTTCCTTTCCAGTGGCGTCCTGGTCTTTGGCGCGCAACTACAAAGTCCACTACCACAGGACCTGCACCTCCAACAGGTCACGGATATCCTGATGTTGCCGGTGATCTTCTTGCAGGTTTGTTTTTTTTGCTGTGTACTTGCAATGCAAATCAATAATAAATTTGAAGCCAATGATACGTCCGCCTTCAACGAAACAACAGAAGAGACCATGACTACTGAACCACCGTATATGGGACCCCCGACTTTGGGTCCCAACCAAAAAGGTAATATGCTTTGGGTCGCTATGCGTGAATTTATTTTATTGAATTGCAAAAACCTATCATTGAGGAGTAAAAAAGAACAGATGACAAATGTTTATTTTTTGCGTTAATTTTTGACAACCTAATCGGGTTCGATTAATTTTTCCTATTTTCAACCAATAGACATGCCATTAAACAATTATTTTTATGAGAAAAAATGTGGGAAAACTTTTTTTGCACCAAATTTTTTTTAAATCACCACTTTGAAGAATGTCGACTCAATGCTATTGGTATTCCTGTCCTTCATGCTGAATCCCAATACGGTAACGTGGGATCATGGATGCGAGATAGCTCGGTACTAAATGTTCGCATGGCAGACAAGCGTTGGGTAACCGACGAATTTGCTTCTCCCGTATTATACGAATATGAAAATGAGCGAATGCTTTTGAACAAAAAACAGAAAATCAAGTACTACGTTGACTACTTGGCTTCTGGTACTGGAAGCATGATTCATAATGGATCGTATTTCTATCATCGACATGGCTCAAAGTACCTGCTGCGTTATAATCTTGAGTCGGCCGAGCAAATTCAAAGCGATGAAGTGCCAGACATTGCGTATTACGACTGTCCTCGCAAGCACGACCATACGTTTGAGTCATGCAACGAGACGGATCGCGACGTTTGGTTATATAATCGACCGCATAATTACGTCGATTTTGCCGCCGATGAAAATGGACTCTGGGTTATCTATTCGAAGAACAACAATCCTCATCTCTTTGTTAGCAAAATTGAACCGGTTTGTTTTCTGAAAAACTTTCCCGCTGTGATGCCATTATTTTTTTACAGAACTTTTACATTGTTGACACCTGGGAAATTGAAGTGAATAGTACCGATTTGGCAGACGCATTCATCATGTGCGGCGTAATCTATGGTTTGGAGTCTGCGACAGAACGCGATACGTACATATCATTTGCCTACGACCTCTACAGGTAACCCTCAATCGTTAGACAACAACGCCCTCTTTTTTTTCAGGAATGAGAATATCGCCATTGATATACCATGGTACAACCCTTATCGCGGCCTAACCATGATGCATTACAATCCGGTGGATAGTCGAGTTTACTTTTTCGACAACGGGAAGTTGTTATCGGTCAACGTGCGCTTCGAAGAGAACGTCCTGGATCAGGAGTTGCAAGATTATTATTCGTAACAAAACTTTTTAAAGAAACTTTTTTGTCTCGGTTTATATATTTGAATTTGTATGTTGTTTTGTCAAGGGGACAATAAAATGTCAGCTTTTGCCGTTTACAACTGTCATATTTTACTGCGGATCTTTTTACTGCCAAAACGACAACTATGGGCTGCTTGTGAGTGCCATTTTGGCGGTTAGTCACTCAGTAGGCAATAATCTGTCGCTATGACCTGTTACTTTTTCTCAACAGAAGCGTGTTGTAAAGCACTTTCTTTTTACAATAGTGGGTGGCCATGAAAACCCGCAAGTCTTGTCACTTAATTGTATGTTATCCGAGTGCTATAACTATAAATGGAGGCAATAAAACCGGGTATCGTTGTGCTCTTTTTTAGATTTAGAATTCCCTAGATATGCTTGTGAAACACTACTTTATTTTTGTTAATTTGTTTAAAAATTATAATATGATATTTTGTAGCGTGTGCAAGGTGCTTAGCAAACATGATAAAGTTTTCAGCATGGGAAATGTTTCAGGTGTGAATAAGCAAAACCCTTCATGGGAACGCGCTTGGAACTGTACACCTTTTTCTTTAGCATGATGTGTTGAAGCACTTTGTGATTTTTTCGTAAAAATAAGAAAAAAGGAAAGCAAAAAAAATTCTGTACATTTATCATCAAATTGGGGATAACATTTCTGTTACCCTTGAGCTAGTCAAAGAACCCCGTTCAACTCGATGGTTCGTTACTCATCGCTTATGCTCGTGTCAACGAACGGCGCAGCAAATTCGGGTTGTTCATTTGCGAGAGTTACTCTCGGACAATAACCGTGCCAACAAAAGGACTATGATGATATTGTGAGGACTTCCATAATAATAATAATATTATAGAATGAGCTGTAATTGATAATGCGATCCATAATAGTCATCAGATGCTGTTTTTGGCCAGGAAGGACTCAATTAGCAGATCCTTTCGTTGCTTGCATGAGCGATTAGCATGAAAAGGATAGCGACAACGTCTGGCCCCGTGCAAGCGACATCTTGACTGAATGCATCAAGGAACAGAATAATTGCAACCTGCCAATTCTATATCTTCCGTTGAAATCCCCTCCTTTTGCTTTTTTTCTTTCTCCAAATCAATTAGAAATTTGTTTTTGAAGCCGCGGTTGTACGCCAACCTCACAATTAGCTGTATACATATTTTCTCGCTGACAGCAAGCCGCACCACCCGCTCCTGTAGTTTTGCATAGTACATGATACATACAGGGTTTGGCTTGTGTGAAGGGGTTTGACTTGTGTTGTACACGCTTGATTTTTCGCCGTGCAAGTGCAACAAGAATAGGAACAAACACATCTGTATTTTTGTGAAATTTGAGCATGCTAATTTGCTTAGTGTCACTGAACCATCTGTTATAATCTACTACTTAGTCTTGAATGGCCGCGTCGCTGCTGCGCACTTTGTATGTATTTAGCTACTACTGGAAACGAGTTCTAAACAAAACCATGATTAGATTATAGTTTTGAAGAAGTAAAAATAAATGCGTTTTCGAGAAATGCATCGACTCGGATCTTAACATAGTTATTCCTTCTTTTGACAAATAGAGCGTCATCTTACAATAACTTGTGCTTCTCTTACGACAATACAGTATCGATTTCAGTTGATTGCGCTATTAAAGTCCGGAACTGTAACTGAATTCCATCGTTCGGAACTCATATATTAATATTTAATTTGTGCTTTGGCTTGCCGTCACGTATATATAACCTCTCATATGATATGCCAGTTTTGTTGGCCGACAGACAAACCCGGCAATTTTGGCAACCTCTTGTCCTACCCTCCCACACTCATATTTTCTGCGACATAGTTCTGCACACATTTACTCCTGCCTCTAATAATAGGTACGGTGCTTCTCGAAAACCAAACGTTGCGATATCAGTTTAACCACCTTTCTTTCCCGCCTTCCAAAAGTTTTATTTTTATTTTTATTGCCACCGTTTTATGGCGACTTTTTATTCGCTAAATCATTTGTTATAAATAAGGGAGGCGAGATTTGTTGCACACCGATGATGCGAGATTTTACGAGATTTTTTTGGCGAATAACATCACCTTATACCTTACTGTATCGGATCGCTGTAACACGTCTGACACAGTTTTACAGCAAGGGTAGATAGACGATGATTGTGATAAATGAGGGCCACTCACATCGCATATGTTTTAGTCAGAGGAGTTATTGTGAATTTTTGTGCAATCGGCTTTTATTGCACAAACTCACAAAACATTATGCAGATTAAATTGCTTGTGTGTAATTTGTCGGGCTGTTTTCTTTGTCATAATATTGTTTTAACCAAAATAGGCTTTCTTTACATTGTTTTACCGCATTCAATTTTTTCCGGTGTATGAGAAAAAAAGTATGAGCGTGTAATTCGTTTATCCAATTTTCTGCTCTGTTGGTCATCAACAAACCGTTACCTTTTTTGTGTGAAATACTACTTCGGACCAAACACAAGCGTTGCAAAGCCTATTGCATGCCCTTTTTTCTTCTCGTTTTTATACACCACCCTCACGGTTGTTGTAAGGGGCGTATTGTTTTTTCGCGCCACGTAGTTTGTTTTTTTTTTCGGTGACTGCGCACACATTTGCTCTTTTTGTTCACACTTTTCTCCGCAACGTACTACTGGGGGTTAAAATTTTTGACATCCTTCCACGGATATTACATGACCATGCTTATATCATGGACACCAAAACGGATAGACCTCAAGTGCCCCTTCTATTTACCATTGAGAAATAATCGTTCCGGAGTCAACTCAAAAGCCATCGATGCAGTAATTATAAATGAGCTTTTGCCACTTGATATTTTGGCAAATGTACCGGTGTTGTCCTAGTCTGTGGGGGGATGCACACGCTCGCACAAAAGAGCTTTTCAATTAATTATTTATTTATAACGATGAACATTTAATTTTTTTTCAATCAAGCATATTAAAGTTAAACATTTGAAATTTGAAATTGAAGATTCTGTAGAATGAGTAAAGATTTGGGAGGGAGGGTGGCTTTTGACCATCTCTTGCTACTGCACCCGCTCGGAACACCCCAATATTTTGTTCCTTTTGTATGCTCTGCCGATCACTCATCGTTCACACTCTCATGCGACGATGTGCACGGTAGTCATCGCCTTACCGTGCCTTCATCCATGCTGTGCTTGAGTTCAAAATAACACACTTCGAGCGCGAACGTGCCGAGTCTTCTTGACCGATGCTTTACAATCAGATTTTGGGAGCTGATTGTAAAGTTTTTTTTGGCTTTTTTAGCATGATTCATTCGCCAGCGATCATACTGTTGTTGCTGTTATTTTGCCATGCTGCCGATTCATCGATGATACAGGAAACTCCACAGAAACGATTTCCCAACGCTATTATTATCGGGGTAAAGAAATGCGGTACTAGAGCATTGTTAGAATTCCTCAGACTAAATCCTCGAGTCAAAGCACCGGGCCCTGAAATACACTTTTTTGACAAGCATTATGATCTTGGCTACAAATGGTACAGGTGAGTGTAATTTGCATATTCAATTGAATTTTTTTATTATCTCACTAAATTACCATTTAAAAAGAGTAGTGTTGTGCCGTCTACCACAACAATACCCTAAATTGAATACTCTTTGACCCATTAAACGAAGGTTGTCAGTCATTTTTCCTTTGTTCTGGTAAGTGTAGCCAACCACACATGCCATTGTGCCAATAAGATTCCATCTCTGTCTCTCTCACTTCTTTTGCCGTCAACTGATTTTAATCACATGTGTCATATACTCTCCTTATCGGTCTGTTTTGGTTACAAAAAAGGTGGCAACTCCACCGCGGCTTTTGACAGGGCTTCAATTTTTTATCGCCAGAAAATAAAGCACATTCAAAAAGAATAATACATATCATGTTTTTAAAAAAGCGCTGAAATTTGTTTCAGCACCTCAGAAATGAAACGAGTTTCTCGGATTTGTTTTACAAAAAAGAATGCATTGAAAAGTGCCAGAACGAAATAAATTAATCAACTGAAATTGATCAATTTGCATTGCCATTTGCCGAGGTGACAAATTGGTTTTCGCCAAAATGCGCTATAGTGTAAACCAATGCGCCTGTTTTTATGTGATTTACAGAATAAGGTAAATTTATGGTTACACCAGCTGTGCTCGCGCGCTGACAGTTTTCTTGCCCTGGTATTTAATGATATAGCTTCGGCAAAGCTACTTTGAACGAAGGAATTACAGTATTTCCTTCCTTTCTGATATATAAGCTTCATCGAAACGCAAAGATGCAAGCACGGCATATTTTTGTAATTAACTTGGCTTGTTTGTAAACACGGGTTATCCGCTGCCAAAAAAGGAACTACTGCACGATGGTATTTGTTTTGTTTGACTTTTGGATCAAAGTTTTCATCGATTCAGTGATGTTCAGTAAGCACATATAACCAACCATGTTCTTTTTCAGGGATCAAATGCCTTATACAAACAGCACAGATCTGACACTTGAAAAATCTCCTGCTTACTTCATTCATAAGAATGTACCCACGCGCGTATACATGATGAATCCCGCGATGAAACTTATCGTCGTCGTTCGCAATCCTATAACCCGAGCAATATCTGGTATTTTTTTTTATTATACAAACAAAACGCTGTAACAAAAATGTTCAGATTACACGCAGGCAGTGATCAGAAAAAAACGCAGCATATTTACCTCAAAGTTTGAAGAAATTGTGACCTGTGTAAACGAAAGCAGTTCCGCATGTCAACGCGGTATCAATTCATCGTGGGGTGCCATCCGGATAGGGATGTACCATCGACACCTGAAGCGCTGGCTGGAGTATTTTCCTCTCCATCAATTTTTGTTCATTGATGGTGAAAAACTTATTACCGATCCTGCAAGCCAGATACAAAAAGCGGAAAAGTTTTTAGGCCTCAAATCCGGTTGGTCTTTCTTTTGCAAAAAATGATCGTCCGTCTTGCAATCATAAATTTTAGTGGTGAAGCAAAGCGACTTTGTGCACGACGCTGTCAAGAAGTTTCCTTGTATCAAACGACGTGGGGGCCAAATTCATTGCCTAGGCAAGACGAAGGGGCGTGCACATCCGCAAATCCGTCCAATTGTTTTATCCAAGTTAGAAAAATTTTTTCAACCAGAAAATGAAAAGTTCTTTGCAATGATTAATTCTCGGTTTAATTGGTGAACATATTTCTGTTGCAACATTGTTAACGGGTGATTGGATATAATAATGCCAAAGTATTTGTTACATTTGTTAATATATCAATTTTATTGTCTCAAATAAAAATTTTTATTAGTCTGAAAGCTAAAGCCAAAGCTAAAATGATAAAAAACGTAAAGCATTTTACACCTCAAAAATGCAAGACATGCGTTGATGAATTAATTTCACAAATTAAGCGTCAATTTCTTTAGCTTAGAGTTCCTTTCTCGATTTCTTACTTCTAGTTTCTACTTTGACGGGGACTGGCTCGGGTTCATCGTCGTCGTCGTCATCATCTACAAAAAAATATAACAGAAGCAGTGACACAAAACACGAACCGTTCAATGATATACTGCCGTTCATGATCTGATCAATCCATGTCTGAAGTACCTCCAGATTGGAGTCACGATGCTTACGAGGATCATCCAGGTTAAGCTGGGACATGTCAAACCAGATACCTTCACGGTCGGAAATATCAACAAGACCAATTTGAGGTCCCTCTTCGATGTCAATGCCGAACATGTCTTCCCAGACGTCAACCATGAGGGGGAACTCATCGGGATCGATGAGTACAATTTCAAGCGTTCCAGCGTAATCGCTATTTTCATCGGCAAAACTTTTGATTAAACCGAAGAGAGCACGTCCTTCACGAGTTTCTTCGTCGCAGAATACGAGAACCATGTGTTCATCATTGTCGGTATCACGCCAGACGTTGAAATAATTTTGAAGGCTCAGCTTCTGCATCAGAGGCTCTCGATGGGCCTCAACCCATTCTTCAAATTCTTCTTCGGTGTCCGCGCTGGTTGGTGCGTAAAGCGGGTCGTCTTCGAAGGGATGGAAGAGTTGCACTTCGCCCACGCGTTTCAGACCGAGCTTGCGGGCCCACTAAATGATACTTGGTGTCAAAGGAATACGTAACAAACTTTAAAAATATGTATGAAATAGTTTTTTGTTACGAGTTGAAGATCAGCAAAGTCGGTGTATATGAAATAATTATTTAAAAAAATTAATGTTGAAAGAAAAATTTACGAATTGCTTTGCAAAAACACAAAATAATTTTTTATGAGTTTTATGTGAACTCAATTTTCAGTGCAACTAACTTAAAATTTTTTTTAAAATTTATCAAACTCCAACAATTGTGTATGTTCTACATTATCACTACACAAACAGCTGCCCACCTTACCTGAGACGTTACAACTGCGAAAAACTCAATTTCACCCATCAATTCTTCTGCTGCTTCTTCGAATTCGCGGAGAGCTACGCTCCCAGGCTCAAAATAGCCAATGATTCTAACAGCTTCATCGTCAAGCGATTCAAATTCTGCGAGATCGAAATCATCATTAATGATGGTGACCGGGTCGTCGGGAATCTAAAAAACTACCGAAATAAAACCGTTTAAAGTCAAATGTAAATTCACATCCATGAGCCACGATACAAAAGTTTCAGGATCACGAACACCATTGTATTCAATCTTGTAGCCGTCCTTGTAAACGTGAATTGTGTCTTCACCCTTAAGAACTTCTGAAGCGAGATGGTTTATCTCAAATTGTGAAAATAAAGCACCTACCTTCCTGATGACGAAGTTTAATTTCGCGAGTCGTGTTAACCGTGTAGAAATTGTATCCACGTTTGGTCATGATTTGTGCGGAAAGTTGCAGAAAACACTCGTATTGATCCAACTCCGAGTCATCGTCTTCAACATCGTTGAAGAATACTACTGATTTGGCACCTTCAGCGAAAACCGTTTTGTTAAAATTTTTTTCAACTAAGACCTCTGTTCGATCGAATCCATCATACTCTAGATCGGGATAGCCTAAGAACATGCATTCCAAGTCTGATGTGTCTGCCTGTTGTCTGACGGCAGCGTACGTTACTCCAAGAAATAATATACCGATCAGTAAGTAGATTTTCATTCTGTAAAAAAAAGTCAACTTTTCAAAATTAAGTTCTCAAATGAAAACGTGCGTTTAAGAAACGAAAACCGATTGCTGCGGCTATCTATTTCAGACGCGTAAATATCATCAAATCTAAGTAAAATTCGACTGAGTGGGGTGGTGTTATCCTTGTGTCAAGCAACGAGTGCTGCCAGGCTTGCGATCAAGACGGATCTGACTTTGACAACAGCTAGAGGGAATATTTGACACACATACGCGTTCAGTTATAGTACTTCGTTCTTTCTTTTGCCGAAAAACACTATTGGATTTGATATCGGGGGCGTTTTGTCAATAGCATGCTTCCTGCAGGCAATGCTAAGCAAAAAAAAGGTGAAAGTAATTAAGCGGACAAAAGGCGAAACACATCTGTCGGGTGATATCTTTTTTTTCCCACAGCAAGCTGAAGGAAGGCAAAGGTTTTATCGGCAATTTGCAATATTTTTCTTTCAACAAAAAAACAACAAAATTATAATAATGTTACTTTGAATTGTGGTAGATGGAAAAAAATTATTACGAAGCTCGGATAACCTCCGCAAAGCTAGCTATCTCAGACTCAACCGCAAGAGTCAAATCGAATATTTCTAACAAATCACCTGCTGAAAGATAATGTAAACAAAAATCCCTTTCTTGATTTACCGTCAATCAATGTTTGCGAGTGTCATTGAGATTTTTTTCATACGAATTACGCATTTTTTAAACCAATTAAAAAAGGATACTGATCGGTAAACTCGATAAATACAGACAGATGTTTACACTGCATTGTTGAACCGAACAGGCAGAGAGGGCATCAACAAGAACAGTATAAGTGCACGGGTAAATGTAGATTTGAGTATGACTACTTGCATTTGATTTAACAGGATATTCGTAACTGTTAAATCAAAATGAAAAACTCTGGCTTATTTATTTGTTTGTTTCATGGGTGAATTTCTGACATAAATAACAAAATAAGCAAATTTTATTGTCTTCAAAATCACAGTATACGGTTTTGTTGATATGAGCCAATGTTCTCAACGGGCCGTTCTTTCTGTAACCCTGGCCTGTCTTATTGATATTTGCAAAAAAAAATTGTAAAATAATTGCGCGAAAACAAGAACAAAGAACACTGCAAAAACAACAAACATATTATAATTATCCCAAAGTAGGCAAATTGTTGCATAGTTTCATTTTCCGTCCAACCGCCAGTGCTCTAATTGTATAAGAGCCCAGTCACTGTAAATTTTCCTGAAAAATTAGGCAAAAAAAGCGTACAGCTGAATACAATTTCTTTTTATTTCGGTGCCCGTTTCGGCTCAAGCCGGGCCAGAAAATCCAATCGGCCATGCCCGGGCCGTGGAAAATACAAGCCTGACCTGTTGAGAGCCTTCAAATATGCACAAAAAATTTGAAAGCATTTACTCAAACTTTGTTTTGATAATGTTCGTATTTGTTTGTGTTTTTCCATTTTCATTCACTCTCATCATGTAACCTGGACAAAAAGTAGTTTAGTAGACAGATTAGTTCAAATAAAGACCTTTGCACTTCTTCATCGGATGAAAAAGTCTGGAAAATGCTTATCAAATAATACAGTTTTTTAGTAGGCAACATTTAACATCACAATTATCCTTTAACGGCGGTTTTATTCTTCAAACATTTCAGCTGAATTGAGCTTCAATAAATTCATGAAAAAAGGCACTATTAAAAATAGCTCGAAAATGTCCCAGATGCTCGACATGACATGAGAAATGCCGTTTAAACGACGACCACGCGTTGTATAAAATATTTACACAAATAATAAAGTTTGTTTTAATGTCAACAGCATTCTTTTGCTTTCTAATTTTTGCAACTGCTGCATCAGTTTATGTAGTAAAATTGGTCAGAAAAAACATACTTTAAAACAATGTTGTCTTTTACTTAATTTTTTTGCACATGTTGATTTCAGATACATATCAGCATTAAAATTCTGTTCTTCTTTGATCACTGAGTAGTGTTTCGGCTTTATGTTTTTACAATGTCTATAATTCCAGTTTTCAAAGAACAAACCAAGATGGCTTAGTTTGATAACTTTGACCCTGTCGAAGGCAACAATTCTGGTACTCTTACCCCAATCTCTGACTTTTCTGACGTCGAAAATGGTTTCAGTGCTCTGTTGCGTTACATATCACTGAAAAAATTTATTCGTGTACATTTTACCCGATGACTGTAGACGTAAAGCAGCCATTCGTTACATCAAAATTGTGTAGTTTGGTCAGTAAGATGTTGCAAAGAAGACAATAACAAACAGTTATCACTTGCAGCCCATTGATCAAAACACAGTACAGTGATATGTATACATGTACACCGTAAGAAGCCTTGTCTCGGCAAGGCAAGATTACATTTAGTTCCTTTTAAAAATCCTAGTGAACTGCACGTGTTCAACAAGAAATGATTTTTTGATCAGGCGCTGCTTTGTCTCCCCGTGTTCCCTGCAAACGATTGCCTGCACATTTATCAAAAAGTCTGTTTGCCTGCAAGACGCGTAGTAAATACCTCATTAGACTTCAAAGTATACGGATCGGGTTTCTTGTCTCTTATTCAATCCAACAGAACAAAAGTCAATGTCGGCAAAATGTCTGATGCATTCTTTGTCATAATAAAAAAAAGCATCATACCACTATATTGAAAACTAAAGAACTTCGTCATGCGTTGGTAAAATTTTTTGCACGGCAATAAATTTAAAACGATAACAGGTATGATCAGATACGTTTTTTTTCAAGGCATATAAATTACGTAACCAGAGTTTTTTATAATCACGTGTATTTCTCACGTACATTATAAAACACTCAACTCGTGTTCCTACAAGTGAAATACGGTATGCATTGGAATGGGGTATTGCCAGTGCTTGTTGATGCCCTAACCAACAGCAGCGAAACATATCAATTGCCTCAATGCAGGAATCGTCTGTGTTTGCAGCAATAAAAAGGAAGAATGGACACGATTCCGTGCGGTGCAACGAAAACAATAACACAGTCGTTTGATCTTGCTACAATCAATGATTTGCATGCAGGTAAAAATTCTTTTTTTCACTGCACGAAATATGTGAAAAAATGTGTTGTATTAGTGACAATGGATCACGTTAAACCAGCGTGCAAGACACCTGCTGCAAAACATGCTTTTTTTTATTCCGGTGTTTCTAGTTTGCGTACAAAAAACAAAGTAATTCACGTATCTCATTTTTTGTCTTGTTATTTGCGTGCTACATCAAATCCATCACTGCCAATTTAATTAAAAACACAGTTTTATTTTCACTTCCTTAGTCCATATACTACTATAGTACAAAGATGTAAAGACTAGGTAGTGGTTCCAAATTCACGAGGAAAAAATAACAAAAACAATATTTAGATAAACAAAAACACGTAAGCGTCAGGACACCGTAGGCTTGCACAATACTAGAAACATCCGAAACGGGCGTCCATGCAATCTGCTGGAAAGAAAACTTGACGCTGTGGTGATTCTTTCCATCGTAGTATTATTCTTGACAACTTTGAAAAACAACATTATGTGTTTGATGAAAAAGAAAAATGCACCTATTAGTAAAAACAAATCTTTTGACTGGTTTACAAGAAATCGGAAGGCCTGATTTGACACAACGGCTGGCTTGGGCATCATCAACGCAAGCGTAAACTTTTTTTCATGAATCCCTTTTTTGCATTTAAAAAGTAAAAATAGGCTAAAACGCAAAATGTCTGCCGTAGATTTTTTGATTTTTTGACCCGTGTAGGAATAGAATATATCATGAGCGAAAAAAAAGATTCGTAATAAACAACAAAAAGCGTTGACTATAATTCGCAACAGTCAAGCAGATAGGGGTAATAAAAAAAAGCCGTAATTAGTTTTGCGGTATATTTCACGTTGTTCAAGTTGACTGACTTTACGATTTATTGCAACAACATAAACAATTGATATTGGACAGCAGCGTTGCTAAAGCAGCTAAAAGCTTCCCCATATCTTGACTACAGACCTGTTCGCTAAGTATTACCAATCATAAAATGTGAAAAAAATGAAGGAGAACGGACACCCGCGACCCTGTGTAGTGTTAGTCTTGGGAGTCTTGCATCATGGCGCATGTTGTCTGAGGATATCATCAATTCCATTTACAGCACAATAGTAACCAATATTTTGCAAATATGTGTATTTTCTTTGAGTAATAGGATTCAAAATTCGGAAAATACAAAAATAAAGTGAGAAATACAAAACAAAAGACAATGGCACACAAATAAGTCCTCGGCTACACAGAAGATGAAGACAATTTGATTTTTGAGCAATCCTCAAGGTGTGACGTGATGAACACAAGTATCAATTTTTTGCGTGTTGTTGATTATGATTATGACATATTCAGAATACACAAAAAATTGTTATTGGGAGAGGGATAGAAGGTGATAGAGGGATTCATGATGATTAGTTGAAAAACATCATGAACATCTGGTTTTTCAATCTGGCCGCGCACGTGCATCTGCAACTTCGACATGCCGGCGAACAAACGACGTGGACAGAGTTGCGCCAGCAGTTTTGGATCCCACAAGGCAGGCAGTTGGTCAAAGGACAACTACGTCGATGCGGTGCCTGTCGTAAACGGGATGCGCGCCCGTTTGCGGCCCCTCCAATGGCAGCATTACCGGCAACACGAGTCACGCCAACGCGTCCGTTCGACCACGTGGGCCTGGATTACTTTGGTCCTTGTACAGTGCGGTCCCCCACGGAGCCCACGCAAGCTATGAAAATCTGGGTCGCAGTCTTCACATGCTTCGTCACGCGGGCAGTGCACCTCGAAGTCGTACATTCGCTCTCAGGGTCTTCCTGCTTGGCAGCTCTACGGCGATTCTTCTCACGACGCGGGCGACCGTCCTCGATAACTTCCGACAACGCGACTACATTTCAACTTGCCAGCTCGGCAGTGCGCACCGCTTGGCCCGAACTCCAGCTACCACCGGCAGTCACCGACGCACTCGATGAGCACTGCACCAACAATGGCATCACCTGGTCGAACATCGTGGCACATGCACCGTGGCAAGGTGGCGTCTGGGAACGCATCATTGGCGTCATCAAGCAGCCGCTGAAAAGCAGTATCGGTCGCAGTTGGCTTCACCTCGAGGAATTTACTACCTTACTCGCGGAAGTTGAATTCACGATCAACTCCCGACCGCTTACGCACAGCTCCGCGGCAGCGCCAGAAGTCTTTCGTCCTCTTGACTTTCTGTTGCCTCTGGGCACGCCAAGTGTCATCCCGACGACTCTTACAACTCCTCCGCAAGCCGCCGCAACGACGGCCGATCTTTTGGCGCTATGGCGCGACAGCCACCAACGCCTCGAAACATTCTGGCAGCACTACCGCAGCGTCTACCTCATGGACCTTCGCGACCGGTCTGAACGCCTACTGCACGGCACACGTTACCACGAGCCACGCATACCGGTCATCGACGAGGTGGTTCTCATGCTCGACGACGCTGTTCCACGCAACCAGTGGCGTATCGGGCGTGTGGTGGCGCTCCACGACTCCGCTGACGCCGCAATTCGGTCGGCCACCGTCCGCATGGCCAACGGCCGTACTGTTCGCCGCCCCGTCAACAAGCTTGCGCCCTTAGAGTTTGCCGTTGACAGTCCAGCCATCACCAGCGACTCCACACCCGTGCAACTCGATCGTTCGCCGTCGCCAACGGCAGCCGCAGCACCAGAGGCCCGTCGCCGCCGTGGTCGTCCTCGTAAGCACCCTGCACCTCTACCAGCGGCGACTTCTCCTGAAGCGGCCCCACCGCAGTTGCCACCTCAGATGCCGCGCTATGAGCTTCGTCCGCGTACTCAACCACGCGCGCTGGCAACTACCGCGACTGTGGCAATGACACTTAGCGCCTGGCTCCCCCGTGCGGACGCACTTCCCCTCGTCAACGCACCAGTGATCACAGATACCTTCATCTTTGGTCCGGTCGGCTACGCATGCCTCATCTTGCTCACGCTTATCCTCTGCTGCACCACGATCGGTCATCTTATGACGGTATTCAACCCCCTGGCCATCGTCTGCCGCCTCGTGTTGCAACTACTTAGCCTACCACTGCGGTTGCTCTTGTGGCTCGTTTGCCGCAACCCCCGCAGTGCCCGTCGTCGCGTCATCTTCGCACTTTGCCTGCTGTTTCTTCCGGGTGGCGAGGGTGCCGTCTGCACAACGAGCAACGTCATGTCAACGTACGCGGCACAATGCACGGACTCAGGATGCTCCCACTTCGGCGAAGCACGTCTGACGTTGCGCGACGTGGGACAACGACCATGCTTGCTATTGCTGGATAGCAACGACACGGTTCACGGCCAGATCGCCCTAGCCCTCCACAAGCCACAGCTACTTTGTCGACCACGACACATGTTTGACACGCGTAGCTATAAGACGGCTACGGCAGCAGTGCAACGATGCCCGGCCAGCGGCTCATGTGTTCTCAACACGTGCGCAGAGGTCAAAGCCAACGACCACTTACCGGAGTTCGACAACGTGAACCAGTTTCCGGGCACGACTTCATGCGTAAATGGCCCAGAATGGATCTTCACAGGGTGCGCTTTGCCCACCCCGTCATGCATCTTCTACAGACTGGTGGCACTACCGGAGGACGACACACGTGCGATTTCGATCTATCGATGCGACGAATGGGCAAGCAGCGTTCAAGTCATCGTGGAACTTACCACACGACACACCACGGAATCAACTCGCGTACGGCTCTACGACGGAGTGCCCACCACCGTAAGCGGCAACATCACGGTTACGCTGAACCAAGCCCTACAAACACCCGGTGAAGTCTTTCTCTTGCGACGAGGACAGGAATGGGCGATCGCACCCTCGCTCGACGCAATACGACTACGGCGCAGCCACGGCGAGGAACTGTTTACCTTTCAGCCGCGATGCGGCTGCCAACCGACGGCGACGACGGTCAATTGCCTGTGCGAGCCAGACCCCCCGCTACAAGCCTGGCTAGACGATGCCTTGCCAACGCCATGGACGACCGGCCTGCTGCACTCGACGCCTGCGGGGCCTGCATTTCGACCGGACCAAGCTACCGTCGAACTCGAAGTCAGCATCGCAGGTTGGCACTTGGCATCATCCAGCGCTGCCGAGACTAACTGTACGATCACGGTGGGACCAACACTTACGGCAGCGACCGGCGAAGCAGTGACGGTGCTGTGCAGCGCCCCAGAAGAAGAGCAGATTCTCGTCGAATGCGGCAACGAGGTTCTTGTGGTGGAATGCAACACCACCACCGCGGCCACTATGATCACTCTACCGGTCTCTGACGACGGCGAAGTGAGGTGCAGCGCCCGCTGCGCAGGAGTCGCGCACGCCGTCATCTTCCGGCAGCATCAGGCAAGCAACCCGTACCGCCCCCTTGCAGCACGGCTACCAACTCTCACCGAGGCGACACCGGACTCCCGAACACTGCTCCTCCTCGACCTCGTGGCCGTGGGCGTGCTGCTTCTCGTCTGCCGCCACCGTCGTCGCTGACGCCCCCCGGGAGTGTCGCCGCCAGCGAAGTCGCTGGCAACGAGCTCTTGCCAGTTGTCAGCGACAAGCGCTCCCGGAAGCCCCCCGATCCCCCCGAATCGGCCGGATACATATCCGGCCGCAAAGGGGGTATAAATGCGCTTACGTTTTGCATTTTTGATGTGCTTGGATTGAATAAAGAAAGAGCTTTCTACTCTCTCTCTTGGATCGATTGAAAAGCATTGACAATTTGATTAGTTTAAAAATAGAGCTATTGGATCCGAAAGAAAATATAAAAAATATCCAGTTTTGTTTTGAAGCTTATAATGTACAAAGAAACATACCCGTATACATAATAAAAATCTGTGTTTTTTTCATACCTATATCATGCAAAAGAAACCCTCAAGACTGAAACGCAGGGTTAGTAGTAAGGCATAAGAATTGACGGCAAGGCAAATTGATGCGAATAACCGGATAATGTAAAGGGGATATTTGCTTGGGTGAAAAAAGGACAAAAAATCGCGTTGGGGGTAAAAAATTAAGGAGCAATAACAAAACGGGAGAAACCCGTAATATACAAAAAACCGAACAAGACGAATACAAACTAAGTTGTATAACAAAATAATAGTTGAGTCTGCTAGTGCGTACGTGTTTGTTGTGTGAATATACGAGCGAGTTAATATTGCGTTAATAACTGTTGTTGTTGTGTGTAATATCTGTCTCATCTACCAATAAGGAGTATCCGTGCTCAGATTACGCCAGGACGCAAAGCCTGCCCAGTTGTCGTAGTCCATCTTGTAAGCATCGTCTGCGTCTACGTTGCGTCGATGGTGATGGGGTGGAGGAGGCGGATGATGGACTGGTAGCTTTGGCACATTTTGCGACAACAGTATGTAATTTGTATCGCCATTACTGTCCCAGAACTCCGTTGTATCAGCGACGTAGCAAATGCAGAATTCAATTTTCTTGACCTAAAAATGATAACGAGCGGTTTTATATATACTGTAATAAGAAGAGAAAAGGAAAACGGGACAAAAGGATAGATGGATTAAATGCAGAAATAATAACTTACATCTCCTTCATCCATAGGAATATCAATTTCAAATCCAAATATGTCATACGTTTTAGATCCGGATGTTTGATACGTCGCTGGGCGATCATGATAACTCTTCCAGCTATCCGAGCTGAAGCGGACAAATACTCGCTTTTCAAAACACACATTTGCTACCTGTAATAAATTATATCATTAAATATTTTTTGTAACGACGCAACAAAAATACCCTAATAGTGCCAACCATCTTGCAGTAATCATTGCGAAGCATTACGTTTTCCAAAGCCACTTTCTGTTTTTCAAAAGTCTCGCGAAACTTGACATACTGGCTTGCAGGCTGAATAAAATCAATTTTCCACGAAGCATGCTTTTTGTTATAGAACATGTCATCATCCGTATCATTGTCAGTATCATCGTCGTTTGAAAGCGTGCCTGTTGCGCTGCGGCCATTCTCAAATGCCTTTGAAGCCCTTCGATAGCGGCGAATGACAGACGGACTAATTTTAGGCGGAATGTCGGACCCCTCTGTCATGACTTTGATTGATTCCAAGTTAAATCCGCAGTCATCGGCAAAACGGACGGATTTCTTTCTTGCAGGAACCATTGTACTCTTTGAAGTATTAAACGAATCGTCATCGCTTGTGTTCCCACTGTCTGAACTCGTCAAGCTTTCGTCGCCGTCCAAAGTCTGGCGAGCGTAATCTGCAACACTATCTGTTCAAAAAAACGATAAAAATTCTTCTTGTTCTATTAACAAATATTTAACGAAAAAAAACACAAAAAATAAAAACAATTAGGATAACAAATACTTACAAACTTTGCCGTTGCAACCAAACTCTGTGAAAAACTGAATCTTATTGAGCCCCGCGGATTCACTTTGTGATCGGACTTTGAGTGCACTTGGTAACGCCGTCGCGTGGGCCATAGGAAAGGAGGCTGCTCTACGGCAACTTGAGGGAAAGCTGCCGCACGAGATGGGAGCTGAGTGTGAAATAATCTGATTTCCCTCAACTGGTGATCGGTCCCACGTAATCGGGCTTTGCCAACCTTTCACCGGAGAAGATTGAACACACTCCATAACTAAAAACAGGTAATGTGTGTATTGATAATAAAAACAAAAATAAAAGTGTAATAAATAATATTGGCACACGACAATATGTCGATAAACAAGAATAATTACAACCCGGGATTAAGCGAATAATTTTTGGCACAATCCTTTTTGTAATGGGCATTATATACGCTGAATAAATTGTACGGCATACACATAGGAACGACTGTGTCTGGCCAGAAACGATGGTCCGAAGATTGCACCAACGAATTGGGCGGATCGCGGTTTTTGCAGTAGGTCAAAAGCGGGATGGGCACGTGCAGAGCAACCGAGTCGCAAAGGACAAACACAAATGCAAGTAGTGCCAAATCACAGAGATGAAATGTTTGGTCGACACCGCGTATAGATTCACAACCGTTGATAAGATTTCTATCAACACCACTGGGGTCAAGTGTGGTGCAAGTAAATGCAAAAAGCCCAACATGGGCGTTCTGTTTACTTTGGTTTTACGGTAAGAGGTAAAACGTCTCATCAATCAGCTCCTCCTTCCCCTACGTTTTGCCCTATCATTAACTGTCCTATATGACAAAACGCGCGGAACCTGCCAGTTTAAAAGAAATCAGGATGCTCTGGACGATTAATTTTTTAGAGAAAAAAGTATGAGACCCATCGAGAGAAAGGGGAAAGGTGAGAAAATTAGATTGTATTATCATCGATCCGATAATCTTATTATCTACCTGATTTAAATTCAAAGTAACAAAAACGATATTGCATCCCCAAATCCTTATCGTACATATGCACGCAAAAGCGGCAAGATATATTGGTTCGTGCATTTCTTTCAAAAACGAGCAAGGTAACAGACAACCCAGTACGGCGCAAGATAAATTGCACGCAGTAGCGGATGTACCCAATATATAATCACGTGAGTTATCACAACCTTAACAAGATAATTCACGTGCAACATTTGTTTAAACTACTGAAAGGCGCAACAGCGGAGTATCATAAAACTTTAATCACCCGTAAACCTCAAGTATTTTCAGAACAAATAGCAAACGACAACGCAAAGAGGGAAACATTTTTTTTACCTCGACAATGTCATCTACCTTTTTGATTGTTCTATAAATGCTTCACAAAATACAGAATGGCCAGCGCTAGCTGCTTATTGGACGGCAGGACCAATAGGAAGTGATAAAGAGCAGCCAGACTGCAGGTAAGAAAAATTCTGCAAACCACCGTCTATGAACTATTGGTAACTTATCATTCATGAAATCCTAAAAGTAACCTGTCACGGAGGAAGACGACTAAATAGCATTTCTAAGAGTGATCGCCTAACCGTTGCTGCCCGCTGGCTGTTCAAACTGATATGTGTAAAATATCTCACAGCTAATGTTGAAATCAACCCCTAACCTTGCCTGCTTACAACAACTGGTGTGTCTCACGCCAAGTCAAAATGGGGCTGAAACGGCGACTCATCGAGCAGTGCATCAAGCCAGCAGTCCTCTACGGCTGCGAAACCTGGGCACTCACCGACGCCGCCGCCGAAACCCTTCAAAGGGGTCAACGTCGTCTTGAACGTGCCATCCTCGAGGTGCGTTTGAGCGACGAGATCCCCTCCGCGGCCATCCGAAAGCGCACCAAGCTCAAGGACTGGTTCGAAAGCGCTCGACTCCGGAAGCTGAAGTTCGCCAAATCGCTCGCGACGACCGACGACGACAACTGGGCAGTTCGACTGTCAGACTGGCGCCCTACCGACGACTACGACAAAGCCAAGCGACCGCCTGGACGACCTCGTATGCGCTGGACCGACGCCCTCGCCAACGAGTATTACAAGGCCCCGGCAAAAGACTTTGACTATAGACGAGTGATTTTCCTTTGATGTGCCCCTCTTCGTACGATATCCCAGTGATACTTTGTTATCCCGTGTGTACGAGTAAGAGATATAAATTGGTAAATTGGTAACAACTGGTGTAGCAACAAGCACCACCTTTGTGACAAATGGCATTTGATCCACAGTATAACTTTTCGTTTTCGAATAGATCAAAGCCCAAATTTAAGTGCAAAAAATTTGGTAAGCAATGGAATGTTTAAATATGACAGAAACCCTAAAAAAAAGTGCTGTGCAAAAACATTATTCAGGCTGAAAAGTGAATGCGTTCATGTTTTACGCTAAAAAATATCAAATCCATCTCCGATAAAAAAATGAGCCATAAAATAACAATAAAAAAATCGTTTACTTTGGTTTTACGGTAAGAGGTAAAACGTCTCATCAATCAGCTCCTCCTTCCCCTACGTTTTGCCCTATCATTAACTGTCCTATATGACAAAACGCGCGGAACCTGCCAGTTTAAAAGAAATCAGGATGCTCTGGACGATTAATTTTTTAGAGAAAAAAGTATGAGACCCATCGAGAGAAAGGGGAAAGGTGAGAAAATTAGATTGTATTATCATCGATCCGATAATCTTATTATCTACCTGATTTAAATTCAAAGTAACAAAAACGATATTGCATCCCCAAATCCTTATCGTACATATGCACGCAAAAGCGGCAAGATATATTGGTTCGTGCATTTCTTTCAAAAACGAGCAAGGTAACAGACAACCCAGTACGGCGCAAGATAAATTGCACGCAGTAGCGGATGTACCCAATATATAATCACGTGAGTTATCACAACCTTAACAAGATAATTCACGTGCAACATTTGTTTAAACTACTGAAAGGCGCAACAGCGGAGTATCATAAAACTTTAATCACCCGTAAACCTCAAGTATTTTCAGAACAAATAGCAAACGACAACGCAAAGAGGGAAACATTTTTTTTACCTCGACAATGTCATCTACCTTTTTGATTGTTCTATAAATGCTTCACAAAATACAGAATGGCCAGCGCTAGCTGCTTATTGGACGGCAGGACCAATAGGAAGTGATAAAGAGCAGCCAGACTGCAGGTAAGAAAAATTCTGCAAACCACCGTCTATGAACTATTGGTAACTTATCATTCATGAAATCCTAAAAGTAACCTGTCACGGAGGAAGACGACTAAATAGCATTTCTAAGAGTGATCGCCTAACCGTTGCTGCCCGCTGGCTGTTCAAACTGATATGTGTAAAATATCTCACAGCTAATGTTGAAATCAACCCCTAACCTTGCCTGCTTACAACAACTGGTGTGTCTCACGCCAAGTCAAAATGTGGCTGAAACGGCGACTCATCGAGCAGTGCATCAAGCCAGCAGTCCTCTACGGCTGCGAAACCTGGGCACTCACCGACGCCGCCGCCGAAACCCTTCAAAGGGGTCAACGTCGTCTTGAACGTGCCATCCTCGAGGTGCGTTTGAGCGACGAGATCCCCTCCGCGGCCATCCGAAAGCGCACCAAGCTCAAGGACTGGTTCGAAAGCGCTCGACTCCGGAAGCTGAAGTTCGCCAAATCGCTCGCGACGACCGACGACGACAACTGGGCAGTTCGACTGTCAGACTGGCGCCCTACCGACGACTACGACAAAGCCAAGCGACCGCCTGGACGACCTCGTATGCGCTGGACCGACGCCCTCGCCAACGAGTATTACAAGGCCCCGGCAAAAGACTTTGACTATAGACGAGTGATTTTCCTTTGATGTGCCCCTCTTCGTACGATATCCCAGTGATACTTTGTTATCCCGTGTGTACGAGTAAGAGATATAAATTGGTAAATTGGTAACAACTGGTGTAGCAACAAGCACCACCTTTGTGACAAATGGCATTTGATCCACAGTATAACTTTTCGTTTTCGAATAGATCAAAGCCCAAATTTAAGTGCAAAAAATTTGGTAAGCAATGGAATGTTTAAATATGACAGAAACCCTAAAAAAAAGTGCTGTGCAAAAACATTATTCAGGCTGAAAAGTGAATGCGTTCATGTTTTACGCTAAAAAATATCAAATCCATCTCCGATAAAAAAATGAGCCATAAAATAACAATAAAAAAATCGTGAGAGCCATCTACGCGCTGACAGAGAAGGGAAGTATAAATGACAGCTAGCGTGATTGTAAAATGGGTTTATCATTTGGAATAAATTACAAAAGTCTTTAAAAGCGCATTTTTTATTATACGGGAAATCAAAATGTCAATGGCAGTGTAATGCGAGGCAAAGTACATAATGCATTAACAGAAAATTTTTTTGAGATACACCGGTCAGCTCGTAGTGAGAAGGCCGAAAGGTATATTATTTGTAAACCTTACGATTTGGTCCGTGCCACCAGCCTAATCAAAAAAACCAACTCAAGTAGTTTACATTATATACGTTCACATCTTTTGATGCAGGACTATCTCCGCCTATTTATCATATCCCAATGAAAACAACGTATGATGGTGTCGCTAATAAATAGTCAGTCTCCATCTTCAACTTCTGATTCAAAGTTACGGTCAGGAAATGGGCATGTCAAGAATTTTTGATCTAGAAAAAAAAGAAGGAACAGCCAGAGGAAAGCAAAATCTGTGTTGTTCATTATAGAGCAAAAACATTTCGTAGCCATTGTGTTTGTAGCTTGCTTTCATCTTTGTTTTTTTGTGATAAGAATGCACACATACACACATGCAAGAGGCTTTCCAGCTTGCTTTATCCATTTGATTTACTAATGCCCAGTCAGCAGTTAGAACGTGCAAGCCGCTACCAATCTTCCATACACATTACCTTGTTCACCTTCACGTGGATCGCGCGTGGTCTTCCAAAGATAACAGTGAAAAACACAGGATTGAATACGAGAGAAAAAGTTTGTTTGCATTTTTTATGCATGATTTTTGCAAAGATAGGCTACACACTGAAAATGCTATCATTTGATATGGATTTTTTTTTCAACCATGTGAAAAAAGGGAGCAACATTTGATTCTTGCCAGCAAAAATTTAAACTGACGCCATAATTGAAGCTGCTAGGCAGTCAAATCTGTACAATGATTATTGAACAGGTTTACAACACGTCGTATCAAATTATTTCTGTCTTACTCCCAAAAAACGACTGTTACTCGACTAATTTAACTCTTAAGAAAACAATTGATATGTTGTCAGCGTTAATTTAATTAAGCAGAACACAGTTTCGGCCGATAGTTGAGTAGAACTTTGTGCAGAATACATATTAAAAAAGGATATACCATGCGTGCGTTGATCGTTTGCATTGCTGACGCAGCAAGACGAAACTTTAATTGATGAATCAAAAAACATTCCGAAAAGAGCATGCATGAGCTTGCGTAGACGACAATCGTCATAAATCTTGATTTAAAGTATAAAAAACTTTGTAATATACTCACGTGAATGGGAACATGAATGCTAGCGTGCATCGTACGCACTTCACTACGTGCCTTTTGGCCTATCAGCACAGCAGCACCCAGGTAGGAGTAGCTAACAGCGTTAACGACAAAAAGCTCGTAAAAATGTATTTTTTTGTTCTCCAGTGTTTAACTCAAATGTTTTTTACCCCTCAGTAGATCATTATGATGTAAAGAGTGATAAGTCAAGTGTATCTGTCAGAGCCAAAAAGCCAATGATAGTTTTTTTAGCCCTTTTTGCTTGGAGATAACATCTAAACGATCGCAAGTTACGACAGTTCTTTTAACATTATAATTCACCGTCTTGCCTGCTCCGAGAGACGGGAATGCTTTTATGTGATCAAAGCGCATCCAACCACGGCTGTTTGACACGCACAGTCACGTGATCTACTGAGCTAACAGCTACCGAGTGCATCCGTTTTGAGGTAAGCAGGCGCCAGCCGGGTGATTTTTTTGATACAGATGTATTGCAGGCAAACCCTCTTCCTCAACGAGGATTGTTTGTTTTCAACATTGCAGATTTTTGAAAAATAAGAAGACCTTTTTTCTTATTCTTGCCAATGTTAAAAAATGCAAAAAAAACTCCTAACTAAAGTAGCGTGAACTGTGACATCGAAAGTGGGGGGACTCCCTAATCATGGCGTTCTCACATGATGTTTCTACAAAAACATGATACTATCATACAGGTGACTTGGTCACAATAAGTGCACATGCGAACTTGCCACAAAGCCAGTGGTATAATAAATCAAAAACGACCTCTTTTTTGACACTATTTGCAGGAATTTATCAACATCGGCATTGCTAGTAGTGTAGTGAAAAAACTAGCCTACAGAAACGACTACGCAGTGACCCCATAGATCGAATTTGAAAGAATCCGACAATCAACACGCAGTGCAGTCAATGCTACGCTTGTTTTGATAGACCTTTAACAAAACAAACGACAGTATGATAGCCAGTCACAGGTTGCATTACGTGTTCTGTGAAGGAAAAAAAAGGAATTTACTACTTCAAGGTGAATCACGGCCAAAAACGTGTGAAACAATATAAATCAAAACTCTACAATATGAAAAATTGCTTTCCAACCATCATTTTAAATGCGCCATTGTATTTTAAATGATTTTTATTACTTCTGTTTAGTAAAACTGAAATAATAATAAAAAACGGGATGTCCTTGTTCCCGTTTAAACAGAAAAATCCACGGGGGCAGAGTTGAAAAAATAGAGCTATTATCATAGCAAAATAGTATATTCATCGATAACAAAACCCTTCAACAATAAAACTAGAAAAAAATGAGACAAAATGAACACACAAGTTTTAAGCATGACCGAGTGTACAAAAGACAGAGGCAAAAGCAACCAAGAGTAAAGGCCTGATGAGTCCCGCGCAATACATAAGTCAAACTGTTAGCCACTTAAATTATTGTCAGCAAAAGTATCTGAGTGAAGCACACGTCAACGTTCGCTTCTTCAGTTCTACTGAAGAATTAGAAGCATCGTAAATGTGTTTGAGTAAACATTTTGAGGTATTCTTTTACTGCTTATTCATCCACTACAACACATGACGTTTTTTAACACAAAAAATGGACTCTTACACACATCTGTAGCAAAAGGGTTTAACATAATGAAAAAAAGCTAAATGCTTTACGTAAAACAGGAAGAGTTGTCAATGGTTTTGTGAAGGATTTTTACAAATCGTCAAGATCACACAAGTCTGCATTCCACCTTCCTACCTGCCTATCGAGGAATCGGGTGCTTGTGATCGGAAAAAAAGAAATCCTAATGAATAGTAGTTTTCGGAAGCCTAGGGAAGTGCAATCGACAAAAAATCGGACTGTGATTTCTCGTTTTTTTGTTATCTTTGATATTGTCGCTTTTCAATAAAAAAAGTGTTTACAATACAAAAAAATACGTTTTAAAAATGTAAGCAAGCAGAAAAACATTAAAATCATATGCTCGTCCCGTGTTATGATCATGCACTGTGAATCCTGAATAAATATGTCAGAATACGACAAAAACTCGATCAGAAGAGAAAAAAACACATGAAAAGTTTTATGCTTTATGTTCCAAGTGCATGTTATATGAAAGATATATTTGGCTTTTAAAGCTATCGAAAAAAAGCAACTTACCTGTGGTAAAGAAATTAGCGCCGCCGAAGACCGGACGCCAGAGATAGGCAACAGGATATCTACAAAAAAGGCATAAAAGATATTTCAGCGTGTCACGCGTGATACATCAAAGGAATTTATATCGTTAAAAAAAGTGTACAATGCCTGCCATTAACTTAAAAAAATGGCAAGCATGCAGGCAAGCACATATGACACGAGATAAAAATTAGAAAAGTAGAAAAAAATAATCACTACGATTTCCTAGAGCACGCGAAGGTCTAAGAGAGAGAAAAAGAAAGGTAAGCCACAAAACAAAAAAATTGCTAATTGCACAAGCTAATTGATTGAAATAAATAAATAAATAAAAAACACGGCTAGCAAGCATTTGCAGGATTAATCGGTGACTTTCGCACCGAAAAACAAATAATGCGTAAAAGCTTCCTCCTATATTGATCCCAATATTTTTTTTATTTTTAAACTCAACAAAACCAATACGCTTATTGCGTTCGCTGGATCCTGGCAACAGTGAACAGTCAAAGACAATTTAGTCTTCGGAAAAAATCTTGGCGTGAATGATTAGGGGAGGGGGAATCGGAAATCAGGGGTTTTTGCCAACAGAAAAAAATTTAAAAAAGCTAAAAAAAATGCGGTGAACACAATATTTGTTCTTACCGAGTGCATCAATTAATCTTTTCGACGTCTACTAGTTTCATAAAGTCTGAGAAAAATGATGCGATCAAGGTCAAAACCGATATAATCCAAACTCTCGCTGTTAAAATCAGTCAATGTTCATTGGAGAACAGCAATCTGAGTCATAAAACATGCTTTGGAAAAAAACAGTCGAAAAGTGCATGTTGGAGAAAGAAGAAATAACACTTCAAAGGTGAGAAGAAATTTAGGCACTGAACGCGCAATCAATGGCAAAGTCAGCATAATCAGATCCGTAAATACAAATTCAACTCATCCCAACTGCTGCATGTTTTATAAATTGAAAAAATCTACGTGCAAAAGTATAAAAAAGCGCACAGAGTAATGCCAAGCGAATCGATACGTTGCAGCTAAGTCAGTTGGACCGCGACGTTAACGTGCCATAAAAAACACGAGAAAGCCGCATTTTATGAAAGCTTGCGTAGTTGGGGAGGAAATAAGTACACAAACGCGTCATAGAAGTTCGGTTTTGGAAAGCTGAGAGATGAAAAACATTCAAGACATTTTTTTTAAAATTTTCGATGATAACGAGGAATAATGGTGTGCGTCAAGCCAAGCCAAACTACAGCGACAACTCATCGATGCGCGTCGGTAAGAAAAACAAAAGAGGGACAGTCCAGTTTGAACACGGCGATCTCACTGACCACACATTGACAAGTTTGTCTTGATCGGAACTTTATATGATCAAGCTGCATTGTAAGCGTCGACTGTTGTATGATGCATGCAAATTTCATCGTGGTAAACTTTTTCCTTGGATCCTTGGAGGTCGTTGTTGTACTAACAGACGTGCATGGTCGTGCATTTTTGAGAGAACACGTTGGAAAGCGTTAATAAAATAAAAGGGAGGAATGATTCATTTCCGATCAAAATTGTTTGGCAGTTTTGGTTACATGCGATACATGCCACAGGACACGTATTGGTGTACTACCGTTTCCGATACGACAAAAAGTCACTGGGAAAGTTTTTCCTTAAGCATTTTTATGTGCACTGATAATGACCATTAGAATAACAACAATGTTCAGACAAAATAATTTTTTTTGGGAGACACCTTCCTAGATAAAATTCGGGGGCAAATATTATATTTTTTGACAATGAGTTAAACAGCTTAGCTTGCTTCGTTCGTTCTTAAAACTAATCCTTTAGCAAAATAAATAAATAACAAGGCAAGCGGTTTTTTGGGAATTTGCCAACTCCCAAAATCACAAGCTTTAAAAAGAAGGAACACCAAATTATCAGCTGTGTTTGTTCCTTTGGCATATTGTTGCCACATTGTTTTTTTTCTTCTTAATATAGCTGGACATCAAACATGTTTAGATTGATTGAACGGAAGAGTGTCTATCTTCATGGGAGAAGTAAAAAATACTTTGCTTATTATGTCGTAAAATTGTACATAAAAGTTGCGTCAAGAAAAATCACGTACTTCATGTTCCTTACTTGTAAAATGGTGCATGCGTGCAAAGCTTGTTTGGAAAGCATAAATTGTTTGCTCGATGATGATACATTTATATGAATGTATCTAACGCACGGTCATGGTTAAGAGTTTCTCAGTTTGAAAACTTCTATGTTGCAAACGGCTTAATACGAACCGTTGCAAAAGGCAATTGGGCGCTAGATTTTCACATTGTCGGGAGAAGTGATGACTCAGCAACGACTGCAAGTCAATGCTTTGCAGCGTTACTAAGCAACGGAAAATAAAGTCTCGATCATGAAGGTGACTACCAAAAGAGCTTCGTCATGCTGTTGTTTGGATATGGTTTAGGCGTTCTGATTGTGACTGCAATTTGGGGGGCCGCTGTGATCGCCTGCATTGTTTTTGCCCAGCGTTACGGCTAGTAAGCGCTAAATTTCTTTATAAACTTTTTTATTCATCACAAGAAAGCATTTTTTCAGTCAGGGAGGATTCCTTTTCCTCCTTTCTGCAGGGTTAATAACATTTATTCTTATTATTTGGCCGAAAAAACCATGCAAACCGGAGCAACACCTTCTTGATGCCGATATCGAAACTGACTTCATCGGAATTCCCCGCATTCTATTTGCGTTCATTCTCATCGGTATCACGTTTACTGCCTTGTTTAAAGCATCAACGAGTGTTCTTTTCTGGAACAACTCTATTCACGTGCAAGAGGAAGAAGTATCATCAAATTTCAAGCGTTCACCCATGTCAAGCAAGCCTCATCGCGAATAGGTGGCTTTTGTTTACCTTGCCTTTTGCATTGCAATAAAACTGATTTACCTCACCGGAGTCACGTTCTTTGCGTTGACTCTTGGTTGCATCATATGAGAGCAGGATGTTCAGTCGCAACTCCTATGAGCTCTAACAAACAGCGTTTTTTTTACAAAGTTTACTGCCAAAAGTACAAGCATGTAAATATGGAAAAAAATACTAAAGACAATGGTTAGGCCTACAGCGAAGAGTGACGACCGTAGTCAGAGGACGTTTTCTTCGTATTTGCATTGTCAGGGTAATAATACCAGTCGCTATAACTTACTACTGATTGGTTTTCGGCTTGTTTGCTTCCGAGTAAAGAGCAACAGCAGCCGAAATCAGCACAGAGAGGGCAATGACGAGTTTGCCAGTTCTGTAGATCGACTTCAGGTTCGTGCCGATAGCGAAGTCATAACCCTAAAACAACCAAAAATAGTCCATTGTTTAAACAAGTATAAATAACTAACGAGGAAGCGGATACCGTTCAAGGTGTAGTAAACGACCGGAAAAGCGATGATGAACTTGGTGGTTCCGGTGATAACGCTGGGAAGGTTTAAGCCACGAACAAAATCCACGAAAGTCGTGAAGTCAATAGGCAGAACGGCAAAGCCAACACCGCCGAGGAAAAGTGCTAAAACATTTTATCACGTTGTTTGTCGTAAAGCCCATAAATTGTGGCAAACTGACTTCCAATGATAGCGCCGCCGGTGAAACGCTCAAATCCGGACATCATCCATGTCAGCTGAGGCTTGTAGATTGTGAGATGAGGGGATAGGGGACGGGGGCCATTTTCCATCCGAACGATGTATTCCCATCCAAATTTCTGAATTGGCGTCTTTTCAGCGCGCAGGATTGCACTGAAAACAACAAGTTGATTTATTGAATCGCAGACACGTGACGGAGGTATTTACAACTCTACTCACCTGGTACGCAGTTGGCGACAGATTTTTGCAACCTGCTGAGCACGGCAAGCCTTGAAGCAAGTCGTCGAAAGCATCACGATATCCTTAAAAATCAATTTAATCAAATTATTGACACAAATGGCAGAACGCGCAACAAGTAAAACTGGAAGAAAGTTAATATTACAATCGCTGCGAGACGATGTGACGCACTCTACATCAAAATGAAAGGCAATGTAAGGGATCACAATACGATTTTTGGGTTCCTCACGTATGCGGCGTACGCAGCTGATTCCACCGGACTCAACCAATGTCTGTCCGGTAGTCTTTAGTCTATCCAACTGTTTTTTGCAGTAACAAGGGGTGCAAATCAATAATCAAAATTTTTCTTGAACATGGAAAGCGTGCGAATCAAAATTCCGCATCTATCAACTTTTTATGTTTCATTTTAACGTAGGATTTCAAGCCTGAGCTCAGGCTTGAAATCCTCAGGCCTGAGTATTGTTGCAGCTGCTGCATGCATGTAATCTTCAAAAAAAGTCAACCTTTATTTAAAACTTTACAAAAAAAACCTAAATTTGATTATCGAACAATAATGCAACCTCTGATAGACGAGTCAGAGTAAGAAACCATTATTGCTATCGGGATTCTGCAACTCACTTCTGGATACTCTTAGGCTTGTTGATTGTGGCATAGAGAGCGATGGCAGCTGCGATAAGAGCAGACACTGCAACGACGCCCTTACCCGTCTTGTAAACGGT
This sequence comes from Turbatrix aceti, assembly GCA_963969345.1. Lineage (NCBI taxonomy): Eukaryota > Metazoa > Nematoda > Chromadorea > Rhabditida > Panagrolaimidae > Turbatrix > Turbatrix aceti. Next base: position 509,589 of record OZ017770.1, on the reverse strand, counting down.
TTTGATGGGAGTGCCGATGGCCATATCGAATGCCTAAACAAAATATTATTATTTTTGCAAAGTAAAATTGTGATAAACAAAAATATAAAACTTACGAGAAATCGAACGCCATTCAGCGTGTGGTAAACAATCGGAAATGCGATTACAAACTTGAAGACCGTGGTAACGGCACAGGGAAGATTGAGTGCGCGAATGAATTCAATGAGGGTAGTGAAGTCAATCGGCAACAAGGCAAATCCAGTGCCGCCGACAAGCAAGGCTGAAAAAATAATTTTTATCAAATTTGTGATCCGTAGAACTTACTCCCCGCCATGACGCATCCAGAAATGCGATGCAGGCCGGATAGCATCCATGTCAGCATCGGCTTGTAGATGTTGATGTGGGGAGAAAGGGGACGAGGGCTACCCTCCATCCGAACGAGGTACTCCCATCCGAATTTCTGGATCGGGGTTTTTTCAGCGCGCACGATCGCGCTAAAAAAAGTATTTACAGTAATGAATGTAGCGTAGCACATGGCATCATTTACCTTGTTTGTAGTTGGCGACAGATCTTGGAAACATGCTGAATACGGCCGACCTTGGCGCACGTCGTTGAGAGCATCATGATGGGTTTTTGGTACTAAAAAAGCGTATTTTTGGATTGGTCATGTATACAAAAACAAACAATTCAGCAGACTATTTTCAGTGCTCAAAAAACTAAAAACATTCTGATTTGTCGCAAATCGTAAAACGGTTATGTTTTAATGTAAAAAAACGCATTTTTTTTATCAAACAAAGTTCCTCGTGATGTCAGCGAGGAGATAATAAGCAAGTCATACGGCGACTAAACGGTAAGCGAGCAGCTACGTTGTCATCGGCGTGACACACACCATGTCTAGAGAAAAAGATTGTTCGAAGAACGCCATTGTTAAGATTGTTACCCGCGTGTCTTTTTGTTTGCGTCAGTCAATCAACATTATTGACGTAGACTTATGCTCTGTGAATTTTTTTCTTTTTTCGACAGTCTACTAATTGTACCAAGTTGGAATGCATCGGTGGTTTGATCGTGAACTGTCATATTTTTTTGCCCTGACTCACATGGTGATGCGTTTAGAATAAAAAATTTCTGTGATCTGTTAACAATTTTGTTGGCATATAGAAAATCATAACTTGCATAAAGAGATTATTGACGTACGTACATGCATATACCATAAGACGGCGCCAAAACATTCATCGGTGAGTAGTTTTGCCAGATGCCATCCGGATTGAGTTGAAGTTTATTCAGCCGCCGCTATCGCCACTTACACAACCAAATGCAACATATGGCAGTCCGACAAACTAGAAACCAGTGTTCCGCTCTGGCCAAAATCGACTCTCGACTCTCGACTCTGACTCAGAGTCGAGAGTCGAGAGTCGAAAGAGTCGACTCTTTCGACTCCGACTCCCAGAATCGACTCTTTGACTCCGAGTTAAAATAGGTTCACAAAAAATGCATCAATAAACGCCTAAAACTGCGTGCTTTCATCTTTAACGAGTTTTTATTTTACAAAATCAAACATTTGGCATCAAAAATGGCTATAAAAGTGTATTTTTTTCAAAAAATTTTCATCAAAGAGTCGACTCCAAAGAGTCAAAAGGTCATTTTGTAAAACGACCTCGACCTGCTCGACTCTCGACTCTCGAGCGGTCGGCGAGCGCTCGAGCGGCAGCGGACACTGCTAGAAACCAATTACGCAATCAAGATTTCCTTTGACGAATATTATGCTTGGCTCTTTGATACAAATTTGTAGTGGGCTTTTTTGGAGCGCTTCTTTTTATGTGATTTTTTGTAATTTATGTAAAGCATACATGATGCAAAAATAAGTTACACGGTACAAACATATTTTCCTTGGACGAAGGACATCGCCAATTGTGCCGCATTGAATCACTATTTGCATTCGTTTTACATCGTTTTACACACAAGTCAAACATAAAAATACATTATATGTATATGTCGTTCATCAAGCACATCCATTTTTTCTGTCATCTTGATATATAAATAAACTTTGGTATTGCGTTATTTTAAATAGGCCAATTTGCTTACACTCAAACACATACACACAGACACACTGAATCACTTTTTTATCCAAAGGAAGAAGAAAGCCGTTGATCGCAATGAGGTGGTGGTACCCCTGCTCCCCCGGACAACAACAGTTGCCTTGTCCCTGCGCACACTGCGCTGGTGGTTGACTGTTTAGCCTCTGAAACTTCTTTTGTGGCAATCAATCACTTTGGCAGCTTTAATACGGACAATGGCGTATGGATATCCATACCCCGATAAAAAAATACCGACAACAAATTTTTATTTTGACTTTCTGACTCGGTGGTTTGGCCGAGTACCAATTTTCGCGCATAGCAGGTGCGCTGCGTTTAATTGTCTTAATGGCCGACGGTAGTATTTTATTCCTGAATTGCCTGGCAACAACAGCTTTTGTTTAGATTCAATTGCAACAGTAGGTGGCACAACACAGAAAAAACTAATTTGCAGACCGACAAGGTTGAGGACTTCAAGTGCGCTTTTTCAACGAGTTTTTAAACACCTATTCCCGACAAACAATTATTATGATTGCCGGTGGAATCAGGTATCATCGTTGCTCTGCTTTTTTGCTGATTTTTCTCAGAGTAGTACAAATTTCATGTTATTTCTTGTTCACTCACAAACTTTTGTGCCCAGTTCTACGACAAGGCATAGTAGACATCGATGAATCAGCAAAGATTTTAACGATGTTTGCCCGATTTATTTCATTTTGGTTTCCATCGTTGTTTGTATCATACTACTTCATTTTCATTTTCAACGCATCGTGCGCTTAAAGGACAAGCTCCACTATTGTATGACATATGGCGCGTCGCTCCGCGAATGAAAAAAAATAGCTGGCGTTAAAGCTAAGTGATTGATTTCATGCCTAACCCCCAGGCCGAGTCATTTGCTAGCCAATCTGTCGGTCAGTCTGTTCAAATCAATGAAGTGCAGCTTTTTTTCAACTTTCAAAACTATTTTTTTGTGTTTAAAGAGTTTAATGACGTAAGGTTGTTCGCGCTCTGTTATTTAAAAATTCATCAGATAACTTTCACTTTAACTGCTTTCAATAATGTAATGATTACAATCGACAAGTTCAATCTGAAAACTTCTCGCTTTCTTTAATTGTATGTTTTATCACAGACCTCCCAGATCAGGGTTGCGAAGATGGGATTCCCCCCTCTCCTCCTTCTGCCAAATTCCCCGGGAAACTCCCGAAAAATTTAAGAAAATTAAATGGATGTGATTATTTTTTTTTTGAAATTTGCCTCTGGGACTTCAAATCTCTCTTGAATGTTAAATTTTGGTTACAATTTTAATGCTTGTTAATAAATAGATCGTTTCTGGTGTGTTTTTTTTAAATTTTAGATCTCGTTTTAGACGCATGAATTTATTTGGATGCGGGGAATATTCCCCCATTTTTCATCCCCGAGGAATTTCGCAACCCTGTCCCAGATGACGGAAGGCAACCATGTAGGTCACCACTAAGCTTTCTTTGTATTTGTTTTTGAGGAAGTATGACTGTTGTTACAACGGAACTATTCCCGCCACTTCGGACGTGCAAAGAGGTCATTCGGCAACGATAAAGTGCCAAGATCAACATTGTGCAAATATTTGCATTACTCTCTGTATTTTGTTTTTTCCCATACAACTTTGAACTGTCGACGTGCTCCAAATATGACTTTGGCAATCGTGCTTTTATTCACACTCGATTGAAGGTTGTTGCTAAAAGTGTGTGAAAGTTTCCAGAAGTAGTCAAATATCTCGTTTTTCAAGTTCTTAATAATAAATTCAGTCACGCTTGTGCATTGTTAGAATGGCCAGACTGTACTATGCCAAAATATAATGTGCGGCAGAGTGCACATGGATTGAAAATCCAAAGATTTTTTTCAAAATAATGCTATTTGCCCTTGCTCATATCGTGCACATTTATTAACGCGTCAAAGTACTTTTTCCCATATCAAATGCCCAAAAAAATCACATAGGTTTTTTAGGCAATTTTTTGAATGTAATGACATTGCATGGCCGGTTACCTCAGTTTCAACCACCTCCACCACCATTCACCGCGTTTGGCTATCCTCCTAGAAATCATGAAGAAGACACTGAATACGAAACACCTGACAGTAACGCCTCGCGGAAAGCTGCCGGTCGCAGGCTGTCGGCAGCCATGTTTGACGAGAGTATGTTTGATTTATTTTTTATGCCATTCTTACCGCGCATTTTCCCTTTCGCTAACTTGTTACGCTGTCGGAAATCGAAAATGAAAAAAGAGTGCAAAGGCTGCATTTTCGGCTTTTTTTCTCAGTTACACCTCTTTTTATTGTGCTTTTGAGAATGCAGTTGTAGTTGATGTGAGTCGGCGCCAAAAAATCATAAGACGACCATTTGTGCCCGCAGCCTCGTAAAGTAATATTTTACATCTCATACAGTCACGAAAAATTTTTAATAGTTGTTTACGATAGTTCGTTGTTGTTGTAGTCATTCATCAAACTTTTTTTGCTACCTGTAAACATGCCTTGTGGACATTGCTCTCCCTATCCGGTTAAGCCAAGGTAGTCAGTCTGCTTTGTTAGGCGGCAATGCGAAACGCATATCGTGCTTTTATTTATGTTTTCTGACACCCTTGTAGCAAATCGATCGTCAAACAAGATTTCAAGTCGGAACCATCGTTTTGACCAAATTTGGCGATAGGATTATCTTTGTTGAGAGACAGAGGAAGACTTCATATTCCCTGTCATATTTTGACCAAAGCCCTAACCCCGTACAAACACTTCTAAACCAACAACTGTCACACTTTCAACCTCATCGTCCCGTTTATCTACCCTGACACCCCATTTTTTTTGGGCTTTAAATGGCACTTTTTAACGCCTTGATATTGAAATCGGATAAGATAACTCTGTGTCACGCCACTGCGCCTGAATGGCTAGAAGCCGATCTTATAAATTTCAACAGCTGTGGATAATTTTAGGCTCTCGGTATAAAATCGTCGCTAAATTAATTTGACTTTTAAGCAGCCATGACTTTGCATCTTGATTGCTGTTCTAAATTTTTCACTTGTGGGGTAGTAGCGGAAAGGGGAGTCTGTCGTCCACTGCAACAGATTTGTGAAAAACTGTTACTTTTCTTTTTTTTCTTTTTCGTCCTTGCAATTTCAATTATTGCTTTACCTAAAGCTCCTTTGAAACTTGTTTTTTTTTCCCGTAAACTTCGAGTTTTATACGAAAAAGGATTATTTATTGCGCAGTGAGAAATATCCGTCATCGGGGACACAATCTTTTTACTGTTTGTTCATTTCCGTTTCCAAAGTCAAAGGCTCTCAGCTTCTGGGAGACAACTTAGTTATTCAAAAATATTAATAATGTTGTCTTGTGTAAAGTTTGCAAGGCTTGAAAATTTTATGTGGTACTCCACTAGGCTTTATTGATGCCGCAAAATCTGCTAATGTAATATTTAGATCTCCCGCGAAAAATTTATTTTGTCATTTATATAGACTAGGAACAATGATTTGTTTTGTCCATTGACTGTTTTTTAAGAGAGTTCAATCCAAATAGGTTTGAAAAACGAAGTGAAAAAAATATTTTTTGCGCCGTGAAAACATTTTTTTGAACACGCAAAATTTTCTTTTGCATTGTATTAAAAATTCTTTTTTGGGGGTCTGCCAAGCCCATTTTCTATCAGACAATTAGTACAAGGATTTTGTTTTCCTTGTTTTGTAGATTTGAACGCGGTTACGCAACGTCGAGTACCCAAAACACGACATGCGTACAATTAAACCGATTTGTTATTTCCCGGTACAAAAATATGAGTATATCATTCATATATGGTTACTCTTAGATACTGACCGACCTTTGCCACCGCAGGGTGACTGGGAAAATTAGGTGCTGCTCTCGAGGCGGCCGCCCTCGGTGACAGGGTCATTTCTCAATCATTGTCTCCACCGGGACGGGAGTCTCTTTAAGGGTGTAAGCGGGATGTTCGACTCAATATAATATAATGCCTCAGAAACAAAAAAATAAATTAAAATTTGAAACAAAAGTGTTTTTGAAAAGTTTCTTGTGTGGTTCGACGGGAAAGTGCATTGCGGTTTCAATTATGTCAAAATTTTGAGCCCTCCACCAAGTGGCGTTTTACTTGTCTAATCGTCATTTCAAACAAATACGCGTGTTCGGTCAATTAGGATTTGTTGTCAGCGCGCTTATTATTTCTTGTTTTATTTGTTGAATGCTTCCCGTTAATACAGCAACATAAGAAGATGCGGTTATACCTGTTTTGATGTAAAATTTGTTTTCAGTTATTATAGTTCTTGTTGTTTGTCGGAATACTAATTCTTAGTCCTCGGAGAAAACGACGATAGTGTTATTTTACGAGAGGAAAAATTACATGCTTTGTCTATGGCAAAATGAACAACTTTCATCAATGTCGTTTGCCACCCGCACCGCCAACCACACGTCCGCCTATTCCAGATGTTTCTCGTGAAGACAGTAACAATTACTGGGAGCCATCTAGTTGTCTGATTACGCGTGAAAATTCTACTGAAACTTCACTTACCGGTTCACAGCGCAATAGGTGTATTTTGAAGCGAATATATTCTCATCATCCTCCTAGTGGTAGTAGATCCAGCAGCCAGCTTGAAGCTCTCTATGCTTCATCACAGGCACCTCTTTACGATGAAGTTTCAGCTCAGACAACCATGACCACGCTATCGCCTCAAAGTCGGCATACTGACAGGTGAGTTCGGCTTCGGTTTTTTCTTTTGTAAAAATATGGCATACAGCTGTAAAACAGATTATGTTGCTTTTGGTTATTTCTATACCGACAGTACATATTTTTGATGACTTGTCATTACCCTACTTGAATTATTTACTGTTTATTGAGTACGTCCGACTCGAATCATACAGTTTATCTGACATATGGCTAACTGAGACACTTTTCTTTGCCCCTTCCAACTTTCTCTAACACCCTTTTCGTTTGAAACTGTATTTGCAGTTTTTAAATTGAGGGAAAAGAAATGCGATAAATCGGAAGCGTCGTTGCAGCACATCTGCAAGTCTTAAGTGCACTTAGGTTATACAGATTAGTTAATGTACATTGATTTACTCCTTCATGATGGTCTCAATAACTGTAAGCAACGGCAGTGAAGTGTATATTTGCTTGTTTGTCAACAGTGCCACTGGTTTGTTTTCCTTTTTCTTCCTGACCCGGCACATTTTTACTCCATTTGACAGCAATGTCTTTTTTCGGCAGTTTTGTACTGATGAGAAACCACTATTTTTTTTTAAATAACACGAGACACGACAGCTATGTGCCAACATGCCCCTATCTCCCTGTTTCACATCTCCATCATCTTCCCGCACATTGGGATGTTATATTTTTGTGACACGTATGGGGATTTGGCTGTCAGATTTCTGCGCTCGGGCTTGGCAGCCAAGTCCGCTTATTAATTATCGGCACCTTCGACCCCACTTCATTCGATTCTTTGACTGTCTGTCTGACTTTGACTGTCGCATAGGTCACACTTGCCGTTTGTCGTCTTCGAACAATGGCAACTTTTTTGTTTCAAACTAGCCATTTGTCTGTCGCGTGCCAATACTATAGGTGTGAATAGATTTATATCCCATTAATGCTGAACATTTTTGACTGAATGAAAAGTTTTTACTCTGCCTGCCCTGCTTCCAAATTTATTATTCAGTTTTAAAAATATTAAACATAATTTTGAAAATGCTACCCCCTGACAATGGATTGATTGAAGCGTATGAAAATTGTTGTCACGGAATCACATTTCGGCCTGTTGTAATATGTTACTGTTGCCCTCCCCCTCACCCCTCTTATAACAAGAAAAATTTATGCATTTGCATACTAGGTTTGACCGCTGTCTGATTTTTGTGTTGTTTGTCGCAGTTATAAATCTCCCTCTCTGCGACACATACACGTTCCACCTCTGTTTTCATGAGGTCAACCGACACTACCACCAACGTTCCATAAAAAAAATTAGAAAATGACACAGAGTATTACAGTCAGTTTTTGACGAGCTGATAAGATCGTCAACCTAGGTCTATCTGTGATCTCGGTTGTTGAAGTTACCATTGAGTTGCGCAATAAACTTAGTTAATGCATGTGTGGCCATTACAGGGCAGTCATGCGATTTTTGCCCCTAACGTCTGCGTCAATCATTATGCAAATTTCTGTGTTGCATTTTTGTTTTGTTTGTGGTATGGCATAAAAAGAGAGATAATTGAAATTGAACACACAATGTTGTAGTCAATTGCATCTTTTTACCGTTTTGGACATTCTTTTTATTCTTTTTCACTTTGTCCTTGTTTCTCTTATGTCAAGGATTGTGTGCATTTGTTCCGACACTGTTACTGCCGACTTCCTAGCATTTACGATGTACTTACGATAGGGGTTTGAACATCACAATTCAACAGTTTGTTGTTCGAAATATAATAGAAGGGAGGGGGGCAAAGTTGTTTCTTCAGATTTATTTATTACAAGAGATAGTTTTCAAGTGTAGTTTAACTTTTTTTTTGTATTTCCACGATCTTTCATTTTGGTTTTTTGTTGGCCTATTTGCCAATGATTACTACAAAATAAGCAACAGCTTTCTAGTAGTTTATAAACACCGCTGTGGAAGGCATTTTAATGGTTCCTCTCTTTCGATTAATCACTTTTTTTGGCTTCAAATTTACCTTTATACTGTGGCACTGTGGTCTCCGGCTTGTGGTTTTTCTGTTCTCTCTCTTTCTCTCTGTCAAAGGTCACAAGCCTTTATGGGGTGATGGTATTTTTCTCATCACGGACATGACCACTTTTCCACTTCAGTAAACTTGTTGCCTATTCTGATTTTCTCGTCTTTGTTATATGTTCATTTACTGTACGCCATGTATGTTTTTTTGGTTAAATATACACCAAAGTAATTATTTTATGCAAAGTTGAATATATTTATTTTAGGTTATGTGGAGTCAGAACATCGTTATCTAAAAGAATGCAAAACGACGTTTCACTGGATGACAACAACAGTGTAAACTATGAGCCGTTGATAAAAACCGGTATGCTGTTGTCCAACTCGAGCGGGGCATCTACCTCACTTCACATGCAGTCCCTCAAAGCCCCCAGCAGGAGAGGTCACCGTCAGCAGGGCATCTGTGGTGTCGCTGATTCTGTTTTTGGATTCTCTCAGAAAAACGCACTTAGCAGGTTAAAAAAATTCACTGCTTTTTTGTGTTTCATCATTTTATTTTTACTTTTTGCAGTTTTGTATTTATTTGGTAAGCTTAAATTTTTAGAATTTCAAATTTATTCGATTGTATTATTTTAGTTGCTTTGAAAAGCCTTGAAAGCAGATATACAACGTACGATAGAACGGGTTCGGTCTACTATCATCATCACATCTACGATGTTTCAAATGTCTTAGGAAAGCCAGAACTTCTCATGCTGGCACTACCACAAAGTTTTCGGCTGGGAGAACTTGTTACCGGTGATTTGCCTCCAGGGCAAATTGTATACACGTATGTGTGCATTATTAAAATAAAATGATTTTACAATTTTATTTTTTAGTCAGTTTTCCCTCCAGCACGACGACGTAATACAACTCAACATATCGGTCAGTGCTAATGCACGGATTGCGGTATACGCCAGGCAAACACTTCGACCATCCCTTACTGCTTTTGATTTTACTCATACCATTCGGGGAGATCATTTGCACGTTAATGGGATTTCCAAAAAGTCACGGAGCGTAAAAAAGTTGGCAAGAAGTGCACTCGTTACGATGCAACTTTTTTCTGGTCGATGGCATCTTGGTTTTCTCAATGATGGCGATCGGCCTGAATCGATAACCTTTATCGCTTCAATTGTGGAGCCTACTGCCGAAGCTCCGTCACCGGTAGGAACAATCAACAATTGCAAATACGACTGCTTTAACAAGGGAGTCTGCAAAAATGACAAATGCCACTGTTTTTCGAGCTTTTCCGGAGAATATTGCGAAGAAAGTAGGGATAGTTTTTTAAAGCGTTCATCATTACTTATTTTGTTTTCAGCCGTCTGCCCGGTACTGTGTAGCGGCAACGGAATCTTTTCAAATGGCAAATGTTCTTGTCACGATGGTTTTAAAGGTCCCGAATGCGATGTCGATGCTCGATGGTGTTTGGTACCGAACTGCAACGAGCACGGCTACTGCAATGCAAATGGCGAATGCATCTGCAACGGTGGATGGAAAGGAGAGTTTTGCGATATCGCAGATTGCGCTGATCCTACATGCACGGGCAATGGCATATGCCACAACGCAACTTGCTATTGTGCGGCTGGTTGGCAGGGTAAGCACTGTGAACTACGATTCTCAAGTACACACTTATCCGATGAAAGCTACAACGATCGATCACTCATTACAAGAGTGCGTGAGGAACAAAATATCGATTATCCACTTAATCCGACATCGGCAGTTCTCATATTTCAACCCCAATTTGAAGCGCCTAAACCTGTACCACCAAAGAAAGATCTTAAAATTCCAAGATGCAACAAAAATGAAATCTATGACAGGGAGTCCAATCGCTGCAAAGCCGTTTCCTGCTCTCACGAATGTATTCACGGACAGTGCATTAACGGACGCTGTGTTTGCGAGGCTTTATGGACAGGTGCCACTTGTAACGAGCACGATTGCTCTTCAAAGTGTTCGGAGAACGGTGAATGCAAAAATGGACAATGTGAATGCAACCGGGGATGGAATGGCAAAAGTTGTCTGATTCGTAAGTTTTTACCCTTGGTGAAATTAAAATGAGCCAAATAAATAAAACAAGCACTGTGATTTTCAGAAGGATGTCGAAATAACTGCAGCGACGCCGGAGACTGTCAATTTCTAAAAGAAGCTTGGCAGTGTGTTTGTGATAGCTACCACTACGGCCCGCACTGTGAGTTCGCCAGAGAAACAGAATGTGACGATGGTATTGATAACGATGGCGATGGCTTGACAGATTGTGAGGATTCCGAGTGCTGCAGTGTTCGTTCCTGTTCTACGAATCCACTCTGCACAAGCGGAGTACCTCCAAGGGAAGTTCTATTGCGCATTCAGCCCGATGCAGATTCAGATTTCTTTCACCGCCACAAATTCCTCATTGATCACGATTCGGTACAACGGTATGCCGATATCAGCTTATTTAACAATTCTCGAGCCGCCGTTGTTTGTGGAAAGGTGATGTCGAGCAAAGGCGGTCCACTGACAGGTGTACGAATTTCGGACACCGCAAACAACCGATATGGATTTTCCCTTAGCAGAAACGATGTGCCAGGAGGCCAGTTTGACATCATGGTCATTGGTGGAAGTCTTGTTACTTTACAATTTCTTAGACAACCGTTTGGCAAAGTTGAAAAAACATTTTTTGTTCCCGTTAATAACGTTCTGAACGTTGGAGACGTTGTTTTGGATGAATTAGCCGCTCCAAAGCCTTTACCGACCTGTACAACTCAGCACTTGAAGCATTCTATTACCCCCAAGATAACTTCTACTTGCTCATTAGTTCAACAATTTGGAGGCTTCTACAAAAGATCAGAATTGGAAACCACAAAAGTCTCTGTATACTCAGGTGTGCTCTACGATGTTGTTCCTGTCTCGAATGCTGGCGACATGTTTTTGGTATACGCCAGTGACCGTGCCCAAGGCTTCAAGTCCGCGATCTACATGATGCTTCTTTCTTCCGAAGTTCCCCCTTCCCTGAATCTGGTACACGTCAAGGTTCATGTTGCGGGGCGGAATTTCTTAGAAGTTTTTGAAGCAAAGGAAAACCTCACGAATATTTTCTACTGGGATCAACTGAACGTTTACATGCAGGATGTCTACGGTCTTACACAAGCCACCGTGGCTATCGGTTACGAGTACCAAAATTGCAATCAGCAGGAAAACATTGTCTGGCACTACGAACGCATTCTAATTGAAGGCCGCAAGAGCAGAACATCTACATTCGGTTTGTGGTCGTTGAATTTTCATCATCACTTTGACTACGCTAACAATCTTTTGGAACGAGGCGATGGTACTACTGAATACTTCTCTCAGCTTCCAATGATTGTACATACTCTGGTAGGCACCGAAAGTCAGCGGGAACCGCTCTGCGGCAGTCAATGCGTCAGCCAATTCGTCGCAGAATCTAAGCTGTTTCAACCCAGTGCAGTTGCGGTCACCCGAGACGGAACAATTTACATTGGTGATTACAACTTGATTCGTCGAATTTCAAGCGACGGCCAAACAATGGATGTCGTCCTAGAGCTGAACCTCACTGATATTGTTCATGCTTACTACCTCGCTGTTGATCCCGTAACTGATACTCTTCACATCTCCATTCCCGTCAGACGCCAGTTATGGATCTTGAGAAATACAAAAACGATTCGAAACCCGGCTGAAAACTACAAAGTAATCGTCGGAGATGGTTCGACGTGCGTCGATACGAACTCTGCCTGCGGCGACGGTGGAATGGCCATTGTTGCGTCTCTTATCTTCCCAAAAGATTTAACTTTTGATAATACCGGCAATATTATTTTCCTCGATGGTCGGCGGATTCGAATGGTCACAAAAGACAAAACAATTGTATCCGTGATTGCAAGTCCCGACTGGAAGCCTTCATCTCGCTGCGCAAATTCTTTTCTATTGAAAGACCTTCTTCTGGATTGGCCAATGTCTATCGCGTTTGACCCAATCTCCAACAGTCTTGTTGTTCTCGATTCTGACGTTCTTTACCGAATTATTCTAAACCAGGGTATTGTTCAAGTGCTAGCCGGATCCAAGAGAAGCTGTGATGTGCACACAACTGCCGGATTACCTCCTTTAAATGGTGCCCAAGCTATTACGTTTTCACCGGACAGTGGACTCATTTATATAGTTGAATCCGACTCAAAACGGCATAATTTATTGCGTTCTCTCTCCATCAACGGCGGTTCGCTTCGAACAATTGCCGGTCAAACGAGTAAATGCGACTGCGATCGTATAAATTGTCCATGCGACAACACCGGCAACACGTCACCGATTATTGCCGTCCACTCCTTCTTCCACAAACCCTGCGCTGTCGCTGTTGACTCAAAAGGGCGTATTTTTGTTGCCGATCAAGCGAACTTTAAGATCAAAGTCGTCGAAAGACAGACAATTGTATTTGACAACAAAGAACAAGCGTACAAAATCAATTCACCGGAAACAAATGAGGTTTACTACTTCAATAAGCACGGCATGCATCAAAAAACCATGTCCTTGCTTGGCGACAAAGAACTGTACACTTTTCATTACACCGTAGATACTAGTTTTGGTGAACTCATTCAGGTCACCTCGAAGGATGGAAATGTCATAAAGTTCAGCAGAGCTAACAACTCGGAATTGATTATCGACGGCACAATGACAAAAAAACTTGTAGTTGAACTGAACAACTTTGACAAGCAATTGTTTCACCAAGTTAGGGATCTATCAAATGGAGGTGATACTATCAAATTCAACTATGGATTGGGACAGATGTTGGAATCTAAGTCCACTGACTACCGGCTGACTTTATTTGATTACGATAAGTCAGGAAGAATTGTCCAACTTTCAAAATCGGACGGAGAAACATGGACATTTTTAACAAACATTGTGGATCGCCGACTTCAAACCGAAGTCTTACTAAATGGAAAGAAACAACAAAGGTATATGGCCAACGGAAACATGTTTACGAAAGACAGTCCACAGCCTGAAATTCTCTTCAAGGTGCTAAACACAATGAAATACAACAAAATGGAAACGAAGAGCACGTTTGAAACGTCAAACTATCCTCTACTTCCAGTACAAGAGCATTCATTTATTAAGAGAAAAATTACACTCCCTACCACTGATGAGCCAAACCGTCCCGAACTGAGTTCGCATTTTGAATGGAGAACGAATATTCGATCAAATGAAAACAGACGTGTGATTCAAGTAAGACGACGATACAGGGTAATTCTTTGAAACGGAGTGGCAATCGACTGACGTTTTACTGTGTACAGTTTCAACTGTGAAAAGTCCTTTCTGTCCGGTTTCACATGTCCGTCCGCAAAGAATTACTTTGTTTTTTTTGCTAACAAAGAAACTGCTAATTTTATGGCTATTTTGTTTCAGGTTAACGGACGAAATGTTTTTACTGTCGAATTCAACACAGAAACGAACACCGATATTATCCGGGACGCATTTGATAACCCCGCGGCTGCAGTGGTCTATTCCAGCAGCGGACAAGTGAAGCAAATCAGTCACCCGGAAAACCATGAAAGGGCCCTGCTGAATATTACGTATGACGAATTCCATCTGCCATTGCAGGTGTCTTGGGTTGATCGACGACGTGACTTCGCCTACGATTCATTCCACCGCCTTATTGCATCGACACATTCTCGGAAGGGTGATTTGTTAACGCGAAAGTACACATATGGCTTGGATACTGCAAGACATCCATCAATAGTTCACATGTCTTCTGGTGAAATGTACAAGTGGCGATACAACAAAAAAGGTGAAGTGTCATCTCTTAAGTCTCCGACAGATGAAATCATTGAATTCTGGTCATCGAGAGGTATTCTTCCAACAGCTGCGGTTATTGTATATCGGCAAGAACATCACGGAGTAGCAACATCGGTGTATGATTCTAATGGGCATCTGACGGAATTTATCACTTTTGATGGCCTCAAGCGTGTTACAATTAACAGAACTGCTGCCAGAAAACTTCATAGAATCAGGAACGGTCATCAGAATCATGAATTTTCCTACGACAATCATGGCAGGGTAAAATCCGTCTCATCTGGTGCTGTTCAACGGGATTTTGTCTACCAAGGGCCACTTGTTGTTGGCATGAGACGACAGTCTAAGGACTACTCAATTTACTTTTCAACTGAATATGACAACTTTTACCGACCAACCGTGATTCACACGAATTTTAACGGGACGGCATTAGAATCCATGCAGTTCGAGTACGATTTGTTATCCGGAAAGATCAGTAAGCTGGCACGTGTCATTTTCACTGAGCACAACAACAAGCTGAAGATTTCTAACGACGTTGTAAGTAATTTTTTCTCTTTACATTTTTCTCTATAAATGTTTTTTTTAGTTTACCTTGGTCACCGCGTACACACATGATCGCTTTGTGGAGTCCATGAACGTTATTATTGGAGGAACTGATGTGGTTCAGATGAAAGCTACATACGATCTTATCGGCCGTCTAGAATCTATTTTGTGGATTGTCAAGCATGACACATGGCCTACGGAAATGCGACTCTACTCTGTTGATGGCAGCTTGTCTGAGTACTCAACCGGTGACACAGGAAAACAAACTTGGTCTCTGTTTTACGATTCTAGTGGTCGAGTTTCTAAAATTAATTCCGATGTCGTCAAGCTTGATATTGGAGGTGCTGCGCAAACCATGGGAGCAGTGAAGTACGGCACCGACGCCAATGGATGGGTTGTTAAACGGGACTCTACATTGTTTGAGTATGATGGATTAGGGCAAGTAATTCGAGCTACCAGCACCCGGGACGCTTTTGATTTTGTTTACGTCTACGATGAACAACAAAGAATTGTATCCCGCACGGATCGAATTTCTAGAAGGACACACAACTTCTTCTATGCCTTCACGGATCGCTATGACCTTATCACGCACTTTATTGATTCAAAATACCCAGAGTCTGTTTGGACAATTTACTATACGTCTTCAAATACGCCATTCATGATTGAGAGTTCATCGGGACAGACTTTTGTGTTGGTGACCGATCCTCTAGGATCTCTGAGATTTGTTTTGTCGGATCATGGCAGCGTCGAGCGTCAAATTTTGTATTCCCCCACTGGAAACGCGATCAGCGATTCTAATTCCGAACTTTTTGTTCCCATCGGTTACTTGTCTCAATTCCATGATTACGAAGCCAAATTTGTGCTTATAAGAGAACGTTTTGGTGATATTGCAACAAACCGTCCTCTAGATGTTTTCATTGGACGATTTATGTCTACTACAATTTCGATTGCTCCACAATACATCAACACGTTTGCTCCCGACTTTGTAGCCGATCCTTTCAAGTTCTCTGGTAGCACATTGCCTTCACCTGTTCCTCTGAATATCGAGGATTGGATGCAGCTTTCCGGCATCGACATTGCCAATTTGATACCCTTCAAGCGTCTGAATATCGACAACGATGAAGTATGCTCTGGCGTGCTCATATCCGATCCATTCTGCAGTGCTAATCAGCAACTTGGTTTGTTTTCTCAGCTCATGACTCTAAAGCCGTCGCATTTTGTCAATAAGGACGTGATGTCTACGTTCACGATGGTCACAGAAAACATTGTGGGGATTCAAATCAAAGAGCCTAGTGACATCGGTGCAGGCTTTGTGGTCTCTATTGGGAAAAACAACGAAGTAAATTTTTTGGAATTTTTTATCTTGATATCATTGACATTCATTATTTTAGGTCAACGTCCTGAAATTGAAGCTTGATGATAATAATGCTTTGTCGACGATAGAAAAAATGCTAAACCGGACGGAATTAGTCATTGACTACATCTATCTGGGCAATCTTCGATTCAATCAAACATCTGTTTCAGAAATTCATTTTATCAAAAAAGGATCTCTTGTAACAGCGACAACGGAACTTCCGCATAAAATTGAACAGCCTTCTTTGAACATTACACAGAAGAACAGTCATCTAATCGAACTTTCTCTCAATGGTGTGTCAGTCTTTGTTCATTACCAAGGCAGTCATGTAAGTTTCTGTTTTTTACTTTTACAGTATTTAATATCGTATGATAATTCAGGATCTTATCAAAGAAGAAGCTCTTCAACGACTGCAGCAAAATGTGGCTGAGCGAGTTTGGAAGGCGGAGCGACGTGCTTTGAAGGCTGCCTTGCCTACCAAAGTGGCGTGGAATGAAAGCCAGCAGCGCGAACTGCTAAATATCGGTTACGTTTTGGGATACACCCCTAGGCTCAAGACAAGTGCCACTATTGACTCTATCGGCGATATCGAAAACTGGAATGTTGAACGCCTTCAAACATGACAAAAACGTTGTATCTATAATGTGCATTTGCCAATACGTGTTTCGCTTTTTTTATATAAAAAAATCAGATATTTTCTTGCCCGTGATGACGCAATAAACTGCATTCATAATTTTTATTCAATCTTTTTCTTGGAAATCAAAACAAAAATTTCATCATGCATAATCAATCGAAACGTGGAATCGGATGCGTTCGTACTCATGTTGTTTTTCTGAAAAATGAAACTCTGATTGAAATGCAGCAGACGCTTGCTTATTTTACCTTTAGTTCTGCAAGTAATTCACTTTGAGTCAAATAATGACAGCGAAAACGTCGTTCTCCGAACGAGTATTCATTGGCGTTGAGCACACCACCCTGGACCAGGTAGCCACCTGGTTTGATCAAACTGGTTGCACTTTTTACAGCGCGTGAATACTCTTCCGATGTTTCGCTGGCGTACTCCAGACAAAACACTGATGTTACAACGTCGAACTGTCGAGGCAGTGTTGACTGAGGCCACGAATCAGATTTGAAGTAATCGTCTTGAATAACAGGATCCAGATGAATATCTACGTCGAGAACGCCACGCATCTTGCTTCTTGTAAGCTCTTGCATGACGTGCGGACTCTCCACCGAAGCTTCGATAGCCGCTATCCATTCACAGACGTTTGACCAATCAAATGTATTTTCACGAGTGATCCATTGCTTTAAAACTTCTCTGTTTGCCTGAAAAAAAAGATAGTAACTTTGACAGAAAAATGTGAGTAAAAACCTACAGGAGCATAATCAGAAGTAAATATATGTTTTGCTCGTTGACGAAAAACAATAGGAACGTAAACGGTAGGACCTGCTCCGAGATCAAGGACCGTCTCTATCTGATTTGGTAAACGATATATTATTCCAGGCAAAAAGAAGAGCACAATTTGCATTGCCTGATCTTCTTTTGCCGTTTTATAGAAATCATCGAGATATCTTAAGGGATCAAACTGAAAACAAAAGTATGATATTCGGGTCGCGGCAAGTACTGTCAAAAAATACCTTTTCATTGTGCTCACGGGCACCAAAAAGGGGGCATTCAGACTTTTTCTCTTGATTAACATGATCAATTATATCGCCCATGAAGCGTCTTGACTTCCGGTGCTTACGCTGGCTAAAGCGCTAGAAATCAAGGAAAACACCAGGCAGATATTTGACTTGAAAGCTGTTAGCCCGCTGACAGCAGTGTTGTAAAGTGGGATGCGCTAGCGGTTCCAGCAATTGACTACGTACGCACATACGACTCTTAGTAGGCAGATATCCGAAGCAACAGCTCAAAAGCAAAAAGTACCGCTGACAAGTCGAGCCAAGTGTGCTCGAATTGAGAATTTGACATCGAACGGGTTCGACAACGCAACACTACATCATAGGAAAAAAACTCACTCTAACAATCAACAAAAAAACGGTTTATTTTCAAAAGAATGAAAACCACCAAAATAACAGTAAAACAACCTATTACTTCGCCTTCCAGCAATAGTACTCGTAGAGAAACGGTGATCTTATGACTTCCTTACGAACAGGAATATGAAAGCCGTGAGGAGTCTCCTGAACGTATGGCGACAATGACGTTGGAACTTCGACAATGTGGCTTTCCTTGTTGTGCCGTAAAAGACGAATTTTCATCGACCGGTTCACATTTTTGGTAACTTGCATGAAATGGTCTCGGAATTCATCATTCGTGACGACATATGTATCGTTGCCACATAGAGTAAAAAGCAGGATCATGGCAATATCGTCGTTTATACTGAAAAGTTAAAAAAACAATTATTAACATTTTCTACAATTTTGATATCGTCCAAAATCCTTTCAGATCCATAAAAATGTAAAAGCGATATGCAATTTCTCAAAAAAAATACGTTTACTAGAAACTCACTGCTTGAATGTTTGCAAAACTTTGACACGCATCTGAACAAACTGCTGCATGAGGGGCATCGGTAGAGAAAACTTGGAAACAATGCCGATACACGAAAAATGCGCATACAAATATTCGACAACCCGACGGAGATTATTGATTTCTCCAAGATGATGATCAGCGCCGTAAGCGACGTTGGGTGCATCAATAACGCAAATCGGACGCTTGAGTGGATCCTTGTTCTTGATGGCAATCAAATCCTGAGAAAACCGTTCAATCCGGATAATGTCATTTTGACCGTATTTCACTCCCAATGCGTACTTCTTGACCGAAGGAAATAATCGACGGTATTTATCGAGGGAAAGAAAAGGCTTCGGTTGAAATAGATGCCTGCATGAGGAGCACTTGCCGTCTTCAGAGACATCGACCTTGATAAATTTCGGCAAGTGAGGAACACTAAAAACTAACATTTTTTCATAGATATCAGATTTGCCGACTTACGTATTTAAAGGGTCGATAAAATGCTTGGAAAGAGTAGTGTTAAAGCCCCGTGTGCTGCTGCAGAAGGGTTTGAGAGCGAGACTGACCAGCTCAACAGCCATACTTGGATCTTTCTTAACCCATCCAAAAAACTCGTCAAACAAAATTGCACGATCCACGCTGAACTCAGGAAAAGTCTCAAACACAGCTTTCATAGCATTGAAATCACGGTTGCGAATTGCCTGAAGTGCTCGAACACGGTAAACGCTTTGAGCCGCAACAAATCCAGATATGTCATTGCTGTGCTGCGGATTTTCATCGTCATCAAATGGACGTAAAACAGCCCGAATCTGATCAAAAATTTTTTGAGGCGCATTTTTGGCTAGAGAAAGCAGGTAGTCAGCCAAAGGCTTGCACTCCGCTTCTGAAACAACATTTGCGACGTATGCGTTAAACAACAAGTTTGCCGCCTGCTTGAAATGGTTGGGCCGCAGAAGTTCGTGCTTCTTGGCGTATTGAAGGGTCGAAAAACCGAGTTTGTAACGCTGCAATTTGCCGACTGCCTCAAGCAGCGGACCAATGTCGCGTTCGTTGATTGATCTATCATTTACGCTAACCGCCGACAATTCATCAAGATCATAAAATCTATCTGGATGTTTGTCGGTGAGATCAAGCATTTTGAAGATCTGGACATGCTTGTGTTCTGTAATCTGCAATATAAAAATTGTTCAGTGATATCAGATTCATGCCAATGTAAAAGAGCTCACGCTATTGAATCCATAAGGCTTTGGAGTAACGTTTGGTGAAACTGTACTGGCCAGAAAACGAAGAGCAGAAAAACTGGCCCCTTTCTGAGCGGTCAACGGTTTGAAAGCACGTGTAAAGTTATTGCGAACCAGTAGCAGCAGCATCCCTGGCAGTAGGGCCAGCTTGTTCAATTTCCGACTTGAACTTGTCAAAAGCGTGTTTTCGGATAAAGTGCTGCACCCACGAAGCCGGGCACGCGGCTTCAAAGGCCTTCTTCTCGTTTCGGCACTTCGATTCCGCTCCGTCGTTTTCTTCGATGCAAACAAAGTAGTTGTCCCGAGCTTCGTGGCAAGCTTTTCGTCCTGTTTTCAAGGTTTCTGGCATTCCCTAAAATATAAAATCCTTCTTAAAAATTTTTTAAAACGAAACAAAGAACGAATATGCACACAACAGTTCGATATTTTTTCACAAACAGTGGAACAAATACGTCGTAAAAATGGAATCTGTTGGATAATGTGTTGGCTGGTCGGAGAGCGACCTTTTATTGCAGGTTTGTTATAATTCAAAGGCCGTCACAGATTTTTCTTTGTGAACGTTGAAAACACAGAGAAACGTTTCTCCCCCAACGAAAAAGTATTCATGGCCTACTGCATACCACTTTGTGTAAAATCAAATTTTTCTAACAAGTAAATGAAACCAAAACTTTTTATTCGACAGCTGGCTATAATACGGTTTAATCAACGTGGATCAATTGTTCCATATCTTGACAGAAGGCATGTCAAGCATTCGAGCCAGAAGTGGTGTCACGGCAATATACAGTCTTAAAACATATTTGGGAAAAAATTCGATTCGGTTTTTATGTACATCGTAAAATAGGTATCGTTGGTTGGCCGTTGCACGGAACCGCAAAAGCCACCTGATGTATTTTTGTATTCGAATGTCAGATGTCAGTTAAATCGGGTAACGGAGTTAGGCATCGTCATGGTAAATTTCTTCGAAGATTTCGTCGCTGACCTAGAAAAAAAATTTTAAATCAAAATTAAAAAAAAAAACACTTACAACTGTTGCAGTGCGGGAACGAAGGTTATAAGTTCGGCGGTCACCGGGTTGACGGCCTTCGTGCTGCTGATAAGCATTGTCATCCACGGCTTGATCTTGTCCAAACAAACGGGCAGGCTCGGTCGCAGGCTCTTCGTCAGTGCTTTGTTCTTCTTCATGGGATACAAGGGCGGGATTCCTACGGGTCGCATTAGGTCGTCGGGGGGTAGTTCCGACATCATTCAGGCTGTAGGAGCGCTGAAGTTGTTGAGCTAGCTGTTCTTGGCTTCTGAGTGCTGCTGTTGTTACAATATCGCGTGCACACATTAGTCCCTTAGTACCAATGTTCATTACTTGATTGTACCCTTCGGAGCGCAGCTGGTCGATGAAGAAGTCTATGTCTTTCTCGTTCTTGATAAGCCATGGGTGCAGCCACTAAAAAAGAACTCATAAGTTTAAAAAACTTCAACATACAAAATAAAAACATACGTTTTTGTAGATCAGAGCTGCTCCTTTTGTCCATGGACTTATCAGCCATAAAATAAAGACTATTTTGATTTCGTAATAAAATGGAAACCAAAAAGCGACAAAAATATCGCCAATGGCTTCTGCAACTGTTAGGAAAGCAAATACGATCCAGTACATCATCCATTTGACATATTCCTTGACGTTCTTTGTTCGAACTGCCTTGTAGGAACGATACGCTGGATATAGGGTGCCGATGGTAAGTACAATTACACGGTACGAAATGACTGATAACATGCTGAGGCAAACGTTGATACCCGTAGTAGATGCAAAGCACGCGTTATGGAAATGAAGAAGCCAATAGCTAAATCTGGACGGTTAAATCAAAACCCGGACTCAAAACAACACGTGAAGACAAAAAAATCATACACAAATTAAAAACCACCGACAACCGAACGTCAGAGCGAAGAGCATGTGAGAATGAAAAATGAACGCAACTCATGATAACATAAAATAACATGAACTGTTCACTACTACTGGTAAGGCAGACACAAACAGCGCGTTGTGTGGCGTTTTGGACCAAATGAATACATGAGTACAAACAAAAATGTGTCGCGTGATCGAGTTTGGATAATTGCTAGGAGGATTGTTAGCATTTGTCAGGTTCAACACACAGCTGAGATAAAAAGTATTTGCAAAAATACACACATCACCCAAAGAAAACATGTGAAACTTTAGTCAGCAGCCACACGAGGACACAACAAAAAATCCTGTGTCAGTCAGTTATATGCAAAAGCACACTAATGCTCAACTGGCTTTTTCTTTTCGGGACACCTAGAAAGTCATTCACAAAGTAGGCCTAGCAATAGAAATATGCGTGGTCTAAATGTGAGTCCTTGTGCCCTATCCCCTATCAATGGTCGTAAAGCGTCTTCTGTTAGTTTTTTGCGTCTGTTTTTTTATGAAAGGTCGGAGCGTGTCTACGATGTGATTTGCGTGTCTATGCTGTAGCAAAATAGCACTTACTAAAAGTACATGACGTATCGATTTAATCTGGATGGCAAAAAAAAGGCTCTAGGACGAGTCTTTTCAACGATGATTGTAACATTTTTATAAAATGTCAGGCCGGAAATGCCAGTTAAAAACAGTGATCAACAATTCACGGAAAACAGTGATTGTAAAAAAAACGATAGAATTTTCTCATTTTCGTAAGCAAAATCAAGGTGACTAGAGCATTTCGACAAACCTATTCCTTTTGTTCGGAAAAAAACGCGCGTTTTATTCAAACGAGGCCGGACGTGTTTCAATCAAACAATTGTTGTTTTGTAAAGATGCGACACTTTTATCGTGATCAAAAAGATAAATAACCAGAGAATATCCGTACTCTTGATCGGAATGTTCTCAAATTAGTGAATGAACATTTTGAAAACATACAGAAGGGTATCAGAATACAAACATGCGAACACCTAGCATCTGAAAAAGAAAATTATACGCAGTTGGACGTTTTAAAAAGCTGGTCAGCAACTTTTTAATACTCACCCACCATCGGCCATTCGTTTTCTAAAGCTCTCACTTGATGGATTTTTGGCAATCAAAAATAGCTTTTTTATTCCGAGCTGTCACCCTCAAATCAATCACTGAGTAAACATAAGAGAAAGTGGCACGACGCGCAGACTTTGAATTTCCCTATAAATGTTTTTCGTTCGGCTGTGTGAGGGATATAAATATTTTTTGCCAATATAATAGACGCCTGCAGTACGGTTAGGTGAACACAAAGAACATTTTACCTTGTGTAGAAAATAAAATAGAAACGCAAGATCAAATCAGTGGTTCACGGCCATTGCTGCGCGGGACATACCACAACCTCGGTTTGACTGAAATAAATCGACTGTGAATAACAATCATCTCCGGTCGCTCGTGGTGGTTGGTGAAAATGCATAGTACCAGTACCATGCGTCAACGACAGCGCAAGCAACGGTTTCAATGAGTTCACTCTGCTTGCGCTAATATTTGCTACAGAATCCTGTGTAGGGTTTACGACGCTTCAGTTTTTTTATGATCACACGTAAACCACTCTTCGGTACACTTGATCTTAAGAATTATAATGTTGTGCATTTTCACTTTCGAATGCACACCACTCCAT
Organism: Turbatrix aceti; assembly: GCA_963969345.1. NCBI lineage: Eukaryota > Metazoa > Nematoda > Chromadorea > Rhabditida > Panagrolaimidae > Turbatrix > Turbatrix aceti. The sequence continues at coordinate 485,816 of OZ017770.1, read as the reverse complement.
CAAAATCAGCCCTTAACTATTTTTTTTATTTTTTTTCAAAAATTCTAAATACAAAATAAGAACAAAGACGTTGAGGATACAATGATAATTTGCAAAAAAACAATGCTAAAAATTTAAAAAAAATGATTTAAAATAAATTGTATAAATTTGCCTTATTTGCAAGATAAGACAGTGAAAACCAATTCTCGCAGTGATAGTAGCCATATTTTTTTCTTCACTACAAACGCAATTTTTGCTTTATAAAATTAATCAAGGGCAGTGAAAAGTTCATCAAAATCTATTTTTTTTGCTATTCGGTCTACCAAAAAAATTCTTAAAACTGCATTACTTCAGTTAATCCTGAGCCCTGTGTATAACGATTTTTTTGACATTTTAGTCAAAACATAATGTAACTGTAAATATTGCACAAATATCGTTATAATCAGGAGTGATCAGTAAAGGCTGCCGAGACCTATTGTAAGCTATAATTTGTCTTGGGAGTGAACAAAAGAATACAGGTAGAGAAAAAAAGCTCGTCATTTGACAAAAATTTTAGAATTTAAATTTTAAAAAAGTTAGAGAGGGAAAGTTAACTGAACAATGTACATAAATAAAACCGGCCACAGTTTTTGGTGATGTTTGGCTTATGATAACATTCACAACTACATCTTTGATCTCGCGCGCACGCATGTTACATTGTCAGAAATCGGACAACAAAGGGCAAAGTGGCAGTCAAAAACAGTGATGAGGTAGTGGATGTAACGCCATTAAGGGGCTCGGATGAGTGCTCGTCCATTGAGTATTGATCAGCCTCGCTTGAAACATTTTCTTCTTCTTCCGAGCTTGATGCTTGCAAACAAGTAAACTCGCAGTCATGGAGCTTGTCAGCGTGCAAGCCCTTGAACATATTGACCAAGCTTTTACACATGATCTTGGCTGCATGTCCGTCGCAGACTCCCACGAGTGATCTCATGTATTCGTTCAGTTTATCGTTTACTGCATTGCATACACTCTCAGCGCCAGTTTCTGCGTTACGGTGTTGGATGTAGTTTTCGCTCAGATACGATCCTAAATTATTACATCATAAATCATGCTAAAGTTCAAATGCGTTTCTACCGGCGGAAAGAGTCATTTCACCCAATTTCTCTCTGCTAAGGCAATCGTTGTGCTTGCTGAGCAATTCTTGGCCTTCGGGAGAACAAGCATAGGTCAGAAGGTAGTAGCTTTTCAGGAAGCTGCCGGAATTTCTTCTATGAGTCAATAAGTCACTCACTGTATTGGATGCTTCCACAATTTCTTCATGGTTGCAGTGATGTTCCTCGTCCGCCTGAAATTCAAACCAAAAATTTTATTTACCATTCAAAATCCCTTTTTACTGCTCTGAAAAGCCACAGATAAAATTTGAGCCTATCGAAAAAAAATGTAAAACGTAAAGCGGCATTGAAAATTTATGCAAAGTACAACTTACCAATATGCACTGATCCAGCTGCTTGAGGTGCTGGCATTGACTTGAATTAATGGTTACAACGTTGTCTTTCAATTCGTACAATGTCCATGTCCATTCATCCAGAATGTCTATGAAACATTTTACCAAAGTTACGTAGTTGCATGAACTCTGCAAATTAGGGGGTTTTCACAAAACTGTCAAAAGTGGTATTCATCAAGCTGTCTGACACAATTCATGGATGTCATAATACCCACCTGAGCCTGTGTTCCTGACAATAAAAACAATGTGACAAGTGGGAGAAGTTTCATTACGATAGCAAGTCAAATGTAAGGCGTGAAAGTAAAATTGAAACGCAGTAGTTCTGATGGCAGAAAATTTTTAGTTTCTTCCAAATTGATGAGATGTGGCAAGGATCTGCAATATCGTAAGATTAATCTTTATTCTGCACGATAATCACGCAAGATTCAGAGGAAAAAAAGCATGGCTCGTCTATCAAGTTCTTCAGCTGTTGTTTTTTTTAAACGCGAGTGAAAAAAGCCTGTTTTTTTAATTTCCAACAACGGCACGCCATAACAATTTTATTAGATACTCATAATCGCGAAAAATGCCAATGCTTAAAAATCCCAAGGCCTGTTGAAAATTTGGAGAATGTGCATACAGCCCCTGCAGCAACATCATTTGCTCAGGCGTAGCTACGCACATCCATATAAGCCGCCCGTTTCTTCTCCTTCTAGTCAATTTCTGAATCTTTTGCTCTCCTTAACGCTTCCAGTCAACATGAAATATAAAGTAAAATCTTGTCGCTTTGGCTTAGAATTTGAAGTGAGAAAAAAAGCAGCGAGTGCATAATAAGGCATAACACATAAGTAGCAATGATGTGGCAAAAAAGTTTCTTTGACATAAATTTGGCAACAAATACGGCACTCTCAGTCTTCGAGACGGGATTGTAAACATAACAATGCCAAAGCAAAGAAACCCCATGTCTCCCCCTGGTCAGGAGCTGCCCGACTTCCCATATAAAAAGACTCAGTTTGACATCAGAATCAAAACGTCTATTAAATTTACTACTATTAGAACGAAACGTACTCGTTCTACGGGAAAAATCATGACTGCCGTATAGCTGTATGGAAAAAAAGAGGGAAAGAGAGTGCTGTAAATGTTTTGCCAGCTGAAAGGTATTCAATCGCGGGGTTAGCTTCGTCAAAATGCAAAACGAATGATACCACCATCCTATATTTGTTTATTTTGAATAAAAAAGACAATACGATAGCTTCAAAATGTATGGACAAAGATAAAATACAACATGAAAAATTAAAAAGAGATGCGGTAATATGAGCTTTATGGAAAAAATAAAACAGTGAAACAATTGTTATGTGTCGACAACCGACGGCAGAGGTCGATAAAATCCATGCACAAAAAGATGAGGAGCAAGGAGGTGTAGTTCACACGAAATTGAAAGAATAAAGAAGTTCACAAGTGATAATATTTTAAAAACTATCCACAAAATGCTAAAGCTCTACTCTCTTCTACGGTGCCAAAAAGCGAGAGAGCGAAAAAGAGCGTGAACAGCCTACGGACTGCCTTTCTAAGCTGCCAGTGGCAATTTTCTGCCAACAGCCTTATAACGAGTAAAGCCACTATGCCCCGTGCCCGCGCGCGCACGCGCACGCAGCAAGACTACTGCTGGAATGCCATAAAATTTAGAAGCGAGGACTTCGGAGCAAAGAAAGGGGAAGAATTTGCTTCAGCAATGTATCTGTAAGTTTCTAAAAAAACAAATTTGACGTGCTTGAATGATTAAGTGTTGCTTATCAATAAACCAAGCCGACAAAGAAAAATGCTGTGTCGAAAGTAAACAGTAATCAATATATAACCCTAAGACAATTTCGGTAAATTGCAAATTGTGTGTTTTCGGCATGGACAAAGAATAACAACGTTAGTAACTCCCGCTTTTTCGTAACGATTAGAAAATGCAATTTTAATTGTTACTAAAACGGAGACCCAGCTCCGGAAAGTCGCCGTTCTGAATTTGGAAACGGGGACAATGCTAATGGCACAAAGACCACTTTCGTTCGCATCATGACAGTTTCGTTCTATTGTCAAAAGTCAAACATTTGATACTACTGTGGATTTTGAACATCTTTTGACAATTTATACAATTTTGATTTGTCAACGCAAAAAAAAGAACACAAGACAAGAAGAAGAACGACAAAAAAAATAACAACAGCCGCATGCAAAAAAAATGCAAAGAAAACAAACGAATGAAGTTTTTTGTGAAAATTCTTTTATGTTAAAAGTTACTGCCCTACAGAATCCACTAAAAAAATAAAATATTTACATAGGCAAAAAAAACACGCACAGAGGCTATTCTATTATTATTTGCCAATGCGATGAACTTTTGCCTTCTTTTTTTCACCTAAATGTTAGAAAACAAACTCATTCAAAAAAAATTAAAAAGATTTAACCGCAACCTTGGTTGCTTTTTGCAAGTAGAAAGATACTTCAAAAATTTAAAGCAACTGCGTTGACGTAATAGTTAGAGAAAATGCATTGAAGAAGTGTCTTTTGTAGTAAGCAAACACAACCTTCAAACTCCGCTTCATGGGCTAACGGTTATCCCCTTTCTGTCTCCTGCACATAATGTAGATAAAACAAAAAGTATGAAGAGTAGACGACTTTTAAAAATGTGCTTTGGGAAAAATATCTGAGAATGAATCGATTAATACGACTGACAAGAGATTAAAAAACAATTGTGCCGCTAAAATGGCATTAGACAACTCCTTGGAATGCCAATCGTGTAAATATGAAAGAAAGGCATGTAATATGAACACAGAAAAATGTTTTGCTTAAAAAAAGAGATAAAAACAGTCAAAAGTGAAGTAGGAGATATTGAATAGCCGACAAACGACCGACATTCGAATGAAAAATGCGAAAAATATTCGGATACAAAAAAATTCTAAAGCAAAAGCCGAGAATATTTAAATTGTTAGTACGGACTCATAACGCCGTCTGTCTAAGCTATTTCCAAGACAGTAAAGGAGTAGATGACCTATTCTCTCCGGTTTAAAGAATAGGGGGACGGAACTCTGAGTATGGGTTGCCGGCCAGCGCGCCATTCAAGGCGAACCTCATTTATGCTTCAATGGTTCTAATTAATACATCAATCACTTTGAAAACTCCCTTTTTTCGCGGACACCGATAGCAATATTAGCTCGTGGGCGACAGGCGGGCGCCGGCAAGACGGGTGGCAGACGGTACTCCTCGCCGGTTTTGGGGTGTTGAACTGAGAATGAATACATATATCAAAAAAATAAATTTTCATATGTATGATGACTCAGCATTATCCCAAAATTGCCAAAGCGGGTGGCGGGCATGGGGTAATTTAGCCGACGACCAGAATTGAAAGAATATGATGCGCCGATTGAATTTACTCTGTTTCTTGTATGCGCAAGAACGCTCAGAGAAATGTAATCTCCAGAGAAATGTTTGTCTTCCTATTCCCAAAAAATTTATTAAAATTCCCGAATTTCATTTTTCGTATCTAATTAACAGCCTGAAGACCAAAATTTTGTTTACTGAATTTTTACACATGTGTGGAGCAAAGGTCGCGTTTTATTGGCATTACAAACAGTTAACTTATTGGTAAATGCATACTTTCATTCGGGTCACGCTTTCACCACTCACCAGTCAACAACGTCTGTTGGATCAGAAAAAATTATCCTGCCTAGATGAAAAGCACCTCGTTTTGATTATTGTGAAAACATTGAGTTTTTTTCTGTTGTAGCTCAGAGATTATAAAAGAATAAACAAAACTTAAAATTTTCATGTTTACAAGAAAATCATTGTTTGGCAAAAGAAAAATAATACTTCAGTTTCATTAAAAAATGATACTATTGTATTTTCATATTGCAATTACCAAACAGGATAGCAATTTATGTCAAAATAAAACAGCAGTTATTAAACAAAGGCACAAGAACAAATTATCAAATTACGTGGGGGCAGTAAAATGATCTTGGCGCTTCTTGTTCGCAAACTCTACTATAATTTTGCAGCACTTTTGTCTCTTCTCTATTTGTACAAAAAGCAATTGCACTTTTTTACCGTAAGTCAGCGGATATACAAGTAGACACTGCCGGTGACTAAAAAGTGTGTTTAACAATACATAAAAAACAAGCACTTCTACGAGTTGTGAAATGTTTTACGCATTTTCAGTTAACGTGTGTTTAAAAGCGAGCATAAAGTTTACATCGGGGATTGCGTGTGTAGAACTAAAACAATTGGTTTAAAGCAAAATAAAAAATTCGAGTTATTTTTGTTCAACATGAAGAGCGTTGTTAAACAGAGAATTCTTTGAATCTCGTACGAAACTTAAAAAATAAATTCAGCTTAATACGCATTTGCGTCAGAATTCCGAAAAAAAATTGAAAGCATTAAAATAATATCTATGGTTTTCATTTTTCCAATGATTTATTATTACAGAAAAGTGTTTTTTTATACAATATCAAAAAAAGATTTGACATCTGCAAGAGAACTGTAATAAAAAGGTTTCACAATGACTGTAAGGTCTGCTCTGGCAATTAATTGCCATGTGAGGTAAATGGTCACCTAGCACTCACTGCACGCAATGCTGGGTCGGGTCGCCAAAATTGCGAGTACCTAAGAAAAAACAAACAAAATAAAGCTCGAGGTAATTTGGGAGGGGAATGAGATGGCTAAAAGGCGTTGAGCGTTGGCAAGCAACTTGCACATATCCTAGTCATAAGAAAGCATAATCGCCGTTTAAATCCCCGTTGTTGCGAACAACAAAAAGAAAGATAATATTTAAATAATGGTTTAAAGTTAAAGTTGTTCCCTCCGTTCTTCAATTTTACTCCTTGTCAACCAGTTAGATGATGACAAATGACGGAATATTTTAATTTCAGCTAGTTAATTCCAAAGGTGTACTCCAATCCGGAGTAGTGAAAACTGCATCAAATTTGCGCTGGCAAAGACAAAGATGTGCATCCTACTTGTCAAAGCTAAGGTTACACAAAAAATACAAAAGCTTAAGCGGATATTGTCTACATAATTAAAAATAGGATAAAAATAATACTCCTAGTCAAGTGTTGACAGAACACGCCGAGATTATTGTGGCAATCAAATAAAGCAAACGGTTTCGAGAGCTATGCCCAAGCCTAGCCGAAGGAAGGATGCATTCACTCACATACCCACTCTGTCACAATCGCTCATTATGCCGACGCCGTATACAAATGAACCGTTTGTAAGCGCGGTTGGCAACAAGAAGATTTGTAAGCCATAATAATTATTTATTTGTTTAAGGCTTTCGTTTGCCGCTTGCGCTGTCCATAAAAGGGAAATTGATCCGAAACTGTCAACGAAACCCATCATTTGGATGGCAGTCATTCATGGGGTACATAGAAAACAATCAGAGCTAAATATTTCATAGAAGTAGTTTAACGACACCACTCCGCGCATTATGTAATCAGGCAAAAGTGAAATAATTTACCCTCTGCACGATATTAAACAGCCTACATTGTTTAAATCAGAAATCCACCACGCTTGTCAGGACCCATTATGTCAACCAAGGTGTTCTCTTTTGCGCTATATAAATTTCTATTATATTTAAAGTCAGTAACGAAAAAGCAATTATCGAATCCTACGAAGCGACACAAATTTGTAAGTGTGCCAGTTCCGCCATCGCTTGTCGCCATCTGTCATTCAAGATTCAAGTGTTCCCAAGAAACAGTCCCAGTGCTTGCACACACATAACTAGTTCATAAACGTTGGCGACATACAAAACAAACAATTTGTTATTGAGTTACACAACAGTTTATTGTCCTTTAGTCTTAACTGATGACCGCTACCAGTTAACCAAGCGTGCCAATCAAACCCATCAGCATACAAAGCTGAATAAACTTGGTTGCCGGAGAGTAAGTCACAGTGTGTGAGAAGGAAGGATGATCAAGTATCCGTCGTACATCCGCGTTTATTGCCACCATTGCTGTCACCTCATTATTTTGAAGTAAATCCGTGTTTGAACCGACAAAAAAGCTGCCAAGTCAAGAACACTTGAACACTTTTTGTATAATTGAGTATTTTTATTATGTCCTTTAAACATTATTATTATCGCGCACTATGGACTCAATAGGTGGCAGCTGTTCATTTTTGCCTTAATTGCCACATAATACTCAAAAAAAGCAATGAACGACATTTTTATGAAAACGCACTTTTCCAAAGCCATGAATTTTCATATGCACATTTTAGTACTTTACCGCGTTGAGAACGTGGTCATAAATTACACACACAGATGTGGTATCCGACGAGTCCTAAATCCATAGGGATGCTTAATCCAAGTTGATAATGGGCGAATGCAAGTAACCATAGTCGCAGACAATACATTCACAGGAAACAGTTTGTCGGGATGGTTTTGATATCGACGTTCATTGTTCTTTTTGTGGTCACAATTACCGGCCTAACGCATGCAGAAGGCCAAGACTCTCCATTCAAGGTAAATTCCGTCAGAGTCGTCGATATTTCGGGGTCGTTAGTTCGAAGTGTCATCCATTTTGATTTTCCGTCGTCCGTAATTCAAAATGAGTCATTTCTTCACGTTCTCTCCAGTGATGAAGCTAATCATCTTTCCTATATATCTGCAAAATCTGCCGATGGCCAGACGACGTATCAGATTAAGCAATTACCAGGGAAACTCAATGGTTTTGTTGTCTTTGCAGTTCACTTGCCGCCGACGTCTGCAGAAAGAGTGGCTGTGGTCATAGATCAAACATTAACACAAGAATTGCGCCCGGTGCCTGAAACTGCAAGTATTCTGGGGAAGCAGTATGTGCTGTGGAAAGGCACAAGAAACGTGATTTCCGTATACTTCATTGGAAACGACAGCACACATGTAAAAATTGGCAATGTGGAAGTGCTGAGCTATTCTGAAGGTGGCAAAAAAACAAAAAAAGAGATCATTTATGAGTCCGATAACATCACACCTTTTGCTAGCACACCTATAATTATTCACTGCGAAAACAACTCGCCTTTGGTCGTTGTAACAAAATTATTACGAACGGTATATGTCAATCACATTGGACATGTATACGTTGAAAACAAATATTTTTTGAAACACAAAGGCGCTAGACTTGAGGTTGTTATGGTTTTCGTTAGTTTAATGTGCTGTTTTTGTCATTTGTAGGATGAATTTTCAAGAATTGACGTCATTAAGCAACGCATGAGGCGAAATCATGTTTTTGACGTCATTATGCTGAATCTTCCAAGGCATGCGCATCACATGGCATATTACGACGAAATAGGCAACATATCTACTTCCTCAATAATTACCCGACCTGACAATACCATTATCGCTGCCCGTCCACGATTTCCTCTTGTTGGTGGTTGGAAAACGGACTTTATATTTGGCTACAGATTGCCACTGCGCAGTGTTTTGTTCCGAAATGGAAGCGATTTTGCGCTCAAAATGCACTTATTTGACACCATGAATCCTGGAATCGTGATTGAAGAGTTTGAGTTGAAACTTTTCTTTTCCGAAGGATCGAGCAAAATTCAATTTGTATTTCCATTCGGTGTCTCTCAACAAAAAGACAAAGTTTATCGCACATGGCTGGATATTTATGGAAAACCTGTATATACAATAAGGAAGAAAAACTTAATCGATCAACACAAACAATTTTTTACTGTAAACACTTTTTTCATTCTAAATTCATGTCCAAACAGGGAAAAATAAATTTATCTGCATTTCAGGCAACATACAAGTACAACGGTGTATATTTCGTATCAAAGCCTATTATCCTATCCTCAATTATTTTCATATTTCTCATGGCCACTATTTTTGCATTAAAATTGTCTCATGAAAGTAAGCTGCACAAATTGAAATAAAGCCCCGCACACAACACCTGACAAAATCACATCTGGTTGTGTGAAGATTAATTATTAACTTATTATGGCTTGTTGCCAAATAAAAAAATCCAAAACAAAAATCACGTTCAATTCCCTGTCTGATGATGTATAATTTATTGTCTGCGTATCGCTTCTGGTGTAAAAAAACGTATCAAACATTCCCTCTCAATGAGAACAAAAAATATATACGCTTACGCTGTTGTCCAATGTATGATCATTTTTTCCAAAGTTGTACGAGATGTAATAAAAGCGATGGGCACTTTTGAATTTATTAAACCTTACAAAGAAAAAATAATATTTGTGTCAAAATAAAACGCACATTTCAAAGATGTACAATAAAAAAGAAAAAGAAAACATGAAAAATTTAGTCCATTAGTACAAATATTTTCAGTGATCCATCTAATGTCATTGATAATCACCCGAAATTGCAAGCTGGATTTAAAACCAGCAAAAAATCCGTTGTTTTAGAATGTTTTAGTTTTGTTTTGTTTGTACAAAAAGCCACAAACAACACACTTGATGAGTGTTGCAATGTTCATTTAATAATAAAAATCATGAAAGACCAAAAACAGTAGTAAAAATAATTTTTATGAAAAAATGGGATTGTTCAGGGAAAAAAAATTGTTTAAAGCACTGCAACCACTATTTTGAGGTGCTTAAATCATCATTTTGTTTTTTTACAAACTACTCTCATCTAGAAAAGAGAAAATGTAAACAATCGGTAGGACAATACTTACCGACTGCATACAATGCAGTTCATTACCCTGTATGACATTTAAACACCAAAAAATAAAATAATTTGATTGTACAGTGCTGAGAAACAAAATATTATGACTGAAAAAGTTTACGACTAGTTGGGTTGTAAAGCTAAGCAGAAAAATATGATGACAGGAAAAGGGGTTAATCAAATATGAAGAACATCACTTCGAGGTGGATACAGTTTTTTCAAGTAAACGACACGTTTCAAGACAACATTGTTGCCACATTTTGGAAGCAATTGCAAAGATCGTTGGTTCGAAAATCTGTGTGTATAAAAGCCGTGTTAGCAGATACAGCACCGGCAGCAACGACTGCGTTTTGCCTTTTTGAGGCTATCTGAAAATAATCGGGAATGACAGGTAACAATATGAATGCTGAAATTTAATCCACAAAGTATGTCTCACCATTGCTGTTGGGTTCAGGCAAGTTCTCTCGGGTAACTAAGTGCATGACAGTAGTTTTTCCGACCGGCAAACTGAGAGCATTCAGCGTTACACTGCCATGCAAAAAACGGCCGTGATAAATCAGTTTGAGCAAAGACGCGCTTGTTACTTGCTCCTCTTCCCAGTCTAAAGGACAATAGTATGCATCACAGAGGTATCCCGGATAAAGCGGATTAACATACCCAAAGGCCAGTTATCAAAAACATGCTGACAAACTTCCGCGGCAGAGGTCGAAGGAGCAAACTGGAATTCTCGTGTGCGTCCACTTACAAGAATAAGCTTCAGATTAATCTAAAAACAAATGCATTAAAAATCGATAGACTACAACGATAATACTGAATTACCTGTTCATTTTCAATGATTTCGTCTTTAATCATAGAATTCGACGACATCACAACTGTGATTACCCTATTTAAAAAAACTGACAAAGTCAAACGATTGTTCCAGATTTAAACACGCGACGATTGTTTTTGCTAAAAAATCGCAATGTTTTATTCCATCGGAATTGGGCGTGAATAAGTTACTTCATGACAAACGCAAACCGACAACTTGCAAAGTCTGTTATGACAAAAAAAAGAAAAGATAAACGCGCGCAAAAATACAAACCTGGTTCAATACTTGGGGCAAAAGAAAGGTTATTTATCATTGCCAAACATTTTATAAAAGTGTGATAATTGCAAGTAGTTCAAAACAGATGTTGATTCGCCTTGTTAGTTACATCGTAATCATTGATAATCTGTGTATTTGCAACAAGTCCGATGATTCTTAGAAGGGTGGTAAATTAAAAAAACAGGTGTTAAAAATAGGATATGGAAAATAGTTTTATTTATCATTCGCTCATATATGAAGTGGAGAATAAAGACAAGGTGCACTTCACGATTACGATTTGACGCCACGCCGATTCAATGCATGACACCATCAAAAATCGATGCTGAGTCATAAACATAAACACTTGTTTGATGCAAAATGTTTGACAGTGCAGAAGAAACAGACAAAATGCAAGACAAAAAGTACAAAAAAACAAGAAAAGAAAACTTGAAATGACATGCAGCAAAAGTCTAACATGAAACAAAAAAAAACAACGTTAGAAATGTCATAAACAGCTCCTGCTACACGTCAAGTATGAATGCAGAAATCTGTAATATATGTATTAAAAAAAGCAAAATAAATAGTAGTAATTTTGAATGCCCAGTGTAATAAGCATGTAGCTTATTAAATACATTTTTTTTCAAAAATGTTATATCAAAAATAAAAGATTTTGACAGACGTCAAAAAGCGGAAAAAACTGGGACAATAATTAAGTTTGAGAATGCAAACCATAGAGTGAAACAAGAATACAAAGTAGTAAGGAAAACATAGGAATTGTAAGAATATAAAAATAAATTAAAACTTCTATGCATGACAGACGGCAAACAGTGGGATTATCATAGTACGAATTGTACAAATACTTCATAGCAAACGCGTAATTCCATACTACGGAACAATACAAAAAGCTAATGAGTGATAAAACCCTGTTCTTTATAGCGAACAAAACAATATTCCCTGGAGAGTCGGACAACATGCATTACAGGCGCGTAGAGTCTCGAGTGTCAGGGAACACTCCTACAAATGCATGAGTTATTTTCCTTTAAATTCGTTGACTTTGCGCTGGATCAAAAATGTTTGTAAAGATATTGAATAGCATTGAAAAGAAGTGAAGGAGAGGTAGTGGTTGCGGCGTATAAAAGCAGAAAACATCACTTGAGACAATTCAAAGACAAGTTTTTTGCGTTGTGATTGGTGTGCTCACAACTCGTCATGACAAAATCACAATGAACAAAAAACTGCTTTGAAAAAACGATTTTTTGACGTATCACATTGCAGTCGTAATTATTTTAACGCAGATTGCATTCATAGCAGATTGGGATTAATTAGTTGTTGTCAAGCAAAAAAAATTCAGACCACTTAAAGAACAACTGGTAGAAAAGATTGACTGATGAGACTGTCAGTGAGAAAAAAAAAGGAAAACGAGATCCGTTATTAGAAAACGTAAAGAAGATTTATTAGGTCAATAGACCACTTTTGTGAGGTGTAAAGCACTCACGCAATCCAAACGACAGCTGTGAGAACACAGTTGGTTAATTTAAATTCCCTCTCCCCTTCTACGGGTCTGATATAATCAGACAAACGCATCTCTTTTTAGGAATTCAAAGGAATCCATTTTATTGACAACTAAAAAATTGAGTTGAAAGTGAAACGCCAAGGTAAGGTTTAATTAAAGATTCAAAGCCTTTCAACAAACCCGTTGAAAACAACTTGCCAACCAACCGTCAACCAAGCAAGTAAAACAAAATTGTCGATAAAATAATGAACAAAAAATAAAAAAAGCATTTTTCTTCATCCAAGCGCCTGGCTTTGACACTGCAGGGTGCTACGGTTGTTGCGGCTGCGCATTTTTCATCGATCTCTCTGTGCTTCACCCACTTTGCACTGCGGCTCGCATTATGCCTAGCAGTAACCCAACAACAATGTATGCTTTGCAATTGTTCATGAAAAATGACGAGTGCATTGTTCGATGAAGAGTAGAGAAAAAAGACCATTGGTGGTGGCGGTAGTGCAATCATGCCATAAACGAAATAAGATTTTGAAGGTACGACTAATTTTTGTAAGACGACTCTTAACCGCTTTTAAGGAAGAGAACAAAGCGCGTCAAGGTTGTGCGCATGCATATGTGTGGCATATATAATTGCGCGGTATGCACACGCAATGAGGATTTTTCTCATCAAATGACTGGGCTACAAAAACAGAAAAAGGATGATGTTTTTTCCTTGATGTTATTATAGCAGTAGAAAGACCGCTAAGAACAAATCGATATTCACTATGCGACCGCAAGTCTCGTGCAGCCAAGGATTTCTTCAAAAAAAGGAAAATGTGACACACTCAAGAGAAGTACGTATTTGAAGACAAACCTGTGAAAAACTTGGTTTTTTTACCTGAAATGCCTTAACACGCAACGGCGAAGTGTTCAACAGATATATTTATTAACAAAAAATTAATAAACCAAAACAAGTACTCGCAGTGCACCTAAGAATTATTCTAAGCCTAGCTAAAGCGGCGGTTAGTTGGTCGCTGGCCACAACGAAGCTAAATGCAACGCGATGGCAAGAAAATAGCGTCCAAGTCTCCCCGAACGCAAGCGGCAAACACTGGCCAACAGCTTACATGCTTGGTGTGAAATTGTACAAGCTGGCTAGCAGACAGTCTCCTAAACAAATCATCATAGAGGGGTTCTCTTCCCATATAAACCGCAGTCCAGTCCAGTCAGTCACAGCAAACAGAAGAAACCACCGACCAGTGCAGTGCTACTTGGCATTTACATTGGCTTTGGGTCGGGCGGTAGCTGCAGCAACGACTGACTATGCCAAGCCGGATGAGATAGGATGTATAATTATCAAGTTGCTATACAGAACAAAACCGATACTTTTTGAAAAAGGAAAAGATAATCGTGTTTTTCGACGATCTTTTCCGAAAATTAGCAACTATGTGTTCTACTTTTTTACAACGCGTACGACAAAGAAACTTTACCACTCGTGCCTGCCTGCATTGTAAAAAACAACGAAGTTAAGAACCGCGCATTGTTTCGAAAAATATATCAGATACAATCCAAAACAGGTTTCACATGCAAAAAATTCTATCGACAACGGAGTTACTCACAAATATATTTCATTGTAAACACAAACAAATTATTCTTCAGGCTAGATATTTTTATCTTAAGGGATAAGTGACTTTTCAGAAGCAAGCTCGTGTGCATTTTTGATGCCAGACAGAATAATGTGGCTGATATTTTGTTCCTGTTTTGTATTTAAAAAAAATACTTCCATTTTTTCAAGTATCTTTTCAATTTTCGGGTACGGGTCGTTATTTAAAATTGTCAATTACTCGTTTGCACGCTATTTCAGAGCGACTTGGTTATCCATAAAACTACCTTCAATTACGGAAATCGGGCGATTTTACAGTTTATAAAGGACACCCTCTTTTAGAATAGTTTAAACTTCATATCCTTTCTCTCTTCCTATGGTTTCCTTTCGCCCAGTTTTTACTGCTATTACGTCGACGGTTCGACAGCAAGAAAAAATTTAGAAAAAAATTCATGTTCCATTTCGTCACCACTCAAAAAAAGTTGTATTTCGACAGTGTTATCACTTTGTTGTAAGCACGACAAAACCCATTAGATTTCCGAATTCCAAACAGACGAAGACGGATCCATTCTGTCCCGATGAACGGCAGTACTAGATTCCGACCCAACGAGAGGACTCATAGCCAGCTGGGAACCACCGGTAGGCTGCAGATATTGACCGCTGTTGCCGGGAGGCTGATACGATTGCTGAAAGAGGGACTGAAGCTCGCGCGCATGTCGTTCTTTCAGTATGCGAAGCTTTTCTTTGCGATCCGCTTTGCATTTTTCCAGATCATCGGCAATCTAAAAAAAGTAACGAGAGAAATATAAAAAACACTATACATTGTAAGCCTCTTACATTTTTTTCTAACGTTGCGTGTCGGTAATTGATTGTCTCCTGTAAAGCCTTTCGATCATGCTCACATTGAACTTCAAAGATCTCCATCTGCTTGCTTTGATAGTCCCGAAGCTCGGTGAGTTCTTTATCAAGCCGTTCAGACAACGTGTTGAGTTCTTCCTCTTGCCACGTTTCAAGCTTCGTCGTCTGCTCCGATAGCATGTTTTTGAGAGTGGACTCGTACTTTTCAGCCAGATCGGCCACCTTGCGAATGTGATCTTTTTTTAGCTTTGCAAGAAGATCTTTTTGTTCTTCTCGCGGAACGCTTCGCATCAGATGCCGTTGATAAGCTTTGTATTGCTTACTCTGTGACTTACATGCCTCTCGGTATTGCTTGCGAATTTGTGCTTCCTTGTTCTAAAATAAAAAAATGCAAATGAACGGCGCATATAAAATGCAAATTAATTTTCTCACTTTCATCTCACGAGGATGTTGTTTTGATTGAAAGGCGTGAGTCTTCTTAAGCTCAGCATGCGTGCGGCGGGTGTAATCATGTTGATTAGTCAACTCAAATTCATGGAGAATGTTCAGGTGCCGGCGTTTTAATTTCTCGGCTTCATCAAGGTGATTCTGCTGTTGCCGCCGTGTTAAAGAGTGCTGTCGACGCAAGATAGAGTGCAGGTGATTCATCTGCTGATCACATGTCGCGAGATCATTCATCAGAAGTCTTTCCTCAAGCTCATGGAGTGCAGCCGTCTGTTTCTTTTTCAAATCAAGAAGATATTCACTCGTTCGAGAATCCAGATCATTCTTAAACTTCTGTTCAGCGTTTGCACGCTGAATGATAAGTTCACGCTTCGCCGCTTTCGCCAATGTTTCGTACTGCACTCGAGGCAAATTGCGTTCCCTGAGAGTCTGCAAGAAACAAGTTACTTTTTGGCACAACAATGAAAAAAGCATACCGCTTTTTCGCGGGTCTTGTTGTGCTTGTACTCCTTGCGCTGTGCATTGGCAAATTGTTTGAACTCGGTGTCGTTAGTGTTCTTCTGCGACTTGACAGCCTTCTGAAATTCCTGATCATGCTGCTTTGCTTTTTTTTCAAGTTCAGAATTATGCACAGCCCGCAATTTGTTGAGCTCCTTCTCGCAAGTGGAAGTCGCCTGGGTATACTCCTTTTCAAGACGATGATTAAATTGATCTGTCTCGATGTCAAGCTTAGAATCAAGTTCTTGAACCTCTTTGATCTGGGTCTGTCGCATCTGCTTGTACCCAGACAGCTGTTCGTGGGCATTGTTTTTAGAACGATATTCATCCACCTCGCGGGAAACGAGCTTTGTAGTTCGAAGAGTTTGAAACTTTGTCCGTCGAAGGGTATTGATGGCCTCCTCCTAAAAAATTTCAAGTATGAGTGGAATCAAGACAATGAGGCATTGTTATTAGGGTTCGAACCCCCCCCCGTATCGGGTCGGGGACGGGGGTAGTCGGGGGCAGAGGTGTCGGGGGCGGGGGTATTCTGCCCCCGACGGGGGCAGAAATCGGCGGGGACGGGGGTAATTGCCCCCGAGTCCTATAAAAAAGAAGAAAAAAAAGGTGTCAATTTTATCTTAAAACGAAAACCGAGGCATATTTTGAACAAATTTTTCGTATTTTGCTCTGTTTTTGCCTATTTGTGTTGTTTTTGAACGTTTTTCCGCGTTTAACGCTAAATTTTGCTCATTGTCGGGGGCAGAATCTGTCGGGGGCGGGGGTTTTACTCCCCGACGGGGGTCACAAATGGTCGGGGGCGGGGGTCGGGGGGCCACCCCCGGCTTCACCCCCGCGGGGATCCCCGCGGGGGCGGGGGGGGGGGTTCGAACCCTAATTGTTATATACTACCGACTTCCGTTTTTTAGTAAATCAGACAGCATCCACAAAAAAAGATATGTTTGGAAAACACGAACGAACCTTAGATACTTCCTTAGGAACAAGAGGTAGAAATTCCTGCTGCGCATTATCACTCCAAGTTGCATTAGATGAACTAGGCTGCTGAACATCCGTATCAGGTACTGTTACGGTAGTTTGGTGTTCCTGAAAAAAAGGCGACAGAATGAAAGCACGCGTAGAAAAAAAACAAACCTGAGCAGGAAGATCCGATCCTGATGCGACACGAGCTCCGAAGACTGCTGACGACAGGGGGGGACGAGCTGGCTGACTGGTCACACGATTGGACAAGCCAGAACCCTGCGACATCAAACTGCAAGTTTCTCCTTGCACAGCATCGCTCATCAGAGATGTGTTTTCATCGTTCTAAAAAAAGGCCCGATAATGTTCCCAAGAATGCATCGGTGGCTGAATTAAAAGTATTCGAAGGTATATAAAATCAATAAAAAAAGGAAAACAGCGGTGTAAAAACTTGAAAACTTAAACGTACTAACCAGAGTGCTATTGAGACTCATCATCGAACCGTTGAGGCAAGAATTGGAATTTTTCTCATCAAGGAACAAGATCTTGCGCAATTTGCCAAACTGATAATTTTCCAGTTCAACGACAGCCTGTTTTGTACGAGTGAGCAGATTCCGGATCACACCGGTTGAATCTGCATTATGCATTAACGGGTGCTAAAAATTGTTTTTAAAGGAAAAATATAATAAAAGCTTGCTGACTTACATCTAAGCATGCTTCTGCTGAAGGACGTTTTTCTGGCTCCTTTTTAAGACACTGCTCAACAAAAGAGTGAAATTCCTGAGACCAAGATGTCGGATCGCCATTGGGACGATTGAGTTGCAAAGACGGCGGATCATGCTGTACAATGTGGTAGAGAGCTGCCATGCAGTTCATGTTGAACAAAGGAGGCTTTCGTTCAGCAAGCTCAATACACGTGATGCCAAAAGACCAGATATCCGCACTCTGAGCGTATGGGCCAACGTCCATCGTGACAATGACCTCCGGTGCCATCCAGAAGGGAGTGCCAGTAAATGTACGTGCCGGACACGAGGTTGAGACGCTACCCATATCAGCTGGAAGCAAAAGAATGATAAGTAAATGTACAAAGAACAGAACCAAAAATAAAAACGAACCCAATTTAACGATTCCAGTGTCAGTGAGCAAAATGTTACCCGCTTTGATATCCCGATGAATGCGTTCGATACTGTGAATGAAAGCCAGTCCTTTAAGAGTCTGACTACAGATGGCAATAATTTCGGATTCCAACAGAGGACTCTTGTGCACATCAAGGATGTCGGCAGCAGATCCAATGCAATACTCCATAACAAGCCAACAAGTCGTATCCTTGAGATAGCACGATTGATACCCGATAATGTGTGGGTGGGAAAACGTCTTAAGAAAGTCCACTTCCTTCAGGATATCTCTCCATTTGTCAGAACTGTTTTTTCCGGAATAAGACATCTTTTTGATGGCCACATTTTCGTTAGTTTCCTTGTCTACTGCCTGTAAAGATCAGGATAAAATAAAAAAAGTAAAACTAATCAAAACGTACGAAAAAAACTGAGCCAAAGGACCCGTGACCAATTTCGCGGAGGTCTATATACCGTTGTTCCGGATCTTTCGTTGAGAAAAGCCCTGCCACGTATGGATGCTTGAGGTTTCCAGGCCTTGCTTGGTGAAGCCACATGGCAAACCCCGGTTTTCACCCACCCAAGTCGGCCAGCAAAAACCTGAAACAAAATTGTAAAATAAAATCATACAAATCATTACGACACGTGTTTACACGAAACAACATGCCCAGCTTACTCGATCGCCAGTATGTGTCACCACCATCGGGGTGATGGGCATATGCAAAGCATACATAGGCGACGATCGAGAGAGAGAAACACACAAAAAAAGAACATTAGTCATGCAAGAATTCCGGCAGTTACAGCCTGATAAAATCAATAACAAGCATCGCTAACAAATCAAAAAAGGTAAGTGCGACAGAGTGACACAAAAGGAAAGAAAACAGACGTAGACAATTGGATGAAAGCAGATACAAAAATGAAAAGTGAAGTTAGGAATGGAAGTAAAAAAAGTTGAGCGTTAAAATCGTTGTGGGAAACCAAAGACGCGAGCGACAACTAAGCATGCATGTTTTGACCAAAGACAATAATGTTTTTTTTGCTAAAAAACTATGTGAGAAGAAAAATAAGTGAACCGGAATATAAAATCAGTACTATTCTGGACGCTGCGGGAGTTAAAACTAATGCGAAACACACGGAATCAAGCAGTGGGATGAAATGCGCTCTGTTCATCTCCGCGCTTGTAACTAAACCACACAGATCGTTCACGATACTCGAAGAGAAACGCGTCATTTTGTGGTTCCATTTTTTGAAGAGCGAAAAAAAGAGGCTAAAAAAGGAGTTCCGCGTCAATGACCATCTCTTGAAGGAAAATGTGCTAACAATGGGTAGAAAGACTGTATGGTAATATAACTCATGTCTACCAAATGTGCGGTTTTGCGCGCAAAGCCATGGCGCACATGTGTGTAACATCACCATCATGAACGCTCGATAGGGAACAAGAAACACGATATTTGTTGGTAGATCAATTTCTTGCAAGTTGGTATACAATTTTAAAAAGGGTACTTTTAAAAATATGGTATAAATTTGCGGATAAGTACCGTGACAGAGCAAAAATCTAAACATGTGAAAACAGATCAAGTGGAGGAAATCAGCAAAATAGGCAATACGACGCGAAAGAAGCCACAAAAAAAATATAATGAGTCACACAAATGATTATATACACTTAAAAAATATGCTCATTTTTATAAGCTAAAGCGAATACGAACGTTGCCTTCCGTTTGCAAGAGCTAAAAATGGTTTTAAGCAGCGTTAATAAAAAAATCACATCCAATGAATTTTCATGAATTATTTTTTTTAGCAAATAAAATAGGATTGAAGGGAATTGGTCTCTATGTTTTATTGATAAAACGTCTTTAGTGCAGGGTGGGGCAGTTATTTGACTGTTGATTCATTGGTCTACTTTCATTTTGTAATAATTGACCAACCAGGTAAAATTCTTACCGTTTTTGTACAGTTTTTTTTTACTTGAAACCATGTAGCAGTTGTACAAATATGAGGAGTAGAAAAACTATTATTTAAGCAATTATTTAGGCTACCGCATGCCTCGTCATCGACGACAGCGCTCCTCTACCTGTCGTTGGTGATCGGTTACTACCGGTTGCATTTTTTGAGGTATTATTTTTAAGAGAAGGACAATTTGATAAATAAAATGGGAGATGATGACCGCCTTCCTTCCTGTTTATTAACTGAACATAAAATTATACTTTTTGAGGAATTTTAAAAATGAATGAAATCAGAGCATTTTGGAAATATTCTAACTAATTTTTACAATTTTTTTTTTGAATCCATCTGCGCGTTAAAAAAATTCGTCAAGAAGGCGCATGCAATCATATTTCCGTTATTTCCTTTCGAAGGTGATTCACATGATCATAAAATGTGCATGCATTCCAAGGTGAAGCTTTAGCCAAAAGTGCACGACTTTTTTTTATCGGTTGCTCCTAAAATAATGCTTTGCCTTTTACGTTGTTCTGGATGTACTTCCATTATTTTTCTTTCCTGTTTGTAGTTTTATCGCACACAGTAGCTGCTTTATACCAGCGGAAAACATATTTGAGAGCTCTCTCAATGTATATATATAATTTAAAAATGACTTTCAAATTGGTTGTAATTTATTTTTCTGGATGTAAAATGACAGCGATATTATAATTAGGCATCATTGCGGTACGTGAGACTAATTTAGAGTAATACAAAAATTTATGGAAACCCAGAAACCATCCCGTGAGTAGAACAAAATACGGCAATGTCGGTAGACAATAGGAACAATGTAACGCTTTATGTACGATAATGCGTCTGTCTACAGTCAATCGACCACATATCTCACTCAGAAATAACGTCTTTTTTATTGCTCTAACAATTTCAAACTGCAACGTGAGTTTATTACAATACAAGCAAATACCTAAATCACATAATCGAATCATGATGACGAGACGCAGGTCGGCACTTACTACTTTTCTGAAGTAGACTTTGCGTCTTTTTTAAGGTCGCTGTCAGAGGGTTTGTCAATTATCAATATGATGACTTTGACTGAAACACAAAGAACTTGAATGGTGACTGTGTATAATTTTTTTCATGGGAGAACAATTTTTTGATTACGGACTACGCCTGAGTTGTACGCGTTGATTTGGAACAATACGTCGACAACCGTTACTCGATTCAACTTCAACAAATGCGGATACCGGGTTTTACAACCGCTCTCTTTTATGTTTAATTTTACATCTGAAAGATGAAATTAACTCTGTAAGATAGATCTACTATATATGCCTTTGCACTTTTCTTCGTAAGTGCGTGATGCGTAGTTTTGACATGTCGAGAGATAATTATCTAAATCACCTCTTCACTTTGACATATTGCAAATAGCCGCTACGCCTTTTGGTGTTGGCGTAAAATATTTTAATTGGAAATTGAAATATTCTGATTACCATTCCCGTCTCTGTCGTAGTAGGTGCTAAATATTGCGTTCTGTTTTGTTAAACACCTCAGGTCTAAAAATTGTACGCATAAGTGATCCTCCTCAAACGTTGTGTAGAAAAATCTTGAGAATGAGTGCCATTGCTTGTCCACTGCCTTGTTGGTACACAAATGCTTTTGTACTCAACGCCTTTCTGCAAATACAGTTTATTCCTTTGCTCTTTTCTGTCAAAAAGCGATCACCTTGCCTGTTTACAACACACATACAAAAGGCGATACTCGAACCGGATGTACAAAACTTCTTTTCAACTATGTGTGATTCCGTCTTTTTGATCAAAACACTCTTTTCTCACAGCTCCGATACCTCCTGCTTTTCTCACTTCACCCCACCACAACTCAATACCTCCTTACTTCAGATTTGAATGCATATATCCTCGGTCACTGTAGGGCGGAGATGTCTGTCGCCTTCCTATTCTTCGGGTGATCATCGTTTGTTCTACATACTTCTTGCTTTTATTTTTCGAATTGTGAGTCTCCTGCCAGTCGTCAGTCTGTACAACCACCATCGATGATGGTCTTGTTGTTGCCATTTTATGTCTCACGCACTTCTATTTGATGGTCGTGTGGCAGCAAAGAAATGCATTTTTTTGTAGACCCTTGTTGCTTCGATTACACGCGTAACAACGCTCGTTGCAGATCGAAGCCATTCTCCCAGGTTGTGAGGAGAATATGTGGGACTATGCTTGTAAACTGTCTTTTAGGCGGTGAAGTTTATTTCTGCAAAATTGAAACCCAGTTTGCAGAAAACTGCACTGTAAAGCTGGTGGTCATTCGAAACCAATCGGCAACGTAATGGATCATTGCCTACTGTACTACATACCACTCAATCACTCACGCTTATTTTTTACTGAGGTTGAAAATCAATTCATCTAACCTTCATCATTATGAAAAGTTTATAATTGTGCGCTGAAAACACCAACGCACTATGCCTCAAAAACTTGCCCAATTTGTTCAGTCGAGGCCTTCATTTAAAAAAAAAATTAAAGACGAAAAAACTACCGGTTTTACGTCTCTGAAATTTTCTAAACTCAATCTTGGATTGAAGAAAAAGACGGAACACTTTCTTTACAAGTGACGCACTTTTCTACGTTTTTAACCAGAAGTAGTAGGCAGAAGGTGATGGTAGCGTTGCGCTTGCTCCGACCAAGTGCACAACTATCTCCTTACAATAGTGCATGTTTACTACATATCGCCGCTTTTCAGAACCTTGACCATCGTTGTCTATTCGACTCTTTTCATTTAACTGAGTCATCGGCCTCCTTTATACTGCTGGCTATTATTATTTTTGTCTCTTCATTGTTATACGACTGTGGAGAGAAAGAACTGTACGTTCGACGTAAAACCTACTTACAACCCATTGGACTAGTCGCTGAAAAAATAACGCAAAAATGGGTTCACTCCGGACAGTTTATTTGTCAAAAAAATTTCTGAAAAAAAAAATTTCGAAGATGTTCATGTGGCAGCTAAGAGAGCCATCTGTTGACAGTTTGCATATACTATTACTGTCATGGAGTTGCTCTCTTAATTGCTATTACTGAACACGTCTGCCTGTACTGCAACAATTATTAAGGCATCACACCTTTATAGTGATTTTCAGAATTATTTCTATCAAACACCGACATTGTCATCGTTCCTCACGCCTTTTATACAACAAGGCAATTTAATCGTAAATTGTAAAACTGTGCAGTAAAAATATTGTTTGACAACTATTCCTCATGCAAGTGTGATGATTATTTAAGATTCAACAAATCACGATTTTTAATGCATATCACAACCTCCAAAACACGAAATTGTTCAAACTCAATGACGGCAAGAGCATACAAATGCTTTAGCTGGCGTACGGCGCCAATAAGTCACGTGGTCCGGTCTTTGTTTTGTTTTTTTTCAAAAAAATTGCAACGGTAGGTTTCTCAGAACATTACAGCGGCTCCAAAGGAATCGAAATTCCACGGATCCTGAATGCGTCGAAGGGCGGCGTAGGGGCTGTTGTATGCACCGGACTCCGTTGCACCGCGTTTGCCGAAGCGAGGAGGGCCTCGGGGTAATCCCTTCTTCTTCACTGAAAATCAAGAGGATTATTTTTCTTTAAACAATTTGGTGAGAAAAGCATACTCGTTTCCACCATTTCATTTGACAGCAGGTAGCCTGAAAGAAATAAATAATTTCGGTAATTATACTTCCGGGATATCAACTTTTGGCTATTTTCAACTACTGTTTACGGGGGTGCTTTATTCATGAGGTCAACAAAGTAAAAAAACTTTTATCCAAAATATGTAAAACTTGTTGAGGCAGCTTTTCAAACATAATGGGAAAATAGCAATACATAATTTAGGAGCTATTATGAAAGGTGATACGTCTGCTATGCTCCCGTATGCGTCTGCTATGTCGCTATTAATTTGCATAATGAAGCTAACAGAAAATAAACTGCAATGACCATTATTAACTAAAATACACGCTGCCAAAAAGTATTAGGTTGCTTGCTTTACTGGTCTAATTTCTTTTGTGCATGTAAGAAAAATACGGGTGTCAAAAAATGGCAGGATGCCGCATGGGAGCATTTAAGATCAGCAAAAAAAAACGTTTTTTTTTGTAAGGCTCTAATTTAGTTTTCTTTTGCACAACTTGTATTATGTTTTCGCGTTTATTTAGCTGTTCTGCAAAAATTTGATTTCCGACAAAACGAACGATGCGGTTATTACCGTTTTGCGTTCCACTGCACACAACACAACTTCAATCACTTTACAATGTTAAATAGAAAATGCATAATTGGTTACCTCTATTTACAATTCTTTTTACATTTTCCAAACAACGGTTCAGGAAAACAAAACACAAAAATAATTTTTTTCACAGCAAACAAAGTAAATTGACAAACGTCGGCAGTGCAGTGGAACGCTCACTGACATACTCATAACTCGAAAAAAACGATGACAAATCAATGTGCATTTCGGCACATTGATTTGGGCTGCTAAAAGAAAAAAAGAAAAATGTAGTTTTTTTCTGTACTAACTATTTAATACAAAGTAAACCAACTGTTTTCAAGGTCTTGGCAAGATACTGCGACAAGCACGATAGCCAAGAGGAGAAAAATGCAGATGTTCGTTTTGATCATCTTGCAGAAATCGTGAAGTACGGATCAACAACAGGCCCGCTGAAATCAACAGAAAGGTTTATTGCTATCAGCGCCGAAAGATTAATCCTGAAGTTCTCGGAAAGTCGACCTTTTGTGGCAGTGCACGGTTGGCTTAAATAAATATTAAATTGCCTCCAAAAACTGTGGTCATGGTAGGAGGGCTTTTGTTGTGCCAGTGATCTCGCCGGAGGCCTCATTAACGGGACCACGCCTCTTGACTGCCAAAAAAGGGCTCGACTCTCCAATTTTGTGGGGGGGGGGGGGTGTTATGCGTTAAAAAAATGCTTCACCCTCAATCCCACGCAAAAAATGGAATCTTTGTGGTTGGGCTTTATAGCAGTTACCGGCTAAATTACAAGCAATGTGTATACGGTAGAAAACTCTGCAAGCAAAAATTAAGCAAACAAGAACAATGTTTTCATTTTGTCGTTTTACCGTTTATAAGAAAACACATTATTAATTTTGTCTGGGGTAAAAGTGTTACGACACAATTAAACAGGTGACTCAAGTATGTTGTCTCAAGAAAAAAGTTCCAGAAGCACCCAAATGACCCCGTACTTTAGCAACATAAGCCAGCCTCGTTGACAAAAAAACCTTGCTTTTTTGCCCAATGAGGTAGCCTTTTGTCTCTTTTGGTTTGAAGATAACGGCGCCCTTTAAGTCTGTAGCTATCAAAGTTTGACCAACCATGAACGTCCTCCTCTGTAAATGTGTCCCCCTCAAAATAGTCTGAAAACTCAGCCAAAATGAAAATTCTGAAAAATAATAAAAAGACGAAGACGTCGAAAATCTTGATTACAAAAAGGAAATCAAGACGTCATAAAATTAGGGGAGGCCGGACTTTATTAATGAAAAAAATTATACTCGATGAGTGCACACGAAAACCAGATATCGTAAATGTCAAACATTAGTTTTTTATTTAAGTTGTAAAGATAAGCCAAATAACAAAAATCGGATCAAAAAAACGGGATTATCAATATTTCATAAAATTCGTTTCATCGAGAAGAGTATAACAATAGAATTTTAAGCTGTGTTCTAAAATTTTCTTATGCTCTTAAGATAGCAGACGACAATAAGGAATTATAATTTTTGTTTAAACGTTAAAGTTCTCTGCGTTATTAACAAATTTGAGCTCTTGTCATCGACTCAAAATAACGACTAGTAGAAGACAACAAACAGCGCGCGTCATTCTTACATGGGTGCCAGATACTTTTATTTCAGGTAACATCATAGAATATTTTAGGATTTTAAAAATAAAACAGACAGTATTTGCTAAAAATTTAAAAATTGACAAAGATAAACTAGGCAAAATACCCGTTCAAATCAAAGGGTACACTTCAACGACGCTTACGTCGGTTGGCAGGGTCATTCTGAGGTGATCCTTGAGCATTGTTCATGTAGAAACGAATCAGATTTTGGATAAAGTTGAACGCCATTGTTGCGTAAGGAAGAACCTAAAAAAAAATACATTTTTCATTGTTGTCATGAGAAGCGAAAAACTCGTGCGTTTTTTAGCATTGTTTAAATCAAAAACCATGGTTACAAAATTTTAAGTGACGAATTCTCAAACCAAAAAAGTCATAACATTTTTTTTAAACCAGAGACAAAAAAATCTACAGAAAGTTACATATTTTTTTCGCTATAATGTTACTAATCGTTTGCCGACAATAAGAGTAAAATATTTTTTTTTGCGAAATTGTTACTTCTGTTAAGAGGTGCCAAAGCACAGTATAATATTTTCTGCACTATTTTATACAGATTTGATGGGCCCTTCTTCTTGATAAAAAACATTTTTATGTCCAGAATGTATACAACAGTTTTTTTTGTTCTTTTGCAAGCTAAAGTGTACCCTGGGTAAGGAAAATGTAAACTTTGTTATCTTGATTGATTTACAATTGCCTTCTTTTCGGTGTCAATGCATGAAAAAAATTGCTTTTAGTTTTTGATATTTTCAAAGTGCAGAGCACCTTTTTTATCCCAAACCCACTGACTTACGAGATCTGGCTTGAAGTACACAGTGGCGGCAAGTGAAATGTACAACAAAATCGGCCAATCAATTTTCTGGACCGCAGCTGTCTTCTTGCGTGGTTTGACGGGAATGGTAAAGTAGTTATAACCAGGTCCGATGTTGATGGTTTTGGTAGAAGTGTGAATAAGCTTTGTACGAGAATCTTCGACGACGATTGACACCGATTCATCTGAATTGTACGAATCATTTGCGAAGATGAAGACTGTTGATGGCTTTTGGACAAGGAAAGTTTGGAGAAGTTGTTCTCCTTGAAGCAGCAATACTGTCGTAACATCGGGTTGTGATTCCGGCACCACAAACTGAATTTTGCCAAAAATTTCGAATGTTTCGGTAATGGAAGAAAGGACAAAATCAAGTCCAGTGCGATCGTTTTTTGTGACATGAACGGTAAAAAATGGTGGATAGACAGATTCCTGCGAAACTTTGGGTGCAACCAGATATTTGCACTCCAGTTTCAGACCCCGAATGCGGTAGTTTCCATGATTATCAGTGAGAGCGTCTTCCTGCAGATTGCCACATGTTTTCGAGATTGCTTCAACGCGTATATCAGCTAGGCCATTTCCACCAAGCCCGGATACCGTACCAAAGACGCTGAAATAATTAGGATAAAAAGGAGAACAAAATGAAAAACACACCTGTAGGCAAAGCGTTTTCCTTCAAGTCTTACGTCAACCGCCTCACCCTCTTTGACGACAATTTGTGCAGGGCTAGTCTCAAATTGGTACTCAGGGAGCACAGCAACAATAAAGTACTCGCCAGGAGCCAAGCCTACGTAGGATTGGACTCCGCTCCCACCCACAATCTTATTGCTACGGTAGCTGTTGACTCCGCTGACGGATACAAGAACTTCGGGAAGAGGGGTTTTCAATTCCGCATCCGTAAAAGTAACACGAAGCATAGAAAGCTGGATAGCCTGATAGCGTCCATCGGATACCTTCTTGAATTCGTAGCCTTCTTTAACCAGTTTCAGGTCGTACTTCTGGTCAGCGGGCAAGGGACCGATTTTGTACTGACCCTTAGCGTCGGTCTTGACCGCGAGACGTGACTGAGTGTTGACAGCGACAATTTCGACATCAGCAACGGCAGGCGTAATACTGCCAGAAAGAAAAACGCCGATACGGATTTCAAAAAACAATGGGTTCTTTTCACAGTTGCCGTCAAAAGAAAAATTCAACTTCTCGGGATGATAGATGAAGGACGCCGATCTTGCACTCAAGCTAAGCGTTGCAGGTATAAGATCCACAGCGAGTGAAAAGTCGGTCTGCTTAGCGGGGATAGTATAGGTCTTCTCCTCGGTGCCAATTACATCGAGCACAAGCGTAATAGCCTCGTTGTGGTTCTTGACATCATTTGATTTCGTGAATCTGACTGGAATAACTGCCTTGGACGCCACTAGATTGACCGGCTCTTCAGAAGGCACGGAAAACGTAACTTTGTCAGATTCAAAGATGTAACACGCAGAAATCTTTGCAGTATACGTTCCCAAAGCAGGGAAACACAATTGAGATGAAGATGATGGAATTTTGATAGTTTCGCTAGCACCCTTTTCGTGCTTCCAGGTCTAAAAACCAAAAGTTAATTACATGTGGCATGCAAAAAGAATTTAAAGTCATAAATAAGTAAACGATGCTAACCAATGAAACAGGACGATTCGAGGAAAACGTCACGCCGTATCCAGTTTGCTCAAATTTGATTTCAGGTAAGGGCGAATCAATAATTTCAATGCTTATTTCGTTTTCTTTGAAGCACAAAGGCTTCTTGGACGCAACAACGACTAAAAAACAGTTTTAAAAAGAATGAAGTAAAAAATGTAAAACTTACGTTTGTAAGATCCAGGTGAAATATCGTTGAAACGAGCCTTTAAATCGACAAAATCTTGAACACCGACAACAACATCGTCGTGATATAGAGTCACAATAATCTTGTTGCACGGCTGAATGCAAACCACCGACACTGGAATATCAGTCTTAAACTTGGTAAACTGAAGTTCGAGTGTTGGACTTGAAGTAACGTCCACAACGTAGCCTTTTTCGGGCGACAGCGGGGACTGACTCGTTGTAACGGTAACTTCGTAAACGGCAGGCGGCACACTCTGGCAGAACTTCCCATTCGACGATACCGAAGTTGTAATAACCAAACCCTTTGAGCGATCTTTGATTGCGATTTCGACGAATTTGGCTTCTGACGCACCGATGTGAACGACGCCACAAATATCAATTCCAGTGACAAAGATTGGAGCAAAGATGGGTTTCGTTAACGAGATCACGGCATTGAGAGGAGCAAACGTGTAGTGAGGTTTCTCGGCCTCAACGACGTAATTACCTGACTGAATGTTGGGTACCGAAAAGACTCCATTCGCATCAGTGTGAACAGTCTGGGTATTACCAACGCGAACGGCTACACCTTCAAGTGGTTTTCCACTGACTAAAACACTTCCGGTTGTAGAAAAGCCAGTAATCTGAATGGAGAGAGCGGTTTCTTCGGCAGCCATGTTGAGTTGGATAGAGGACGGCTCAAAGTTGAACTTCAAACCATCCGACACATACGAAGCCATGAGGTTGTACTTTCCAGGCGGAACGCAGGAGAAGATTACTTTTCCGCTAGAGTCAGAAATGCCTTGACATGCGTGCTTTTGGTTGGACTTGGCAGCAGTCAGGGAACACTTAACATGACAAATTCACATAAATTTTTCGGTGCTGCACAACATACCTTGAAAAACGCATCGGAGATCAGTATAACCTCCACGCCAGCATGCGGACTCCGATGAGAGTCGACAATCGAAACCGCTACACCGTGGCCAGAGATCGTGATATGTGGTTTAACAACCACCGGTCCGTTGGATACAAGAACTGACACTTCATCCTGGTCAATGCACTGTCCTCCAGGTTGCACGTTTCGGACGTAGTAGTTGCCCGGTGCAGCCGAAAACTCGTATTGTCCATCTACTGCAGTAATGGCTTCCTGCAGGAGACTTCCCTGTCCGTTGAAAAGTCCAAGCTTCACACCAGCAGGCCCCTTTGTAGTTCCACTGTACACGTCGCCACTGATAACAAAGCCATTGAGCAAAAAGTCGACATCTTTGTTTAGTGAGCACAAATCTTTGACGCCATCTACGACGAGCTCTTGAGACTTTCGATCTGGAAAAAACAAAACATTCAAAAAAATCATTCCCAGAAATAATAAAAACTCACCCATAATCCATCCTTCGGGAGTCTGAACTTCGAATTTATACTTGCCATGGTTGTAGATAGGAATCATGTAATATCCGTTTAAAGGATTACATCCCGTTTCGTACTTTTGAAGTCCCTCGATGGTCAACAATCGTATCTAAAAGAAAAACACTATTGCGTAAAAAAAACGCTGGCTTACCCGGATGGCGGACCGATCAACGCCGTCAAATACCTTGATAAATCCACCGCAGCTAATAACATCGCCCAACACGATGTTTGTTAGAAAGCAACAAAGCCCCAGAAGCGATCGACGAATCATGGTGCATAGGAAAAGAAGAACAAGAAATTCCCGTACTGCAAAAGCGCTTTGTGGCGAGGTAAAATGATGGCCGCAACATGCGCCACTTGTGGCAGCTTTGCTCTTTTTTGACCACAATTACAAGGGGAAGTTCAGATTAAATGCTTTTCTTTTTCATCCTTTGGGAGTCAATAAAATATATGATGCATTATTACACACCGTTCAATTCAAATACGATAAATATTCATGCAAATGAAAATAATTTTGGAAACACTGTAAGATGCGGAAAAAGATATATGCGTTCAAAAAATAGTGTATTTTACACCACATTTTCCGTTCAATATTATACCTAGTTCTCTTCGTAATATTTTTTTGAGACCTCACATTGTGCATTCTGAGCTGACTTTACACTTTTAGCACGCAGGGTTATTCACTTTTAACTAAATTTTTTATTCGCGTTAAGACCCTGATGGAGAAGATACTAACGTCTACCAAGCGGTTAGCTGCCCGGCTTCTGAGTTCATCTGCAGAATCATGGAACACAATGGTCGCGCTGTGACTCTTATTGAGAATCCGTCTGCTGCTACATCGTCTTTATTTGAGCCAGGTTTTTTTAATCCAGTCAAAAGCAACGGTGCTCAAAGGACAATCGAGGATGTTATAGTTTCTCGTAGGTGAGTTGGGTGTTTTTTAAATATCTATGTTTCATGAAATTAAAATTTTTAGTCGTGAAGTCAAAGCCGGTAAATTGGTTATGCATGCGTTGGTTAACGGATTCAGACACGGAAAGGTAGTTGCTGAACATGTCGCCGAGGGATTGGTTCGTGAAATCTTTGACAACGCAGCGTTAAGTCTGGTTGACTTTGATGACTCAACAGTCGATGACATGGATAACCTTATTAAACAGCTTGTGGTGACGGGTTTCCAGCGCGTTGACGAAGACTACTTTAAGTCAAAAATCGATCATCTGCTTGCAGAAAGGTTTCAACAGCAAGCTGCCGTGGGCACAGAAATGACTCTAGAAAGCAACGAGCAGTTGAGTGAAACCGAAAGTAAAATTGCCGGCGGTGCAGTAGTAGTCGTCGCGTTACAAATCCGGGATCGTCTCTATATTGCTAACTGTGGAAATTCCATAGCTGTGTTCGTCGAAGCCGATAACAAACAAATCACTATCAGGGAGCTCAGCCAACTTCATGAAGCACATGAGCCCAAGGAAATCACCAGGCTAGCAGCGGCCGGCGTCGATCCAAGACAAGTATTTGGTCCCTCGAGGTGCTTTGGAGATTATTTCCGAAAAAGAGGATTTGAGGATATGTATGCATTTCACAACGCAAAAACAGAGTTTGTTTGCGTGGAACCAAACGTTAGCAAAGGTATCACGGTAGGTTTTTTTTTTAGATTTTTTTACGCATCGATCAAAAAATGTTCAATATTCGGTTTCAGGTCACAACTGAATCTTGCTTTTTACTATTGCTATCTCCATCGGTAGCACAAGCTATGATGCAACTAGAAACGGCAAAACGTGTCTGTGAAAGCATTTCACTGTACATTATTGAGAAAATTTGTGCAAGCAAGTAAGAATTCACCGTTTTGTACGATAAAGTGTACCCCTTAATTTTTAGCTCAACTGAGAACATTGCACAGGTTGTTGTAGACTGGATAGCCAAGGATCTCCAGGTCAAAGTTGACCTCAAGCAGATTAAACCCCTTGAAAACTCGTTGTCACTCATATTTATACCGATAGCTAACAACATTCCTCAGATGGTATTGAAACCTTCCGATGGAGACTTGGAAATCCAGGTTGCCTCCAAATACGGCCAAGCGGATTCCGTTCCATGCTATGTTGATTTTTCGGAATACTTCTCACTTACTCCAGAAGGCGAAGACATGCGTAACGATATCAAAGGCAAAGTAGAAAGCATTAAAACGATGTACAAAGCGAACAACAGCCTGGCGGCCATTCGAGAATAATTAACTCTTACTTTCTGCCTTACGATGGACGGCTTGCATACAAGAAAATAATTTTTGTTCTCTTCATCAGAAATAGCTTGTGTTCATATATTGTCATTAGACCAATTTTTTCCCTTGTTTTTCATAGGTTTCTCTGTGAACCTGACAACGTTGTTGTTCGTTTTTATGACTTTCACCGCAGCCCATGGTAACAGAGCGAGCAAAGCGTTTGGCAAAAGATCCGAAATGCCAAAATGCTTTAACTCTCTTGTGTTAAAAAAGTAAATATTTGTATGATTGACGTGTGATTGTTTCCTTCTATTATTGATAAAACTACCCTTAAGGCCAATATCCTGCTTGCTGGGAGAAAGTCGTTGTGTGTGTTTATAACGAAGTCTTGTCGTAGACAAAAAATAGCAATCAGCTTTTGTGTCGCAACGTTTGTTTGTACGTTGCGTGCTCTGCGCTGCACCACCAGCAATGACTTTGAAAGAGTAGTTTTTTGTCTCAATAAGATATGAGGTGAAATGCATGTATCATTTTTACGCACCTTCTAATTTTTAATATGATAACACGCTAACGGAAATGCGTGCTTGCTTATTCATTTTTCAATGCCGCCAAAAACCTGTTTTTTTCTCCATTTCTGTTACCAAGTGCATCCCAGACGTTTCAGATTGCAGTGGGATACGTTAATCGAACGCTGCCCAACACATGCTAAGTGAGTCACAAGATTCCTTTTCTCAGTCAATGTTAAGAAGCCAAATATTTTCTGTTTTAGTTCGGGATTATGGTTACACTGATAAAGAATCAAATTATCAAGCATCTCTCAGTGTACGTTTTTCCCTTAATTTTGTTTTATTGTTAATTTTTATCTGGTTTTTCAGATTTGCGAAAAATCTTCAACCTGATCAAATTAGTTTGGAAGTCCTCAGCGGTACCGGTGAATTACGGAACATTGTTTTAAATGAAGCTGTGCTGTCAGAGAAACTTGAACTACCACCTTTTCTTAGAATCAAACGGGCCGAATGTAACCGGGTAAAAGTCAACATTCCATGGACCAAAATCCGGTCTTCACCCGTCAAGATAGTAGGTTTTTATATCACTTTTAAAAAAACTTTTAACATTTCGTTGTAATTACAGATCATAGACGAACTGACAGTGGCACTCGAATTAACAAATGATACTGCTGATGAATCCCCCAAGAAAGTATTGTCTAGTGGCAGTTACGGTTTTGCCGATCAGGTCGTCGAAGGTCTTACTCTTAAAATTAATGTTCTGGACATCAGCTTTGAATCCAAGTCATTCAGCGGTTCCCTATGGGTTTGTATATTTTTTATGATGTATAAAATATTTTAAATTTTAGCTCTCGCCTTTGGTTGTCGAAAGCCGCACTCCAGTCTGGGAGGAAACCAAAAGCCTTAAACAAACCCGTGTGGCCGATACTCTATGTCATCAAGTTATTTTTCACAAACACGTATCGTGGAATCTCCTCAAAATCCAGGCTTTTGCTCATTCAGAAGGCGGCAGTGATAGCGGAAAGCGACTCAACTCGCCGCTTCGACTTATTACACAGGGCGGCAGGTGCCGTATTGCAATTAAAAAGGATTCTAATAGTAGGTTTTTCAATTAGAGGTTGCTCTGTTCTTGCTATTTATATATATATATATATTTTTTTTTAGACGGCTCTGTTCTCGCTGCTCGCATACAGACAATTTTTGATGACATTCATTGGGTAGCAACACTCGCAGAACTGAGGTCTGCCATTACGTTTTACAACCATATTCTTGCACTGGCAAAGGCAAGCTCGCAGCATGTTGAGCAAAATCCTTTCCTCGTCGACTACAGTGCCAAGTCACGCGCGCAACGCATCGCTCCTAATCCTGCCATAAAGTCTACGATCTTTAACCAATTTGACATCGGCCAAACTTCGCATCATGTATACATTAACAAAGTACACACAACCCTCATTGACGATGGGGCAGATGAAAAGCAGTATCCTGAAAACTGGAATATTAGCAGTGGAGCTATTCAAATCACTCTCGAACAGATTGCAGTTGATTTCTATCTCCAAAACCTCATCGCAGATGAAAGACGCTACTGGGTTCGATACAAAAATCAGCCTAACAACGATTTTATGGATTTTGCAAACGGCGAGCTGCAGCGGTATCGCGAATCGCTGTCAATCGGGATGGATACAAATGAACGCGATCGGCAGTCGCGATTGTGGTCAACACTGACTTCCCAAAGTCTGGTTGTACGAATCACTGATATTGTTGTGGAATGCGTGTCGGAACAGTCGACAAAACGTGATGATCTACAGGACATGTTTACTTCAAAGACCAATACGAAGTGCCAGCTCCCGGAATCTGTGCCTGCATTTCATTTTGAGTTTTCGAATTATTCTTTTCCGGGTTCTTCTCTTACTGCGCCGCCGTCTGCGATTGCTCATGCGGTCGTTGGGCCGTGCAATTTACTCGTCGACATCAGGACTATCCGGTGGCTGCTCTATATCGTTGACAACATCACAAGAAGTCTCGAAATTGAAGATAGCGTCGACGACATTCCTATTGTTTGCGCCCGATTCGAGGTTCTCATTCCAAAGGTAGTTAGTTTTTTTTACAACAATGCTTTAAATACGGCTAATTGCTTACAGATTATCATACCTTGTCCTCCGTATGAAAATGACGATCGTTACCCAGAGCGCTTTGTCTTAAACGTTTCCACGATCACTTTGTCAAATCGGGTTGTTTCCGGAAAAGGTTTTTTCATGACAGATTTCTTCCAAAAACTCGGTGATGAGAACTTCCGCTTTATCGAGTCATTTAAAAACCAAGTTGTTCAAGAAGAACTTCGAACTCATGTTTTGCAGTCTAAACAACTTTCTGCAGAACTCGCTACCGAGGGTGCGAGCGTCGATCTCCTGCCTACTCGATGGTATCTCTCGACGTCTCCCTTTTGGGTTGAATCTGTCCTTCCAATACGCAACACTCCTGGCCTAAAATGCCTCAACGGAATGACAGTTGTTAGTGACGTCATGCTAGCTGGATGCATTGAAGTTAAGGGCGCGAATCTGCTTATTGCCGTCGAGCCTTTGAATGCTTTGACTGTCATTGTTGATCACTTCCAATTCATTCAATTCATGCGGGTCCAAAAATCCATCGGTGACCTTCTGGAACAAATTGAAGCTGATAGCAAATTTTTCTCAGAAATTCACAATGTACCGGCCATTGATACGACTCTGCTGTTGTACTTGTTTTGTAACGAGGTCAGTTTTATTTTATGATGCAGCAAAGTTGGATTCCGAGCAAAGTATAACTTTTGCACATTTGCCTGTTTTTTGCACCAAATTAGTTTTTTTTTTTTCAGATTGATGTTCACGTCGTGCTACCCGTTGGCTGGGCTCCTTCTCCCTATGACCTCGAAGGCGGGAGCCATAGCATGAGCAAGGTGGATACCCTGACGTCCTTTTCATCAGGTGGGTTCATTTATTCGCTCGTACCAGTATGTACTAGACAACGATTATTTGGCGAGCTGCATAGTACGTACAAAATATGGAATGATAAGACCAAGAGTGTGTGAGAGAGAGAGAGAGAGAGGAGGATCAGTGAGGTGCGACCATGCCTTAGGCTTGTTGTTCAGCAACTTGAACTTGCTGAGCTTCAGTGTCTTCGGAGAATTCAACAGATGGCTGCGGCGCGGGGGACTTGTTTTTTTCTTCATTACGCAGGAATGGCAACAACTGGGTGCGGTAGTTCTGGGTGCGTTGGTGGGGATTGCCTTCTTCAACGGCCGTTGTGACCACTTCTTGTGTGTTTTCAGTCTGAGGACGCTCAACACCATTGTTAGGCAGGCGAGAAAGGCGCCAGAAGCGTTGCATGTTGAGCTTGCGGGCGCGTTCACGGGCTGCAGCAATTGCTGAGGCAGCAGAGCTAACAGTTGTGCTATCTACAGCAACATTGACAGCTGGTACGGGGGCGGGGACGGGAGAAACGTTGGCCAAAACAGGAGCTGGAGGAGCATTGCTCCAAAGAGGGAGTAGGGGAGCGATGGTAGTTTCAGCAATTTCGGGTACTTCGATAGGTGCCGGCGTGGGTTGATCTCTTTTCGGCGCCGTGCGGGGGCAGCATGGCTGCTGTGCCGGGGGATTCTTGCGCATGGGACACTGATCCGTATTGTCATGAATGAGGTCTGCCTGGCAGACAAGGTTGGCCTCAGTCGTAAGATTAATCGCCTCCTGGCCGTTAAGGACGTGGAAGCCGTCCTGGGTGCAGACGAAGGGGTTCTCCATGAGGCGGATGACCATGAAGTCGGTGCCGGTGAGGGCGCCATTTTCAATCTTTTCAATTTTGTTGTAAGTGAGGTCCAGGGTGTGCATGTTGGCTAAATGAGCAAAAGTCATGGGCTAAAAATTACACGTTTAATTTGTTCCTTTAAAAAATTTCTTACCGCGATTTCCCGAATATTGTTGTGTGCAAGTGAGATCTGCTTTAGGAAGGGGACTCCCTGGAACATGGGGGGCGAGAGGGAAGTCAGACAGTTGTATGGCAACCACAGAAGGAGCAATGGCGTCGCAGAGAATGCACCAGGGGAAATTTCTTTGATGTTATTGGACTCGAGGTTGAGGTGCTGCAGGCTGTCTAGACCGCCAAATGTCTTCTCATTGATTTCGGAGAGCTCATTGTAGCTGAGGTCGAGAACTTCAGTGCTGTTAAATTGCTTGAGGCTTCCGGCAGCAATGTTTCCGATTTTGTTTTCGTTTAGATAAATGTAACGTATGTTTGGAGAGTTCTTGACGGCGTTAGCTTCAACAGTTTCGATCTTGTTGCGCGTAAGGGTAAGCATGGAGAGGCTGCGAAGGTCGGTGAAATCTTTGCTTGCCAATTTAGCAATCTGAAAATGGGATAATTTTTTTTCGCTTCAAAGTAACCTAATTACCTGGTTGTTTTTCATGTGCAAGGCAATGAGAGAGGTCATGTTCTTAATAGCCGATGCGGGTACACTGGTAAAGCAGTTGTTATCCAAGATGAGATTCTGCAGGCTGCTTTGGATGCTGGAGAAGACCTTGTCACCAAGAGAGCAAATTTGATTGCAAGCCAGGTTGACTTCAATCAGAGCGGGGTTCGATCCAAATGCGGGCTCGGTAACGTTGCCGATGCTGTTGCACTTTAGGTTAAGGACGTTGAGAGCGCGCAAACCATCAATAGCTTCCCCAGGGATTTCTTGCAGCCTGTTGGATGCAATTGACAGCTCCTGCAGGGTGGATTCTAGACCTTTAAAAGCGTTCTTGTCTAAGCGTTTGATGGAGTTGTTATCGAGGACGAGTTTCTTCAGCCGAAGGGACTTGAAAGCCATTGACCCGATCTATAAACTAAAAATTATATTTTTTTCTCACTTTGTAAGCTTGATTACCTCAAGAATTCTGGCATTTTCAAGCCAAAGTTCACGAACGTTGACATTGTTGGTCTTGAGGGACTCAACGACAGCAGGACTCTCCTTACCACTACACTTGACAATAGCACCATCCACATATTCCTCACATGTGCAGACAGTTTGATTTTGAAGGAACGAGGGGCAGTTGGGTGGGCCTGCGTAGGTGGCCACGGCAAGGGCTAGAATTCCAACGGCGACAGCACAACGCATGTCGACAGCAAGTAAGGTAGCAAGTAATGAGTGAGGCTGGTTGGTTGGTCACTGACTAACAAGACGAGTCTACGTTCTCGGTCGTACTCCGTCACGAGAGAAAAGAGGCAGATTCGAATCGGAGGGGGAGGGGGTTTTTTACTGAAAATGGACGCACAGTGAATAGAAGGCGTTTATTTTTGAAGGTTGATTGGCGGGGTCGTGTCGGGCCTTTCTCGAGTGCCGTGTTTTGTTCTAGATATGAAAAGGTGCGTAGATGGTAATTAAGGCGCACCGTGCTACCTATTCTGCAGCCATATAGGTTCAGTGTGGATCACAATCATTCATTATTTGTCGTAGGCGGGAGTCCAACCATAAAATTTGCGGATGGGTCAAGCGAGTAGCGTGGTGGGCACCCTCTACTTGTCTCCTTGCGCTCTCTCGTTTTTTTGTAGAACGAATGAAATGAAACGGCAAGGTCAAGGGCACAAGTCTTTTTTGTTCACATTTGCTACTGGATCTTGTTTAAGAGAGAGAAAATAACTGTAACTCTTCGTCTTGGAATAAATCTGTAATTTAGGTCACCTTGCTGCGGTTAAATGAACTTTAACAATTTAGTAAAACAATTTTTTTATTGTTGCAATATTATATTACTGCAAAACATGTTTAACTAGTGAATGAGCCCGTATATGTCAGAAAAAAATAGAGCAATTGTCAAAGGCAGAAGAGGAAGTATTGATTTCTCAATTGAACTTTCCATAAATACGGAGAATATGTGTCGAAGCAAAAAGGAATCGCCCTGTCATTGGTTTCACGCCTTTGCATAAGTATGACATCCGCCATGCCCATACAGCCAGTTGTATATGTCTTCTTGCCCAGATTGTCGTGGCAATGTGGTAGTTCTGAAAAAAATAGTGTTAAAACGTCAGAACGCTGTCAATAAAACAAAAATGCATCATTTATTAAAATATATGCAATACCACGCTTTATTCATCAAAATGTCATCGATGATCTTGGTCAAAAGTTACAAACCTTTGATTGGGCAGAGTTCCGTAGATTGCATTCATTTGTGCAGCAAAATTCGTTCGAGCTGTCGTGCTGCTTGAGGATGAACCCACAAACTGGACGTTTCGCTGACGTGCAACGCAAAGTCCAACGAAGACTGCAATCATGACAATGCCAACTGTCGTGAGGCAAATTGCAATGACTGTCATTGGCATGCGTTGGCTCGCTCGATGAGCGATTTGCTGATCATCCAGATCATAAGCTCGTCGTTCTGCTACCTCATTTCCGTCGAATCCGGGTGGATTAAATTGTTCAAATGGCTGCGTGTCTCCTGCATTTGTTTTTGATGATTCAGTATTTACGATGCTGGTTTCCGTCGAATCATCTGCGATAACAATGCTCGGGGGCAAGGTTTGAGTAATTGTGTACGCCGGGTGAAGCTTTGGTGCAGCCTTTAGGAAAGGCACGGGAAGAGGATACATGCGTTCCGGATGATTGTCAGGGTGATCCGGATCGTCGGGATATGGAATCTCTTCTTTGGCGGATTTAGGAGCAATCGGCTCTGGATTAGTCATGTTTTGTTGATTCTCCGTTTCATCGATAGGGCGAATGATGACATTTTTCTGCTGACTATTTTGTGACGCAATTGATTGGATGTTAATGGGTCGTGCAATCTGAACATACAAATTTAGGCATAAAA
The DNA here is from genome assembly GCA_963969345.1 of Turbatrix aceti. Taxonomy (NCBI): domain Eukaryota; kingdom Metazoa; phylum Nematoda; class Chromadorea; order Rhabditida; family Panagrolaimidae; genus Turbatrix; species Turbatrix aceti. The sequence goes on along the minus strand of OZ017770.1, from coordinate 446,356 downwards.
ATATTTTTACACGAAAGCCTATTTATATCTTACCGGCTGCTGTTCTGTAATTGATGGGATAGGTTGTGTGTGAAGTCCAATTTGCACCGGATTGATGTTTCCTACGTTGGGAGGCACAGATTCGATTGCCGGAGCTTTTGCTACTGCAAGTGTGTCAATTTTGAAAGGATTACTGTGCGCTGCTTCACCACCGTGTAACACAGAATCAATCGAATGTTGACCGGCGCAAATTTTGTCTTCACTGTTTGGAATGTAGACGCCTAGGCCTTGCTGCAGCATGTGAACTCGTTCGGTGCAAACGAGTGGATTTTCTAAACAATACATGCGATTTACATTTGATCATTGTGCTTTAAAAAAATTACCTTGGAGCATGACAGTCGCAACCCGACGACTAAAGGCACCGTATGGAATACGGACAAGTTTATTGCTGCTTAAGTCAACAAGAATCATGTTGAGTTGTGCTAGGAATGTAGACGGCGCAAGGTCAACTATCTCATTTTTGCCCAAATCCACCATCATGAGAGATGTTGTATTCCGGAAAGCGTTGGCATCAACTGATTTTATCTAAATAATACATTATTTTTTTCGTAAGATCTTTTTTTACCTGATTAGCCTTGAATGATAACTGTTGGAGCGAGAATAATCCGTCCAGCATGTGTTCCGTGAGCTGTGTGAGTTCATTGCCTTCAAGAATCAGGATTACGATTGAACTGTTTGTAAAAGCTGAGTTTTCAATTGTTGAAATATGATTGTCACCGAGGTAAAGCTGCCTGATGGATGGCATGTTTGAGAAGGAATTGGCAGGCAACTTGGTCAGCTGATTTCCACTCAAATCGAGCATTTCCAATTGTTCAAAGTAATTAAACTGGTACGGCTGAACGACCTTGAGTTTATTGTTGCTGAGGTACAAATACCGCAGCTTTGGAACGTTCAGGAGTGCAAGACGATCGATTGATTCGATGCGATTGGATGCAAGATTGAGCAAGCTCAGTACAGGCAAATTCATAAAAGACAACTTGGGCAATTCTGTTAGCTTGTTGTTGTGGACGTGAAGAGCCATGAGTTTCCTGAAACCACGCAGCGCGGCAGCAGGCACGACCTTCATATCGTTGTGACCGACATTGATGGTCTGCAGGTTGTTTTTGTTGTTTTCAAAGAAAGTTTTGTGAATTGTAGAAATTTTGTTATTGGCCATGTTGATGTCGTAAAGCTTGGGAAGCATTGGGAGAGAACTTTTTTCGTTAAGGTCTCCAAATTTGTTTTTTGACAAATCCAAACGTGTCAGTGCGTTGAGTTTTGCCAATGCAGCGGTCGGAATGCGTGTCAAGTTGTTCTGTTGAATGGTGAGTTCTTGCAACGTCGAGCCGAGTCCTTCAAATGCCAAATCTTCAATTTCGGTTAAACCATTCTGAATCAAGTACAGCCGTTTGATATACAAGCCTTTAAAAAAGTTCGCTGGTATAATCCGAAGTTCAGACTTTTCTAGTGTAAGCCATTTAATAAGGCCTAGGTTGGCTTGATTCTGTTTGAGCAGCTCCACGGTCTGAGTGGCATCGGTCTGCGTACAGTTGAGCAGAACTCCATCGCTTTCATCCACACAACGACAAAGCGAGTGGATAATCTGAGGACAAGCTTGTAGGCAGATAAATAACGTAAAGAATATAATAGCTTTTCGAACTGTTGTCATAGTTATAAACGAGATATATCACGAACGCTCTTTCTTGAACGAAACGGTGGTCGGAGCAAGTACAAGGCAATGGCCTTCAAGGCGGCGAGAAAAGTGCCTAAAAAATGCCAAGTATAGAGGTGGGTTTTATCTACGCGTCATCGCCGCATATGGGAAGGTCATTTGTCATCCAAATTATGCAGTATAGAAATCTAATAACGCAAACATCGACGCATAAATGTAAAAAAATAAAAATACCTTGAAAAGAGCGGAATAATCGATGCAACGGTGCGGAACCAGAATGTTCTAAGAGTTGCTGATCTAATTTTTTCCACTCAATGATTTGGCGCGAACAAGCGAACAATCTGTGAGGAAGTGAAATGAAATTGAAATTGAAACTTCTGGGAGTTGATAGCGGCGGTGGCAACAAAAATGTTCTGAGGAGGGGTTATATCAAAGCTATAAAGTTGACTGCAGGTAGTAGCGAGTGTGCGTATGGGGGCGAGAAGAATATCTGGATTAATGATGTGACTGACTGTTTGTTGGTGCTCTATTCGGTGGATTTGCGACTACGAATGGCGCCACACACACGCAAACGGTTCCAAACACGTTTTGTGGTGCTCAGTGCGTGACCAGGAGAACTATCGGTCAGGCATTGTCGCCACCGGCAGTCATCAGGGATAGAACATGTACACACGTACTCCTATTCAATACGCACCCCGCCTAGCGGCCTTGTGCGACAGAAAGTCAGAGGCAAACTGAAATGTGGGTCAAAATGAATCCGGGCAAAGCATCGATTGTGCATTCGAGTTCTTTTTTACCCCTGACTGTGCAAACGGGACGACGGCATCTCTTTTTCTTTGGAATACAGATTGTCATTTATTTTTTTTTCTATCTGATGAGCACTGCGTGACAGAATTACATAACATTTTTTTGGAGAAACAAATAAATTACACAGGAGTAGTACACATCTCCTTTAGAACCACCAGTTACTTGATCGGGTTAAGTGTTGAGGTTCGACAAAGTCATAATTGCGAGGCAAACCGATAAAGGGGCGCCCATTTTGCGCTTCACAGGTTAGAACGCCGGAGCTATCGTAAATCGACGCAAAGCCAGACGTCGTAGATGAATCAAATCCAAAGTCGCCACGTTCACTACTCGTGGGATTGCTGAGTTTTGACGATCGTTTTTTTGCCACGCAGTAGATAAGCATGACGAGTCCAATGAGGAAAAAGAGCACTATAAGACAAATACCTGAAAGCACGAGATTGCAAATTGATCTGTTTTGAAATGTCAACAAACCCAAAACAACAAGAATGGTCGCCAGAGGAGTTTCTTCGGTTGCAGCAGCTTCTTCTTCAATGGGTGCAGGTTTCGGTTTTTCTCCCATCAGATTGGATCCATCAATGGAACGTATCGGGTATCCCAGACCGTATTTTTTGGTTGTGGGTATCGTTGTGGCAAAGGTTTTGATGTGTGAATCGGCGGCGCGTAGATCATAACCGGATAATTCGTTGGGCTGTGCACAACGAGCCGGCGCGTTACCAGGAGTTGTCACCTGTATATCACCGGATTGTTTGAGCCATTCAATGAGCCAAACAATCTGATGATTGCAATTCCATGGATTATCTAAAATGTTTAAGGTTTGTCTTTTTTATGGATAATCTAGCCAAAAGTACTTACCATATAAGTATAATGCTTTGTAGACGTATTGTTGAGTTTGCTCAAATGAATCAACAAATGTGTTGGGGTGTAATGTCTCAATTCTGTTGTCGCTCAAGTCCAGCTTTTGAAGCATCTTTAACCTGCTAAATGCGTAGTCGTCAACTTGAGTTATCTGAAAAAAAACGCATGTTTTCAATAATTATATTGTATAACGCACTCTCATAACATATTTGGTCACAAAATGAATTTTTGAGAACGCGCACAATAGAACGAACGGTGCATGGATCGCACAAAAAAGCTGGACATTGCGCATCATATAATTTTGGACAAAATTTGTAATGAGAGTGCGTTATATGCTGCCAAATGCAAACCTGATTTTGTTTTAAGTCGATTGATTGCAAGTGCGGTAAGGCACTAAACAATGACACTCCGATTCTGAATTTTTTGTACTATTAAGTATAAATTTTCAAAAATAAAGACCAACTTTTTAAGTTTATTTCTTGCCAGTGTAATGACCTGAATTTTTGGTGTTTTGTGAAACGCTCCCTCTTCGATGTTACCGATCGAGCAATCGGTGAGCTCGAGTCGTATAAGCGAAGAAGTATGCTGGAAGGCGTTAAACGGAATCATTTTGAGTGCCACGTTGTGCGACATTGCCAAAACTTTGAGTTGTGGAACGTAAAGGAAAGTCTTGGGATCGATAACGGAGAATCTATTGTTACTCATATAGAGGTACAAGAGACTCGGTGTTTGTTGGAACACTTCACCTTTTAGCGACTCGATCTGCAAGGGGGTTACTAATTGTAAACAATACTAGTTAATTTTACAAGTTACCTGATTGACCTCCAAACTGAGAGATTTTAAGTTTGGCATTGGCAATGCACCCGGCAAAATTTGTGTGACTCTGTTGACACTAAGACTTAGGTCTTCGAGTGTCGGAATGTTTCGGAGTGCTTCCGTTGGCACGGACGTGAAGGCGTTTTTGTCGAGAATAAGAGTCTCTATACTTTCAAGACCCAAAAAGCCTTCTGAAGGAATTTCCGAGATGTTATTCGCGCTGAGATCAAGTCTGAATATAGTGGCATTTTTAATTACCTCGAACTTGAATTGAAAAACATACTTTAAAATTTGTTTTCTACTTTGGTAGTGTAGAAATGCGAAATCATCAATTTTTGTGATTTCATTGTCAGATAAAACGAGAGAGCGGAGTGACCGTAACTCGGTGATTCCTTCTGCAGGAATCGTTTGAAGTTCATTTGTTCGAATTTCCAGTTCTTCAAGTGATTCCAATAAGTTACCAGCAAATGTGCCTGGCTGAATGCTTTGCAAACCATTATTCTGGAATATGAGACGACGAATTGTAATTCCTGAGAATATATTTTCGGATATTTGATCGATAGGTGTGTTGGATATTGTCAAGCTGTCGACATACTGGGGGGCATCGATGAGTGCTCGAAGTATCGATTCCAGAGAATCGGCGCGATCACAATGAATTGAGACTGGTTCGTAACGAGTAGAGGAACAGGAACAAGGTGCCTAAAGTAGTTTTTTTTAGAATCGGGGGAATTTAAACAGGTTTTAAACAAAAGCTACCTTAAGGGTAGAAGGGCACTGCCCGGCGGCCGCAGCGAGAACGCAGATTAGAACAAGATTGACTCTGTGAAAAAACATATTCATGCATGTTATAACGGTTAAATTTAAGTTTGAAAGTGTTGCATTGGAAGTCGCGGCGTCTGACTGAAATCGCACAATTGAATGAACAGTGGGGAAATGTCACAGCTAATTTCTTGAATATAACGCGCAAAATATGATTATCGTGCTTTAAAAAAATGACATTTGACATTTTAAGTATCCTTGACTTCATATCAAAGACAAGGGAGTCCTAAATGACCGTTGCTATCGTTGGCCGGCTGAACAATTTTGCTTGCATAGTACCGAACCAAGCATTTAAGTGGTCAAAGGACGAGGTTGAAAATGCGCATTAGACCAAATACCGAGACTAGGCAAGTTTTATTGCGTTGAGCAATGAAGATCTGACCGGTGCTCAAGAGCCCTTATGTGGATCACTAGGGTCCCGTTTATTCGAGTTGAGCGTCGTTCACAAAACAATGATTTTAGAGTGTCTACACGCCAACATGGGGATAAGTGAGTAGTTTGGTGTCAACAATTAAAAATCACTGTGTTATCCAAGTATTTATGTTGCTACGAGATAAAAAATGGGTACGAGCAAGTAATTATACAAGTGACTATTACAAAACTGAGGTGCAGAGAATGGAGCGGGTTTAAAATCGCTATTGCCAGACCAAACGAACGTTTTGTACATTTCATGCATGCTAGCCAGGTTTATAATTTTAGCAAAACGTTTTGTACATCTGAAAAGAAAAAATAAACATGGAAGAGGGGGAGGAATTGGATATAACTTAGCTCAATTTTCCGGATGAACAGGTTTTGACATTGTTCGTTAAACCTTACTGTCCCAGAAAATCAAGTTAGGTTGTATTCACGCTTGAGAGGTAGGTAGTTCATATGAGTAAGCGTTGGAACTGTACAAACAAGCAGGAGCGAAATCCACGCGCACTTGTTAGGTAGGCTGAGATCTGAGAGAGCTTGGCCCATCGTTTTCCATCGAGACCTACCACGACCACTATCCCATCCCATCACCAGGCCAGCGCGCATCGACAACTACACAGGTTCAGTTGGATGTCAAATGTCAAAAGAGGGAGTCAGTGTAATACGATACGGCAAAATTTGTCAAATTTTCCTTTGAAGAACTCCAATTTTTTCAAACCTTTATTGCTGTTTACAAAAATCAAAAAAGGTGAACAAATAATGAACTCTGGAACACCTACAGCTCTCCTCCCATTGACATCCCTTTCTGTGCAAATCTCAAAGATCACAAACATCCACCGCAAATTTTAAAAAACTTTTCGAAAGACAAATCACCATTGCCGATTTCAACAAAAATGAGTTCAGGGAGAGGGCAAATGCTGCGTCACCGATTTTTCTGGAGGCGATGATCATTTTTTTGACAGAAAATTTGCCTAGACACTAAAAGGGAAAACAATTGACCGGACTTTTTTCTGACTGTACAGTGATAGAGCGTACTTCTTGTTTACTTATAGCATCAGCAGCGTCACCTCTGACTGGACATAAAGGGGAAAAAAGGGGGATAATCTTTGGAACCAACATACCATGATGAAAAAAAAACTAACATTGTTTCTTGTGAATATGGTTAATGGGTTTAAATAATTTTTTTTTTTACAGATACATTTCCTGATCGGAACATTGAAAGCTCTCTCGGACAGAATCTCTCGCCTTTCAAAAGAACGTCATCAGCGGTGAATAACTCAGCGATGCCGGCCACAATTAGTCTAACCCATCCGGTCAGTCAGGCAGAGCTCAGCGACACGATCTCGACGGGTTTTTCAAGCGAACGCCTTGCCGATGACTCTGTCAGCAACATGGATGAATCTCTAAGTGTAATCTCGGACGATGACTCTCACATTCAGTTCGATCACACCAATGATGACATATTTCCCGAAGTTGCCGAAGAAGCTCTTGATGTCGAAGAGGTACAAGCGTCAAAACGACAATTGAAACTGTATGAAACAAACGTCAACTGCCTGAGTGTCAAATTGTCAGATTTCAACTTGATTGTCACAAATGTTGACAAGAAATCCATCGTAACAGGCTATGCTGGAACCATTCAAGTTGGAGAGAGTCTCAATGTACTGCTTAAGACTATACACGGAAAACCGACACCTTTCTTAGTGCATACCGATGAAAAACTTTGTCTAAGCACGTTTGAGGATGCCTATTTGCATTTCCAAATCGTTTCTGGTGGTCAAGAAATGGACAAATTCGTTCACGTTATTGCAAAGCTATCACACCTTCATCTGTCTATTAACGATCAAATCGTATCTTACCTTGGACCTTTTATCAGTGATGACACACAAGAAGAAGAACCCGTCTTTCTCGAGTTGAGCATTGAAAATTCAAACATTCAGATTATTGTATGTTTTTTCCTTTATTTGGTGGTGATTTGAAATCTTTTTTTTCAGAAAAACAAGCGCAGGAATCCGCTTCGAATCAAAGTGGGCCAGCTTTCGATTGTCGACGGGGAAGATAAACTTGCCAAATCCTAGCCCTATCCTGTGTCCTGACAATGGTCAATATCGGAATTCTCCTGCTACATGTTTTTCTGTACAAGAAATTAATTGTTCATCATTTTATACTTTGTTACACTTTGTAAAATTTATAAAATATAATTTTATAGTTTATTTGCTTTGCGACGACAGAACAAGTCACATTTAGCTGAATATATTTTTTTTAATTTTAGGCGACATCTTTATTTTTGTATCACACATTTTGTAAAAAACGATTGAGATCAGAACACTTGAAAGGACGGTAGGCGAAGAAGGTGGGATCGGTATATCCCGCTATTCCCATCAATAGGTAGGCTTTTGAAGTGTTTGCAGTGAGGCCGTGAATGGGTTTACCGCACCAAATGGTGCAAAGCCTAAACCAAAAGCTTTTTGTTAATTATAATTAAGCAAACTGGAATAAAGATAAAACCTGTTTGTGTGTTTAAGAATCCAGCTGCCGATGTGGATCCCACTGCACCAGCGTATGTATTTTGATACATACTCGGAGGCAAGGTTTGAGCGGTTGGAGTTACCGCACTATACGTTGATGTCAAGGCACGAGGCGAACTATGATTGCGAACGTAATCGGCGTCAAATTGAGCGGTATATGCATTGGCATAGTGTGTAAGCTGGTCTGTGGGAGTTCTAAAACATTTAAATTATTTGACCTTGTTCAATCATACAAAATTTTCGTACCTGTTGTACAAGGCTTCTGCGAGGTCTGCAGCTCTTCTCAAAATGAGTTCTTTCGGAAGCCTATCAGGATCATTTGGATACTTTGGTAGCAACTTTTGCAGTCGTTGAAATCCAAAATCAATGTTAGGCTCGTTGAGTGAAATGTACGTAAACCGGCAATTGCTACTCCTTGTATATGGCTTGTTTTTTAGCGCTACGGTAACATCCACAGTGCCTGCTGTCTGTCTTGCCGGTACGATTACTTTTACAGCGTGAGGGGATATCAGTTGCACTGATTCGTTGTAGATAGGCAAAGATCCAAAGAGAATATTCATACCCTCGGTAAAATTTTCCCCGATAATAACGGCCGTAGTCCCTCCTTGACACCATCCTTCACACGGACAAATTGCTTTGATCGTTGGTGGTAGAATGCCGTTTTCGTCTGCGGTTAGCACTGCAAAGGTAAACACATTAATTGGGCATGCATGACAATTAATGATCATAGTCATCCAATGTGCGGCTCATATTTCTTGTCTCGGCGGACATAATAAAAAATTTTTAATCCCTTATTGCAGCGCTTGTTACTCAACAGCTCAAAAATCGCGGCAAAAACTTTTCTCATTTGTTTATCGGGATTTATCCATCTTTTTGTCTATCTCAACGGACTGTGCTCGTTTCGGGTTGTCGTAGCGCCTATAGCTTCTTTCTCTGAAGGCGCACAGAGCCTGTACGACTGCCTCGATACAGCTCATTTGCATATAAGGCATCGAGTCAGTTTGTATCCCAAAGTGTCACAGGCAATTAGAATTATGATACGACCGAGATGCGTACAAAACCCACGTCGCAGTCATGAGACAGCTGCATGCCAAACTTACGACACTGAACCGGAAGATTCTATGCGCAATTCAACAATGGCATTTGTAAAAAGAAAATCGAAAAATGTCAAGTGTTGCTTCAGTGCAGTCACATCAGTTAAGCATGCAGCTGTCCGGTAGTTTCGCTCCCTCTATGACTCCAAACTTTGAAAAATGCGTACATTCAGGATCGGGCCGCCGCACCCGTCTTCCATGCTTAGAATTGTTATGAACAAACATATTATCTGAGACAGCCAAGACATTTGTATCCACTCGCGGCGTTGTACTCAAAACGACCTAAAATTGCAATTATTTTTTAAAGTGAAAAAACGGAAGATAAATTGAAAAAGAAATTACCTGGAATCGTCGCATATCTCTTGGATTGCCAGCATTTTTTAAGCAATTTTGATTGCACTTGAGAAAGAATTTTAGAAAATATTTATCAATTATCGAAGGATCACTGGGGGTTTCGTTACGATTTCCACAGCTTTTTTTCTCGCAGCATCGGCTGAAATAATATATTTTGTCTATATACAAAAAAAATTTGGAAACCACGAACCTGCACATAACTTCGTGAGTCAGCAAAACTCTACACATTTCCGGATTTTTGTCTTGGCCTTCGTATGCAATCGCCTGGAATGTATAAAATTGGCATAATCATTTTCTTTCGTGCACAAAAAATGTTTTTACCTGTTTTGTAACGCTGTCAATAAGTCGCACATATAAATCCTGCTCAGCACGCATCCCTGAAACCGTAATTCGTACATCTTATTTTATTTTTGTTTTTGTCTTCTATCCAGACTTTGAGGCAAAATTGGCGTCGTTCTTATAAACAATGAAAATTTTCTCATTGACTGGCTTATTGTATTGTTTGCGCATCTTCATGTGATCCTACGCTTTAATCATCTAGCACTCTTCGGAAGGAAAGAACATGGCGCCCTTCTTTAATTGCCCCGCTGTCACCACCTGGCAAAATTGCTAACATTGCCAACTAAGAAATGCCCCCGAAAAATAAAATAACAAAAATCCATCTTGGTGCAAGCTCAAACGTTGCTTGACCGGTTTTATTGCTTTATTTTTACGATCGCAAGCAAGCCTGCCTCAGATGACCCAAAGGTTAATGAGTTAAAACTGTAAAAGGCAAAGCTTTTTAATTAAGAAAATTAGGCCCGTTTTTACGATTTTGTCTGTTTTTGACTCCGGGCTCCAATCGCTTAGGACATCTCACTTTTCATGTCAATCGCGCAGACCAGACAGTAGGTTCTTAATTCGAGTAGGATGTAACCATTAATTGACTCATCCACACTTTTAACCCCTTTCTATCTCGGTTTGATGAAAAGATATTTGTAATTTCGTTATGGTCAATTACAATGTTGCTGTGTAAGTTCATTTGTAAAAATCCATTATTGCCCGAAATGCGCGACAAAGTCTGGAAGTTATTTAGACTCATTTGCTTGTAACTACCACTCCAAATTTGCCCCTGCAACGGTTTCAGACTAAAGATGATGATGAACAACAAAAAAGGCAGAAGTCTTGGCCGAGGAGCAATAGAGCCTATGTTGTATGAGAAAAAATTCCTTCGGGAATACCGTAGCTTTTGGACTACTTCAAAGCTGCATAAAATTGAGAAGTATTGATTTTATTTTTGCCGAAATAGCAGATGCATGCACGCCAGAAAGAGATAAGATAAAAAAATGTTTGGAATGTTAAAATAACTTACCGTTTGCGAATAAAAGTGAAACTGTGTAGTGTATGCCATTGCGTGTATTTTCGCCATCAACTTCCTTGTCTTTTTCAACAAATCCAGCAAATTTAGTACTTTCGATTTCAATTGGCTGGCTTGCGCGGTCGTAGAGATTTACGGTAAAGTGAAAAAAGTTACTCTTGCGAAGATTGCTCGGAGGGGGATGCTCAAAGTGTGCACGAGCTAATTGGGCACTGAAAAATGCACTTTTGACGAGTAATGTAGCCAACTGGGATGACATACACAGACAGGCATGCAGACACGTACGGTAAAAAACAACCAAAGTTAGCAACTGTTTTTGGAACACCCAAGAAGAGTTATAAATGACTTCATTGCAAGCAGCCGATTTCAAGGTTATTGAAATTAATTGAGTAATAAACTTTTCATCGGCTGTGAATTTTTGCATGCCAAACGCAGCGCGAATGAAGGCTGCCATCATGGTAGAAAGAAAGTGTACTATCCAAAATAATAACATCAACAACGTCGAAAACAGGAAAAAACTGAATTTTGTGAAAAAAAAAGAAAATTTTGAATGAAAAGTAGGAAAATTCGGATGAAAATGTTTAGGTTTGAGTTAATCAGAAAAAAAAGAAAACGCACTATTGCTCACAGCAACAAGCGTTTCTTCTGTCGATTTTGAATTCCCTGAGCATTTTTTGGCGATGCCCATACGCTTTTTCTCTTTCGTTATTGTCGGGGGACCTTGCGCGTGAAGTGAAAAGCGCATCATTGAGTCATTGGGGAAATTGGGATTGAGATCAAATCAATTTAGCATTTTTGGTCAACCCGACTATCAGGGGATGAAAGTTCTACCATAGACAATCACAATTTCGTTGCAACCGATGTCTACGACGCCCGAGACATGTAATAGCTGGGTTGGGGAATTAAAGACGTGGAACGCGTAAATTGTTCATCTGGGATCCAATGGGGCCAATAAAAGGACTGCTAGCTATCGACAACGATAACAAACCACAAGAGAGTCGTTACGTACAAAAACGGGTACAAAATGAGTCCACCTACCTTCCAGGAGTCGTGTCGATAGCGCTGGGCGCCCAGTGCCGTAGGAGGCTCTCTTCCTTAACCGACCGCAATAGAGAAGCATCTTGGAAGCCGAAGACGGACGGATACATGCTTGGTTGCATTTGGCTTATCTATCAACTCTTATTAAACGTGTTTAATTGAAAATGAGTTCACGGGACTAGATGAAATAAAAAATTCTCTGCGGCGCCACTCGAGAATTCCCTCCGGCAACGCTTCTGCTTGTACTCTCTGATGACCTTCCCGACGTCGAGCGATTTTTGGGGGCGTCCCCAGTGCTTGTTGTCCCTTCAAGCGAAGGGGGGATGTTAGACTTCGGGGAGGGGTCGTTTTAACGTGCCAGTAAGGCCTGGTACGTTCGGCGGAGAGGAGCTGGAGTTGCCTTGCTGACTGCTCGTCGTCGTTGATTCTCAGGGGGCCACTACTTCATTACACCACACACACATATACGGCTGAAGCGCTTTCGACGAGCGACGACAGTGCCACGAGAGACGGTTTCGAGACTCCGCTGGGCACTACAGAACAACGATGTACCAGGTTTTGCAATAAAGTGAACCGAGTTGGAGCGTCTTTTTTTCAAGACTTGCGACTGTGCATTACGGCATTGACAGTTGCTTTGAAAATCTTGACACGCCCATTTTGACGCCAATTGGGTTGACAAAAAGCTTGTTGGATACGGTGCAGTTTTTGTCCCTAGGTCATTAGCGATATAAAAACTCGAAGCTCAGCTAGTATTTACCTTTGTGATTCATTATTTTTGCCAATTAATGCCGTGATAACCAACCAATCATCTCAAAAACTGTACACTTTTTGGTTGGTTGAAAAACATCATTTGTCATCTATTTGCTTGGTTTTTGGTAAATCAAAACAATTTTACGAAGCACTCTTTTTTTGTTATCATTAATTTGTGATTTTCTAATATTGAGAATGCTAGACTACTAACAAAGCCATAAACGACGAACATGCATCCGTTTAGTCTGCCACCCTTGTGGATCGCAGAGCTGGGAACCATAACTGCCTGTCGCTTCTTCCGTTTCATGGCAGTTTCAATGGGTGTCGATCATAACGCAGCTTGTGCTTTTCTATTTTACTGTCAATCAAGAACATGCAAATTTTTTTGCGACATACTCCTTTCGAGAAGGACCACTGACCGGAAGACTGATGACTAGACAACTTTCGCCGCTTTTGGCAACACGTTGTAAATCTTCCCGAAAAAGAAGCAAGCTCCTTTTTAGCGAACGCGACTTGTTTGACTCTCCCAAGAGATCAACTGCCACCTTTTTTACTACTTTGACATCAAGCGATGTCAAATACATTTGGCAAACCGAGAGAAAGCGATGAATAATGTCTTGTTGCTCCTCAAAAATTGTATGCCTCATGGGAATTGGGATTGTACAGAAAAAAACAAAAGTAAACAGTATGTGTGTATGATGAATAACAGTTGGGCATCCCGCAAAAGTTCATCCTAATGGCAAAACTCTGCCGATTTCTTGCGAACTCATCTGCTTGCATTGTATGACCCTGAGAAGAGTGCGCAAATGAAGGAAAAACGAGACAAATAAATTGACCCCTACAGTCTAACGAACAGGATTAGACAACCCATCAGGAAGCGTGAATCACCATCAACCATCGCGTCAAACAAAGAGCGTCAGTTCGTTTATTCGTGCACGTCCGATTGCGGTCGTCACAGCTCTAGAATCATTTTTGCTGCGTTTTTTTTTCTCGATATCTGACACATTTTGAATGCAATTAAACAATTATTCAAAACTTGCTTCAAATACAGGATAAAACACGATTGATTTTGCTTCTCATCATTTTATCGACAAGTGAAATAGTACCAGTTTTTCGTTTGCTCAACAACTTGCTCAGATAGGAAATGCTTCCGCGAGCAAGCCTTACTGTTTGTTTCTCCTTGCTTATCCTTCACTCAATGAGTGAGAGCATTCACCTGGAAATGCGCAACCTTCCGCTTTTTTGCTAGCTCTCACTGAATGACTATGCGCGTCTAGGTCGTGTACTGACCAGACCGTTGTGACGAACAATGGCGGGTGTTTTTCGTCGATCGCGATAGCTTCTTGCAGCGATCTTACCCGTTGAACGGCTCAGTTTATGACACAAGTTGTTGAGATTTATTTTTATGTACTCTATTGCAATGCTCATTTAGCAAGGATTTCAGCTAAATCGATGCAATGAATTTGATTGTCATATCCGGTGGCGATGAGCTCAATGTATCTGGTCTCAATGAAGATACGACATGCATGCAGGTAGTATACGCTCTGGCACACGCAACAAACCAGAAAGGAAAGTTCGTCCTTGTCGCCCACTTGGATGGACATGTTTGTTTTTTTTGGTTGATTTTTATTTGTGCACTTGTTTGTAAGTGATTCACTCGTTTTTAGGAGCATCGTTTATCACAAAGTGAAAAGCCTCTAGATGTCGTCAATCAATTCAAGGAAGAGGGCGTATCCGTCATGTTTGAGCTTCGACATCTTGACCAGGATGCATCGTCGACGAACGAACTTTCCTCTCCGGAGACTGGTGTAGCCAATCATATCCACCACGCTCCCTTTGTATCGGCATCGCATAGTCATTTTATTCCTATTTCACGAGGTGTGTAATGTTTTTTTTATGTATGTGAATCGAGCGATGAGATGATTTTTTTCTTTGCTTTAGCAAACGTACATCTGTCTGAAAACGAGGAGAGTATCAAGAAAGCTTCGTCACTGCCACCAGGTGGCTTCAAAATGGAGCAGCGTTCAGCAAGACCGCCCCCGCCAGGTAGGCAAACACGTTTCCTTTTTTTTAACGCCTTTTGTTTGCTTTTGTAGCCTACAGGGATGTGATTGGTCAGCGGTACAATTCTTTATCCCGAGACATTTCCCGGAACGCAATAGCTACTTTTTCAAGGCTGCAGAGCGGCGTTGATCCACTTTCCATATCCACTGCCCTAAGTCAAGCAGACCTCAGTTTGGCAGACGATTTTGGACGCTTCTCTCGTCAAGACCTAGAACGAATAATTCACCAACAAGGCCAATACATTGCCCAGCAAAAAGCACAGCTTGTTAATCTCGATGTTACGATGGCAAACACAAGCGAACGTGAACTAGTTCAACTCAAAAAACAGCATGTATGTTGGGATGTTGGGATAGGTTTTATCGAAATATTTTTTTGCAGAATAACTTGTTAACTGTTTTGAATTCTCTCAGAAATGCAAACTGGTCACTCCGGTTAAAACGAGAACAACAAGAAGCTGATCGTCTACAAAGAGCCATTGATGAGATGAAAACCTTCGTTGACGTACAAAAAACGTATGTTTTTTTTGACAATATCACATCCTTATTTTTTTGCTGTATTTGAGCTAGATTTAAAAAAAATATTTGCACACAAAAATTATGAAAGAAGAGTGTTCCTGCTGAGTTTTAATTGCTTTGTTTTAGTGAACTGATGAAGGTTGCCCAACTTCAAGACAACCTTGAAAAAGAGCTTGACTTTGTCTATTCCAATTCCGATACGGCTTCTCTCTCGGATGAGACGTCACAAACAATGCCGGTTTCCAATTTCGTTTATTCATAGAAGTGTTGAAAACATTTTTTACAACTGATGTGCCTGCATTTTATGATCAATGGTTAAAATCGTCGATCGGTAATAAGCTTTATAAAAAATGTTTGTTTTTGATACACCAGTTTTCTTTCATGCGAATACATATTTTTTGAAATGGGTTTTTTTATCAAAATAAACAAACATGAGAATATCTACTCAATTTTTTTTGCATGGCACTTGAATGAGTTTTTCTTCTTCTGGTGATCTGAAAAATTAAATAGTATATGAATTTTGCTTTTTAAAGCAGTGCACCTACCTCTTGGATTGCTTGCAAACATTATATTCAAAAACACACTTGTTGATATGCACGCCACCGGTATGATCACAAACTGGATCGAAAGTGCTTGTACACCCGTTTTCGCAGCACTCGTCTGGATACTCGATTCTTAGGTTTGATGGTTTTCCTCTGAGTGATATCCGCTCGTACAGGCAAACCGTGTTGTTGAAGTGACACATGGATCGGTGAGTATTACCTTTAGAGTCGCATACTGGCTTGTCAACGTCTGGGCAGTCGTTTAAAATACAGCACTTTCCTAAAGAATGTTTTCGTTAAACCCCTCAAGTGCTTATGTTTTTAAAAACTTACCCATGTAGGAAATGGAGAGTTTTTTGAGTCCTATGCGTTCGGTTGTGCACTTTTTGTGTTCATAACTACATATATCTTCATGTGTCTGACCTTCTGAATCGCATAGTGTAACCTTTAAAGGACACTGCGACGGCGGAGCCGGACAACATTGTCCAAGGTACGCAATTTGTAGTACAGTGCCTGTTTTTTCTGCTTTGCACTTTTGAATGCTAAAAGAACAGTTTTTTTACAGTGAGCAAAAAAAGCCCGAAAAATTACTGGTATTCGCATGTGCTTGCGTGGGTTATACCCATGCTGTCGCATACAGGTTGATCGTCGCCATTGACGCCACACAGTCCATTACAGCACTCTCCTTTGTGATCTATGGACAGTGTCACGTTAATCTTCCGCTCAGCCAGACATGCTTCTTGTTTAAACACGCATTCGTTAACGTGGGTCCTTCCTTCAGAGTCACAGACAGGCTCAAAAAACAAGTCACATTGTGGAGTGACGCTGTCACAACATTCGCCTATAATTTTTTGATAAAAAACATCTATAAGCGTGTGAGGTACCTCTGTAGTCAATGGTTAGACTACTTCTGTCACCGCTTTGATTGAGAATGCAAATTGCTCTCGCTAGTTCACACTCATTAGGGAACGTATTGCTGTTCATTGCGCAAACCGGATCGTATACAGCAGGACAAGCCATATTGCATGCTTGATTATCACACATGCCATAAAATGCAATTGTCATGTTTGTACTGCCATGCTCGCGTTCGTCATTACATCTGCGTTTACCAAACTCACATAAATTCTGAATGTTTCATGGTGATTACGCCCGAATTGTTTAAAACAACTCACCAAGTGAGTAACACCATTGGAATCACAAACTGGGTTAAACTCGGATAGAGTGCATTTTTCATTGCAACAACTACCTGGATAATCGACATCGACTCGGAGTCCTGGGTGCATACATGTTTCAAGTTGGAAGTAACACAGGTTTGTATACGTTTTACCATCGGTACCACAGACTGGGTTGTACTGTGTTGTACAAGCCGATTTTTGACACTCTTTGTGGTCATTGGTACTCTCAGGATAGTGGCATGACGTTGAAACGAGCATTTGACCATTAACCTTTTGAGCGCGACACTTGGCCACCTCAAAAAAACATCGATTTTGGTAAAACCGGCTTTGCGTGTCACAAAATTGTTCGAAATCGTCGTTCATACAGTGCTCTTCCTGGGGACAACACCTTCCGCTCTAAATGTTTTTTAAATAAAAAAAAATTCTGCGGTACTCACGTAAGCTTCCACCATGTTGTAGCCAAACTTAATATTATAGATACACTTGAGCATGTCAAATTCACACTTGCTTTTTGTTTCTCCGTTTTGATCGCATACAAAAAAGTAATCTGCCGTCGTTAAATCCACTGCGTCCAGAAGAGGACACGGTGCTTTAAGACACTTTTTGCATTCACCTTTGAATAACACCTCCAGTTCACCATCTATGCACTGAGCGTTTTTGAATTGGCAAAGGTTTCGATGCGTCGTAAAATCCGTTCCGCAGATAGGATCGTACTCATTAGTACAATTGTCGGTAATTCCGCCAACACAGTGATTGACGACGAGGCATGACTCGTCTGGCGCTATGCGTAAAACAACTTTTTGCTTTGCGGCCAAACAACGTGCATGTGCAAATGCGCAGTCGTTGCTGAAAAAAAACATACTTCCGGTTGTAAGTATCTTGTACATTTTAGCACCGCAGGAAACATTGTCTTACATATGCACGTTGCCTACGCTGTCACATACAGGGTTCAAGGTTTCAGGACACTGTGGAGTGGGACAATCAATAATGCGGTTTAGAGTTACGTTTGATTCATTATTGATGTGCTCTGGTTCGCACGCTTTTAGTAGAATTAGCCACGCAACGTTTTTATTACCCTAAAAATAGCAAAAATAGCCCAGTTACAATTCACAAATTGGTTTGCGCGAAAAAATGTATCCTTGCCGATTGTCGTTGACGACAGTTATACATTTGAAACGTGCACAGATTGGGAAATGTCATGGCCGAAGTATCGCAAACGGGCTTGTAATTTTTAGAACACTTAGAAGGACATACTTCGTCCTACAAGAAAAAAAAACAGAAGTTACTTGAGATTCTGGCAAATGGAACTTTTTTGTCAAACCTGGAGTTCGAAGATGGGCGAACGATTATTACATGTACCAATGTGAACAAGAATTCTTTCTTCAGTATTTTGAAGACGTCGTAGACAATTCCAACGAGCAAATTCACATAGGCTTCGATGAGTCTGGTTAAGATTGTCGCAAATTGCCACTTGTTCTATTTCATCTTCACATAAAACACATTTCTGAAAGCGGTAGGTAATTTTGATAAATCACGTGCTAGTCATATTTGTCCATTATATGTTTAGCCCATTGGGACGCATTCTTACACATTAACTAACACTTACCCCATTGTAGTCATGTATATCCGAGGGCTGTATGCCAGGCATCGTCCTGGGCAAATCAGTAAACGAAAGGGACGCATTATTGTTCTCGAGATCTTCTGCCATCGATGCGATTTCTCTTTCTCCTGTGATGGCCATGTCTTCTTTAACGCTTTCCGAAAAGTCATAGGGGTTAACAATGTGTGGCGGTATGATACTAGCGGCGTACTGACGAGCATTATTCTTTGTATGCGCCCTTTGTTGTTGTTTATGACGCAACGCTGTAACTCGCTAAGAGTAGTCAACAAGTACCAGAAAAAGAAAAGAAACCTTCTTGTCTGATTTGATTTTGCGTGATTAATTCACACTCGCCTTTATGCAGGATTTGGGGAAGATCCAGTTCACGATTTTGTCGATGACATCTCGTTAGGTTAAATTTACATATATTTTTGTGGGTATGACCATGACTATCACAGACAGGATTAAGTGATTCATCGCAGTTGAAATTGCATCCCATTTCCTTTGTACTACCGCTGTGACGGGGTTCACAGGGACCCTTCTTTTCGATTCGCAACGATACGTTGTACACCTTCTTTGCAATGCACTGCTTGTAACTGAAGGCACATTCATTTGCGTGTGTTTCGCCTTAAAAAATTTTTTAAACTTTTTTTCCGAAAAACAACCATGGCCACATAAAAACAAACTTACCTAGGTTATCACAAACACGATCGACAAGGGGCATACAAAAGTCGGAACTTGGACAACATACACCGTCATAGGCAAGTTTGAGACCTAAAAGAAGGAAAAAATGCAGACATCCAAATGACCTCGAGAATTGCATAAACAAAATAATTTACCTGATTTGAAATTTTGTTCGCACAGAAGACGACAGGAATTCTCATAGGTTTTGCCATCGCTTCCGCACACCGGTTTAAAGCTTCTCGTGCATTCACAAAAGTTATCTGATGCAGCTATAATTATAAAACAGGAAGTAAAAAAGTATAATTAAGTTTTTTTTAAAACTAATTGGCAACATGAATCATCGATTGTCAGCGGTCATTAGGCAGCCTTGCCTGACTGACAATCAATGTCAAAAACAGTTAACCACAGGCACCATTTTTGGCCAACAATTACCACCCCAACCTTTAAACACTTACCGACGAGGTGTGATAAAATATGTGTCAGGAGTATCGAGAGAGCAAAAAACCAACAATTAGTTAATTTACAAAACTGATAATTAATCAGCATTGTCAATTTTGACCATAAGGAATCCACTTGCTTTCATACACACATACACGGTCCCTGCGGAAAGACTATGGGCAGAAAGCGGACGCCCGCCTACCAAAACTCGGAAACTTTATCAATCTAGTTTTGGGAAGGTACAATAATGCAATACTACCACCGAAAAATATTCAGTATTGAAGGAATGTGTTTTAAAATTAGTTTTTTTTAATTCTACGGTTGTTTTATAAAGTGAAAATAGTCGCTGAAGTTAAAGTATACAAAATAAGGTAAACGGAAAAAAGGGGTGGATGCGCTCATATATTTTGTCAATTAAAAATTTTGTTTGCATCGTTGCAGAAGAAAGTTCTTGCGACCAGCAAATCGTACAAAAATGCAAAAATTGGTGTCAAGATGCTTAATTATAAGAATGTTGCGTTTGATTGAGTAAAAAATGATGTCGTCCGATACAAAATACTAAACGTGTTTCTTTTCACGGCCATAGCGTCATAAAAAAAAAGAAATCCGCAAATGACATCTCCGTTGAGACATCTACGTTGACAGATTACAGGGGTGTGAGAACGTGCGAATATCAGCTTGATTTTACGCTAATGCGAATTACTGCGTTCACGAATCTCATGATAAGCTGATTTATATTTATCGCACAAGCTTCAAAAAAATATTACATAGCAACAAGTTTGTGACACAACTCCGGTGGATCTACATATAAAAAGAAGTTTTTTTGGCGAAAGTAATAAAAAATGGAAGATGAGTTCAGGTGTTCCCGATATTGCAGGCTTTAAATGTTAAAGGGGTGAAAAGCTATTTTGTAGAATCCGGAGTTTTGGGCTGCGATGGAGGCTGAAGACCAGCGTAGAACATTTGTGGTATGGGGAAGAGGCTTGGAGGAGGCGCCATGGCTGATGGATTCATCAAAGGTGAGCAAACACCGCTAAAAATAATTTTTTTTATTACCGAATTTTATTAATGTAAATTCAAATACTTTTGAGCATAAAGACGAAATGGTGAATGTCGCCATGCTTCATAGTTGACCATGTAAGCTGTCATTTGTTCTAGAGACATTGGCAAAAAAGTCGGTCGTTGACGTTTGTCTTTCATTCGGCGATTTTGAAACCATACCTAAATTTTTTTGAATGAAAAAAATGATGGCGAATAATTACAGTACTATAACAATTTTTTACTTTAGTTGAAGCACTATAAACAAATTGAATAAATGCCGCTGCACCAAATCCCATGGGATCGGTAACTCTCCTATGATGACTTGTGTGACACCACTTGACGAACCCCAGAAGAAATCATGCATTGCTTAGGGGGCAACTGACAAGTGACCACTATGGGATTAAAGATACTGTATTTGGGACCACACCAAAAGTCGCAAATAAAAAAATATGTCACAAACCTTGATTGTGCCTTCTGGCAGATTGAGTTCGGCTGCAAGCTCGCTTCGACGGATCTTTGAAACGTAGTTTTCGCGGGCAAATTCACTTTCAAGAACGTTGAGTTGTTCGCGGGAAAAAGCCGTACGATAGCGGCGGGACTGATTGTCTGTAAACCGTAGTTTGTTATATAATTGCTTAATTACAGTAGTAAAAAACATTTCCCGTTTTGTTTCACAAACATACGCATAAGCAAGTAAATCTCTTTAATTTAAGGAACGCATTTTGTTCGACACACACTTCATGGTTGTTTTACGATTTTAATTGGTCAAGTTATAAAAACATTTCAACCATGACATGCTATTTCGGCAGACAATTGTTCACCTGCCATTTAAGGGGTGTATCGTTTCATTTCAATTAAGTAATTCAAGATTAACTAGGGAGGGAGTGTGAATGCTAAATGAGGAGTATGTTGTTTTTAGCTGGAACATTACAAAATCATGACATGAGGCGTGTAAAAAAATCGTAAAAAATTAAGTCAATCTTAAACTAAAGAAAGATGTTGTAAATGTGGGTAAATGAAACCAAAAAATGATGACATACAAGATGATTTTTCTGGTGCGCAAAATGAATTACTCATTTATTCCCTCAAGAAAAAAAAAGAAAAAAATTTACGATATCGTGACTCACCGATAGGCGAAGATGCTTGTTGATTGTGGCTGTGATGCGGAGATATTGGCATTTTACCTCTAACAGAGCCATGTTGATCACCTGGTGACTTCATGTCGGTGGGATACGGGGGAAGCTTAAGGTTGACAAATTCATTTGACGACAATGCATTGAGAACTCGGGGATTCAAACTAGATCCGGGAAATCCACAATCCGCAAAGTTGTTGGATTCGTTAGACGATGAGCATTGTGACTCATTTGGGTCTTCGACATCCTTAACATTTTCTTCCTTAATAACCTTTTTCAGGTTGTTGAACAAGGCATTGGCATCTGCACAACGTAAGATAGAGTCTATGGCAAACGACTGCATCATTCTGGTAGCCACGGATAATCCGGCAATAGAAAAATAAGTGACAGTTGCTTACAGTAGATAATACCACAAATAAGTTAAGATTACTGAACTAGTTGTCGCCTCTGTGCCGCCTAAAGGTCGTAACAAGACTGTCGGGTTGAGCGTTGTGCTCCGCCTTTTCGGTAACTTGAAGACCAACGCCAGCGAATCAAATGTTTCGTTTACGAGGCTTTCTGCACCGCCCACTTTTGGAAAGCTTATTGTAGCAAAAGGCTCTAAAAAGTATATGCGTGTAAGAATCATTTTTCATTCGTTTAGCACTATGACAATAATTGATGACTATCTTGTCTAACCAATTTTGTGGTAATATCTCAATGGCAAGACGCGCACATAATTGGCTTTTATTTTTGCCGCAGGATTCCGATAAATGTAACAAGTGCTTGTTCGAACGTCTTGGCCTAACTCATTTTTCTTTTAAAATGGAGCAAGACAATAAAAAGGGAATGCTTATGTCGTTGCGAAAATTTGGCAAATTAAAAAACAAAAAAAACAACTCATTAATGTTGTTTTCAGATTATACAGAAACAAAAACATTAAATCGCCAAATTTTGAAAACCTATCTTATTACAATGTTTGTTATTCACTTCAGAAATACAAACAAAAAATTGATCAAAAACAGATTTACGATTTTGTGATACCGCCGCTAGTCATCAGACAAAAATTGAACAAAAACGTGCTCACGAATCAACAGCATTTATCTATCACGACATTGAAAAAATGAAACCACTACGTTTATCGTAAAAGTCAAAAAAAGGCGTAGCAATAGCTGTAAAACACAGCGAATTACTGTAGAGCTGAGCAGTAATTAAAAGTTAGAACGGAGGTTAAAGAAAAGATAGGATAGACGGCTTCGGGCTTTACAAGAAACTCGTTATGTCATTGAACAAGGTAAAAAAGTTCTTCTGTGGTTTCCATATTCCGAGTATAGGGTGCCGGCAAATGTCAAAGATAATCTTACGTTTACCGCTTTGTTATTCGGTACAAATTAAAAAGAAGCTTACGACAACGATAGCGCTGACCTCATTGTCTTGGCCTCTTGATCGCGCGCGCGTATGCCGTAACGCCTGTTTGCCGATACAACTGTAACTGATTTACGACTGGCAACACAAACTTTTCGGCCTTGTACTAATAAAAATACTTCAGCACCTAATATTGTTCTTTTAACACAACGGACATAACAAGGCGCGCCGCCGGAAACAGGAAGAATTTGCCGTCGCGCGTAGATCAGTCGCATGATTAACTTTGATTGCGGTAAAGTCATAACCTGGCGATCAGCTGTCGTCTGCAGCGGGAAAGGGTAACATAAAGGCGGCTTACCCTGCTTGTACATGATCCATTTGAAAAAAAGGGCAAGAACGAGGTCATAATTAAGTTGTCAAAAGATGTTGCTTTTTGACTGCTTCTCGACTGGCAGGTTGTGTATGCAAATCAGTGAATAGACGGCGGCAGCCAGCTGTCTGCTTGCGCAGAGATATTTTCATAATGCCAGTAAGGAAGAATTCTGGAACATCAATCCGCGACTCCTCTCTTCTTCATCGATACACATACCATTATTTGACTATCAAACCTGCCTATGCGTGTCGGAGTTTATCATTGTATTCACCTTACCGTATACAGAGGAGCATAAAAATAAGGGTTCTGAGTTGTCACGTCTTTTTCCATTACATTTCAACCGCAAACTGTTTGTTGTCTTGTTCTTATCGTGTGATACATCAAAAATCCACTAGTAAAATTAAAATTACGCCAAAAAGGGTGTGCAACATTTCGAATACATCTCTCAATGAATTTTGCTTTGTTGGCTGCGGCTTTCGATAAATCATTGTTGCATGCCGCAGTTTTGTCTTCATAAGGCTTCTTGCTTTCATACGACA
Organism: Turbatrix aceti; assembly: GCA_963969345.1. Lineage (NCBI taxonomy): Eukaryota > Metazoa > Nematoda > Chromadorea > Rhabditida > Panagrolaimidae > Turbatrix > Turbatrix aceti. The sequence continues at coordinate 422,389 of OZ017770.1, read as the reverse complement.
AATATATTCACTAACAAAAATTTGCCATGAGGGAATTTAACATTTTGCCCGTAATACTTTCTCAATTTTTTACCAACTGTCACTCAGTCACATATTACAGCCAAACTTTTGACCGGGGGGTAAACATATTTTATAAAACCTCGTAGATGCGTCATTTAAGGAATCAAAATTTCTCACAACCATATGTGGTTTGAGATGGAATTGGGGGAATGCAGTGATGACTCAGTAAAGATGAAGTATGTATAGTAATCAAAACCATTCACACAGTAATAACCAAGTTGATGACTGATAGCACTGCAACGACCCGTTCTATTGTTAATCTGATTTGGTTTTTTTTATCAAGAATCTGTTCATTCTTTCTTGTGGAGTCGTAAGAAATCTACTATGACCATTTGCACAATGCTAGGATTGGCAAACAGCAAATTTACAATTTACGAATGCAATTTTGGTTACTAATCAAAAACCCTCTGTCACGTAGAACTGCGATAGGGTTGTAATTGAAGGTGCAGTTAGGTCGTCAATTCTTTTATTAGAACGGAAGTATCGGCAAGTTATAAACATCCATCGAAACAAAATACGAAAAGTAACCGAGAAATAACATGAAAATATTCACGGCAACAGTTGACAGCCGTTCAAAGGAATAGTATGCAAATGAGTAAGTAGGCCAACACGATTGGTGACAGCGATTGAGTACCAGCTAACTGACCTTGGACACAGATGGCTTGAAGAATATTAGCGCGAAATGAAAAGTCGGCAAATTGGACGCCGGGGAGCAATGAAGATAAATGCTCTTCATCATTCTTTTGCCATAAAAAAACTAGCGTTGTGAAAACACAGGCAGAGGGGCATTACAACGGTGTTGGGCGCATGTACAGTTTGATACATTTTGTACCACGAAAAACTGTTGATGAGAACGAGAATAAAGGTAGCTTAGTTGTGAAAGACAGAACAGAACAGACACGGGATCGTCTTCGGGGCCGGAGAAGCGAGGACGTCGATGTTGTTCTGCAACACAGTCGGTAATCAAAAACCAGCTGTAAAAAATATAATTTTTTTTGACGAGTATTCGACTGGACTTACTATTCCTGAGGGCAGCCAACGGGACAAGAAAGTCCTCTATCAGGTAACAAAAAATCCTGTGTAATTTCTTCATAACTTTTTTGAAAATGCGGTTCAGCTCCTAGTGTGGCACACTCCCACATTAAAACTCCAAACATCCAAACATCACTCTCAGGACGGTGTTTGGTGTTTCGATCCAGTGAGCATACAATTTCAGGCGGCAGCCAAGGAATTGGAAGTCGAGGACCAAAGTCGATTGGTAAGCCAAAGTCACCAAGCTTTGCTGCACACCTGAAGAAAAAATTATTTGAAAAACTGTGCAACAAACAGGCCAGACCGTCTTACGAGTTTAAATCACGACTTGTCAGAAGTATGTTTCGAGCTGCCACATCACCGTGAGTGAATTCTGAGCCATCTTGATTTCTGTTTTCATGGAGATATTTAAGTGCTTCAGCGACTTGTTTTAAGATGTTAATTATTTGTCTTACGTAAACTTTTTTTCTCTCAACTTCATCTTTTCGCTGGAATTGATAGCAAATATATATAGTAGTAACAATAAAGAATTAAAACTAACACGAATTTCTTCTCTGAAAAATTCTGACAACGATCCTCCTTCAAGCCATTCCATGGCAAACACCGGCCTAAAGGCGCTAAATGATAACTTGCTGACTGCCAGTAGCTTAACAATGTTCGGGTGATTCAGTTTCGCAAGACGTGCTGCTTCTTCGAGCAGTCCTATACACTTTTGCGGCATCGGAAAACTCATCTACAAGCAAAAAGAATTTTAATTGCCAATATAAATCAATGACAGCTACAAAAGCGTAATTCTGGACAAGCATTGTTGCTATATTAATTTGTTTGGTCTGTAATTAATTGATAATAAAATACATACTTTTACAGCGGCAAATTTACGTTGCTTAAATCTGGTATGGGTTTTCGGAAAAACGTAACCTTTAAAAATAAATCCAACAGCTCCTTGTCCAAGTTTGATATCCGTTAACTCGATGAACATATCGTCAATTAAAAAATCATTTAATACTAAAAAAAAAGTAATTTTTTTATTCCAATACTTTTTAAAAACTACCTGATCGCAAATAATTTAACCGCTTTTTATACGGAAAAATAGCATCCGGTGAAGGCAAGCATGTCTTTTTGCCATCTGAAAGCAGTCATAAAACTGAGAAATCATACTCCGCAACAAACAGCGCCAAAATCCGTAAAACAGAACCACATAGAGAGCTGTCATGGCGAGAATCGTAGCCCAAGGCGTCATGTATCCCTCCGTATCCTCGCATTCGGAAATATGATACTGAGAAACATTATTTTCGGCTTTCGACGACATCAGCTGAGTGACAAATGGCAAACTCATTGTTGAGAGACGGAGAAAAAACAAGTTCTGCAAAGGGTGCGCGTAAACTTGGTCTTGGAAGGGTGCGATCGATTTGTTATTACTCCTACACTTGTTTGTGTTTCTTTTGACGCGTTATCTTTGTATGAATATCATGTATTCGTCATTAGGGGGTTATGAGGCATCCAATTCTCAGGCAATGAGCTTTACTTCGTAGGTGCAAAAAGTAGTCCTTACCATACTGATGCTCAGATGTCAAACAGTATTTACGGAACCAAAGATTTAGCAAAGTTGTGTGTGCCCGTGATTAAAACCATCATTTGTTGACAAAATTTATGTTGACAAATTATTTTTTCAATGGATTTTGCCATAGAAAATCCTTGTTTTTTGTTTTTTATTCATTTTATCAATAACTAACTCTTTTATAAAATTGTTTTACAACTTTTTCCAACTATATTCGGCATTAATTTTGTTGCTTTTCAAAAACAACTACGTCAAATCAGGTTAAAATTTATGGTTTTATACTCTAACCATAAGGGTGCTACGGGGCCAAGGCCGTAGGGGCCGGGGTCAAACGGCTAGGAGCCACGAAAGTCTGGTCCAAGAATTTTCGGTCCCCTTGCATGCATGATGTTAACAGCCCAACCTGGCGTAATCTGGATAAACAGATTTGTTTAAATCAGTGAATCAGAACGGTCATGAAACACAATTCAACAAAATTCAAAATCATCAATTATATCCAACTATGCGTTAATAAAGTATCAATAGTGACGGTATCTCCTAACATCTGGTCTAATGATAACTAACCACTGAGTAATGGTGAAATAAAAAAAAAAAAAAAAAAAAAAAGTGACGGTATACCTCTGCCAGCCAAAGAAGTGGATCTTCCAGAATTTAACTTCATTCATTATTGTCTTGTTTGTCAGTTTTTGTAATAGTTGTTAAATCTTAATTAAAAAAAAAGAATTTACAAAAAAGCTTTGTTGATTTATACCGTTATTTGCACGGTAGCAGCAGTTATTGTGAAAATTACTCAACACCGTCATTGTTTTTCGCCAATGAAGAGTGCTCGTGAGTTTTCTGAAACAGAGGCGTAATAAAAGTATAAATGTGAAACAGAACCGGTCGTCATATGTAGCTCGAAGGCAGGCTCGATACCGCTTGCTTTCGACAATTTCATATACACACATAAAAAAATACGCATCAACTTCAGTCATAGTTAGAAAACGTTGTCGCATAACGATTGCGTTCGACATTCGTCTAAGACGGTCTACGTTTTACTCATCATATCTCTCTAGTCTGATTAAATCTGTGTTGCGCATGCGATTAATTTCTTGCAAATTACAATATTTTTGCAAAAAAATCACTGTTATTGCAGACACAAAGTGCAAGTCATTGCACATCCAAATAAAGGACCGTGAATCAATAGAGGATGAATGCAAAAAAGAAGATGGCTGGTTGATAAGCATTAATGGCTATATCTTTTTCAGGACGACTTTTGGAATGTTTTTAAAATGGAAAATAAAAAAATAGCCTGCCGAGTAATAATATGCATCATACTGTGCTTTTTTTTCAGGAAACTAACTTAACGTAGTCGTCAAACAATTTGCCCCCAAACGTGTAAATTTCATTTTGAGTCAATTACGACAACTCGTTGCGGGGTATGAATAAAGTTTCAGTTGCATCTGCCAAGGAAAATGCAAGTTACGTGTGAGCACCCGCTGAATGGTTGAGATGCTATTCTACGCTTCTTATTTTTCATGATGATTGACAACCGATGAAGATTCATGATGTCTCGCGGAAGAAAAGTAAAATGCCATTTTTTAAATGCCAGACATTGACCCTGGACATGATATATAAACAATGCTGTTATTGTAGACACTATTTTTGCATACTTTTCCTGAAACGATTCTTTTTACGAAAATATATGTTTTTGAGGGTACAAAAATTGTAGCGCACGTAATTTCAAATTGTGTTCATTGTGTACAAAAATGTTCCTATTTTTGAGCTAAAAAATGTTGCACGTCTGCTAGTTGTACCTCACACTTCACTGACCAAACGCTATTGCCTTTACTAAGTCCATCATGTGCTTTGTTTGAAGATGTAGAATATTCAAAGTCAACCCAATTGAAATTGCCAACGGCATTAAAGAGCATCAGAGTTTTGGTTTAGCACCATAAATTTTTCCACAAAAAAAGAAATACTCCAACCCTTCCTGGATTGGCCTTGGATGGTCACACGACGGAGGAAGGATGGGTACAGCGCAGATAAATAAATACAAACTTTTCGACTTACATATTTTCACTTAATCGAATTTTTTAATGCTTTATTGAAAAAATAAAATTTAAAAACGATGAGTTATCTCTCTATTTTTGTGTTTCCTTTGAAATTAAGATTGTGAGCCCCGACCCAAATTCGAGATGTGTTGTGTTCGCATTATCTCCCAAAATGCTCATTTCTTAGCGATGACGTTAACGTTTTTTTTAATTTTATTACTATTAAGCTGATGGGGGTTTTGATTGCAACACTTGCGCTAATTTGTAAGTTTGTATGCCAATACAAAGAATGAAAGATCGCGTTCATTTTTTTAACATATTTTTTTTATAAATTTGGCTACTTATTTTTTTATTCCCAGTGACCATGGTTGCTTTGAGGAAGAAATAATGCTTTGTATATTTAGTGCTTCTGACTTTTTATGTCGCTCTGAATAATGACAGAAATATTTTTTTGAAGTTGAACTAACTATAAATATTTTTTAATTAAAAAGGTGTAAAACAAATGAGGTTACTGCTGCGATCTGTGGCATGAACGATGGCAGAACTACTTGTCACCTTTTTTTTACTCGCGTTGCAGCTGAATACCAATTTATTTGCCTTGCGTTCTTACGACCATAATCAAAAAGCAGTGGGAAAGCAAAGCAACTGTTATTCGCTGCCGTTGATTGTGTAACAATTGCGCTTGACTGATTGCGATCCTTTAGACAGCTAGAAAATGCATTGTTTGCGCATCAAGCTTTCCGGATTTGATAAATTGTAGCCGTTACTAGCCTCCAATTTGTCACGCCAGTCTGAAACTTTGAAAGATCGAATTTTTTGTGTATAAAAAATTTGGGTTCTCTTTTTTTTGTTTTAAGCTAAGAAGTCCATTTCTTTTTTTAATCTCATAAACACCTGATTTTGCATGTAAAGTATCCACCTTTCATTCGTCATTCTATGACACTAAGCAATCAATTGCAATATTTTTTGTGGATTTGAAGCGACAAATTGCACATCTCTAGAGAAACAACACCATTGATATTTTTTCAAAGTTCAAACGACAAAAAGCAGTAGGCGGCTTTCACAATCCTTACTTCAACCCTTCAACTCTGACAATATAGTACGGGAACGTCATTGCTATATATCCACGTCTGAGCTGTCCAAACTTTGTATATTGTATCTGGCACTTGTTTTTCGTATCTTTAATTTGTTGTTTTTTGTTTAATCGTTAGAAAAATGGGGGTAACAAACAATTTGTATTTTTTGCAAAGGGTAAAAAAATATATAAAAAAATTTATTGCCTGCTTGAACTCAATCATTTCGTCAAAAAAACTTTTTTAGCAATTTGTTTAATAGTTTGTACCCCGGCTAAGCATCAGAACGAGAGAGAGGGAAAGAAAAAGGCATAGACTGAGGGAGACAGACCCCTAGCCCAGTAATTCGTCTATTTGGTGACTTTCTATACCATTTTTACGCACCCATATTTCCTTAACCAGTGTTCTGTCTATTGTTTCGATTTTTTAAATATTTTTTCCTTGTAATTTTTTCTATGTCTATTGTTTTTTTTCTGTTACCATTCGAATCTATTCATTTCTTTGCAGTCCGAAAGTTTTTCAGTTTTTTTTCAAAATGTTGTCAAGTCAGATATATTTTTTATCTGCTAAAAGTTTTGAAAAAAGTTTTGAAAAAAGTTATTTAAAAATTATTAATGTATTTTTTTAATCTTTGGAAGTTGCTTGATTTTAGTGCCTGTTTCGCACGTTCATGAAAACTTTGGGCATTGCTTTGTGAATGAGTGACGTATTTTGGTGTTTTTTGAACCTTGATGAGAATATATATACAAGACAGTAGGCTAATTATGGACACCATGTGTATATGCATATTGGCACGAAGCTAAAAACTAAAACCACGTAAATTGCGCAGCGATTACAACACTCTCTTCAGCTGATTGTAATGCTATAAAAAAATCAAATGCAAATTTGTTTTTTCGCTGTACATAATTAGTTGCACCCTTTTTACACCAAGTTGACACATTTGAATACCACAGACTGTCAAATAGATGTCTTCCTGAAAAAGTTCTTTTATTTTATTGCTAAACACTCGGATGTTCTTTTCATTATTTGGTTTGTGTGTTAAAAACGTGCCGGGAATGCGTGATACGCATAAGGACAGTACAGGATTTCCCATTTGTCGTGCTTTTGTTTTATTTCTGTAGTTTGTCTCCCAAGCCTGTTGCTGTGTTCCGTGTTCCGCCTTCTGTTTGCCCGTTTAAACACTGTTCCCTCCGTTTTTAAATGCAATAACGAAGGTTTAAAGGAGGCACCATGTCAAATAATTCGACATGGAACGCATCATTATCAACGTTAGCTGACAACGATAACAAAAATGCTACTGAAGAAGTCGTCATCCATCACTTGTGCTTTTCTTGCCGTGTAAGTTGTCAATAACGTTAACGAACTGATACGAGTGTTAAATTGTGTTCTATAAACTTTTTTATAGATATTGGCAATTGTGTTGTACAGTATTCTTAGCATCATAGCATTTATTGGAAACTCCCTTATTGTTCTCGTTATTGTATACTTTCGTCGACTTCGTACTGCTACAAACTACCTTATACTAAACCTTGCGGTAGCAGGTAACTTAATATTGCATCAAACAAATTATTGTTTTTGTTTTTTCAGATTTGATGATTAGCATCATCTGCATGCCTTTTAGCTATTGGCACGTTATAATTTTTGATGATCAACGATGGCTCTTTGGGGCAGTCTTATGCAAATTTTTTAACTTCTTCCAGGCCACTGCTGTTTTTCTCAGCTCATGGACTTTGGTCGCAATAAGGTTAGTTCCTTGCCTTTCTTCTTGGTTTCCTATTTCACAAGCTACTCTTTAAAATATAAATTTTGTTAATTCACTACAACTTTTTTATTATAGCTTTGATCGTTTCATGGCTATCATGTTTGTGATGACGCCGTGGCTTCGACTTACTCAGAGGAAAGCTTTTTACATGATTCTGGTGACTTGGGGTTTCTCCGTATGCATGGCACTGCCACTTTTCTACATTAATCACGTAATATTTTTCTGCTATTAAATTCTTGACTTTAAAAAGTTTTTTACAGACGCAACAGTATACAGGATCCAATACGATTGTCTGTACAGAAAATTGGAAGCTACTGAGCTTTCTTGGAGACGAAAACAAAATTATGCATTCGTACACTATTGTCGTTTTTGCGCTTCAATACCTATTGCCGCTACTGGTTCTTATCCTGACATATACCTTCATCGGCCTTAAGATGTGGAACAGCAAAGTTCCGGGAGCAGACCGGACATCTAGTACGAGATGCGTCATTCAGGGAAGACATGAATCTGTGAAAAAAGTAACTATTTTTTATCCCAAGAATAGTAACCTTCACTGTCGATTATAGCTAATTCCAATGGTGCTCCTCGTGAGTGCTCTGTATGCGGGTTGCTGGGCACCGCAAAACATTCTCATGAATATTCTCCTCAGTTATGACCCATCCATCGCATCTCATCCATACATTCTGTACATCTGGTGGATGTCGCATACGATAGCCATGTTTCACTCTGTAGTTAATCCTTTCATCTACTATTGCCAGAACAAACGCATACATGAGGGTGTCAACTACATGCTGCGCTTTTTGCCTTGCATAAACTTCGAAGGCCTCAACCTATTAGCAGAGAAAAAAGGAACTCGCGCTGTGCGCATCGTCAACATGGTTGCTTATCTTCCAATTGCCGGTAAAGACACCATCACGACAGCTTCGATTAGTGGGTAATCGGCAGTCGCTTAGCATCAAAATCTCAGCATCGTAATTTCTTCCGGGTACAACTAACAACCGAATGTCATCCGTGAATTGCTCTATAAAAATGTTTCAAAGATGACGTTAAAAAAATGAAACACATTTATCTTATTAGGTAACTGGTCACTTAATAATTAATAAATAACTATCTATTACGCAAAACAAAATTCCCGAAAAAAATTATTATTAGACCAAATGAACAAACCCTTACCCGAAGGCAAATAAAATACAGATTTATGCCCTTATTGACCGCGCAAAAATGCGAAGAAACTCAGGCCTCTTCTTCGTTGGAAGTTCGAAGCAAGTTCTGGCGGTCGAGCGTGTTGGTCTTATTTTCTTGAAATTTGCGAGCCATTTCCTGTAAGACTATCAGTTAACAGGAAGTCAAAATTGGTGAATTAACAGACCAGCTGCTGGACTCGTGCGTAGCAAGCAGAGCCAATAAGGACGACCAAGTTACTCATCCACCAAAGTAGAGACTTGGTTTCCTGCCAGTAACCAACGGCAATAAGAGTCTGAGCAGCAGCCTTGGCGGTACCTGAGATGTTGTGCGTCAAAGGAGAAGTCGCTTGAATCTGCCATCCGGTAACATAACCCATAATAAAACCAAAGAATCCCGTGATGCTCATTACAGTCCAGAAGTAGACCGACGTAATGCTGTCAAAATAAGCCACCTGGCCAATCTCTCCGGAAAATAGCATTAGGGGAAGAAAGAGAACGACGGCGTTAACGTTGTTGTACAACGTCAGATGCCAGATTGAGTCGCCAACAACTGTCAAACCTCGACGTGTGTAGATCGCGTTCAGTGCAACAAATAAAGATGCCAGAACACCGCAAATAACACCAAATACCGACAGGGAGCCTGTAATATAAAATATTATTCAAGATATGCATTACTTTTTACTCACCGACGACATCTTCCTGATCAACACCCAAGAAGAAGCCGAAGATAATTAGCACGCAGCAGAGGATAGCCTTGAAGTTGGTCGTCTGTCCCAAAATAAGATAGGAACAAATGACGTTAAAAACTGTTGTCAATGATCTTCCCACGTAGTAGAAAGAAACACCGACATATTTCAGACAAAGATTGTTGAATACGATCATGCCAACAAAGACAAAGGACAACGGCAGGACTTCGCGGCTAACACGGTGATCAAACGTAATCTTTGGGAATGATATTGCGGTGGGAAACAGCTTAGCCATGGTCGAGCAGAAGTAGCACAAAGCCACGGTGCAAACACATTGGTACCATGTAACAAACAACGGAGCATCCAACTGAAACCGTTAAAAAAAACGTGAACATGAAACGCTGAAACCAACCTTGAGACTTGGACTGCTTAGCAGGTACTTATTAAGGAAAACCAAGCCGATAGAGCAAAGCCTAAAAACTTTGAGAATAACGCGAGATTGCGGAAAGCTTTGAATAACTTACCAGTAAGAAGACACAGCTGCGATAATGTTGCCATATCGCTGAATACCCGTGCCTGTTTTTGAAGTTATAGTCGACATTGATTTGTATGATGAATCGGGAACCACAACAGGATACGTTTACACACGATAAGCTGTTGATAAGAGAATGAACAGTGAGCGAAACGTGAAAAAGCGGTGGTTGCCACGTTTGTTGAAGGTTATGTGTTTGGAGAACACTATGAGAGCACAGTTGTCCTTTTTTGTCACTCATGTTGATGCTCCTCAATAAGCACTGGGTGAGTCAATTTACCATTTTATTTATTCTTCAGTACAGTTTTACTCTATTTTACGATACAGATTTTCAAAGCCAAATGTCCGAAGTGCAATCTCCTCCGGGGTAGCGCATTTCATGCGCGAGGTAGGGGACACTGCTTCCAATTTGTTCAGTGATATTGACGTAAAAATTTGTGTCAAGCGAAAGCCGATTCTTCAACTGCGCCGCTGGATCGTTTTCTACGTCGATTTTCAAAAGAACTGCACCGTTTTTAATCAGATCAGGATAGAACTGCTTGTCCCAGGTCCTGTATAACGATGTCGTAACGTAAAGTCGCTTTCCGTCAAGGCTGATCTGCAGCATTTGTGGTCCCCCGTCAATTTTTTTTCCATTGACATAGAGCAGATCCGGTTGTGACTGCAAAAAATGGATAAAAACAATGCATCGTAAAATGGCTCACTTACATTGAGCTCGCTATCTTCTAGAACAACAATGCCACTTTCTTTGTGAATACTGCCTCCGATAAACACCTGACCAACCAGTTTGACATTGAATGGGTCGCTTATATCGTACATCCGAATATCACCATGTAGCCAACACGATAGAAAGATGTAGTTGTCGTCCATAGAAATTACGATGTCCGTGATGAGAGCGGGCATTGAGTCGAGAGCCCAATTTTTGACTTTTTTGGGTGGAATACTAACTGCCACTCGATGGTCTAGTTTTTCGGTGTTAACATCTGGTTGGTGAAAATGGTAGAGCGTTGATCCCAGTGCTGTGGCTGCGAACGCATGAGGCGAGCTGGGCTCATGTTTGAAACGCACCTCAAGTGGTATGAATCCTTGGGGCCCTTCGAGCACAATTTTTTGAATAACCTTTTTTTCTTTCCAATTGTAAACGTTGACGTGGTTTCCGTAGTCTCCGGCTTTGACATCTTCTGGATTGAACCCGTTTCTTAATTTGTTAGGCGTTCCCCACTCAGTACTGATCATAAGGTTGATTCGTGGCTGATACCAAAAATCATAGCCAAAAGTCACTTTTTCACCCCAGGTTGCCTTGACTTTGAAGGTTGCGTTGTCGATGAGGATGAAATCTCCCTTGTTGTTGCCATTGGCGTCTCCCAGAGTGCTCACCATAATGCCATCAGGCAAGCAGTGAATTGTATGAGGAAAGCTGGTGTCAACAGCTTTCAGTTCTTCCGGCTCAATCGTCCTGGTTATTTTCAGATTTTTCGGATCTTCCACATTGATTATATAAATTCGGGAGGAGTTGAGGCATGGTAAGACGAGATGACTTCTTTTAATACCTGCGCAGCCAAAACACGATGAACAAGCGTTCCAGCCCATGTGATGAACCTCATCACCAAGATTGGGAAGAAACAGCTTCGAAACGATTTTCGAATAAGTCTGGCTCTCCGGATCTACGTCGACAACAGCCAGAACATCGGCCGTCTTATCGGGCTCCGCGCTCGCACACGTAACATAAAGAAGTTTTTCTTTTGGACCCTTGATAGCGTCACTGGGCGAAGCATAGCCCGGGCCTTTGTACCCACACTTTGAAGCACACTTTGAAACGCACTTTGAAGCCATCTGAAAACAAATTTAATGATGCAAAAAGTTTCCTAGTTACATCATCGGCGCGCGCTCTACTCTCCTTGAAGAAGTACTGACAACAACTGAGTCCCGAACTGGCTCTTTATTAAACTTTTCTTTAGAAGGTGTGCTTTAAGGTACAAGAATTTCCCGTTATTGAAGATGAACTATCAACAACAAACACGCAATACGCACAACATTGCATTTACTTCTGATCACAAGAAACATAATAACATTGGAAGCCTTATTGCTAGAGAAAACAAAGATTACCCGCAAAAAAAAGTGTTTGCTTCTATGCTCTCTGTTAAAAATTATGTCAAAAAGAATCAAAACTACAAAATACGATTTACAGTTAGTATGGAAGTAACAGGTAAGCGATACAATAAGGCGGATTTTTTCTGTGTCAAAGTAGTTATAAGCAAACAAGTCAAAACAAGATTGGCAACGACTGATAATTTTTGTATAAGAGAAAGCTACAGGCGTGTTCAATCGATAATCCAGTGAGTTCACACTACAAAACCACAACTTTATCTACGTTCCAGTTGTTATTCTCTGTGCTGCACGAAGTTTGATTATTTATGGATTATGTCTTCACCCGCATTGAGCCTGTCCTTCTGCACAGATGTAAACTCGATGTATTTCTTAGCAGTCTGAGACCATACGTAGATAGGATCTGTTGTGTTATACGACGTTTGTTGCAGATATGTTTTGACGAGTTTGAATGTTCCTGAAATCCGAAAATTATATGATGAAAAATAATGATTGATCATGCTTCGTTCGATTTGGTTAGTCGGTCAAATGTCGGCTAATTAGTCAGACACCTTTCTTACCTGTTCGATCAACGCTGGAGCATAGACGAACAAAAACGGGAATGGCGTAGGGTGGAAGATAGCAAAACAATCGTGCGCCTATTTCCTGGATGAATTCCTGGAGAAAAAAAAGATGAATAACGATAGTAAAAGTTTTGAAAAGTAGTGCATGTAAACAGAAGATAAGATTACCTCGTCAGTTGCTGCTGTCTTTTTGGATTTTACTATCGCCGCCATGCCAGCTCTACCTTCCGTATCTGAAATTGGAAAAAAAAACGTGCATAATTGTTTCATTGTTGTGGTCAAAAAAACTGACTGGGAATTTGCACTCCGTAAACGGTTACATCTGCCACCGATTTGAGTGGCATGAGAACTGCTTCGACCTCGGTGGTGCTGACATTTTCTCCCTTCCATCGAAAAGTGTCACCTGTACGATCCTTAAAGTACACGTATCCGAGACGATCCCAGTGCAAAATGTCGCCTACAAAAGAAAAAAAAATTAATTACCATTTTTTCGATAATAACAAAAAAATGACCTGTAAGAAAAGCACGATCGCCTGGTTGAAAGACATTGCAGATGACCTTCTTGCTTGTTTCGTTCTTATTTAGATATCCTTCGAACATGAGAAGAGGATTGTTTTTTCGAATCGTCGAAACCATTGCGCCAGTTTCACCAGGACTGCAAGGGATACAGAGGCCATCGTTTCGTCTAATTACTTCTCCTGTGCTTTCGTCGATTTTGACCAGTCTCACCGGATGCATTTTTTTGGTAAGTGGTGAAATGGGCAGAAAACCGCATGCACCAACTTTTCCGTCGATATTAACTGCAAAACAAGAGCTAGTTATTTTATAATTTTTCTTTTTCAATCCGCCTACCCAAATTTGACGTTCCCTCTGTTGATCCATAGAGCTCGCCAACGCGAACGTGAAACCTGTTAACAAAGTCTTCCCAAATCTCCTGGCGCAAACCGTTTCCGTATATGAGGCGAACTTGGTGCTGTGATTCTTCTGGGATACGCGGCTGAGCAAGGAGGTAGCGGCAAATCTCGCCGATGTACTGACTTACTGTGCACTTGTACTTAACGCAGTCCTTCCAAAAGTTGCTCGCTGAGAACTTTTCTCTCACAATGCAAGTACTACCCGTCAATAACATTTGACCGATTCCAATGATGCCTGCTGACGTGTGATATAATGGCATTGAAATATAAATGCGATCAGTTGCGTAAATCCCAAAAGACTTTGCGGATCCCATCACCATTGAGTAATATCGAAAATGCTTCATTACGGCAGCCTTTGGTAGACCGGTTGTTCCGCTTGTGTAGATAAAGCACAACACACTGCGAAAATCTACGTTGGGATCTTTTTCCGGTTCACGGGATAGTTTATCCAAGTTGCTGTTCATTTTCTCGGAAAGATCAATAAAATTCTTTGATGAACTTCCATAACAAAATCTTTCGAATGTGGTATTTTGAAAAAGGTTTGCAGTTTCGGCTTCGCACAAAACTGTAATGTAAAATAACAGTACGAATGAGAGTAAAAAAAAAGTATACCATCAGAAAGGGTGACCGATGTGATGATTGCTTTTGCACTAGATGTCAACACGCAATGAGCAAGCGGCTCCATTTTGAGATTAGAATTAATCCAAGCCGTGACAACACCAATTTTTGCCAAGCCAACCCATGCGGCTACAAATTCGATACTGTTTTCCAGAAAAAGAGCAACAACATCGCCCTTCTTGTAACCATTTTGCTACAATAATCAAAACTTGTTGACAAATAAATTTTGAAAAAAACAAACCCGAAAATAGTTTGCAAACCCGTTAGCAAGTCGATTGAATTCATCGAAGGTCAACGATCGACCGCTTTTGACATCTATTATTGCTGTTTTATGCCGATGTGCTTTAACAACATCCAGAAAAAGTTCATGAATCCCTCTGTTTTCTCTGAGGCGCCAATTGAGATCAAACTTGACCCTCAACAATAGCACTAGGCCAGTGAGGTCGCGATTGAGGGTTAAATAAGATCGATAAATAAAGTCTCCGTAACGAAAAGCAATCCACGCGGCTAACACGAGACCAAAAAAGTCGATAAATGAAATGTGATTATACAATAAAATGGCACAGACGAGGGTTACCGATGCCACGTATTCCGACGATATTGACTCAATTCGGAACCCCATTATGTGTCTGTCGTCGAGGTCACGGTTACGATGCTGAGGCCAAATGCGTCGTAAGCACTCCTGAAAAATGAGAGAACGTACTTTATAAATGCGCCTCAACAAACGAGGTATACGCAGGCAACACGGCGAAATAGAAAAATGTGACTGCGCATACGCACAACTATTTCTTCCTTATAGCGAGCGTATCATAATGACACCGACATGGTACTCCTGATCAATGTTGCTTTTTGGCATACACCTGAGACATGCCATAATGGCTTGAAAAGTAGGGATATCCTCCCCCTAATCTTATAAAAAATAGGGTAAGAAACTTGATCCATTCTCGAACACTGCAAAAAACCATGTTTACAATTTTGTCGGAGATGATGATCATCAGTAATAACAAAACGCGTTTTTAAAAAGTTTGAGATAACTTGCCGACAAAAAAGGCTAAAAGAGAGATGCAGAAACCCTAAATCACTGACGCACAAAGTTATCGACAAAACTGACCACTATTCCTCGGATGTTGAGTTGTCTATCCTTCGCACAACGATCCTGTTTAAAACCGGATTGAAGCGAAGTGTTGCGCCCCCACGTAAGGCCATCGATACGTATAAAGTTTGATTTTCAACTCGAATTTAAGCGGTACATCTTCATTATAGCCCTACTATACCAAAAACCACAAACACTCGAAAACTTGTTTTCCGCCTTATCCAAGACAATTCAAAAACAACGGGATTTATGAAAAACTCGTCATTCACAGCAAGAAAACATCCCTAAGTCTTAAATACGAAACGCATGAAACTGGTAAATCCCCCTAATACATGCAAAAAATGTTACAGCAAATAAAAAATTGCAAAAAAAGAAGGAAGAAATGATCAGCGTGCCCACGTTTACAAATGGGTTGTTATATAAAAAAAGACAACGACATGTTTACAAAAGTGAGCAACAAGACATTCGACATGTATTGCGGCACCATTACGGGCAAGTCGTGAGACAAAAAGTGAAACCGAAAATGATTGTAAGCGAAAATGAAAACTACTTGAAAGTTATCATGTATCATGTTATCATACGAAGTGATAAAATCGCGCGTAAAGGGAACAAAACAAGCCGCGCGAAAAGGCGAGAGTTTTTGTTCATCCCGATCGACAATATCCAGAACCGCAATACATCAGCTGCGTGAATTGCAAGAATGAAAAATGCATAGATCTTTCCTGACCCACTTTTTTTGTCAGGATACGACGCATTTAGATAGAAACTTTAACCAAGAGTTCACCGTATGCGTCTGACTTTTACGCGATTTGACTCATCTTGTTAAAAACTCAATATGCAATTTTCACAAAACTACAATTGATTAAAAAAATATGTTGTGCAATCATGCAATAATGAAATTAATCCATTCTTTCCATTGTGTTTTTTATCGTGCATACGACATACTCTCCGAAATAAATTAAAATTTCTTCAAGTTAGTCCAACAAATAAAACATTATTTTTTAGACGATAAACTATTTTCGAGCGAAAGCAATTGGGGGATGGGCTCAAGTCGAAGGTCTTTGGAAGCATCAATCAGGTATCCAAGATCGGCTTTGATCTGCTGCTTGACATGATCTCGAAGCTTTCCAACATCTCCAACGGCGCGGACGAGAGCCTGCATCACGCTCTTGGCAATAACGTTCAGGAACCACACATCGGCATCTTTGAAGTCAAGATGACGACCAGCGGCAGATGAAATGGCATTCATAAAGTTGACGTCGCTGCCGTACGTGCTCAAAACGTTCATAAGATTGAGAAGCTCGTGACCAACGCTCAAGATGTAGTTATGTGGCGAGGAGCTAAAGCTCGGCAATTTGGCGGCTGCATTGGCATGTACCGGATTATTAGAGTTTTTCTAAAAAAACTATTAAAAAAACGAAATCCTTTAAAACAAACCATCTGATTGAAGCCCTGAACCATTTGGTCGTTGATGATCACCGCAATGTGGTTTGACTTGTCCATGACAACAGATCGATTCAGCGACGCCAAGTAAGCCCGGTTTTTCATTAACTGAGTTGAAGTTTTCCCTTCTCCAGAATTTTGTGAAGCAATTGTGTTGTTAACGTTGTCAAAAAGTTGAAGTACAATGCCTAAAATATTCTTATTCAACTACTCAAAACAAAAAATTAAACTAGCCAGAAGCTAAGATAAAGCTCAGTTGATTTTCTGTTTCAGTTTGAAGATTTTTGTTTGCCAAAGACTGGCCAGCTTCTCGCTTTGCTTCGTCGATTTGAAAAACTCGGTTGTTTTTGAGTTTTTCGCAAAGATCCGTAAAGGCGCTATCCAACGCTGGAACGACGTGAACGGCAAAATCTTCGCCAAATATAGACACGGAGTTTTGAATAATGTCAAACATGCAGACCTGAACGGGTTCCAACTGAGCTGCTAGCCATGTGCACTTGCGACTTCGCAAGGTGGTTTCCATAGAGTTTATGACATTGACCAGGGTTATGTAAGCCACACGATTGTAAGACTTGCCCCAGCATTCATCAACCACAGCGAAGAAAGTCATAAGCCGTCCGGAAAAGTAGGTATCAGGCATGTTCCGAAGCTGCTTAAGAATGTTGTTCCTCTGCTTGCTAACAGCGAGGAAGAGTTTCAAGGGCTCAACACCAGATTCCAGTTCACTAAAGGCATTAACCCGAAGGGCATCCGAGTACTCCGAAATAATGTCACAAATGTTGTCGGCGATGACGGTCAGGGAGATGTCGTCTTCGGGGGTCAGGAAGTGCTCGAGAAGCATTCCCTGACGCCAGGAATCCATTGCCTGCTCGATGACACACCATAACGGTGATTTTTCTTCGAGTTTGATGTATTGCTCGAGGTACGACTTCAACTCGGTTCTGAGGTAACTGCAGAATATTTGAACAAAGTCTAAAGATTATTTTAGGTCAGCAATTTTAAACTGATTAAAAAAATCACACCATTCAGTCGATTCAGTGTCCGGTATTGCTTTTCCAGGTCGGCTAACGCATTCAGATTCTTATCTTTGATTGCGAATAACACTTGAGACCCAAACCAAGACAGATACTCGTCTTTAAGTTTTTCAAAAAACAAGATTTTGTCACTGCCGAAGGAATACTAAAAAACTAGGATTTACGCAAAAATTGTAAAACCAAAAGCAACCTTCGACAGAATATCATAGGCACCCTGAAGAGTCTCAAGCTTCTGGTACAACTCAGAACGGTTGATATTCGAAGCATTTTGGTACTGCTGAACATCTTTGTGGGTCCTATCCCATAGAATTTTGGTTTTAAGGATCTTGACCAGTTCATCGGTTCGTGTCTTGGCAGTGTCAAATTGCAGGATTTCATTCGTGCAAGCATTTGTGTTCTCGGTCAAACGAAGAGTCCGAAGGTTGACTGCAAGCTGGTTTGACAACTTCTCGCAGCCACGTCCTAGATCAGTGACGTTTTCGTTCCTAAAAAGTAAGGTACCAAAAAAAATTCCAACACAATTGAAAATCACTTACAGAACAACGGGGGAAACATTTTCCGTCTGTTTGATGAGATCACTCTTTTCCTCAGCAATGTACCGTCGGATGACAGAGATAAAGTCAGCGGAAAAGGAAATAGACAAGGCATTCAACACCTGAATGACGTCGAAATCTTGTAACTCCAGTACACCTTTCAAGGCCTAGAATTCAGCGTACGTAAGATTGATATGGTTAAAAGAAAAGAAACTAACCTCCTCGTAATCACTCATGCTGCCGGAAAAAAATACACAAAGTTATTCCTTCGCCACGACATCCACATAACAAGTCAAAAATTTTTTCGTTTCGAGAACAGCCGTTTTGGCGATTTTGTGAGCATAACTTTGAGCACTGAATGCGCTTCTTGCGGTTAACATTTCAATGAATGAACTTGTTTGCTGCCTGATCAGCGGTGCCAATGCCGGCTTGACTGTAGATCTTAGCTTATATCCCATTGACACCATAAAGACTCGTCTACAAAGTTCTCAGGGATTTATTAAAGCGGGAGGCTTTAAAAATGTATACAGAGGAATGTCATCGGTGGTTGTCGGCTCGGCACCTGGTGCGGCAATTTTCTTTGTGACTTATAACGCTGGAAAGAAAGTTTTTCCACAAGAAGGTTGGTTTGATTTTATGTAATTTGCCAGTCTTTTTATGAAGATGGTTTTTAGCAGCTTTATGCGAGGCGGTGCGCGCAAGTGTTGCTGAAGTCGCCGCCTGTCTTATCCGCGTTCCAACCGAAGTCATCAAGCAGCGTGCACAAATTTCCCTCACACACAGCGTCTCCGGAGTGATCAGAAATATCTACTCCACTCAAGGGTTTACTGGATTTTATCAGGGTTATTTGATAACGATTGCCCGCGAAATTCCCTTCTCGTTCATCCAGTTTCCTATTTGGGAATTTCTTAAGCGTCGATGGGCTGGCTATCAGGTTGCACTTGTGTATGATATAACAGGATTTATTACCACAGATTTCAGGGCACGGAGAAATGTTCGGTGTTACAGTCAGCTGTATGCGGTAGCTTTGCGGGGGCTTTTTCGGCTGCTGTCACCACTCCCTTGGATGTCGCCAAGACTCGGGTCATGTTGCACGAAGGCTCCCCTCGGCCTTCGACTTTTCGTATGGTTTATGCTATCTACCAGAAAGAAGGTGTGCAGAAGTTGTTTTCCGGCGTTTTGCCACGCACTCTCTGGATAGGCGTGGGAGGTTACGTATTTTTCTTTGCCTATGAGTTTTCTCTGCGACTGACGACCAATTTTATGGTATGAAGCCTTCTTATTTTCAATAGTTGATATTTTTGTTGTTATTGTTGACTCTCGTTGAATCAATCAATTGTAGTGCCAATTGTGAAAAATAAAGTTGCACCTAGATGATTCATATTAGCGTTCAATCTGAGGTTGCTTGCGCATACCCACCGTAAAAGTGGCTCTTCAGCGCTTACTCATCTCATTTTTTATTTATTTAACTGCTTCTTTATTGCAATTAGCATATTTGACGCGTCAGCTTTATGACCAATTTCTCACCGGTATTTTTGGCAATTAAGCCGGTTGTTTACCCGTCAAACAGTAGGTACACAGAAGTTTGGCGCACTGAACAACGAGAACGCGACGCGTTCACTGATTGACCGTCGCATATTTCTGACCCCTTAGTTAGGTTGGTTGGTAGATGAAAACTAGAATGGTGCCGGGGTGTCTGCCGCCTAATGAAAACCCTCTTTTACCGGCAAGAACAGAGAACATGGTTTTTTTAATCCGACTGACCTTACTATGCAACCAGCACGCAAAATCCTGTTGTTGCGCAATAATTTATTTGCGGTCTCTATTTGGCAGACTGTCAGTCTTCCAGAAGAAGACAAGTGCATTAACGCGATAACTGGGCTACCAAAAATGTCCGATGTCTCTCTGCTTTTATTTCCTTTGTAAAAACCTTGTTAAAATGAAAAATTATTATAAATTTTACTTAAAGCATTGTCCAGTCGTTCCACAAGTTGCCCATTCAACCAATTATGCAAATGTTAATCAAGTTTGCTAAATCTGGTCGACGAATCATTTTGTTGCGTCCTTTCTTGGTGCCGCTCCTTGGTGATGGGACTTAAGTAATCGTAATGCCCAATTCAAAATTCTTTAAAATGCCGTTACTGTGTTTTTTCGTTGCTCTTACTCAGGTGGATAGTTCTGGATTGCTCAAAAAAGTCAAGGTCATTCTTTTCAATCAAAGCTGGGGAGAATAATATCTTTTCTTCTAATGCCGATTGCAAGCGCGGACCACCAAATTGAAGAAACGAACGCTATAACCGATCGTCTCTCTCTCTCTACGATTTAACGGTAAATCGCACGTCAAGGACGATGGTGATGATTGCTTTTTTTTCATTTATTTCGGTTACAACTACAAAAAAGTTACTGCCGATGTTCATTTGATGCATTTATGATTCATGTCTTCTGCTCGTCCATAGTACAACTTTATATAGACTTTAATTTTGTGTTTATTGTTTCCTCATTAGGCAAAAATGCGTCAACGTTGGAATTAATTTTTTCAAAGATGTTTTATTGCCGTCAAATTGCCGAATGTTGTCGGAAAACTTGGGAAGAGCATTCATTACAGAGGAATTGTTTTACTTTCAAGGGTCGGAGTAATATATATTTTCACAATTTTTTTTGGAATGCCAGATTGCACCCGTTTTTTGCACCAGTATCTTTTTTTGCATTTTTTAGGGTGCACTTAACGAGTTTTTTTTTTCAATTGTTTTTTATCCGTTCACAAATACATTTGCATCCTTTTTCGTATTTGTAACTTGGTTGCGGTTGCTTCTCTGTGTTGTACATGTTTGGAATATGGTTGACTTCTCAGTGTATCGTTACTGTAAATAAGATTTCATTCGTTTTTTTTACCTTTTCGATGCTTACTGATTTCCTGGGAACGCTTATCACAAACATAAGTCTACAACTGTCGGTAATTCTCATCATGGATAACATTCCTAGGCTTTTAGACGTACAATACGTCTGTTCCAAGGCGTGGTCTTGAACGCGCCTTTTTGCGCCATTTCGGACAACAAGGGGGACTTATATACGCGCCGGCAACTCATCGTCGTTTGTAGACCATCCGCTGAGTCGGTCACATCTTTGTTGAAATTGAAGGCGCTAGGAAAAGTTAGACGCTGACTGAACAAGGCCATCTCTCGGACATAATTATCATTCACAAAAGTTGGCCCCCGTGTTCGTTCGCCCCGATGTACTCATCTTCATTCACCATAAAAGAGGGTTGGGGAGGGCAAGAATCTTTTGTCATGATGAACGTCAAGAACGCGATTTTTGTATTATTTGTCAATACTTTCGTATATCTGCCAAACTTTTACTTTTTTTATTGTTATTGTCAAGTTTACAGACACACTATCAGATTGCTTGACTACATTACAACATACATTTTCAAACAATATGAAAATAATTTTCCTGCGGTGATTTTTTCTCAATACACCATGAATAGCCACTCAAACGGCAAGTTGAGTTGTCGGCTTGTAATCAACAGCTTTTTACTTGTCCCATTCTTGTTGCTTCCTGTGGTAGCGCTGGAAATTGAACAACGCTTTGAAGTGTCAGAATTGGCGCCTGTTGGTCATCAAATTGGATACATTAACAACAATTCCATTGTTCCGGAATATCAAGTAAATTTTTACATAGTTTTTTCAGACCAAAGCGGTAATGCCGAAAAGGTCAGTTTTTTTTTGTGTTTTTTTATTTGTGCAAACCTATTAAGTTTTCTGCAATTGGAATTTTTTCTTGTCTGTTCGGCATTTTGGCTTTTGTTGTTATGCTCTGGATTTATTTACCATGACTTATTCATTTTTCTTTACGCAGCAAAAAAGGCATAATTCAACATTTTTGTCAATGCAAAAGATTCGTTTAGGGCACTTATTCAAGTGACCTAGATTTATCTATCACTTCAATAAGAAACTGAAAACTGAATTTTTTGAAGCCCTTTTTCCGCGAGATGTGCTTGTTTGGTAGTTACGTTTTCTCATTCATCTATGGTTACAAAAATTATTTTCGATATTACGGATTCTATGGTGCAGATCAAAATTATATTGGTTGTTATGTCGTGCAAAAATAATGATTTAATGTATGTACATGCACATGGTGTTGTCCAATGCTTGTCTAAAACATATGACACTTCATCATAATGCACCATTTTTGACCCCCTTCAACTGCATCATTAATTAGCTTGGCGCTGAAAAGGAGGCTCTTGATTTTTTGATTGCTCATAAACACTTAGCGACAATAATTTGCAGACGGTTGTAAGATCGAGCAAAAAGTACTAGCATGTACTGTCATGATTAGTCTTGAACAAAAAAAATAAATAACAGTGTTTCATTTTCAGACACTCTCAGTCAATGAAAAAACGGGAGAAATTATTGTACAAAATGAACTGGACTACGAAACAAATTCCCAATATGTTTTTCTGGTCATTCCGTCAAATGGGTCGGCGACCATCAAGGTTATAATTGACATTCTCGACGAGAATGACAACGAGCCGACTTTTCCAGTTAACAGCATTGACGTACGTTCTTGGAGTATTCCAAAAAAAAGTTAAGCCATGGTTTTAGTTAGAGATATCGGAGTACGCAAGGATAGACACCGAATTAGCACTTCCGTCTGCAATAGATCCTGACTCGCCGAAAAATTCAATTGTCAAGTACTCCATTGCAGGAGGAAACGTGAACAATGTTTTTCGACTTGCCGCTAACAAGTTGAACAACGTGATGTACGTTGATCTCGTAGTTAATGGTCAGCTGGATCGGGAGTATCGCGATCGATATGACATCATTATCGAAGCCTTCGATGGAGGCGATCCACCCAAGTATGTTTAATTTATGAATTGTTAATTAAAATATTATTTTTTACAGACGCGGAAGACTTGTTGTACACGTCAAAATTCTGGATGCAAATGATAATGCTCCAGAATTTTTACGTCCTCGTTATTCTGTCAATATAGCGAGCAATTCATCTGTGGGAACCCAAATCATTACCGTGCTTGCCAGAGACAACGACGCCGGTGATAATGCCGAAGTCAGTTATCGGTTTCAACTCGGCACTCACAAAAATGTGCCTTTCAAAATTGATAGTGACACAGGTGTTGTCACTGTGGAATCAACTCCGTTGACTGCGGGAACAACTTATGAGTTATCCGTCATAGCTGCTGATCACGGTGTACCACAACCTTTGGAAACCACAGCTTTTCTTACAATTCATGTGCAGAATGCTGAGTTATCGAGAGATGGATTCGATATTAGCATTATGTGGCTTACCGATGACGGAACACCCAGACTATCAGAAGGACTCACAGTTGGATACATTTTGGCTCGCGTGGCAGTGTACGGAAAAAATTATGAAAAGTTTGTATTCTTGCTTGCAAATTAAGAACATTCATTTGTTTTAGACTGGTTTTATCTCAAACGGATTCATTATGCCTCAAACAAACAGATTCTCCTTCTGTCTATTTGGTTCTATTTTGTGGCCCACTTGACAGAGATACAATGCCAGAAATCCGCATCAACTTCCGACTTCTCGGAAAAACAGGCAAAACTATATTGGATCATCCTGTGATTGTTGAGATAATTGACATCAACGACAATGCTCCACAATGGAATGATACGGAGTACAGGATCACAGTGGATTCTTCATCTGTAGAATCTGTAGGACAAAATGTATATCGGTTTATCGCTACGGATATTGATTTTGGCGAGAATGCTCGTATAACCTATACTGTCAGTAATACCGACCTATTCGACATCGATCCCGAAACCGGTGTGCTTTTCCTTATTCGGGACGCTGATTGCAACACCAAAGGCAATGATCACTTCACGGTTGTTGCACGCGACAATGGCGTGCCGCCACTTAATTCCTCTGTGAATGTTGTAGTTGACTTTATCGACACAAAAGCCGCGCCGCCAGTTTTTGACAAGTCTTTGTACGAAGTAACAGTCAAGGAAGATGCCGATGTGTCAACTTGTCTACTCCAGGTTTGTTCAATCTTTTATTCACTTATTAAACATTATTATTACTGTTATTATTGTTGTTCAATATTCTTACAACTTCAATTATTTTGATATTTTTCGCTTTGCGGAGCCTTTTCGAGGTGGTCTTACAGCACTTTCGCTCCTCTTTTTGACCGAGCTGCTTTTTGGGGTTGATTTGTCGTCAGCTGTTGCTTCATCCATCATCGAAGCCAGGTCACGACCTTTCCCTTTCCTTGAGGGTGGGCGGATGCCGAGCTGAAATGTTTAAAAATTTAGACTGAGTCGAGTGCGTTCGTCGATTTGTAACACAGTTCGGAATAATAAAATTTTTCTGTCACTTGGGACACTAAGGGATGATTTTTCATAATCGCATGCGAAATTCATGATTAATTACTCGCTAGAGACATTCGGAGAAGCATTCAAAGTGTGGCATGTAACGCGCGGGATACGGGGATTGAGAAGGAAAGGGACAATAAAATGTGCTTCACTGTTGTGAGCCGCACATTTTTGTGAAACATAGACGCACCTTAGTCATTTCTTTGTCTATCGATGCCGTTCTTTTGGTTTTGTAAGAGGTAACTTCTTTTTTTTCCTTAGTATTTTTTTTCTTAGAGCTCGCTGGTTCAACAATTTCGTTGTCTTCAAACAACGTTAAAGTGAATTCCGAAGTATTCATTGCTGGAATAGCGTCTGCGGAACCTAGCAGTTTTGTCAGAAAGTCCAATTCGTTTCTTGTCTGCCCCTCATCGCTTCTGCCGTCTTGATGTTGTTGTTCGTATTGCTAAATGACAACAAACATTGTCCATGGCTTTTAAAAGGAAATCTTACCATAGGTGGTTCGTTCATAGCTGCGTACAAATTTTTTCCAAGATGGGTACCACGATCTGTTGGTTCTTTTTCAAGTCTTTTATTGTACTCTTCGTGTGTAATATCATCGGTCGAATATTTAGACGGCAAGGGAAATGATACTACTTTGCTGCATTCGCCGTCGGTAAAATAACGTACGGTTCCAGGCTTACTCGAAAAAGGAGGCAATTGAACGGTATTGTTAAATTCAAAGACGAGGTCACCGTCTTCATCTTGGTAGTCATTGTTCATTAAAATTGATACCTTAATTTTTGCATCCTAAATTACATGTTCTTCAATTTCTTGAAATTGAAAATTATGTTCAACCTGAAAGAAAAGCAACATTGTGTCTCTGATTAGTGCCATTTTCCACTCCGGCAATTGGTAGTACAACTGAGTGATCTGAAAAATTGTCTTTGTCAGCTGGATAATTTTGATAATGATTGCAACCATTTTGTGAGCATCATCTATGCACTGCAACAGAGGCTCATCGTACTCTATAAGATCTTTCATGGTATCGAGGTGGTTCATGGTCACGTTAAGTAGTTCATACGGATGGGTTACTGCTGTCACTTGATACTTGACCGCCATGGTCATAAGGTCGTAGAGCTTATCCATGCTGCTGAAAAATAATTACAGACTGTAAAACGATTTTATGCAAAGAACAGCAAACCTTGAATTGTTGAGGCGCATTATGCTGGAATGCGCTATGTGCTCGAAGAGAGTTCGCATTATCTTGCGACTCACTACAGATTGGGGCATGAAGATCTTATGCAGGAACTGCTTGTTTAGCAGACTATTGACAATTTCGTTCAAAACCTTGATGCTCTTGTCTTCAATGATATTTTGAGCGCGAAGACGTTGCTCGAGGATATAGACCATCTCGCCACCGAGGTTGATTATTAGTAGAGGCATTGATAACGAACTCATGGTTGCTCACGCTTCACAAAACAAAATCGCAACAACTCACTTGGCTGACAAATGCAATAAGAGGCAAAATTTTCATACGCAGCTAGTTACCTTTTTTATCACCATGGAAACCAGTGGCAAAAACCTGCTAATTTCTGTTTAAGTTGTAGTTAGTTTTATGAAGCAAAAATGATATTTTTTCACGCATATGACACATACAATTTAATATATACAGTGCCTTCGCAAAATTGTTGCTATTGGAAACCTAGCAAATATCATGTGACACTTTCAGGTTCTTGCCCACGACGAATCTTGCATGTTGGCAAAGCATAACCAACTTCGATACGCTCAGAAAGACACACCTGCAACAAATTCATTCAAGATTGATGCAGAAACAGGAAAAATTTGTGTGCAATCTGCCCTCGACTTTGAAACAACACCGAGATACCAGTTAACAGTTTTTGCCATCAATGCAGGTAATTTACACACATTTGCAACTTCTTTTTGTATTTGTTGTGCGTTTGTTGAAAAGCAGAAGTTATAAGCAGCGCAAAGTGCAAATTACACACTTGTCCGCATAGGCGATGGTTTGAAAATTTGCAACGAATTCAATTACCACATCATTCGATAAATTTATAAATTTAATGTGAGAGCGCTAAACTAAAATCAATTTAACATTTGCAGCCGGTCTTAATACATCCACCTTGGTGAACATTATCGTGGAAGATGTAAATGACAATAGCCCGGTCTTTGAACCTGCAACATACAATCTGACGGTTTACAACGATTTGCCAGTTGGCACGGCGCTCCTCAGTGTTCGGGCAGTGGATCGAGACTTAGGGCCATTTGGAGAGATTCGATACTCACTGACTCAAGGTGCTGCTCATTTTCACATCGATTCTATTAATGGCCGCCTGTACTCTGACAAACCACTGCAAGCTTTCACTGGCCAAACATTGGTCATCAAAGTCATGGCCAAGGATTCCGGCGGACTGTCAAGCACCAGTCCAGCAACGGTTCAAGTGTCCGTGCTGATGAATGAGAAAGAATGCCCTCACTTTGTACGTGGACTGTACGAATTTACGATAACGGAAGATATTCTACCGGGAATTGTAATCGGAGCGGTCAATGCTGTATCTTCAAGAGCCATCACGTACCGTATTGTTGCGGGAAACAATGGAAATTTCGAGCTTGATCCAAAAAGCGGGAAACTGATAGTATCTTCCGAAATTGATGCCGATATGCTTGATGTGGTTCTGCTGAATATTGAGGTTGGAGTGATAGCGTTTTTTGTTTATAATATAATGCATTTTGATTTTTTTCAGGCCAAAGCAAGTGATAATTGCGCCAGCTATTCACAAATCCGAATTCTTGTGCACGACAGCAATGACAACGCTCCTGAGTTTGACCTTCCCCTTGTTGAGACAAGCATCACAGAAGACTTCCCTATTCACGAACCTTTTTTTGCGGTTCAAGCCATTGATAAAGACAAGCATGAAAATGGGAAAGTAACATACGAGCTGATAAAAAGCGTGCCACCGTGTCCCATCATCATTCGACCGCTAACTGGGCAGTTACTCCTGGCGGCACCTTTGGATTACGAAAAAACGCAGCGTTACAATCTAACCATCAGAGCACAAGACCAAGGCATTCCTCCCAGATTCAGCTTTTCTACTGTTTTTGTCAACGTTTTGGACATCAATGACAATACACCGGAATTCACATCGCAGCTTTATGATATCGAGATTTCTGAACAAGCTCCATTGATGACGCCTGTGGTAACAGTGAAAGCTACTGATCGTGACAGTGGTGCCAACGCAGAAGTTCGTTACCGATTTGCAACAGACACAGCATCCCAATTTGGAATGAATCAGAAAACAGGTGAAATTTTTGTTCGAAGAAACCTAGATCGTGAAGATGTCCCCGAGTTTTCGTTCCTTGTCATTGCATATGATGATGGAAAGCCCGCGTTGAGTTCAAATGCTTCGGTTAGAATTAAAATCCTTGACGTCAACGACAATACACCAAATTGCTCACAATTTGACGAAATCAAGATTTCTGACGATATGGATGGCGGCACGGTGTTGAGCCAGCTAAATGCATACGATCCGGACGAAGGACCAAACGGCACCGTTATTTTTAAACTCCAGCAAACACACGATTTTATTAAAGTCAAAAAAACAGGTGAAGTGATGCTAAAGAGAAAAATCAGGCCTGATGAACTCAAATTTTCAACTCAGGTGGCTGTAATTGTCGAAGACCAAGGTCCAAATCCCCGACCAATTGTCTGTATGATGTACGTGTCGCTAGATGTCACAGAATCAGAAGTTGTACTTCTGGAAGCAGTAGACAAGTCTATTCATCTGACCTCCGCCGACACACCTACCAAGATTTTGAATCACATTAAAGCTGAAAATGTGAGTGCATGGTTTATTGAAAAAGGCCCGATTTCTTCATTCTTTACTATCAATGAGGGAGTTCTCATGTTGAACGCAGAAATTGTGGATGAAAAATTTGCAAAACCCCAATCTCTTACTATCAGCATGGTGGATTCTAACAACAGGAAAAAACAAGTTACACTGATTGTTCGATATCACAGAATTATGAATCCAAATAACGAAACTATCGTTACAAGAGTCAAAGAGTCCACTGCGATAGGGACAAAGTTGTTGTCTTTGAAACAGGATGTTTCTCAAAATGAATACTACAGTCTGCTAAAACGAGTTAGTTGTTTTATCGCAAAAACAATTCACATCCAACTGTTTTTAGAATCCGATATTTGAACTCGATGAGCAAACCGGTAATGTTCACTTGGCTCAAAAACTTGACTACAACATGGCATCTGTAGTGGAATTGCAAGTTAGCGAGAATCATCTTAACAACTTCGAGAAGAAAGAAGTGACACTTGTGTTTGAACTGGATGATGCCAACAATCATTCTCCGAAATTTATAAACTGTAGCAGCGTCGCATTTAATGTCAGTGAAATGGAACGAGTCGGTGCTTTTATCGGACAGGTAATTGCAAATGACGAAGACGACGGACCAAACGGTGTTGTTAAATATCGCTTGCTTGGGTTAGAAGATGCATTTTTCGTCAACGTGGAAACAGGAATGATTTTCCTTCAGCGACCATTACATTACCACATTGTAAATTATTTTATTTTTATGCCATACTTATTTTATCATTTTGTTATATTTTTCAGAAACCAAGTTACTATTTGACTGTTGAAGCAGAAGATTCGGCAACACAAATTAGTGACCGTTTGAAAAGTCACTGTCCCGTGTTTATCAATGTCATTGATACCAACGACAACACACCGGTATTCCAGAGCAAAAACTTTCTGGACGTGCTTATTGATCGAACGTTCAATATGACTAAACCGATTCATTACTTTGTTGCTACGGATGTTGACACTGGCGACGCTGGCAAGCTACAGTACCAAATTGTTGAAGGTAATAGCCAGAACGACTTTATTCTCAACTCTGCAACCGGCGCTTTGTACATTCGCAGACCTATCAATGGTCGACGAACTCTCACCGTAAGAACGTCAGATATAAGCAGTTTGCCCCGGTTTGTCGACCAACCTTTTGTCATCAATTTTATTCGAGAGAAAACAGCATGGAGGTATTTTGACAAGGAATCTGTTAGCATAGAGTTGCCTTTCAATCCACCGTCAGAAACTATTGTCTATGAATTTTTGCAGATTTGTAAGTGGAAAGCTTTCTTGAACTGTAAAGCACTTTTTGTTTTAGCTTCAAGTGAAAAAGTCACGTTTGAATTGTTTCCTGGTAAAATGAATAATTTTGCCGTTGAACCCGTGGAAGGCACTCTTAAAACAGTTGGCCGAGTTTTTCCTGGAATGTACGAAATGTTACTGCACGTGACATCCCAGGAAACAAACAACACTGACGCCATTGGAGTGGCTGTTCGTGTTCGTTCCACTCATTCTGCTGGACCGAAAATTGTTCAAAACTCCTGTGGTAACATTACAGTAGTTGAAAACCAACATCTTGGAAACTTCTCAAGGGTGTTTGCTTATTCTGAAACCACGGAAAACGAAAATGATAGCTTAATTTATCACATCGAAGGCGGCGGCGATCACGGTTTTACCATCGACGAAAACACAGGTATCCTGTCGTCTGATGCTCTCGATCGAGAAAGCAAGCCAGAATACTTTCTTATTGTTTCCGTATCTGACAACGGAGTTCCAAAAAAGGCTGACATCTGCACAATTCGAATTATCGTTAAGGATGAAAATGACAATGCTCCGATTTTCGGCTCTGTGCCAAACTTTTTGGAAATCAACGACAGCATCAAAGCGCCTTCCATTATTCTACAACTCACTGCTACAGACTTGGACAGCGGAAACAACGGCCAAGTGACATACCAGATTCTAGATGATCCAAGTGGAGCGTTTGAAATTGATCCAGATATTGGTACCATCACTTTTGCTCGAGATTATCTCTTTCCCCGAAACGAGTTTCTTCTTCGCGTTGGAGTCAAAGACTTGGGCTCTTCAACTGTGCTGTCGAACGAAAAAGACATAAGAGTTGTCTGGAGTCGTCAAAAGGTCGCCGCTATTGAGAACACACCTCAATTTTTGCAACACAAGTACATGACATACGTCCTGGAAGGATTGCCAAAAAGAAGCTTTGTCGTCAAGGTGGAAACGTCAAACAGAATTCTTAGGCATGAAAATTTAATATTTTCAATTGTAAGCGGAAACGATGACTCAGCTTTTGAAATCGACGAAACGGGAAATGTGAGAACTGCAATTGAGTTAGACTTTGAAATCCAGCAAATTTACATCCTTAAAATTCGAGGAAGTAATCGCTTTGGCCAAGGACCGGAAACATCCGTCGTTATTCATGTATTGGATGCTAACGACAATGCACCATCACTCATGGCAATTCTTGATATAGAGCTCCTGGAAAACGCATATGTTGGAACCCACATTGCTACTGTTACAGCTACCGATGTGGATTTGAATTCTCAACTGGAATTTGCATTGGACACAAAATCACCGTATTTTTATATCAATCGTTTCACAGGTTCTATTCATACCTTACAAACTCTGGATTATGAACAGTACAAGTCCTATGTTATCGGCGTGAATGTTTTTGATGGAGTTCATGTGGTCAGAACAAACTTTACTGTATCGATCATTGATGTCAACGACAACGCACCAAAGTTTGCGTCATACATGTCGGAAATTACGATTCCAAGATTGGCGGCTACCAACACAATCATTGGTCAAATAACCGCTGTCGACGCGGATAACAATGAAAGCGGAGACGTAGATTATGAAATTTTTGATGGTCATGACCATCTTAGCATCGACGCAAAAACTGGTCAGTTGAGACTCGTTTCTCCAATTTTGGGTGAACGCGTCGTTTTTGCCGCCGTCAAGGCGACTGACCGTGGAATACCTCGATTATCGTCAACAACATTTCTTAAACTCAAACTCGGAAATAGTGATACCGAAGAAAAACCGGAATTCGACAAAGACGTTTATACGCTGTTTGTTACTGAAAGCTATCCAAGGTTCCTACCATTTGGAAAACTGACTTTAAAAAAAACAATATGCAATACGTGTCCTTCTGAGTTCTACATCGAAGATGAGCTGTATGCTGAAGTTTTTGGTATCACAGCTGCAGGAGAGATTTACCTTATTCGAGAACTCGACAGAGAGGCAGTTCAGGAATATCGTTTTCAAATCGGGCTGTGCATCAAAAATCGAAACACTGATCTGCAATTTGCGACTATTATCGTGAAAGTTACTGATTTCAACGATAATGCCCCAGTTTTTCTTCCCGATTCATCTAATCAATTTGACGTCTATGAAAACATGAAAAAAGGAGCCATTCTTGGCAGAGTGGCAGCCACGGATGCTGATATTGACAACAACGGTTATGTCGAGTACGCCATAATAGGTGGCAACGAGTACAGTATCATTAAAATCGATGGAAAATCAGGAGCTGTAATGTTCAATCATTGGAATGAAGACTTTTTATTAGAAAATCCTGGCCTGACTCGTGTCAATGTCATCATCGTGGCATTCGACAAAGGTAATCCCAGCCTGTGGACCGTCAGCAACACCTATATTGTATTCAACATCGATGCTTGGTCGGGAACAGCACCCATTTTTCCCTTACCTGTATATCGAAAGTATGTGGCAGAAACACTGCCGATTGGCAGTGCTGTTCTCAAAGTGCAGGCGCACAATAAATGGGGTGCGGACAGCAGTGAATGGCAGTACTCAATTATGGACAATGACAATGCCTTCAACATCGATCCCCGATCGGGAGAAATTATGCTTGTCGACGAGCTTGATTACGAAAAAATTACTACCTATGAATTTGTCGTCAGCGTTCATGATGCCAGGCGCCGGACTGCAGTTGCTCCGGTTCAAATCTTTGTTGTCAGCGTCGATGAATATGCTCCAATCTTTTCAAAATCGACCTATATTTTTGAGGTTCGTTTATTTTATATCAACGTAAAATATAGCTTTTTTTAGATACCATTTGATGCTACAACGGCTCAACGAATCGGAAGTGTGCATGCAACGGATGACGACGTTGGAGCCGATGGCCGGGTTACGTATTCCATTCTCAACGACCAAGAAGTTCCATTTGTTGGTATCGACGCGGACTCCGGTGTACTTGTTCTTCGAAGCACTTTGCCAACAAATAAGACATCGATCGAATTTATTGTCATTGCATCCAGTGGAATGAACCAGCACTCGCGGGCCGTTGTCTACCTTGAAGTGTCATCCCTGAGCGATGTCAACGTTCAGTCAACGGTTTTCAAATTTTCTCAGTTGCACAAGATCACTCTTATAATGGCTGGTATTTTTGTTGTCATGTTCTTAACGCTATGTTTATTCGTCATCTGCTTCTTCTTTAAAAGAAAAAAGCCATCAAAACCCCAAAAACAGGTATACAGTGTCGCGCGAGGTAATGTAGCGGTCATGGCTGACATAAACCGGATGTCGCCGACATTTGCCAACACACGATCCATGTCTTTTGATGGGCAAAAAGCGGCGTCGATAATTTCCTCTTCCGGCAGTCACAGCGGGCATCAGAGTAACCCCAATCGCTCGACATACAACGAAAATTTCGCCAATCGCTCACAGCCTGACTCAGGCATAGATCCGGATGCCATTTCTATGAGTAGCAGTGTGACGGATTACCTGTTGCAAATTGGCATTGCTCCCTCTAGAAATGACTATGGTCCTGCGTCAATGATCAAATCCGCGACTGCATCCGAGCGCATGAATTTGGAATTGGCTAATCTGATCTATGCAAAAGTGGACGATTTTATTCCAAAAAGTTGCAGTGTTGCCGGCAACGGATTTGGTTTTATTCCGACCGAGCTTTCGGCGGACGAACTATCGTCAATAATCACTCAAGATCAGGTAAAATAATTAAATGCAATTTATGCAAGCTAAATTTGTTTTTATAGAGCATACATCGCGGACCGACATTCCAACCCCTAACCGAAGTGCTTTCCCAGATCTCACGCCTTAAAGCTGAAATGGATAATCAGCCTAATGCGCACCAATCAAAGTCCTAAGTGATTCTCAATAATTTATTCCCTGCCAGTTGTTTAATAACTCATGATAGTTTTGATATGTTTTTTTGCTCAAAAGATGTCACTTTATGTATATAAATGTTCAATGAGTCATAAATGCCAGCATGAACGACTAAAATATCCGTATGACTGTTTGTCAGGCAGGCCCAGTTTCTCCTTATACAAGGATAATAACTCATTATGTATGGTTTTGTTTTTAATAATGCTCATGAACGACAAGATGATTTGATCCGGCGATGTCTTTGAAGTTGACTGCGCACGCTGGAATATATAGGTCAATGTTTCAGCTACGGGCAGTCTTCCCTCTTCCTCGAAATTATTTACACGTATATCGAAAGACACCAGCGTCCGACATCAACCCTGTTCTCCTGGTGGTCACTATACTTCCGCAGGCAAGAGACACATTGCACCGCGCATTGCCTGCCGGGCTGTGCGATACTTATGCATGTGTGCTAATGGTTTCGACATGACCATGATGATCTCCACCGCTATAAGTGCAGTTGCTCCTGTTCACGTTGTCCAGTCATGTGCGTTGAAAATCTGGTCATATCTCCAATATCAAATAAGCTTTGAACTTCGTTTTATTTTTTTTGTATTATGATTGATGTCCCCTTCTCCCTTCTACAATATCTGTTTTTGTTTCTAATTGTTTTAATGTACAATGATGTTTACTTCGTTTTTTCTTGAATTATTTTAGGCGTTGGATTTTCTTCAAAAAATTGAGATGTAATTTTCTTTTTTGAACAACGGTAACGCAGGCCGCTGAGTTTTTTTGTGGTGTGTATTGTCATTCAGTGCAAGCCCACGGCCTTGAGTTTGGTTACAAACGACTTTTTTCCTTAGTGACTTTTGGAGGATACATTCAACCTATGGTTCTGTTCTGACTACGCAAAAATGGACAGTCATTCTATGCCAATGGTCACCGCTCAGTATTTAAATTCTTTTTCTGCGAATTTTCGTTTTAAACTTTATTGCCGACAAATTTTCGGTGAATTATAATATTACCAATACACCGTTATGCTTTCTCAATTCTTTTGCGCAATAAATAAGGAGGTTTCACTCACCTTGTTTATAACTTAGTACGTTTTGTTTTGCTGAATTTCCATCATTCCATTTTTGCGCGCTTAACTACTCTTACCATCGATAAGGCTCACGGGTATTGGAGGTCAGAAGAGAGCAGCAACGTTGTTTGTTGCATCCCAAAAAATTTAATACTTTTCTGTAAACCGGTTGTTGTTCTTTTTGGCTGCATAAAATCGCGATTGACAATTTTCTTTTGAGTCACGCACCAGACGACCCACTGATTTCGACAACTCATTTATCTGTTGCATTTCAGCAAGCTCGAACGGTGTTGCCATGGATACCCGAAGGCACGTTGAGCAAATTGAAGTCATCGAGCATACCGTTACAGAGGGTCGACGTCCTATTGGTTCAGGTAATTAATTGATTTTTTCTTGATCCGAATAAGTGTTGTTTTTTCAGGCTTTGTTCCAACGACTGAGTATCACTCAACAGCAGAAAA
Source organism: Turbatrix aceti (assembly GCA_963969345.1). Taxonomy (NCBI): domain Eukaryota; kingdom Metazoa; phylum Nematoda; class Chromadorea; order Rhabditida; family Panagrolaimidae; genus Turbatrix; species Turbatrix aceti. Next base: position 387,280 of record OZ017770.1, on the reverse strand, counting down.
TTTCGTTACGTCGGCAACAAACAACGTTGTTCTGGCGGACAGCGATAAAAGATTTCAACTGACGGGAGAGAGAGATTTCAGCCGTGAACCATCGTTTCTTCACCAATCTGCAGGGGGTCTTCGCGAAGTACCGTTAACGACGCCGGAACGCAGTGGTATCAACAACTACGGATACGATGTTCACGAAGTATTTACGTCAGGTAAAAAAATTTAAATAATATGTAAATTGCACAACAACACATACTTTACAGACAGTGGAGCACGCATCGTTCAGTCGCATGGAAGTGGATTTGTCGATTCATCACCCCTTCAGCCTAATTATTCGTCGACTATTATGCACGACAGAAGCTTAGACACAGTATTGCCGAGAGAGTCCACCGGAAGAGATCTTGAGCAACAACAAATACTTCGACAGACACAACTTGGAACGGCTCCGGGTAATGTCAGCACAACCTCAGAACATTTGCATTCGATACTCAAAACTTCGGATGAATGGCGACGACTTCCGTACGCAGACGAATCGTACGTTCAATTTTTTCTTAGTATCCAGGTGTATGCGCATGCGCATCAAGGCTCATTATGCATTTTGACAATTCTGTAAAAAGCAAACAATTTTTCACTCATACAAAAAACCGCATGTTTCGCGGTAGAATAGATTTAACATTTGTACTTCTTGATTTTTAAAGACGTCAACTTGAAAATGAGCTTTACGGAAATACCAATTTATACGTAGGATTTTTTTTTTTGACTTTAACTTTTTATAACTTTATTGATTTGCAGATCATTGTCGAGAAAAGACAGCTACAAAAAGATGCAGGAGAGCCAAATGGAAAACATTTCCGTTTACGCGGTATGTATTTTTGGTTCTTTTTCAGATCATTTTAAATTGTTTTTGTTTCTTTTTTCAGCCATCTTCAAATGCAACTATTCTTCCGAAAGACAAGAGTAAAACTGAATGGGCTTACAGAACGCGACGCGACAACGGTGAAGGTTGTTGGGCGCGTACCAAAAACTCTTTTGCCAATTTCGCTGATCGACTGAGGTAAAAGAACTACTACTTTTTCAACAACAAATAAAGATCGTAACTGATTACAGAAATAAAGACTGGACAGCAAGGTCGATTTGTGCGGCTTTACTGTGCCTGCTCTGCTTCTTTTTGCTTATTTTCATTCTCTATCTCATATTTAATTCTCTTTTTACTTCCTACTCAGTTCGTACATTATTTTTCTATCCTCCGGCTTGTGAAGAATGTGTCCGCAAAAATCCGTCTGCCAGTTTATTCCGGCCAGCAAGCAAAGTTTATATTCATTACTCAAGTCCTGCTCAAGCACACTTTGAAGTAGTTGGCAATCCACCACTCAAAAGCAATTCATTCACAGCTGTTGATTTTGAAACGGTAAAAAAGGAGTTAAACGTACTCAACAAAAAATAATTTGTCATTCAGGGGTACGCCGCCATCGCCGATCATGCGCTGGTCAACAGCCGAGGACAACATACGACATGTTTCCTCATGGAACTTGACCGAAGCGCTCTACCGAGCATGTCGGTGCTCCGCGACGGCCTTGATGAGAGTCATGACGAAGTTCGCACGCAGTACGGCTGGCAAGAGTACTGGCAATATATTGCTGAACCCATTGAAGGCAGCCAGGTGGTTGGAAAGTTTAGAGATGATATTGCAGACTGTCACAACGTGAAGTGGTACTTTCTCAAGCACACTGTCTACACAAAAGGTTATTGTTGCCAACATATAGCGTTATTCAAATATGATATTTTTAGACGAACGCTGCACTCAATGCTACGATTTTTGTTTGCCAGATTTTGCTGTTCTTAGACGTCAGAAGTATGAAGATGAAGTGACAGTAAGCATTCGACGACTCAACTGTTTCCGCCTATACGTGCCGGAATGGAACCGCTTTTCAATTAAACCCGATGAATATGGTGGTCATTGGGAATATCCGATGGAGCCGAGAAACACCGAGCGAGACGCATATGGCAATTGGGTGAGCTGGAACCCCACAACATTCGTTCAACAAGAGCACCAAACCTGACAATTTTTTGAGCTTTCAAAAATACTTTTTTATGATTTAGTTTTGACTGTATATAAATTAAATTTTAATGTGCTTGTTTGTCAAGAAGTTTACTATTGTGAATAAAATGTTAAAAGCTTGATTTAAAAGCCTTGATGTAAAATGAGTATCTTTTTTTATGGGCCGGGATTTTTAAACTGGGATAATTCAAGTAATGCACAATTTTGTGTTACCACATTTTTTACTTGTACGCAGAGATACATGAAATATAGAGTAATAAAAAATGAAGAACAGGGTAACGGTTAAATAAATATAAATAAATAAATGGTAGAGATAGCGCAAAATCTTGCAAATTTCAGTACGCTTTCAAATATCGAACAAGTTTTTGGCTGTGGTAATGTTTTATTCACATTTGACATATTGAAAAAAAATTATTAACACACTTGTTGCACTTCAAAGCTATTAGAATGCTCAAACTGAATGTTGTACTATTTTCTGGACATTACAAAAAATGGAAATTTCAAACGGAAACGAGTTTTCGCACGAATTTCATTTTACATTGACGTGTGATAGTGAGACAGCACTTTGCATCGTCCCCTAGATTATGATAATATTTTGGACTAACTCGTCAAGAATTGATTGTTCTCGTCCAGCTTGTTCATTCGTTGTTTTTCTTGTCGACGTGACTTGGTGCTGAAACAGTGTCCTCATTTTCAAACCAGTACGATACTGCCATGGATAACAAGAGTCTGCCAAAGTTTAAAGCTGCTTTTAAAGCCTTGCATAAGCACCCCCAGGTAATTTGGTTTGATTTTCGGAATTTCATCCAGTTAAATGATTTTAGGCTAACTTGGTGTTAACAAGCTTTGTAGCCTTTTTGTCAATTTATATAGCTTTAATTTCGTTGTTTAACCGTTTTCTCTTTCGACCACTGGCTATTCAAAATGATACCGCGCCGCTTGACGAGTGGTCAGATCTTGACGATGCCCCTTTTGTCCAAGCTGATATGTACTACCTGGATGTCAACGACACCTATCACAATGAATCTGCTTACTACGATACTGAACCAACAGAGTCGTCTATGTCTTTCGAGGAAGACTATATCCTCACCATCATATCACTGTTTATTCTGTGGATCAGCGCGCAAGCATTGGGAAAAGTGGCAAGCTCACTCTACCTTCCGGCTTTGTTGGGTTTGCGATAAACCAATTAATCAGATTAGACGACAGAAAATTTTTTAGGCATGCTGATAGCTGGTATCCTGTTTGGAAATTTACCAGGATTGAGAAATTGGCTACACATCAATATACGCTGTGGGGATGTTCTACGGCAGCTGGCATTTCTCATAATCATTATTCGCGGAAGCATGAATTTGGATCCAGAAATGCTTAAAAGTTCTATTGTAAGTGATTTATAGATAATTACAGTTTAGTGATTAAAAAATTATAGTTTATGTGCTCGCTTTTTGGTTTTCTATCGACGACAGTTGAAGTCTTAGCCATAACTTTGGCTTCGCATTTCTTTTTCTGGATTCCAATTGGTATTGCAATTCCTTTTGCCTACTGTCTGGCATCAACGTCACCTGCTGTGTCCATTCCTGCCATGATTCGTCTTCAGAAAGAAGAACGAGGCACGGATAAAGGAATTCCGACCGTAATTGTGACGAGTGCAACGATTGACAACCTTTACAGCATTACGGCTTTTTACATCGTTTGGGCGACTACGCTGAGCTCTTCAAACAACGGTCAGTAGTTTTGAGCGAAAGCAGTTTTCTCTCTTGTTCTTTTTCTGTCTGCTAAAAGGCATTTGGTGTCGGTGGTAGCATTTCTGCAAGAACGACTCCGTTCTTTGTATAAATAAGTGCGCACAACACTTTTGCTACCACCCCTACCACTATACTAGTTTTCTGCAACAAAAATGTTTTTCAGGACAACTTGCTTACACGATACCCCGCATATTGGTAGAAATTCTGCTATCCGGGATTTTTGGTCTTCTCTTTGGACTAGTGCTTCGAGCGTTGCCTCAGAAAGATGCTAATTTTCTTCATTTCACGCGGACGTCCATGACTATCTGCATGTCGGTGGGTTTGTACTACGGCACTCGGGCGATTCAATGTTTTGTCGCCGGACCAGTAATTGTTTTCCTTATGTGCACCGTTGCGTCAATGCGGTGGAAGCACGATAATGTCAAAAGGGTAAGGATTTAGGCAACACTGAAATTGAAAAATACTATTATTTCAGACAAAAATTGAAGAACACAGTCTTCGTGTTATTTGGATTTTCTTCGCTCAACCATTGCTTTTTGGATTGATTGGGTTGTTCTTTGATTTTTCAACTTTTACTTGGGAATCGTTTGGAAATGCCATTGCAATTCTTGCCATAGGTAGAACAATTAAAAAAATTAAAAAACACCGAAGTGTTACAGGATGTATCTTCCGAGCATTGTCAGCATTTATGATCTCGCTGGCCACTAGTTTAAACGTCCAAGAGCAAAGCTTCATGGCATTTTGCTTTTTGCCCAAGGCAACTGTTCAGGTAAGAGCTAACTAGACTTGCTGCAACTAAAGTTGTCGCATTTAGGCAGCACTCGGTCCAGCACTTGCCGCTTTCTGTGCCCGAACGCAAATTTACCACGAATACAGCGATCAAATTTTGCAAACGTGCATTTTGAGTATTTTAATCACGGCTCCTCTTGGCCAATTGCTTATCCTTACACTTGGCAGAACATTGCTATACAAACGGAACGTTATCGCAGATTATCACATCTCACAGATAGGAACTAATGTCTCAGCTTTCCTCAAGCCATCTTATGGTCGTGACGATGCTCCCAAGTCCACTTTTCTCAAGCCATCTTATGGTCGTGAAGATGCTCTCAAGTCTGAGCCCAAGAAGGAAACAAAAAAACAAAAAAAGCAAAACTTGGTAATATTAAAATAAACTAGTCAATTACAATGTTTTTGCTGTCCGAACGTTTTAGCGTAACATTGAAATAATTCATCCACCGCACATCCAGAATCCTCCCTCAACAACGCAAATTCCTCCCCCTTTTTCCTTCACAGAAATTAACCAACAGGCACATCAAATCTATCAAGATCAGCGTAATAATTATCCGTTCGAACGAAAACCGATCGACGGTACTACTGGTCCAATAACCACTTCGGAACGACATATCAAATTATAATGCAAAGATCGGATCGCGAATGTCATTGAATTGGATAACACGTATAATTTGCAAACAAATTTGTCTTTGGCTTGTAGCATAAAACTTAAGTTGATTGAAGGCAGACTGGCAAAATCAATCGGTCCATCGTTTTTTTTTACGAGCTTATAAATATTACTGTTCGGGTAGCTTTGACAAGGTCATTTTCTCTCCTAGAGTAAAATACCTGTAGATACAGAAAGTTGAACGCAGCATCGTGCACGGAGAAAAACAAATCTTTGGATGCGTCTTACACAATCAATCTCCAAGAGTTCACGACAAATTATGCACGCAACATGCAAACTACTTTCCATACAGCGCTTTATAAAATATAACGACGATAAATTGCTTGTGCTGACGATTCATTCTCTTCCGGGATAATTGTAGGGTTAGTGTGTTCCTTTTTTCTGAAGTATATTTTGATTGTCATCGGAACAGAAAAAGTCTAGAATGTCGGGTAAGATTTGATTAGCTTATGACAACGCCAATGATAACAAGTTTTCAGGACACGCATTGCGTGGCTCGGGTCCGGTCGACCGCATCATCGCAATGTTTTGGTCTATTATTTTCTTCTTTGTCGCCTTGTAAGTTCATTTGGAGATCCACTATAGAAATTTATTCACGAGAACACTTTTGCAGCTTTCAATCGATGATCCAGCCTCTCGTTTACGATACCGGTAGCGTTGAATACCGCCGTGGTGGATCCGGAAGCGGTGGTGGCGGCGGAGGTTCCGGAAACGGCGGTGGACGTGGCGGCCCGAACAGGCGCTTCGGCACGCTTAACACCAACACGATGGACATGAGTTCTTGTCCTGCAAGCGGAGGATGTTGCCGTTAAATATTATCTGAACGAATGCATTCCTGTTTACGATTAATGTATTCTTTCCCAGTATGGACATAAAAGTTTATCTGGATTGAAATAGTAGAAAGTATAAGATTTGAGTCGTAGAATGACACTACGACGAATATGTGAAGTACTTAGGATGCGCAGGCTGCACTGACATTCATTTAAATCTAACGCATACAGAATCAGTTTTAGTTGTACGCTCGTTCGCATGACAATAACAAATGTATGACGACCCCCCCCCCCCTCAAGAAATACGTGAGAACAAATGTTTATTCGCTCTTCCAGATGAAAAAAATTACGCTACTCCAAATACAGACAATACACACCTAAATGAGAATCTCGAAGTCGCGAAGCTCCTCATCAGAAGGCAGGCTCTGAACGAGACGGCGAGGATCAACCAAATCCTTGCTGATCAGTGGAAGACCGGCCTGCTTGCGACGAGCAATCTCCAAGTGGGCTTCACGAAGAGCCCACTCCTTGGCTTGAGGCCTTTAAAAAGTGAACGTGTATAATAAAAACATGCATACACAAACAACATACCAATCCGATCTGAGGAAAACTATGTATCCGGTGAACCAGGAAGTCATGACGGTGAACAGAAGGAAAATAAAAGCGTGGAACCGAAACCAATCCTTGTGCTCGTCGTGGGCAACTTGGCCGAACCAAATCCATTCGCGACGCTGAAAAAATAGTTAAGAAGGAATGAACTATGAAAAACTAACCGCTTTGGCTCCCTGATCCTTGGCGAGTGGACGACGCCAACCATCCTGGAACAACCAATCCAGACGGCCACCATTCAGTTTGGGCCACGGGTTTTCGTATGCGTAGGAGTCTGAACCTGGGCGGTAGTCGTCGGCTTTACGCTCGATTTTAGCATCTTCGTGATGGCCGTGACCAGAGGCAAAGCGGCGAGCGACGAGGACAAACCGCTGTTCCGGCTTGAAAACCCGAAGCATATTGACAACACCTAAAACGGTAAGCAAATTACAAAAAAAAACAAAGGAATGATGAAGCAAATCCAAGCTGTTCAGCAGCAGCAACGGAAAAGAAAACCTTCATATATATTCGCGTCAAAACACAATCGCGTACGCGTTCACCATCATTCTAGCAAAATGCTTGAAGTCGCGAAGTAGCACGTATTGGGCTTGGTTTAGCGTAACGAGATGTAGAGCGAACGAGGCATGCAGAACAACAGATATATAAATTAAAAGCTTTTATGGTTAGCGATAGCAAGACACGTCAAAATCAGACAAGCTCAAAACGTGCACTTACTTCAACTTTTTTTGGCAGTATGTCCTCAACAAAACTTGAATTTTGTTTTCTCTGTTTTATACATTGCGGTGTCTGCAACATCTGATTTTTCTCATGCCACTGCTCTGTTTTGTGCCATTGTAATGGTTCGACTCTCGACTTTGGTTGCTGTGGCTGCTGGTACATTTATCGCAGGATCGACTGGACTATACTTGGCACAGAAGAACGTTCAGCGTCGTGTTCGCGCACTTCCTCACTACTCCGAAACCTTTAAGATTATCGCTGCTCATCAGGATGCTCTGAAGCATCTCGGAAATCCAATTCAAGTTGGTAATGTCGATCTCACTGATAGGCATCGCAATTACGTCGGAGACCGTGACTCAAAGGTATATTGTACATTTTCTAGCTTATTAGATTAATGAAAGGACCAATTTGTAGCTCCACATCCCTGTCTCTGGTGCAATAAATAGCGGATTTGTTAACGTTACTGCCCTTCGCAAAGATGCTCAAAGCGATTTCAAAACCCGGGTGATCGAGTTGGAGTTGACCGACGCGAGTATTGTTATTTACGATAATCCCCTCTTGGAATAAGTTTATCCAGCGACGTAGTTTATGTTGTACATTTTGGAAACAACATAGGGAACCATGATCACGGGCAACGCAGGCGGCAAAAAAACCGATGTGGAAACAATGTTGTTGTGTTTAGGATTTTTTGAATAAATATAGCTTACTAAACCCATGGAGTCTATGTATGCTTCGTGAAACTGTTTTTCTCAGGACCCAGTATTTTATGCTTACTGGCATTTTAGGTCGCTTTGAACAATGGCCTCAAAGCTTTCAAATACACCATTGCTGGGGGCACCGACTTATGGGCGCACAATGTTCATCCAGCTTCTACGACTCCGCGTGGGTTGCAAATGGGAATGCAGGCATTCGCTGTCTAACAATGAGCCATGACATAGCGTCTTGTTTTGTGTATCATCCTTGCTTTTTTTTTGATCTGAAGCTTTATTTACATTTTTTTGGTTTTTTTGCTCAATTCACTGTGATCAAGGGAGGTGTTTTGTTTTCAGATACCATTGTTTTTTTTTCCCGTTTTCGATGCAGTAAGTTATGGATTGCTGGGTTTTACATATTTATTTTTTATGGTTAATTTGGTTCGTTATTTTTGTTTTGAAAACCGCAATTTTTGGTTCGTGCACTCTTATCTCTACGGCAGAGTTCCTACATCCTTACACTCCCGAATTCATCTCAATTCGTCAATTGCTCACTGCATTGTTGCTTTTTTTGTTGTGAAAAATTTGCCTCTGCTGCACGAGTTTCTTCAAAAAAACTAAAGGAAAAGACACATTAAATAGTTTTATTCTTTATACGTCTATGCTACTGGTTAGGCTTTTAAAACGATAAGCGCAGAAATTCTTTACGACTTGTTCTGCAAATTTTTATCCCCATATGAGCCCCTTAACTATGGCTTAATGGACATTTCATTAATTGTGATTTTGTGATTGTATAAAATTCACTGATAACTAACGAATTCCACTTTTCTTTGATACTCTGAGGGACACATACTGAAATAATCAAATAGCCTATATGTTGTGCAATCTGTTTTACTCTCTTGTTGCTAACACAGAATATATACATTTGCCAACTGTTGCTAGTTCGCCTTTTAATATGTATGCGTGTCGAATGCACGATTTTTACCTGTCCTCTTCATATTGTTTGATTTTAATTGTTCACGTTATTTTGTTTTTTTTCTTCTCCGTCATGCTTTTTGTATACGTATCTATCTATGCTGCGCATGTACACATCATCTATCTGAAAACTGACTGACTGAGTCGGTGACACGTACGTTGGGAAACGTCTCAAATTCAGCAGTTGTAAACTCTTATTTCAAGTCATACTGATGCTAGGCGGCTTTTTCTTTTCCATTGCGTTTATATTTTACAAAAGAGAGGAGGGGGGGAATCAAACGGAGACGAACACAAATTTTGTGTCGTTCGCTGGCGCATGAAATGGTAACGTGCTCAGACATACATGCTTGATTTTTTCCTCGTATTTTTATTTGATAGAAAGAAAAAAGAATCATCATAGTGAATTCTTTATGACTTGTTGACTAAAAAACAGTCAGCGTCATTGTTGTTCACTGAGGGTAACTTGTTTCGAAAATCTGTAAGTTTGTGTTTAAAGGCGGTGTTGCGACCGCATGGTTAGGTACTTACGTAGTTGTAGACAGATCTTGCGCCTTTTTTTCTTAGGATTTGAGTATTTTGTTTGTTGGTGCATTTGCGCATCCCCTTAAGTTAAAAACATATCACACTGCGATAGACGGGTCGGAGTAATTGATTTTTCAAGGTCGGGATTAAAAGCCGACGTAAAACCTGTTAACCCGAATCATAGTTGCTGTCGTTATTCTGAAGTTTAACATAAAATAACAGACAGAATGGATACGAGTTGTTTTCTTTTTTGTTCACTGAGCAACAATTTTTTGAGCAGGTGTTCGATTACGTTTGCTCGTTCTAGTTTTTTTCTTATCACTATCGGACACAACATCATGAATCATGTCAACCACAACGTGTTTTAAATGCAGTTTTATGTTAATTTGCCGGCTTTTGTTTTCAAAAAACATTTTAGGTGAAGCTACGAAGTAGACAGCTCAGCGCACTACAACATTGTTTTGTAAATTGAAATAGTAGTCTTCGGGGGGAGTTGAAAATAATGCGTATAACAAAACGGACAAATTTTGACGTGCATTGCATTGCGCCTTTTGAGGACGCATGTTGTCATTTTTAATTTTTTGATAAAAAATAGAATTTTAATGTTTTTGCTTTAGCACGTCGTATCTTTAAAATTTAAGTGTTTATTTTCATTGATTTCTTTTTGTTACGGCAAATACGCTGCAATTAGGTTCACTATTATTGGTAGACATTATCAAGGACAGGCTAAGTTACATTTTTGTTTTATTGCCTGCAGCATCTTTGTTTTTGGCGTCTTACATTACATAGTCTTTTTTCAAACTATATCATCGTTAGTTTTTTTCCGCTATTTGTTCACTATTCTGCCTTTCGTTTTCCTTTTCTTTTTTTTCTGGTTTGTCAAATGCAATACCGTGTATGCATGTACTATCTTGACGAATTTGTGTGAAATTCAATGTTGACTAATTAAAATAAATTGATTACAGACAGGCAAGCATTGTTGATTTTTTAACGGGTCGACGCATCCAGGATATTCTATATTGCTTGTTGTTAAAAAAGACGAGTTTAATTCGATTGGCACACACGCACTCTTTTCCTGACACAGTATACACACTGCACACTGCATGAAGGCATGATAATGGTATAGGCATGTGTCATGTTTTCAGTACATCAAGCGCAAGGCAAAGCGCTCCAAACCTTTTCCCGTTTTACTGATTCATGGCTCACATTCAAATCATAATATCTACGCTTTTATCAAAGTTGGCTGAAATGACGCTGCCTGATTTTATGCAGCCTTATGTTGACTCATTTGTCCAGTGGGTGAACGAAGTCTTGGAATATTGGGATTTGGAGTATTTTGAGGTTTGTTTTAGTTTTCACTTGAATTAAAGGCAATTAAACTTTGTTTTCAGTATCTTCTTTGGCTATTTCTGCCCATTTTTATTGCATTTGTGCTTCCTATTCTTATGCTGCTTTTCATCTACGGGTGTGTAATATTTCTACACATTTATGGACTCCGAAATCAAATTCGTGAAGCATATGCTTCATCGTACTGGGATGGTGCTCGTACTAGCATAGCATCCTTTTGGGATGGTGTCGGCTATTTGTGGCATGGTTGGTATAACTATTTTTGTTAATTTTATTTAAAACTATGTTTTTTTCCACATGACAGGATACGAAGTGGATGGTCTTGAAAACGTCCCGGATGATGGACCCGCTCTATTTGTGCAATATCATGGAACGCTTCCCATTGATATTTACTACCTTCTATCCAAGTGTATTATTTATAAAAAACGTACACTTCATGTTGTCGCCGACAAGTTTGTTTTCAAAATTCCCGGTACGTCAGTTGTTGTTTTTGTTTATAACTGAATACATATTTGATTGTTTGTTTTTTAGGATGGGGAAAAATCTGTAAAGTATTTTGCGTTACTCCTGGTACCGTGGAAGACTGCGTACAGAACCTCAAAGATGGCAACTTGCTGATTATCGCTCCCGGAGGCGTGAGAGAAGCATTGTTCTCCAATCCTGTCAATTACCAGATTATTTGGGGTCAACGCCTTGGCTTTGCACGGGTTATTCTTGGATCGAATACAGTATGCCAATGCTTTAAATTTTTTTAAATCACATGCTTTTATAGCCCGTCATTCCAATGTTTACCGAGAACTGTCGAGACGCATTTCGTACCCCCAGATGGGGACGCAAGATTTTTCGGGGAATTTATGAACGAACACGGCTTCCGTTGTGTCCCATCTACGGCGGGTTTCCTGTCAAAATGATTACCCATCTTGGAGCTCCACTGACCTTCGCAGAGACAACGTCACCCGAGGAAGTCAAGCATACAATCAAGGAACATGTAAATGAGTTATTTTTGAATTAAAAATGTTACCAAATGTCTTGTAGGTTGCGAGCTTGATCAGACAGCATCAGCGGCTTCCGGGATCTATCATACGCGCAATGTGTCAGCGATTCCGAAAGAAGAACACCAACGAAAGCCATACTGCAATTCCTCTTTTGAATATAAATAACGGCGAAGCTAACGGCACTGCTACGTCGGAACCAGCGCCAGTAACCGTGACGACTCTAGCCAGGGATGAAATTCGAACTATACCTCTTGCTCATCAAATGTCTGTCGAAGATGCCGTTGATATATTGGATCCTCTCGCATTTGACGATGAGCACGATCCTGAAAACAGGGAAAAGCCAAACGAAATTGACCGATTGTAATATTTTTGTCTACCGAACGTTAAAACGTGTCTTCCTTTACTATGCAAAATTTTTCAACGATTATGGCCTTATCTGTTTTTACGATTTATTCCAAATCACTTTTGATACTTTTTCCATATTGTGCTTATCGACAAAATAAGCGGGTTCGATTTGTATTTCATCGCTCGTAGCCTTGTTTTTTTCGTGCCCGTGCGATATGTATATTATGAAAAATAAACTCCACTGATGCACTATACAAACTTGGTTTCACGAAAAAGCGTTGGAGGGGGGGGAGGGGGGGGGGGCAGGTGTCGCGACAAAAACCATGTGCATAAAATAAATAGCGCACGTGAGTGTAAAACGCGCACAATGTAAGGCCCTGTTAAGTGCGCGCGTTGATTACGTCTGAGCTGACTTTTCTTCAACCTACAGGCAAAAAACAATCACCTTGCAGGTAGCCACAAGTGAAGCTAAAATCAATTCTCCCGAGCAGCTATAGCAACGTGCTTTCCTTTTCAACAACCCCCTCTCGACAAACATTCAATGCGATATATTTCGCCGCTTTATTCAGTGCGCATCCCTTGAAAAAAATGCTCCCTAAAAACTAATGCAAATGACATAGGGAAACGGCACCAGAAACCGACTAAAAAGGAACATTATGAGATGCCACAAAAATGAAAAACATATAAATCTACTTTAACACAAGAATCTATGCAATGTTGAGAGATTTCTTCACAGCCTTGACGACGTGCTCGGTAGTAGGGAGAGCGAGGGCCTCAAGAGTGATGGTGTAGGGCATCGGGATGTCGACACCGGTGACGCGGGCAGGGGGAGCATCAAGCGCATCCCAGGTGTCAGACTCGATGACTTGGGCGATGATTTCGGAGCCAACACCGCACACCGGCCAGCCGTATTCTACGGTAACGATGCGGTGAGTCTTGAGAACAGATTTTCGGATCGTTTCGAAGTCAAACGGACGAAGAGTGCGGAGATTGATTACCTGAAATCAAGGTCATTCAAATTGTTCTAACTGCTTTAACTGGTTAGCAAAACAATAAAAACTCACTTCGGCGTTGACGTTCTGCTTAGCGAGAATATCAGCAGCTTCGAGAGCAAGGTCCATGCCGCGAGAGAAAGATACGATTGTCACATCAGTACCGGTGCGGGCGACGTGGGCAGGACCGATGGGAAGAACAAAGTCGTCTTTGCGCGATTCTTCAGACATTGGGAAACCGACACCGTAAAGCATTTCGTTCTCAAGGATGACAACTGGATTGTCGTCACGGATAGCAGCCTTGAGCAAGCCTTTGTGTTCTTCGGCAGTATAGGGGGTGACAACTTTAAGGCCAGGGCACTGCATGTACCACGCACAGTAGTCCTGACTGTGCTGAGCAGCGACACCAGCAGCAGCACCATTGGGACCGCGAAAGACGATGGGAACATTGACCTACAAGCATTTCTGATAAAAAAAATTCAGGTGGAAATTAAACGTACACGGCCAGCAGACATGTAGTACGTCTTGGCAGCACTGTTGATGATTTGATCGATGGACTGCATGGCAAAGTTCCAGGTCATGTACTCAACGATGGGTCGGAGACCGACAAAGGCAGATCCGACAGCCATACCAGTAAAGCCCATTTCGGCGATAGGAGAGTCGATTACACGGCCTTCACCGTATTTCTTCCACAAACCTTTACTGCACTAAAATACCGAATCAGGTATTTAGAAAACTCAGGTCTCGACCAAAAACGTACCTTGTAGGCGCCTTCGTAGTGGCCGACTTCTTCACCGATGAGGTACACGCGGTCGTCACGTGCCATTTCCTCGTCCATGGCTTCGCGGATGGCGTCGCGGATTAAAACGTTGCCTGATGCATATCGTCGAGCGGTCAACGAGACCGTCTTCATAAGTTGACGGCTACCAGACATCAAAGCTGCCATTGTCACGCGACTAAAAAACAAAAACTCAGCACCTTTTTGAATTTCGATGGTAACCAATCCAGCATAAAGCAGTGATAAACAACACGCAGTATCGCAAAAAAACAAAACACGGAAATATGGAACGGTGTTTGCAAAAACATCCGCGAGTGAGAAAGTAAAAACTCTCGTCATCAGGTTGGGCGTACAAATAATTATTGGCTAAATGCGACAATTCTTGGGTATGATTGTGCGTATCAACTAGTACGCAGGGAGGTCCAACTACTAGGCCGAACTGCGGCATGCAGAGTGGAATGAATATCTCTGTTTCCTACCTATTAGCCATGTTATGTCTTTAACGAATCACGTAAACAGCGAAGAAGAAAACTGTGCCTACGAACACAACCTCTAATCAAACGATCCCGCAACTGGGTAAAAATGCACAAATAATTTGGAAGTAAATAACTTTAATCGATTTAAAAAAATTTTGTCGCAAATCTCAGACTTTCCCACTGCAACTAGCAAATGAAAGGCACCAAAGAGCATGTTCTCTCAGAGTCGCCGACGAATCAGCCGCAATAGTTTGCCAACTAACCTGTGACTTGTCTGAACAGAATTGCATGTGAACAATCGCATGGCGTATCAGTCTTCCTACCGAGTAGAAAAGAAAAAGAACTATTGAAATTACGATTTAAATATACCAAGTTGTAAGGCTTGATAAAAAGCGCTTAAACAAAATATGTTGTGCTTGTCCGGTTCCGTTACAGAAAATATAACAATAAATAATATTTTTAAGGTACTACGAATCAGCATCGTAGAACTAGCGATAGCAACAACACGAAGTGCTGATCAACATCTATTTATTCATCGTCGAAAATAAGAATAACAGTTTTGTCACCACCAAACACGTGCATATTTCTCAGAGAAGCAGAAAAAAACCGACAGAGACTTTACCGACTCTGAAAGAGACGAATAGAGCACTGGTTCATTTTGAGAACCGAGTCCACCGGCCGATGAGTCTGCTGTGATTTGCACGTGAATATTCGTTGCTAACGTGCAGCAATCTTTGCTTTGCCTTGTCACTTTTGCTCTGTATCATCACATATTGTTTAACGCAATCGATTTATATTTTTTCTTTCAGTTTTCAACAAATAAACAAATAAACAATAACACGCACATCCTTACGAAAAAATGCGCCGTTGATAAATTGCGGAATTTTTTCGTTCAAATTTGAATAATTGATTTTTTAAAAAGATGAAGGACACTTTGAAACGACAAACCAAATATAACTATAAAAATGAAGAGATGTTAACGAAGAAGTAAAATGTATACAATTGATGTAAGTTTGTGCAAAGCTATATGATATACATATTGATGTAAAACTGAGCAGTCGCAGATAAAGTTTTGTTACGCTTTGTTATACATTTGAGCAGTATTTTCTCTCAGAAAGATGGTTGTGTGATTGATTTGTATTGCAAGACGTTGTTTTTTGTTCTAAAGAGTTGTCACCAAGAGGAGATCGTCGTCAGCAGTACCTGTCGTATTCGCTGTTGCATTGCCAACGTGATGATGAGTACCACCACCACCGCCGACATTCATACCGGATGACGAAGGCATGCCAGCGACGGCTGGACGAAGAAGCGATCGTTGGGAATATTGATTTATGTCGGAGACTTCGTCAGGATGAAGCACACCAACGTGCTCAAGGTATTCCGGATTTGTCAGAGAATAAGCCGCTGACACAAGTTCGCGTTCGTCCATTTCATAAGCCTCGGCAAGTTCACGTCTAGCAACGCCCAACACAGTATCATCCATGTACCTACCTAATTGAAGTGCATCACCAACAAGACGGTCTGCAATCTGACGGCGCCGCTCGTCGTTCGATAGTGGAACCGGGCGAAGCACAGGACGACTCGAGTATGGCAGTCGTACCGAGTGTCCCTCGGGAGCCGGGCGGTACGTCCTTTCATAGGCTTCGTCGTAACCGGGAAATTCGGAAGGAGAATTTATGCCGGCTATGGCAAATGCTTGGTTTCGTGCCAACATCATGGGCTGTTGGATCTGCATGTTGTGGCGATCGGCTTCTTCAAGTCGTTCTTCCATGTCAATTCGTTTTCTTCGTTCGAACCAATCTTCGTCGTCGGACTCTTGAGGCTGACTAAAAAAATGTGTATTAAGTGCTCTGACATACAAAAAAATATGCGTACTTCCGATTTACAAACACAAACCGCTGAGCAGCTGTCATGGGCGCCCGATACGCATGATTAAGTAGAGATTGTCCTGGTCCGACATCCTCGTTAGAATCAATGGAACCACTGTTAAGTGGTTGTTGGGAATCCGAACTCGGACGGCGCCGTTCCATGACCCCAGGGCTTTTGCCGTACAATTGAGACAAATTCGGTAATCGCCGACCCATCGTGGCGCCGTTTGTTTTCGTGACGACTGGCTGTCGACGACCCATGGCATCAAAACGGATGGGCAGATTGACAGAATTATTTGTCGGCATGCCGCGATAAATTCCTTGTCCGGGATATTTTTCATCGCCCAACATTTCGTTTTCAATGGAATTCAAGTCTGCAGTTGCAATGGAATGGGTCGGAGAGAGCCGGTCCGCTGAAAAGTGACACCGAATTATAAAAGATAAGTGCTTGGAGTATCATTTTCGTAAAATTTCATTGGCCATTTAGAGGAAGGAGAATAAACCATCTGCCGGTATCCCGATACTATTTTGAAAAAAAATAAATGGCAAAGACATAAATAAGTGCGCTTCAAGTGGGAAGCAGGAAGAACAGCAACTTCCAGAAGTACTAGTAGCATTTTAGGCGTTGTTACTTTTTCGCAAAATCGAAAATGCACGTGAGACCCTGGGCTTTTTTCTTTTATTTTTCTATCCTTGACCAGCTAAGCATAAAGTTACACTCGTGGGGAAAAACTTACTGGCAATAGGCAACAATTTTTTGTCTTCAAATTGGGCCGTTGTGTGGTTTGCTAATTTTTCGTCAGAAGTGTGATGCTCGGGATGATGGCCTCCCAAAGCGTTGACGATGTTGTTAAACAATGAATGCGTTCGCTGAAAACTTAGTTGTCAAGGAGCGATATTTCAAATTCAGAAAAAAACAGTGCACACTGGTAGTTCCCTTTTTGATGGATTGAACAGCAATGTTAAATTCATTCGAAATTAGAAAAATGCCAATATAAATACATTTTTACAATTTTGATGCGTTCAATAGCAGCTTTGAAAAAAATAAAAGCACAAAGTTTGGTATACTCGCGTTTTCTAAGCATAAAAAGACCAAAAAGCTAATTTCCTTTATGCCGTGCTCGCTGATTCTCTTGAGGCCTTGGACAAAAAGTAGTCGCAGTCAACCTTGGACAGGATGCAAAATCTGTCTTTACTTGACGCCATCGAGCATTTTGGAAACAAATGGCGCAAATGCTTGTCTTGACAGCATCTGTATGGTTTCACTAAAAAAATTGAATGTCAACTTACGCGATGTTGGGGCTCTTCCAAATCTTGGATGAATTCAGCGTGCAAATCTCCACCAGAGATAGCACGTTTCAATTCTGGACCAATTTCGTGAAGAGTACGCAGTCCTGCCTACAAAAGATTATGTTGAAATTAAAAGTTAATGCGACGAGAGAGAAAAGGGTGCGCCAACAAAAAAAAATGTCAACTTTATTTTTTTCGTTTTCTCGAAGGGCATGAGCAATAAAAAAAGCTGAACAAACCTGAAGTGCCATGGCTTGTGTTGTCTGAGTCGGCAAAATTCCTTTTGATTCAAGTTCCTTTCGTTTTTTGAAGCGTCGGAAATAATCTTGAATCAAAAATGTGGCATAGAATTTTCCAACTGTCACATCGTCGTCTCTACCAGCCGGTGGAACAACTTCATCTAGCATTTTAATTGGTGTTCGCTTCCAAATACGTCTTATTGCAGATCTTAGCTGCTCATTGACCTCGTCAATGTTTCCCTCGGTGTATATCTTGAGATTGGTGCGCACAAGGGCGAACAAAGTCGCGTTAAAGCACACAGTACCGTCTGAATTGAGTGGCATGTTCATGGACACAAGACGCTAAAAATGATAATAAATAATGCATTGAAATACATTAAAATTATAAATCACCAACTTTGCAAGCTAACCGATGAGGACAAAGTTTGCCAAAGCCGAGGGGTGGAGAAATTTTTCGAAGCAGTGTAACAACATCCAAATGCTTAATTCTTCCTTTTGCATCCGGATCGTATTCAGACCACAGCCTGACAAACTCTTCCAAGTGATGTGGACCCAAGATACTCCAATCGCGCGTCAGGTAGTCAAAGTTATCCATGATGACGGCGACAAACAAGTTGATGACGAGAAATGAACAAAGCATGAAGAACGAAATGAAATACGGATATGCAAAGTCGACACCACAAAGGGCGTTTGGATCACGCTTGTAATCGTCACTGGCAGGATCACACTTGACATCTTCACGCTCTGAGCAGGAAAGCATAATTTCCTGCCAAGCCTCACCAGTTGCAGATCTGAACAGTACCAGTACTGCTGCAGGGAAGGTATGGAAATTGTTGTTGCGATGGATGTCGGTGTCGTCGTCAAGAGCAACTTTGCCAAAAACTTGCATACCAATGACGGCGTAGATGAAGAACAACAAGACAATCAGTAACGCGACGTATGGTAGAGCCTAACTTGCAACTAATATAAAAAAACTTTTTTTTTAGCAGTTGTTCTTACCTGGAATGACTTCATAAACGTCCACAACAACGTTCTGATGCCTTCGCCGCGACTGAGAAGCTTGACAAGACGCATGACACGGAACAAACGGAAGAAGTTGATTGAAATGATGTTACTGCCTGGGCTTAGTTTACCGTATATGATGTCGATAAAACTGCCAAGCACAATGACAAAATCAAATGCGTTCCAACGGTCCCCAAAATAATTCCACACGTTTAGAGCCAGAATCTTGAAAATGGCTTCAAAGAAGAAAACACCGGTAAAAATCAAATTGAGAATATCTAGGACAGCGTCCATTTCCGGATCTGAGGGATAGTGTTTCATGGCAAGTGTTGTTGTGTTTAACAAGATGATAATAAAGATACCATACTCAAAGAACTGCGATGTCACAAACTCCCAAATCTTGTACTGAACCCGATTGCGTGGGATGTACCGACGATGGGGTTTGGCTTTGAGTGCAAATTCGATACATTTTCGTTGATTCTTGTCTAATTCGCAGTTTTCGTATTCACGTTCACCTTCGTTTTGGAATGTGACGATGACGAAACCGACAAAAATGTTCATCATGAAGAACGCCTGTAAGTTATATTAATAATAGGGCTTGCTTTTCTAAAAATACAAGCTTACAATAACGACAATGAACGTAATGAAGAACAGTGCTACGGCTTGGCGAGCGTTGTGCACCGGGCCTCGATCTTCTTCATTTGAGTTGATGGCCACATATAACAAGCTGAAACACATGTTAAGTATAATTTAATGTAAACCTGACGACATACTCTGGCCATCCCTCAAATGTAGACACCACAAAGAGGGATATCATAGCATCCATAACGTTGTCAAAGTGGAAATCATTTCTGGTCCACAAACGAGTTGTTCGCAGAGGCTTGCTTGGATCACCTTCTTCGTACATGATAAATTCTCCTCTGCATTCAGCTTCTGTCATTTTTGAAAGATCATTACAAGAAAAAAATGTTCCCTTGAACAACTGGACGCCGATAATGGCAAACATGAATTGAAGCATGAATGTAACCAACATGATGTTACCGATAGTTTTGACGGCTACAATGACACACTGTACAACATGCTTGAGACCTTTTGCTCGATTGATGGCGCGCAGGGGACGCAGCACACGCAGAACACGAAGAATCTTGACGACAGAGATGGCATCTAACAACGAACAAAAATTAATAATTTTTAATAACAAAAAGCTAACCTGATTTCAAAACGAAAGAAATCAGCGACACTGCTACAACGAGAATATCCAGGAGATTAAACGCATTTCTGCAGAATGATCCTTTGTGAAATACTAAACCGTAAACAACCACTTTGAGTGTAATTTCGACCGTGAATACAGTCGTGAAAAAGTAATCAAAGTAATTGAGAATTGTGTTACGATATGACTGTGCCTGAAGCGGATCTTCGGCAGCTAGCATAGCGCTGGATACTAGGATGCAGACAAGTACGCTGTTAGTGAAGTACGAGTGGTTGACAATTTTGTTACAGAATACACGAAATGCATTTGTGTGTGAAAGAAGAAACAGAGATGATGCTTTTGGAATAGGTTTCTGCATTTTTTGCTGAGGTAGATGTGATACTCTTCGAGGTCGAGCACCCATTACTTCTTCGTCATGAAGCTCGTCGTCTTCATCATCCTCACCGGCAATTCGTGTTTCTTCGTTTGCGTTTTCGTCATATTTTTCTTCTTCGTAGTCTTCTTCGGCCTCATCGAGGTCAATATCAGTCTGTTCTTCTTCTTTTTCGGCATTGGTAAGGCTGTCAGCATCCGCAAGGTTGTCCACTGCAATAGCCAAGAAGACATTTAGCAGGATGTAATTACCGCAAATAAACAGGACAATGTAGTACACGGAAACGAGTACTCCAATTGTTCCAACACCTCCAAAGGATTCAATGCCATTGTACATTACCGTATTCCAATCTTCACCGGTCAATATCTGGAACACAGTAAGCAAAGACTGGATAAAAGTATCAAAATTGGCTCTTGGCTTTGGCATTGACGGATTAAAGTTGAACTTTCCGCCGAATACTTGCATGCCCAGTAAGGCAAAAATGACAATAAAGAGGAAGAGCAACAACAGAAGCGACATAATAGATCGCAGCGAATTCAACAACGATGAAACCAAGTTTCTCAATGAATGCCAATATTTGGTCACCTTGAAGATACGAAGCAAACGTGCCGAACGTAACACAGAAACGCCAAGTGGTTTCATGAGTTCAAAGTAGACAAGAATAAACTCCACAATTGAACTGATGACAACAAAACAATCAAATCGATTGAATTGTGACGTCGTGTATGTAGCCAACCCGAGTGAATACATTTTTAATAACATTTCCATGGAAAAGAGAATGACGAATACCAGATTCGCAGCTGCTATAACAAGAGTACATCTCATTATAAAAATAACGGAAAATAATGCTAATTAACATACTTTGAAAATCATCCAACCAGGGATCCTGGCCATAGTGCTCAGACGTCAGTACAAGTGTATTCAACAAGACCAGCACAATGACAAGCCAGTAAAAGCTTTGGCTTTTGACAAGCCTGCGGCATGCTCTTCTACATCGACGATTGGATTTCTGAAATCTTCTCCATTTGTTTGTAATCCATGTAGGTCTTGTTTCGTCAACTCGCTCTTCGCCTTCTTCATCAAGATCATCTGCAAATTTTTACGTCTTGCAAGTAAAATATAATATAAAACATTTGCAAACCGTTGAATTGTTGCTCGTCTTCGGCGTTGTCGTCATCATTTACAGGTTCAATGTCCTCGGCCTGAGTTATCCAATCCAGATAACCCTTGAGGTCTTCTTCTAGCTGTTGTTTCTCTCGAAATTTTTGAAACAGACCTCTTGCTCTTGCTTTTTCACGTTCCTTTGAAAATTCACTAAAAGACTAACTTCAATCATTTTTTACAGAATTAAAACTTACCCTGATAGAACACCCAAGACCAAATTGAGCACAAAGAATGACCCAAGAATAACCAAGGTGACAAAGTATATCCATGGCCATTCACGACCAACTGCATCGTTTACCCAGTATAAGACATCTGTCCAGCCTTCAAGTGAAACGCATTGAAACACGGTTAACATAGCCAGGCCAAAATTATCAAAATTAGTAATTCCATTGTTTGGGCCTATCCAGGTAGTATTGGTACTGCATATCCATCGATTAGCAGCAATTTGAGCTAGAGCACCTGTCGCTTCGCAGTGATATGCTGAGTTAGAAAATCCACAAGGCGAAGGATCCGTTTGCGCAAGATTACCAGTTTCACTATCTACACACGTTGCATGAAGTTTGCCACAGAACAGTTCAAGACCAATGATGGCATAGATTATGATGACAAACATAACAAGCAGTGCGATATGCAAGAGAGGAATCATGGCACGTAGAATTGCATTCAACACGACTTGCAAGCCTGAATAATAAATTTTTAAACGTTTTACCACTTTGAAATACTTACTTGGTACACCAGATACTAATCTGAGTGGCCGAAGCACACGAAACGCTCTCAAAGCCTTGATGTCGCCTTGAACCCCCTGGATATTCAATCTGGATAAAACCGTACTGACCAAACTGCAATAAAATTGTCATTATCAGTGCTTGCTTTCTCAAATCAATGTTGCCTTACCCAATTACTACAATGATAAAATCCAGTATGTTCCAAGCATTTCGAAGATATGCTCCTGGATGAAAAAGAAAGCCCATTGCAACAACCTTCAACACGCATTCGATAGTAAAGACGACTATGAATAAATACTCGACTTGCTCCTAAAAAACTTTCGTTACTTCCTGTTAGCACCACGTCATTCAAATGTGCTAAATATAATGTGTTCTAATGTTTAAAAAAAACTGGTGTCGTTTTTAGCAATTTTAAACCAAGGTAAATTTTTCTTTTTATGACATCAACGACGAAATAAAAATTCAGACTAACGCAAAAGCGGCTTTAGCTGGCACGTGACGTTTTAATTCATGAGTTAATGAAATATTTGTTACGTTTTATGGTTCAGTGCTACGCATGTATATACTCGAAAAATGATTAAGACATGTTTCATATTCATGCATTCACCATAAAAGTCAAAAAAGATGCCAAAGCACCACAAAAAGCTCTCAAAAATAATCAAAATGCAAAACTTACCAGAAAAAAGTTTTTCATATCAGAATCCTGGGCTGGATATGGTTGATAAACTGCGAGAGCAATGCAGTTGGCGCAAATCATAAGTAAAATCAACCATTCGAAGGGTCGCCATTCTGTTATTGATATGCATGCTCTTCGTATAGGATTTTTAACAGTAAGGCACAAGAGTGATCGCTCATTACGCTCAACTTGGTTGTTGGTTTGGCGAAGGGGCTTTCGCTGTTGCATCCGACGTCTAGCACTGTCTTGTTGACTGGTAGCGGCAACAGCTGCCTGTAAGTTTCAATTTTATCTCATAATTTTGTCATAAAAAATGAAAACAAATACCTGCAGCGTCTGTTGCCATAGATCTGTACGGGCTTCCTCTTGCTGATGTTCTTCTTCGTCCGTAGATCCCTGCACCATGCTCGCGAACACTATAAATGATGTAAAAATTTATGTTTAATTCTGCAAGTAATTTTTTTCATGCACATCAATTGTGAAATCTTAAGGATATACAGCTACAGATTTTAAATATAATATAGACTCAAACATAAAAAAGCAGAAAAAAATTTTAGTTTGCACAACCTTCAAATAAAATCAATTAGAAATCCGAAAGCTAAAATATTTCAAGGGTTTCCAGCTATTTAGCTTCTAGTCGTGCTTGTTGCGCAACCAATGTTTCAAGGAGAGGGGAGGAAATAAACGGTCACATTGAGAGCTATAATGCATTTTTGTGTCATTTTTTTCTGCATTCCAATTTCCCATTGTTGTTGTCTTGCAAAGTCTACATAAAAAAAGTGATTTCATCAAAATAGACTGTTTATTCCGTTGTTTGACTTCCGCTGCATTTTTGCCGAAGCAAAGCAGTTCTGTATAACCAAAAGTTATGGGAAACAGCTGTTAAAACTAACGTTGAAAATGCAGTTCACTTGAGTCTTCAATTGGAATTCTCATAAAAAAGCAATAATGAAGAACAAAGCAACTATTATTATATTGATAACCATTTAGGTATAATACCAGACGATAAACAATATTCCCCCTATTTTTTTGTTATTGGGCTGAGTGTGAAAAAATAAATTCTACGAGTGGCAACATTGTGCAGCACAAAAATAATGTTTCTAAGTATGCATAATCAAATGTTCTCCATTTTGATACGCTTCAAAGTGACGACACTGTTCAAGTTTCTTCTTTCGTGAATAAAAGAAATTGTGACTGTTTCTGAATATAAATGAAGCTATGGACGCCGACGAGAGGGCACACAAATTTTGTCCCTGTGGCTCATAAACAAACGCGTTTTGAATGTGAGAAAACATTATGGTATGCATATCGTCACAATCATTTGAAAACTACGTTTGCAAGGTAGTATACTCACCGGACATTTTGAACGTTCGCCGATTTGATTTTTTGAACTACCTGTAGGGTAAAATTTTTGGCGGCAGCATTTGGGCCGGTAACGATGGCGTCTGCAGATACGCGGCCGAGTCTATGCTGTTTCAAAAACAGCCTTGCTTTGCGGCTAAAGGCCGACGCCCGTGTTTGGCGGTATGCGGCAGATAGTAAAGCTGAAAATAGGAGGAGCGCGAAATGAAAGCCTTGGGTCAAATAGCTACTACTACGAAGAAGATATAAAAAGTCCAGTGAACAAAAAAATAAAAGCAGTCATCACACCAACACTATCCTTCTCTCGCGTTTTCCTTCCCATCGGCTTTTAG
Source organism: Turbatrix aceti (assembly GCA_963969345.1). Classification (NCBI taxonomy): domain Eukaryota; kingdom Metazoa; phylum Nematoda; class Chromadorea; order Rhabditida; family Panagrolaimidae; genus Turbatrix; species Turbatrix aceti. The sequence goes on along the minus strand of OZ017770.1, from coordinate 362,570 downwards.
ACACGCATAAGCACACGCAAAAAAATATTACGCGCAGAAGGCGGTAGTTCTTCTTTTATTTTTTTACATACGAAGACACCAAATAAAGATGTAAAAAATGCCGAAAAACAAACGTAGTTCATTTTATTTATAACATCTTAGGTGTTAAAGAACATGTAATATGCTACAACATACAAAACGATGTTAATGTCAGTCAAAATGGGGAGCAGTTAATTGGAAAGTATTGACAGAAAATAACAACAACGTGTCAAATTTATACGGTTACACATCGTGAAATCTTAAAGCCACAAGATAGCAGCAGAAAAATTGGAAAGCAGCCTTGGTCAGCAAATACCACAACCACCGCCTGGCCTGCACCGTTAATAAAAAATGTGGGACAATTATTTCACTCAATAAATGCCGTAGAGAACGGGTCTTTCCATTACTGCATTGTCATAACTAACGAGTAAAAATAACAAAAAAGTGAAGCGGAAAGTTTGTAGTCGTAATTGTCGAAGGAGTGTATCGATGGCGTCATTCACTTTGATTGGGAGCAATCACTGTGATAAACACGGAGAAACAGCGTAAAGCGCGTAAAGCCCATCGGCTAAAGCAATGCGGGTATTTAGAAAATGTGTGGTAAGTTGAGCTATTTTTTAAACATTCAGTTAAAACAATTAATGAGTGTATAACAAAAGAAAGCCAAAACGAAAAAAAAGACAATTAACTCAACCCCGCCGTTAAACGTGTAACGTGATTGAATATATTATTACAATTGCATTAACAGAAAAGACAAATATAAGAAAGCAGATGCAAAGTGATTAGACAAAGCACTTGCCGTTGAGTATCTACATAAACTAGACGACTTAAAGGGTTTCTAAAAATGCTTCATGGGATATCAAACAAATGACTGAGAAGCCACGAGTACAGTGCTTGTGTTCTGTGCTGCTGCTTTATCGACTCGATAATGCATAATAAAGGATATTAATAAAAGGAAGGATATCAGAGAATAATCTTAGATTGACGTAATACATTGTGCGCGAAAGAGCAATACTAGGGATAGACTGACCGTCGACCAAAGTGGCGGTAAGCATGCAATTGACAGTGAGCATTAAAACAAATGGAAATTTTAAAAATGTAAAAATCAGCATATTAATATTTAAAAGATGACACAAAACGAGAACAAAAAAACACTTGGGTGGCGGGCTAAATGAACATTTATCGCATTGTTTGTTTCTGGCAGAGCGTAAAAAAAGACAACCGGAGAACTTGAGAAACTTGAAGCGACTTGCGAGATTTTCCTCCTACTCCTTCGTCGTTTGTTGTCGTTTTTGTGGTATTCCTTAAGTCGAGCTCAGCCTAACAGCCTGAGCAGTGCTTGCGCTCCCGGACTTAACTGAGCCCCTGCCTGCTTCTGCTGGTTAGCAGTTGAGACAACGCATTTGTGTCCACAGCAAAACCGAGAGCTATAGCAGCTTTAGCATGCCCTAGAGCGCCGCCGTCGTCTCTGGCAGGCCGCATGCGAAAATATGTGAACCAGCGAACACTCTTTCCAAAACACACATTTTCACATTTTTTCCCTTACCCGCCTTCCTCACGTCGGCATACGGGCGGCGGCTCAGCGACAAGCGGGACCACTTTTGGGAGTCGCGTTCTATATTTTTGCTAAGGCAAAAAGCGTCATACATGATGCGCATTGAGTTTTTTGAGACAAAAAAACTTTCCAATAAGTATAGAGAAAAAAAGAACTCAAGTCCTTTCACCCAAAATTGAGCGAGTTTTCACAGCGGACACCGGCAATCTTGTTTGACGCCGCTCTCAAAGTCAAAGCATTGTCGCAGCAGCTGGCGGGGGATATACAACCGACGTACTAGCTAGGTCGCCGGGATTTTTGGCTTACTCAACGTTTTGTCGCAATTTCAACAACTCTCTAACTTCATAACCCCCTCTTCAAGTCTGTCCTGCATATCCACCAGACTTTGTCTCTTCACTTATCAAATATTTACCGGCTTCAACACCTTTGACCTTTTTTTCATTTACAAATTTATTTTGCTGCTAAATGCCTTAGACATTATTTTTTCCTCTCATGCTCCTGAATAATGTTGCGCACATGCCGTTTTTGTCCTTTATATATGACAAAAAAAAACTAACAGAAATTTAGACGCAAAGTGCTAAAAGTTGCAAGCATGTCTTTCGAAGAACTTGTCTTGATCATTTGCAGATGTTTTAACAAAAAAATCTATTTTGATGCAAACAATGTAACGATAATATTGTTTCCGTTTGCTTCATTTTGAAAACAGTTTTTGTCAAATTACATTTTATGTAAGAAACAAATCCGACAAACTCATTCTTCATTAAAACTATTGCCTAACTGCTGAACGGTCGATAGAAAAGAGAATAGCATCGAGCCTCATTGTTGCCCTAGCCCAGCAGTTTAACGAGTATTACAAATTCAAGGGGCAGTGCTCCTCGACCTCTTTGCGTAAACGAGCGGCATTTGCGATGTACTCAATTTGTACCCAGTCGACTTGCTTTGCCATGGCTTTAGACAAAAAGTATTTAAGCAGTGATTTTTATTCAAAGAAACATCGGATTTAGGATTTAATGCTAATCAATTTTACTAGGATTACAACGACTTAATCTTCAATCAATAATGCAATGTTTTTGTTCGAACAAAAAAGTTTACCTTAAGCTATACAAATTTAAACTAAATAGCTTTTTGATTGAACTGGTAATTAATCTATACAGCTACGCTTAAAAATCATTAGCTATAAGTAATGTCTGCACTTCGTTCATATTCGTGAATAAGAAACAAGTGAAAAATTTGAAATGTAAAGAGCACATAAATACCTTTTTTGGGACATTGGACACGGCCAATTGCTGTTTATTTAAGAAATTATAACCAACAATATGCCACGCATTGTTTTTGTTCTGTAATTTGCATACCTCTTCAGTAATGCAACTTGCGTTTAAAAAAAGAAATGTTATTTTTTTTCAATTGAATGAGGATGGTTTAAAAATAAGCAATTATAATTTATTTATGAACACGTGCAGAAAACTTACTGAGTAACATTAGCATAAACTGAAACAAACAAAAACGTAGAATGAATAATCAAACTGTTCCGTTGAAAGGGAGTTGAACATCGCTCAAGGCAGCATCAGAATCCAAAATTCTTTTCAAATTCTCGGCCTGATGAAACATCACCGATCCACCGATGATGTGATCATTGATTCCGAGAATCTTGGCAGCAGCAAGAACGGCTTCGGAATTACCCAGAACAGTTACAACCCCCACACCTGAAGGCATGCGAAGGGAGCTCCAAATATCGTACGGAGTCCAATCGGGGGAATTATTGGGACAGTTGATGACTGGTAGAGCACAATTAGAAGCTATAACAGGTCCCAAACCATTGCTTTTTCCAGCGATACAAATAATAACGGTCGGTGTGCCTTCGTATTGGTGAATGATTTCCAGTGTTTGGGCAGTTGATTTGTGTGCCGATGACACATGAGCGAAAATGCTGGGAATACCAATGCGTTTAGCATGTTTAATTATGTCATCAATATCGAGACGATCCGCACCTGAGCCAGCAATAACGACGATGCGACTTTGCTTGCGATCGGAATCGGCAGGAAGAAATCGTCGGGTCAGTTCTGCGACCAATGAATAATTTTTTTTTAAATCCAGCAGTGCTTCTGCAGTGACTTCAGGTAAGTCGCGAAACACTTGTTTGTCAAGTTGACGTTCTTTTTGACCCTCCGGCCAGATACGCCAGCTGTCATTATCAATAACATCAGCCAAAACAATTTTTCCAGTCGAATTAACTCCGAATTCGATCTTCATATCTACCAGCTGGCAACTTGCTATCGCCCACGCTCGTTCAAGTGCTTGAAAAATGAAGCTTGTCATGTGCTTCATATAGGTGAGCTCGCGCTGACCAATTTGCAGCTTATTGGGCTTAAACTCGGCGTTGATAATCTGCTCATCAGACCATTGTGGATCATCGTTTGCGTCATCCTTATAGAAGGTCTCAATTTTGACCGTGCCAAATCGCATTCCAGCCGGAACTCCGGGAAAGCGCTTCAAAAAAGAACCAGTTGCAATTCTCCGAGCCACAAATTCGATTGGTATCATTGCACAACTTTGGGCAATAAATTCATCATTGTTTTTTCCTGATGCGACAAAGTGAGTCGGACAACCTGTGAAAACTCTCATAAACAGACATCGACGTCAATAAAACCTACCGAGTTTATTGAGATACTTGAACACATTAACAGCAGTCTGATTAGCAATCTCTGCTTTTCCTTCGACGTTCGCCGATCTTACAGCGTTGAAAGCAGTCAGACAATCCTTGCTTTTAATTAGCACCAAAGTAGGTTGATTCTCCAAAACAGCATCATCATAGGCGTAAATCAGCTTGGTCTTGCCTTCCGCAATGAGAAATTCTGCACCAGAAGCCATATTATCTATTTACAGAATGGCAACAAAGGTGTGGTCTAAAAATAAGGTAATAATTGTTTGAAAGTGCTGCAGACTGAAAAAATGGTGTTACGCAGAGACTTGGCCACTTATTTATACAGCGTTCAGCACTTTTTTAATTGTCTGTCCGATCTTAATCGTGGTTGTTAGTAACGAACGCCGTACAAATGTCAACGACAAACATTCCGTCGTCGATGATTGATGCCAATAGTTGTAATTGTCGTTTTGTGATCGTTGAATTTGCATCAATAGACTGTTTTTTGTACATGTATTTTTGCAACCTCTTGTTTTCTGTTTTTTGACATGAAACAGACATGACAATACGATCCTAAATGTTTAATGAACGAAAAGGGTTGGCTTAAAAAAAACCCAATTGAGGATTGGAAAACGTGATGTCCGTTTTTTTTGCATTACATAAAAGAGGCTCGCATAAAGTTGTTGAGTCCTGATTTTCAAACCCGTCGGGGCTGATCAATGTCGTACTATTTTTAGAATATAAAAGTGATGAATGAAAAATTATGTTGTGCTTTGTAAAGTGTTTGCATAAAAAAAATCAAACAAAAACCAACGAAAATTTAGTAAAATATCAAGGAAATGTTAGATTGACGTCAATTATGATTCATATTTTTACTTTGTTGTAAAAAATACAATTAAACTGTATGCAACGCGGAATCAATTGCGTTCTTGAGGCTGGCGATAAACCGTTGGAAGTCGCTAAGTGACATCTCGTAATGTTGGGTCTCCGTGATAACTTTTTTGTTTTCCGTGTGAGCTGTTGCATCGACTTGGACGTTTACAACAGCATCATTGTTGTTATCAGAAGCTGATAGACAAACAGGAACTGAAAGGAAAGAATTAGCGTGAAAATGAAAGAGAAAAAACTTACCGACAACTGCGTATCCCAAATGCTTGTATTGCCGCATATCAAATGTGTGAAAAATTACCTGGAATAGTACATCAAATATTAATCACAAACTATGACAATAAATAACGACAATGCATTCATAAAAGCAATGGTAAACATGAAAGACAATTCAGAGCAAAAATGCTTACATCTACAATCATATTTGCTTGGCGTAACGCGACAACCAGTAAGTCATAATGGCTTAAAAGTGATTTCAAGCTCTGCGATTCCCGAATTCTTCCTTCTTGTTCTTCTCGATATTGATTTACGCGTGTCGGTTGTGGGTTGATTGCATTGTATTATAACTCAATGCGTAATTATGATTCAAACTTTTAGATAAATGCTAACGTCAACCAAGTTTCCTACCCGTGCGCAGTGATTTTGATGAGTCATTGATGATTTTTTTGTTTGTGTTGTCAAGTTCTTTCCATTAACCTGGTTTGTAAATGAGTTAATAACGCTCATTGGAGAGTGTCTTTTTGGTTTGATGTCAAATTCAGAGGCACATAATCAGCCTTCAGTGAGGGACATTAAAGCTCGCTTCGAGTCCGAGTCATCCAGTCATGCAAAGCCAACGCATGTACAAAATTTACGAAATCGTGGGTTTAAAAAAAATTTTCTGTTCAACTTTTGTTTTTTAGACTTTGACAGAAAGCCTATTGTACCTAATTCGAAGCAAAAACCAGCGATACCTCAAAAGCCTAAACTATTACCTAAGGTATTTTTTTCATCAAATATTTAATGCTGTCTCAACTTTATTTAAGTCCATTATTTAAATCAAAACGGTTTAATCATAAGCATAATGAACGAATTCCATTTTAGCCACGCACGGTACCTCCTCCTCCCGTGCCGAGGCACGCTACCCCTTCTCACTCACCAATTCTTCAACTTCCACACGTGAATGCGCTACCTTCAGAAGCTGCCTCTACAACGAATGGACACTCAACAGAGCAGAATCACACTCAACATGTCCCCTCGACTTCGACTCATCCGCATTCTGCATGGTATGTATTTATGTCTCGTGCGATTTTGTGAACAGTGAAAAAAAAGCAAAACATAAACGCTCTAGGGTGGGTTGCTAGTACGGATTATGACACTAGAACAACCTGTTTGCGCTCATTGATCCTCTTTTCGCCTTTACCATAGAGAGAGTCTTTTTGCACAGGAGTCATCATTGCATTATTTTTTTCTGATTGACTTATGCGCAGATCAATAATGTGAGTATTTTTTTGTGCTTGGCTAGTTATCGACAATAAAACATGGATGATCTGTATAATAGAGGCTTGAGTGCTCTTCGCTGCTCTGCCCTTCTTTTGGCCAATCACCTTCAATTCAACAGGTTGGAGCATTGTTGTCGTTTTAGAAAAAGCTTTTAAGCTTTATTCAGCTGCCACTACGCTGGCTTGTGACTGAGGCTTGCTTTTTGTATGCATCATGAAAAATCGTTTTTCACAATCATTCATTTTTAGTTCCATGGATTCTCAGGCAATTTTGTTATCGACCGATGACGACCTTGTTGCTTCTTATCCTGTCTCTGAAGACGACACAAGAATGGACGAGCCGTGCAGTGGTAGCAGCAGTGAAAGCGATGATTTGCCGATTTCGTCCAGGCTTATAGAAACTCCTGATGAAAGTCCTCGAAACTCATTGATCAAAACCGACACGCTACACACGTCTGTAATCAACGAAATGAAAAGAAATGGATTTTTTACTAACCTCGCTGGTATGAAAATTCAATTGCCATCTCATGCAGAGCATGTCAACGGTTACACTATCTCAGATGACGAACTCATCGATACCGAAGAGGTTCGCATGCGTGTACCCGATGCTCCGACTCCTCTGTAAGTCATATGCATAACAGGCATGACTTATTTTAACCTTTTTTAGACCAAAATACAACAATGAAAACAATTCAAAAAGTCTGGAAAATATTGAACGACTGGTTTTGGAAATCTGCATGAAAGAAGAGTTCTTTGTCAAAATGCTTTCTCTTATGGTGCGCAAATATCCTGAGTACCTCACAAATGTTGAGATCAAATCCAACGGAAACAGGCAGTCCAAATATCACGATGTCGTCAACGAAATTGTGGTACTGCTGTCGCCTATTCTAATGGCACACGAAGAGTTTCTTCGCGATCTCACTAATCTTGTTGTCAACGAGAATGGTGAAGTCTGGGACTCAAGAACACCAAAGCTGGCTAACGTTTTTCTGCGAAACGTAGATTTTTTGCAACTTTGTTTGGACTACATTCTTAATAAGCAAAAACTTTGTGAGGAATACGGCTATGCACTGCAAAACAACAAGGCGTTAGAAACGGCGACCAGAAAGGTTGGTTTTGAAACTAAAACAAAATAACAAAGACTCTATTTTAGTTTGAACGTCAGGTCATGAATGATCCCAGTGTATATGAATCCAGATTTTCAAACATGTATTATACTTCACCCGTTTCCAGCACGGTTAAACCGGAAACGGGTGTCACATTTATCCATCAGATGGATCTCGTTCATCAAAATTTTGTTCGATACAAAATGTTTATCGATCGTTATATTAACGAATTAAAGGTACTAAATTTCAAAGACGAACTGATGTTGGCCGAAGAAGTGCAGAAGAAACTTATTGAAAATGGTAACAAGATGAACGAGAAACTCAAATTCTCCGAAGCGCAAGTGTATCTTATGGAGCTTCAAGCGCGATTCGGAAGTTCGTTTGAAGTAATTAAACCTGATAGACGATTTATCAAGGAAGGAAGGGTCAAGCGACAAGCCAGAAAGGGTCTTGTTGACAGACTACTTTACTTAGTGAGTTTGATAGTTCACACGGCATTGTGCATATGCTTTTTTTGTTTTTGTAGTTTTCAGACATCGTGTTATTATGTCATACCGACTTCGAAAAAATCTACGAAATTTCTGTGCTAGATATGGAAATCAAAGTCGATGACAACGTCGAACGCGATTGCTGGTTTGAGCTTCTTTCTCCAGTCAAGTCAGCCGCATACCTTTGTTCCACTAAAGCAGAGTGTAAAAATTGGGTAGACGAACTTAAACGTGCGCAGAATAATGCACTTGAAGTCAACCGGCGTCGGCAGACGACTTCGGCCATTAATGCTAAGACAAGTTTTTCTGCTCTTTGGATTCCCGATGACGATGCTTCAATGTGCATGATGAATGGTTGCCATAGAGTATTTAACGTTTTGGTCCGACGTCATCATTGTCGAGTTTGTGGATGCATAATTTGTTCGGGCTGCAATGGTTTTGCACCTGTTGCTACTCTTGGATATGATGTGAATCGCGTTTGCGCAGCTTGCTACTATGAGATTCTAGACGAACGTAAGATGCAAAATAATACGAAGAAAACCTTATCATATTTTTTTAGTGAAAAATGGCACGCTGTTTCCTTTGTCAATGATTGATTCAATTACGGATTACAATAATTCATTTTCTCTCAACATGGATCAACGCATCAAGTTTAAGGACGGAAAGCTGAAACCTATTAAGGATTTGTTTACCGCTCCACGGAATGGACAAAAGCTTCGCTCCCAAAGGCTTGATGATTCACCCGATTATGCTGTTCACGGAAAGATGTGGCTGAAAAATGAAACTCGTATGCGATATGCAAGGCTGAGTCATGACGATGTGCTGTTTATCTACGCTGCTCGCTATGTAAGTTATTTGTGTAGTAATTCTAATTTTGATTTTGTATGTTTGCTCAGGATGTAATATACGAACGGTTTTTTGATTTGCGCGGCTTTAAATTCACCACTCGAGAACTCAAAGATGATCGACATGAAATTAAAATAACAATGAAGAACAGCAAAACTTTGGAAATTTTTATTCCTAGCAAATCATTTTTATTGTAAGTTTTTTATTTATTTTTTCATTTATAACAGAGACAGTTTTTAGATGGGAGAAAACTTTAACCGAGCATACAAATTCAATCTGACTCGTGACCATATCTATATTTTACTGCAATTTTCGGGTTATTTTCTTACTGTGATGTCATGATCTGCAAATGTATAGTTTAGTTTTATTAATTTGAACGCAATAAATTCTAACTTTTTTACGTTTGTTTGTCGCATCCTACCGAACGCGAGCTCTATCGCGCCCCTCGCTCGACCGTTCACACGCTCTCCGAGCTCGTTAAGCGTCCTATTGAGGGGGAAAGCTGCCTTATCTCGCCTCCAAATTTGAATACACGATTACCGGGGTGGTTCTTTCCCTTTCTGGATTGGTCTGTCTCCTCCCCCTGATTGTGTCTTTATTAAGGATCAGTCTTCGACTGACCGTGCGGGTGGACAACTTTCAACTCGCTCCATCGCTTCGGCCTACATCGGGTTAGGCGAAGCAATTCAATCATCCCTCGTCGACGGCAAGGCCTTGAGCTACCCGCTTCGAGGAATTGTAGGCTTCCTGAACGGAAGAACCCGTGAGCCACTGTTCATTGAAGCCGTCCATCGCTCCCGGCAGGGCCTTAGAGTCGACCGGTGAAGCATTCATCCGTCCGGCAGCGTGTGAGCACCGCGACGTCATCTTCTTCTGTCCAGTAGCCGGGCGGCGCTGCGACATGTTTTTTTGCTTACTGGGAATGGGGGCGTTTGGGGGGATGCTTCGCGTTGCGCAGCTTTGGAATGAGCTTTACATAGAGGAGAATAATGAATTTACCACTAAATACTAACCAAGGTTGCGAAATTCCCCGGGGAATGAAAAATGGGGGAATATTCCAAGGGAATCCCAGGGGAATCTCAAATAAAACCATGCGTCTAAAACGAGGTCTAAAACAATAAAACCGCATCAAAAACCATCCATTTATTAACAAACATTAAAATTGCAACCTAACCTAAACATTAAAGCGAGATTTGAAGCCCCAGAGGCAAATTTCAAAAAAATCACATTTATTTACTTTTCTTAAATTTTCGGGAGTTTCCCCGGTATTTTGCGGAGAATTTAGCAGAATTTGGGGAAATCCCCGAGGATTCCCGGGAATATTCCCCGGGGAATCTCCCGGGAATCCCATCTTTGCAACCCTGCCACTATTTAACCACTGAGTAATGGGGAAATAAATAAATGATACTTTGTATGTGCAGAAAATAACGCATTGTTGTGTATGAACAAAAAAATAGAGAGCTCATTAATAATTTATTTTGTTTACGTTTTAAAAAACTATTTTTGTTAAAACCTGTAACGATGAGGATCACCTTGATTTGAAAGAAAATTTGCTTGATTGCTATTTCCTGGCGAACTGGAAACATGACTTCCCAGGATGGCAATTTGGTTCTGTCCACCGTCAAGGATATGAGTTGCATGGCCGTCGTGTGCATCAACAACTTCATTGTGTGTTTGATGAATAGGTTGCACGGCAAGACCTCCGTGAACGGCAACAGGGTGGTGTACTAGACCAGCTTGTTGATCGACATGATTATGAGGAGCATGATCAAGTGGGACAATGGGAAGACCAAGTCCTGACTGGACTGGATTGTTGTGTCCCACGTGCTCGTTGTGTGCAGCGTGTTCTCCGTGACCAGAAGGATGACCATGTTCTCCATGACCACCCAATTCGCCGTGCCCGCCCAGGTTGCCATGTTCTCCGTGGTTGCCATGACCTTTAAGTCCTAAGAGAGTTTCTAGTTCAACGTTTTCATCTGGTTGATGCTCGTGTGACGTTTGCATCTCTTCATCTTCATGTGAAGAATGACCGCCGCCCAAAATATGTGGTGATAGAACTTCAACCGTTAGTGTATGACCACTCAGGATACGAGGCGATAAAATTGCTGGACTTAGGATTAAAAGTGCACCAAATTCAGGAGACAGTATGTGTGGTGCAATAATGGCTGAAAATGTTATGTTTTTTGAAAATTTAATACCAAAAAATTACTTGGACTTAAAACCTCCACTATTAAAATTTCTGGACTAAGAATTCTGGCGTCAAAAAACTTCGGTGACAATACTTCAGCGATAAGTGCTTCTGGTGTAAGGATAAATGCTGTCAGTGCTCGAGGCGATAGAATTTCTGCGCGGAAAGCTGCAGGAGACAAAATACGACCGACCAATGCTGAAGGACTTAAAACGGACGAAATGAATGCTCGGGGTCCAAGAGTTTGCAGCTGAAATTAAGCATTAACAAAGCCAAAAAGTGACAAACATACAAGCAACGCTTCAGGCGCCAATATTTCAGAAAAAAAGGCATGAGGCGAAAGGGTAATGGCTTCCACAGCAGCTCCATGATTTATCCTACTAGCAAAAGCCCAGGGTTCAAGAGTATGATAATGAATTCCACCTGTGCTATGCTCACCGGCTTCACCGGGTGCATCACCGTGACCCGGTTCGCCGGGCGCTGTCTCGTTGTGCACTACATCATGAGTAACGCCATGTGATACATCGGTAGCATACTGGCTTGGCATCTCGTTCCTTTTGAAACGCCGTGCTAAAAAAAATAAATATAAATGCTCGTATTTGTTATAAAATTGATTTTTGATGCATACGTAAGTCATTAGCGTTAAGCTTAGCAAGATCTCTGATGTCGTTATCAATGCGTTTTTGTCTTTCTGTTTTTGTCATTCTTCCATATTCTGTGAAGTTAATGCTTAACTGTGACGTATCTGCAAAGCCACCGCCCCTGTGCACATGAAAAAAGTGTATTGTTAAGCTCACATGGACTGTCGTAAAGGAGTTCCATTTGTCTAGGTTCCAAAAATGCGTAGCCATAGGTATCTAGATCAGCCTTTTGCTGATCTGTGTAACTTTGTTTCACAAATAACCAATTTTTTTCCTGTCTTTCAAGTTCCAAAATTGCAGGATAAATTTGTTCTTCCATGCTTCTTATATCCTTTTCAAGTTCTTTGATTGTTGCTTCTAGCTTTGCGCCGGCCCCACTAAAATGCAGCAATGCTTCTAGCCACTTTTGTTGCTGTCCTTGTTCGATTTGAAAATTCTGAAAAACATCATGCTAAACTGTCTACACCTACACAAACTTACTTGCATAATGTCAGGCAGGGGGAACATTCCCTCCTTGTCATAGAAACTGAAAAGCGTTGGCGACATAAAATGATGTTTGTTTCTTTCTCCCGTCGGCAATATAGGGAAAATTTCTGGGCTGAAGAATGAAAATCTGCTTTTACCATTAGATCCCTAGAACAAGACATTTTTTAATGAAATGCTTTTGTTCAAAGCATACCAATGCAGCGCTAACTGTATTCATGATATTTTCCACGAATGACAGTTTTTTGTTCTTTTGTAGTTCAAATTTAAATGGTAGCTTTCCTTCGTTGTTAACAAATCTTAACAATGGTTTTCGATTAAAAATTTGCATATTTTGAAGTAACTTACTTGGCATTGTCTTCGTTTAGCCTTTTCATATACGTCTCAGTATGAGATAGCATTTTGTAGTATCTTTGTAGTCTGTTCAAGTTACTTATTCCTGGGTATTGGTTTTGCTGGGTTGCAGTCGCCCGTTTTGTTCTCGGTAATTCCACTCTTTGTCCATGCTGTGTATGGCGTAACCGATGAATGTGCAGAAACTTCGCTTTAGGTAAAGGATACGGCGCTTGAAAACCTGGTATTCCTTCCATTCGAATACGTTGACCTTTTATGCGTTCTGATATTGGAAGCATCCCTCTCGGCTCAGAATTTGAATGTGTCAAAGGTTGTCGTCCTTCTTTTCGCGGGTAAAATTCTTTTGCTGCCAAAGGTACGGAAAATGGTCTTTGAATTACTTGTAATTTTGGTACTATTTTCGCAGTTTCGGGTAAAGTTGTTTTGGTTCTGGACATATCGTCGTTAAAAATCTGCCCGAGGTTGAAATATTGTTTTCCAAAAAGTATTTCTTTGATTTTTTCAATAGGACTTGGAATGTTTGATGCCTGAGGATTGCAGTTGCTTTCAACTTTATCTAGCAGCGGTGTCACACATTTAGCAAGCGCAACTGGTGACTGCGCATTTTTGGCACATCTGTTGAAAATAAGTTTGTCTGTTAGCGTGGGAACTTCCGATTTCAGTAACGACGTGCCTCTGGTCTGGAATAAGTATGTTTTGTATTTACAATTAAAACAAAAAACATACCTTTATGAGAGCCATAAGAGCTGCTCTTCGAAAAACATCATCGAGACTGTCCAAGTTGAGTTTATAGACTGTTTTGTCTTGAGCGTAGGTGAAAAGTACTAGGCTGAATAGCACAATGGAGACATACATACTTTGGTACTTTGTTGGCAACTTTCTATGACTGCATTACCGCAAATTTAAACGGACGTGACTTGTAGTAGCGGGATGCGATGAGCCGTTATATATAAAACCTGACATCTTGCGTTATGAAAAAGGCTTTGGTAACGGATACCTGTTTTGACCAGCATAACCAAACTGGCTTGTCTGGCAGGTGCGTAAACGACACGGTAATTATAAGACAAAACACGGTAGCAAAACTTCGCGTTACGGTTTTATTTAAAACGGACAACCGACAGGTATATAATAATTGATGTCAATCATCTCCCACAAAAAGCAGCCGGCACCGGTTTTATACTTTTCGATTTAGATCCTAAAGGATATGTTCTAAGGGATGACCTGGTAATTCTCCAATTTCATTTTTTGAGTGTCGTTGTTGACACTGACATTAAAACGAATTAAAAAGTGTATTATACCTTTTTGGTTCACTTGGTTGTCAATGTCAAAAATTAAATTAAAAAACATATATGTGAAATTCTGTCCGACTACAACACTATCTATTGTTCATCTTTTGTTGGAAGCAACTTAAGCTGTAGCTTTAGAGTATCCGAGTTTATTCAACAATTGCAAAATAGGATTCGTATTTTACGCGGTCAAGGTATTGCTCGCGTTCGCTTCACTCACGCCGATTATCGTGACCGTTCACGCGAATTTGTCTGCCGTATTGGACAGGAAAAAGCGTATCACAAAGTGTGGCTATAAAGCGGTTATATTAATTACGCATGGCTGAAGTTCTTCACAAAACAAAAAATAAAATGAAGAGAAAAAATTGAGCTAGCCGCTCATCGTGAACAAAAATTTACAATACTGAATGAAATTTGTTTCATTTCACCAAAATTTGCATAATCACTTATCATAATTTTGCTTTCCATTTTGTTATGTAGCTTATTTTCATCGGTGAAACATTATTTTGTTTTGTGAAGCAATACAAGTGCTTTTCTGCATTGTGTAATCCAATGAAGAGGAACGGGGATGCAAACGAACTGTACACCAACTATGTTGATTGCGCAATAATCATTTTACAAATTCGTTGATTCATTTTCACCAACCGCCCACCTACAGTGGTACAATGCAATGCATAGCCAATACGCAAGTATAAATCTCATGATCAACAACTCGCATTCATCCCTTTTTACATGAAGTATGGCAGGCTGGTTAATTTTTGTATTGTTTTTGACAATACAGAGTGGTCGATGTGATTATGTATACTTGAATCCGGAACAAATTGAATCGCTTAACAATGGCACGCTCTCAGATGTTCAGCTGCTTATTATCGACGAGCTTAATACGTACGTCGACAATCCAGATTTATCGCCTCTGCCTATGGTACAGAATCTGTGGACCAGCCTCAAACGCACATTACCAATCGATTCGCAGGTGGTACATTTTTAAGTCCTTTTGTAATGCTTACAATTTCTTTTAAAGAAAATGATCAACAATTGGGAAAAGCAAAAGGAAGACATGAATAACCAACTACTGGATCTTATTGTTCAGACACTGATTAAAGATGGCAAAAAAACTCAGGCAACCTCTGTTGAAAATTTTCGAAACATTACAAATGCTGTTTATACTGGCATAAATATTCCGAATATCACTTTGACTGAATACAACAACTTGAGAAAAACAGCTTTTTCATACATTGATGACGAAAATGCAAGTATTTCGGCCGTTTACCACAATTTATCAAACCCATTTGGTGATGTATGATTTTTTTCATGTATGTACTCATTGAAGTGTTCTAATTTTTTTGTTTTTAGAATGCATACCAAGTAAGCGGTGTTTCATTTAACGTAAGCATCTTTCTGCATTTTTGCCTATAAACCTTCATTTTTCAGGATTCCCAAACACATGAAGAGAGAGTGAAATCATTCTTTGAAATGCTTCTTGAAGCATTGACCAATTTCAAAAACAATGTAGGGGATTGGATTCATCGCAAGCATCCAGATATTGAAAATGCATGGAACAATGTAAAAAAAGTGGTGGTGGATACTGCAAAAGACATTGCGACCGAAGTTAAGCACGAATGGCAAGCTTTTACCGATTTGTTTAAGAAAAAAAATGATACAGGTTCTACATGAACCAAATGAGCATATTGATATCATTATTATTGCAAAATAACATTGTTTTCTTTGCTTGTGTATATTTATCTTTATAAATTTTTTTCCAAAAAGCTTCGTGGCTGCTGGATAAACCGAAATTTGTTTCATTTATTGTGGCCCATTTTTACGCTTTTATTCACCTGAAAGCATATTCTGGTCTGCCTTCGTAAAAAGAGGAAACGGATTTGGCATTTCTTACTTTGCATTAGACTAACTCCAGGATTTATCGGGATATCTACCTGTGTTCTAATTTGACAATGTACAAAGTTTTCACACGATAACACTTTGGACAAGGCGTCAAAACTGCTATGTTGTGAAAAGGTGTCCATATTTATTGTCCTTTATTTCGTGCATCTGCTGTGCGTGCTTATGTTCCCCAGTACTTGTGATCTGCAGTCGTGGATTTTTTTGCATTTGTTTATACTGTTTGAGTTTGCCAGCATTAGTGTGCCTTCCCTACAATCTAGAAAACGTTCCACACAAAAGCTTTGAATGCTGCTCTTTTTTTGCACGCTATTTTCATCGAGTCATTTTTCTTGGCCACGCCTGGTTCATGGGTTTTAGGGGAAGAACACTAACCATTCAGTCGGTTCAATCTTCATTATTCAAAGGCGCCATCAGGCTGGCGCAGTCTCTCGCAACAGCAGCGTCCACAGCCGGAGCTGTAGCTGCCGATCAAAGCGCGTCCTCTTCTTGTCTCTCGGTGGTGACTGTTTCTAAGATGCTTCCTCTTATTGAACCAGACACCAATTTTGAACAATTCACGCAGTATCTTGAAAATGCTGTGATTGACATCAATACCGTGCCTGTTAGCGATCAACTGCGACTTTTCAAAAACTATGACGTTGTAAGATATTTTTGTTTAGTTTGTTTTGATCAGTTTTTTGGGACACAGTGTCTTGTTAACGCTTGCATTAACCAGAAAACTGCGTCACAAGTGCTTGCAGATATACAGCTAACAAAATACTTTTAGGACAACGACGGCGTACTGTCTGCTTCTGAGAGCGAAGCATTGAACCGAATGCTCATCAACCAAATCAACGCTTTAAAATGTGCTCTGATTGTAGTTGACTTTCAAAATGACTTTGTCAATGGCTCACTCGCCATAAAAGTAGGTGCTCAGAACTCCGAAGATAATTTTGGAACAAATGACTTCATCTTATGCCTTTTTTTCACAAACCAAAAATTGTTTGCAATTATTTTTAAACATGTTCTTATCTGAAGCAAAAAGTCGTTACTTGATATTTATTTTGTTGCAGAAAGGTCCAGCGCGGCAGGATCCAGCGGAGGCCCTCGTACCTCTTAACCGGCTGCTAAAACATCACAAATTTGACCTTGTCGTATACACACAAGACTGGCATCCAGCCAACCATATATCTTTCTACGAGCATTGTCGTAACGCAGACCGATGCCTACAACCCCAAGATAAGGGTCGCAAGTTAAAACCGTTTGATGTCGTGAACTTTGAGACTCCTAAATGCATTCAGGTATTGCTTTACCCTTTTTTTGTTTACCCACTCGGTAATGCGTATCCTTGCAATCAGTTTCAGACTCTATACCCGGCTCATTGTCTACAAAATTCATGGGGTGCGGAACTTAGCCCTCATCTCACACGTGTTCCTTCGGCAAAGTTTGTGCGCAAAGGATTAAACGTTTATGTTGACGCATACTCTGCATTCTCAGACAATAACGGTGAAAATATGTATGTCATTTTTTTAACATTGAGGCAATTTGATGTAACCGTTGTGATGATTAATCGCTTTATAGAAGCGAGTTACTGGCGCTTCTTCGATCTGAAGGAATTGACGGCGTGTTCATCTGTGGACTTGCTTATGAAATTTGCGTTGCAGCCACTGCACGAGATGCAAGTAAACTAGGATTTTATTCCGCATTATTGACGGATTGCACGTATGTTTTTTATTTGTGATGATTTTGTAATGGTTCAAACATTTTACAGTCGTGGATTGGATGCCGAAAAAATTGAAAAAACCAATGTTGACTTGCGGGAAAGGAACATCGCAATTGTAAGTTCCAAAGCAGTCGACAATTTTATCGCCGCGCGCAAAGTTCCATGGTCATGGATATGCCAGATGTCAGGCATTCCTGCAACCCTTGTCTGCTCCAAAAATTTCAACAACAACGTTACCACCAATAACTCTCAGAAAGTTAGTTGCTAACTTCATCTGCGCACAAAAACATCGCACCGTCTACCAGATTTTTTACACCGATTAAAGAAGCCATCAATTCCACGTCATTGGTTCGCACTTGTGCTCTAAATTTTCTACTTATTGTTTTACGACCACGTTACTCATTTTTAAAAAACATGAAGTAAATGTAAACATTAATGTGCGTTATCGTAATGAAAAGCCTTGAATAACTCCGTTGTGCAGTATTTGTGTCAAAAATGTTATCGCTGCATATAACATTTTGCTGTAACAATATTTCTCTTAAGAAAAAAGAATTGACTTACAAACTTGGCGAAAGACGGCAATGATTTCTCTTGAGTCGACGAAAAATGGAAAAAGAGATGAAAACCATTTTATAACGGTGACGACTTTGTGGTTTTAACCGTTGTCGGTTGACCTACTCTTGGTGACGAGGCTGGTGCAGACATGTGAGGTCGTCGGGGATGATCAGAGCGTCTCTCTGCGGCGTCATCTTCAAGGATTTTTATAGGGCATCATTTTCTTCTTATTTCGGTCGTCGATATTGATTGGGTTTAGTTTGATCTATACTACTATCAGTTTTTTCAAGATAGGTTGTTGCATTCAAGGTACAAAAAAGTACAGATGCGTGACAGATTTGGCCAACTTGGCCGTAAATTGGAGTTATTTTTTTCAAGAAGCTTTTATCGATATGGCGAATTTGTTGGTCGTCATCCAGGAAAAATTCTCATCGTCACTTTGATAATTGTGTTTTTATCGCTGCCAGGCTTTGCTTTTCTGCGAATTAATCTCGACTTGTACAAACTATTTGTGCCTGTTGACGCTCCAGTACGTACAGAGTTTGAGAGACAGCAAGAATTCAACAGACTTCCTGCCGGTAGCTTGGATCGCATTCCTTCGACTCATGCTTTGATTAAAAGAAACGAACGTATGTTTTTTTCACGTACATTCAGAAAAATGTAAATGTTCATATTTCAGCTGTTCATGATATTCCAAGACACAATGATATTTTGCGATTTTATGTTGTACACAAAGACTACAAAAATTTGCTTGACAGCGATATCCTCAATTTACTTTGGAGGTATACGAATGAAATGATGTCTGTAACAACAATGTACAATGAAAAAACATATCACTTTGAAACGTTTTGCAAGAAAGAAGGGAAAGAAACCGTTCGTCTTTTTTAAGCTTTCAAAAAGTAGAATTTTTTTCCAGAATTGCACAAATGTTCTAAATATTTGGTTAAAACACGCAGAAAATTTGTTCCGCAGCAATGGAAGTCGTACAAATCCTAATCTGCAGTTATCCTATCCTGTCATGTACCTGTTTAACCGACCAAAAGATATTGGCAATGTAAACAGTTTTTTCATTATTCTTATGATCGCTTTTATTTAGATTATTTATGGCGTGGACGTTGAAGGTGAAAAACATGAAATCACCGGTGCTAGGGTACTCACGCTGCATTGGTTCATCAACTTCCCGTTGGAAGACGATAATTTAAATGCTTTCTTTGCGTTCCGAGATTCCTGCAACGATTTTTGGGAACAAAAAACAAGGGAATCTGATATAAAATTTATACCTCACAAGTAGGATTTTATCTTCGGTAAACCCTTGTAATTAACAATAGCTATTTTAGTGATAAAGCCATGGACGATGAACTACGGTTAATTATTATAGGCGCTATTCCTTTTGCTATACCAGCAGTCCTTCAACTTATGGTTTTTGTTTACTTCACTAATCTGGCAAAAGATAAAAGAAAGTAAGTTTAAAATAAGTTCAAAATCGTAAAAAAGTACACACATTTTTTTAGGTCCAAACCAGCAGAAGCATACTTTGGCGTGATATCCGTTATTCTTTCGCTCATTGTCACATTCGGTTTATGTTTCTTCTTTGGCCTCAAGTTTAACCCTGTTGCCAGTACTATGCCATTTCTCATTTTGGCTGTAGGTGTAGATGATGCTTTTTTGATGCTCGGAGCGTGGCGCATGACTGATCCAACACACCCTGTCGAAAAGCGGATGGGTGAAACCATGGGTGATGCAGGCGCTAGTATCACAGTCACTTCATTAACCAACTTTGGATGTTTTGGTAAGATTTGCAAAAACTTTAAAATACCAAAAACGAAACTTAAATTCGAAATTTGTAGCACTTGGATATTTTCTTTCTCCTACCCCAGCAGTCGCGGATTTCTGTACTTTTACAGCTGTTGGAGTGATTTTGGACTACTTATATCAAATTACATTTTTCGCGTCACTCATGGTTTACGGTGGATTGAAAGAGAATGAAGGCGGTTTGGCGACGTACTTCAGGTGGTGTTGCTGTTGTTCTAAGAAGGATAACGTCGTCGCAGATGACGTGCCGGATTATAATGAGCGTTAGTTTTTTATTTACAGTATTCCAAAAAATATAAAAACAATACTTTAGCAACAATAATGCATCGTCTCTTCCGAGACAAATGGGCGCCATTTATTTTGCGATCAGAAGTCAAAGTAATCAGTTGGTTGTTATTTGCAGTTTATATCTGCGTCAGTTTCTACGGTTGTATTAACATGCGGGTTAATATCAGCCCCCACAAATACATCAGGGATACTTCACCAATCCAGACATTTGTTTACCTTGCAGGTTGACTTTGCTAGATATCTGGATATTGTTAAAGCAAAAAAATTTACAGACAAATATATATGGGCAGACAATGTTATGCCTACATTCCATGTTATGAACCCGCCTGACCTGCGCAATCAAACACAACGAGCCCATTTCAACGAGCTCGTGTTCACACTTGAAAACACGGAATACAGTATTGGACGTGTAGCAACTAATCTTTGGCTTTGGGAGTATCAGAGTTTTTTGAATGACTTTCCGGAAGTCGATTATGAAAAAGATTTTTATCGACGCAAGTACCTTAACAATTTTTTCAGTCAGTTTGATTATCAACAGTTCAGAGGTAAAAAAAGAAATATTTTGAACACAAAAATAGTGAAGAATTTCCAGCCACTGTTAAAATAGACGATTCAGTTCCTGATGGCGAGCCATGTATCAAGGCGTTCACATTCCAAACAAGCTATTATGCACTTAACTCGTGGGACAAAAGACAAGCGGAACTCTTCCACTGGCGTGATATCCTGAAACGCTTTCCCGAATACGACGTTTTTCTGGCTGGCATATTCAGTCCTTTCCTCATTGATCAGCGAAAAACAATAGCACCGTCGTCTATGCAGTCTATTGGCTCAGCCGTAGTTGTGATGACCATTATTTCGGCATTTTTCCTTCCAAATAAGGTATTTCGACAAATATAATCATGGCTAATTTAAAAGCTTTTTTTAGCAATCGGTATTTATCATGTCATTTTCGCTTATTTCAATTTCCATGGGAGTCTGCGGATTTCTGACGCACGTAGGAAGCGATTTGGATTCAGTATCGATGGGATGTATCGTCATGGCTATTGGATTGGCTGTCGATTTTAGTATTCACATATGCTACAGATATCATTGTTCAACAAAAAAAACTGCGGATGAAAAAGTAAAACATTTATCGCAATGCTTAGTCACGACGCACATGTTTTGCTTTTTCAGGTTATCGAGACGCTTACAATCGTCGGCTACCCTATTTTACAAGCAGGATCATCAACACTATGGGCTATGACCACACTCCCGTTGATCCCCGCCTACCTTGTTCGAGTTTTTGTCCAGACAGTGGTGCTAGTAAACATATTTGGCATGCTGCACGCTCTCATTTGGCTCCCTCAATTCATTTCTGCCCTTGATCCAATCGCGCGAACACCCCGTAGATTCCTACATACACATTCAGAATAACCACTCTGTTTATTTATTTTTGCGTTATATTTCTGGCCGCGTTGCCCCTTTTACAATATTTTTCTATCAACGTCGGGTCTTGCGTCATAAGCGTTGGTGCACAATAAATGTAATTGTTTTTGATAAATCTTTCTGCTCTTGCCACCAGAAGAAGATTTTGCCGGCATTGAAATGGAGTGTCTTTCTATTATTCAAATGAGTCGGAAATTGCGGGGATCACCAGGCAATAAGTATCGTTCATCCGCTTTTGGTCCTTCTCCATCTCTTTCAGAAAGGCGGGCGATTTGGCACTTGTAAACATCGCGGTGGCTTTGTTCTGTAGTTACCGATAATGCGCTTTACCTCGCTCATTCCAACGGCTCGTGGTCACATTTATTCTTTAACGAAGTCTGCAATAAGAAGGGGGGTCTGAAATAAATTGGAAATGCTGTTTATTTCTAGTCTTTTCGATGTCATGCTTCTATTCGGTTTGTTTGTGCCTAGAGATTTTTTTGGGGAAAAAATCTGCACGATTGGACTTGTAGCCCGTTATGACCAGTAGTATAAACCGCGAACAAGAAGCTGGTTCACTGTTTGATAGCCCCTAAGCGCGCATGGCTAAACCAAAAACAAGACCTCACTTACTTTTTTTCCGATTTCCATCATCAAGGGGGACGGAGTGCAATGAACATTGCGATTACTCACACCACTCAACAAATGAAGCAAACGACAACTAAATTTTTCTGCATTTTTTTGCTGTTTTTGGTCTGTTTTGATTTGGCGAGTAGTACATGCAATGCGCAACGATCCTAAATTTTATCGAACGCTTAAGCATTACTACATACTAGGTGCATAGAACCGGTTGATCACGCCAAATTGCGTTTCCTTATTGCCAGTTTATATTCGTTCTTTCTCTCTCTTTCTCCTTGGACTAATTTTACTTCCTCCTTCTGGAGTGAAGGTGACTTAGCCAAACTTTGTCAATGAACAATATGGATGAATTAACCAACTACAACAACTATTCTATAAGGACTACGACGTGGCGAAGGTAGCTACGATTAACGGCGCCCTCTTCGTGCAATCCCGATACTCTTAACTATCTCTCTAATTTTTGTAATGAGTAAATAAGCACATGTAAGAGTAATAAATGTAAATGTAAAATGTAAACAACTATTCTCACTGCTAAATAGTGATACTTTTTTATAGGCGTTGCTCTCTATTTTTCTTCGTTATGCTATTGTAGACAAAAATTCGACATTGTCATTATCCTCGCCCCCGTAGTTAATTGTTCCTGATTTGTTTGTAAATTCTGTTAAAAATGATTTACATTCAAGGCCACCCCAGCTCGGATACAGTCTATAAACATAGCTTCCCTCGCTTTGGATGCCACTATGTACATTTTTAGTGGAAAAAACAAGTTCTGGCTTGACAAATCCTAAACTCATTTCATTCTCTCCCAAATCAGAGCAAAAATATATAGGCGGGGAAAAATTAAGCTGAAAAAGGGCGTCCAAAAGTTTGCCGTTGTCGTATCCAATCGTTCGTAAGTGTCATGATCATCTTTACAAAAATTTCAAGGAAAAATAGAGAGGGGTTTTTGTTGCGCGTATCCAACAATCTCCTTATAAATTTTGTCCGGCTACTCCCCACTATGTTCAGTAATGCACAAAGAAAAACACCGGTAACGATAGGCCCCCCTGACTTATCTTTAAATAGTGTGCACTTCGACAGCATGTCGAACAAGCCTCTCTCTAGCAAGAAAGCGCCTTCGATATTCTTCTCCGAAAATGCGCCCGAGAGTTCGCGGGTTGCATAATTTAGAGCTCTTTGTGCTTGTTTGAGGTACGTAACCGAAGTTACACAAAGAAAAACTCTTAAAACATGCGATCGACTCTTTTGATTTGAAAACCTTAAGTGAAAAAGGGTACTTTCTCAATGGGGCGTAGTGTGCACTACCTTTCCGTATATCGCGCAGTATTGTTCTTTTTTCGAGTTTCCGAACACATTTTTTTTGCCTGAAATTTCGGTAGTTTTTTTTGTATACCGTATGTCAAGAAAAGCTATAAGCTGTATTTATGAAAAAACAACTGAAGCTTAATTAACGCAGTCATAAACTTTTAGCATAACACAGAAGTGGAAGCAAACGCGTCTATTAATCATGCAAGTAATGAGCTTCATTGTTTTATGCAGCTTTGCTGCTGTGTTGGCCCAGTCTAATGAGACATCTGCTGAAGTAACCACTGCTGCATCCGCTATGAATCTTGATGAATCGTCGCCTCTACCTGCGGGTAAAAATCTTTGACCTCGTTGTGCACAAAAAAAACAGGATTTTTTCTCATTGTATTGTTTCAGTTTCCGCGTCTAACTCAAGCGAAACGTTCGTCGATTCCGGTAATACCGTGCCCGAAACTACCGGCAGCGCATCACTTCAAACATCGAGTGGACAATCTTCGGATCGAAAAAGCGACGATGACAACAGTAGCATTGTCAACGAATCCGGCAACAATGTGGACGCAACCAAGCAGGTTTCCGCTGTGGTAACCGAGGCTACAAGTGCGTTCTTTGCAAAGCTTTTAGCTTGACTAAAATAGCATAAGCGATTAATCGCTTGCGCAGTAAAAAAACCATTTAAAGAAAAAAGTTTTTGCAGACGTTGTCGGCAGTGGCGCTAACGACAATCACGAAGGTGTTTCTGGAAATGGCGCTTTCACGTACTCTGCACTTACGGCCGTTGCTGTTCACGCCTTGCTCCTTAGCTTTTGAATAGACTCAATGGCACCAACGGATCGCATGCACGAACAACTTTATCTCCCTCTCTGGACTTTTATCCCCTGTCGTAATCTCTATAATGTTTAATTTGTTCGCACTAAATATTATTTTATTTAAATTAACTTCGCAGTATCCACATTTTATCTACTACTTGTAATATTTAGCTTAAACGATACACTATTTAGCTTAAAAAATAAATTACATACACATTAGAGATCAAGAGAGATTTCTACCGTCGCTTTGCATATGACTATCTAATTTGACAACGACTCGCCGAATATCCTTCACTTGTTGAGCCGCTTTCCGAGCATTTTGCATTACATTATTGAGCTCCTCTGTTTTAGCGATCAGCTGAAAAACAGCTTTAAGAACAGAAAAACAAATTTGATAAACTTGCTTTATACTGGTTTCTAATGGCAGCATCTACGTTGTCACATGTCGAATGAATGCTGCTTGAATACACTTGAATCATCTCCAGCGTGAGATCACTCATGCCGCGGAGCGAGCCACGCAAATCACGCAAGCACATATCAATGTTCGATGCGATTGCTTGAGCTTGTAGTTCCAAGTCATTTAAAACGTCGGCATCTGGTATAAGATGATCGGATGGTCGACGTTTTCGCTCGTAGGGCTTGTCGTTTCGAGGAGCTCCTACGCGACCGGGAGGAGGAGAATCCATGAGCGACGGACTTGAAGACGACGGAGAAACATCATTTACCTGTTCTATAGTATATACACCAACTTTGGCTTCCTGAGTTTTAGCAGAAATCGTGCCAGCATCAGACATCTCCGTATTGTATAGCGCTATAAAATTCTCAAAATAGAAAGCACAAATAAAGGCAAATTCATTGATTTTTCCTGTGACGCTTTAAAACGTATTGTAGCCAGACGACGGCTAATCACATGACGTAAAACACGTAATATACAATAACTCGCATCTAATAGAATCAAATATAATCAACGACTATTTTTTTACTCAAAATTAATCAAAGCACTATTTACAGCGACTGAGAGATTGAACTAACAATGTGGCAAGGCGACTTCACTTTTTGCACACAACGCCAAACGATTCGAGTACACAATAATTTAAAGACGTTCGTATGCGTGTCTATTTTCTTCCCGTCTCCAGATTACGACAATATATGTAATTCTGAAATGAATACTTTGTCAGTGATGAATTATGCTTCTTTCAGTTGGCACATCGCTTCCCAGTACATTATTTTCACCTCAAAAACTCATAATTTTTAATTTTTTTTGAGATTAAGTTTTGTATTATGAAACAAACAATGAGTCGGTAGACATTATGACGTTAGAATGAATGTTCATGTATTTGAGTTTTAATGTCTAACTTTTGTATGGTTTCTGAAGCACAAGGAGTTAGGATAATTTTTATAGCCCGGCTTAGAAGATTTTGTTGTGGAGAAGCGTTATTAGTGATGCGATTCTAGTCTTACAGTGGCCGATTTCGGTCACGTTTCATTTACTCAACATGCCTGTAAGTATGAAAGTCTCATACTTCATAATTACTCAAAAAATTTTAATACGTGGTAATTATTGTTTATATCAGCGATTGCATTGTTTACTAAAAGTGTAGCAGATTGTGCTCATAAAAATCAATGTATTTGATGTCTCAAATTTGTATAAAATGGACGGTAATTTAATGAAATAAAAGAGGTTGTCAAATACATTTAACTGATAAAATTTTATAATTTTACAGCACTGGCTATTGTCAAAACGCTACATTGCCGACCAATGTATCTAGTTTCCTTAAGCCTTAATATCACAATTCATTATTTTATTTTGTCCATCAAAAAGACCAGTAAACATTTATCCTGGCGCTCTGCTGGTAGTGGTGTGCCAAAAAAAACGTTGAAACTACGTAGTTGGCTTATGTTTTTTTACGTAAATTTATTTACTATTCCTCACCCACGTCGCTTGAATTTTAAACTATGTTTTTGAGTAGAGTAGGTGTGCTATATTTGTTGGCTTTGGTTTTTTCTAGAAATGAGAATAACATTTCTGTTCCAACATGAAACGTGGTGAAATAATATGCCACTCTCTCTTTTACAATTGTTTTTGTTTAATATCCTTATGAATGATTCGACGATAAAATATTTATTTATGAGTGAATGGAACAAATATCATATATTATTAAGGTTTCTTATTTCCGTTTTTTTGTTGCTTTTATAAGTGAATTTTTACCGTATATTTATTATACGTGTACAGGTTAAGACAAACAACACATTGCTTTAAAATATATATATATCTTTATATATATATAATTATAATCACATGGTCATTGGTTCCACCATTTTTAAATTATTTTTAAATTCAATTTTGTTATTTCCATATGACGTTATTTCGTTTTTACGACATTTTACGTTATGTTATATTGTGACGGTGCTTGCTCTCGTATAATTGTATAATTGCAAAAACAGCGTTTTGTTTGACTTTTTTAAATATTGTTTTTCATTTATTTTTGCGATGGTAACGGTAATTTTTGAGCCACGAATACGTAATACATATTTCATAAACCAAAATAGCCGCAAAAAAACATTTTTATTAAGGTCTGCTTTATCACAGATCATGTTTTTTCATTGATAATCATCTTTCTCTTGCTCAGCCAGCTGTGCACAAAGTCGTTTGTAGCCACCCAAAGATGTCCGTACGATTTATGGATGACTCCGCTATAAGGTCGCACTTTAATAGTATTAAATATTCTCATTCTGTTACACGCCCCCTTTCTGTATATTTTTTTTTGATTCTGAGCCACAAGCTAATTGATGTTAAAGTAAGGTGTTAACTATATTTGCCGGTTGACCATGCCCTTTATTCTGAAAACCAATCAGGCACATATATTTATTTACTTCTTGTTTTTGCAAACAATAATTTGTTATGATACTTTTTGCGAATCCCTTTTGTCCTAATTTGCTCTCCGTTTTACTCCAAATGTATAGAATACAATTTTTTCACGTGTACTTCCGTGCTTATTTTTTTGTATCATGCAATTGGCTCTGAAAACAAAAAAACTTTTGATGTTATTGAGGGCGTTAATATTATGCTTACAATTTTTATAGGGTATGAATGAAGCAACAAAGCAGAACGCTTTTCTTGTAGAATTCAACATGTCGGGATCAAAAGACAAGTTGAGAGTCAATCAGCCATACTCCGTTGCACATTTTTATCAATTTTTGTTACACATTTTAACTCGCCGTTATCTGCATGCTTTTATCAAATCATGTCACTTACAAATGACACTGCAGAATTACAAACTTACGTTTGCTGTGCTATTCATTTTATTATCGTTACCATCGTCGACGGCTGTGACATTTTTTTACGGGGGTAAGCTTTTGAAAAAACGTGATACCGTAACCTAAAATTTTTCGTTTATTATTATATTGAACAATCTGGAAAAAACGTCACCTTTAAATGGTTAGATTAAAGTGAAGTAGCATTTTATTTTGATATTCTGGTTAAACATTTATATTTTTAAAGTATAAATTTAGTTTCCTGTCTGTTAACCTGTTTGTGACCAACGATGATTAATTTTTGGAATGTTTAATAAACCGTTATACATTTTAGCAAACGATGCCTCATTGCCAAAAACTATTTCAACTAGCACCCTAAGTACTATGCCGCCCCCATTCGAAGACACGGTTACCGACATGGATTTGGAAAACGTTTATCGGTTTTGCAGTGCTTTGCCTCGATTAGAGAGAAAAGGTAAAATTACGCCGAGTGAAGACACTACACGAATCTGTCAAGCATTGGTGAATATTCTGGGACCACAAATTAAGAATCGGAAGGCTGTTGATGGCAGGTGACCGATTGTGCGGCGGACGTTGTATTCGTTTTTTGATCCTTTTTTATAACGATTTCATGACTCCGATGTGTTTGTTACAAGATGGCGATATTTTCATGCATTGTTCCACAATAAAATGATACCAATTGAACACCAATGATGTTTACGTATTTATTCAACAAAAAACAGAAATAAAGTTATAACACTTCACAGGATAAGATTACGTAACAAAAATTTTATATGCAATATAGATAACAAAATAAGGCCAAGATGTTAGTGAAGCACGCCAATATGCACCGGATGTTGCCTACGGGGATTATTATGGCAGGGATGTCAGAGAAGCGTACAAATGTTATTGTAAAGCAATAAAACGCAATGGATAAATGTATTCTTTCACGGGTTATAATTTTGTAATAAGGCCTCGGACAACCTAAATGCAAACAGTTTAATGTTAGAAAAATGACTGCTACATATTAAAGCTATAAACAAAGGATATGATATTACAAAACGAACTGGACACATATTTGAAGGTTGGGATGGAGCGTTAATGCAAATAATTTTATACCTCTGTCTCAACTTTTGATTGCTCCTTTCGCTGTTGTATTTTTGGATTACGATTTGGTTTGTTGTTAAATGGAAGCGCGGTCAGTAGTACGTGATCACGCGAATTATACCCCTCAGGCTGCAAAGTGTCAATTTGTGAAACACCATCCAAAGATGACGTATAAGATGGAAAGCTGGTAGACGTTTGTGGAGTCCGCCTAGCAGCTTTGTAAGACGTGTATCCCGGATGCGACAGCTCATTTGCAGGCGGGCTTATTTTTTCAGATGACCTTAAAACATCCTTGGTATTCAAAATTAATCAGCTCAATAAACCAACCAGTTAGAAGGCAGTGGATCGTCTCCTTGGTTAACTGTAATGTTATGCGATAATGCACTCGACGGCCTGCTGTCTTTGCTTTTTTCTTTGTTTTGCTTTGAGCTACTGGATTTACTAGGCGTTGTGGAATGAATTGATGGAAGCCGTAAATGTTCAATGTTTTTGAAGAGTTTTCCCTTGGCAATGAGTTCACCGAAGCCAGGTGAGTGGGAGAAGGCATAGCCAGATCGAAGCGACCCCCGTCGGCTTCTCCGTGCTTTTGTAGTATGAAATAGCTTCTTCTGGGGTGTAGCCGACTCATCACCTTTGAGCTTGTTACGGTAACGTAACCGGTCAGCATATGAGGGATGTGTGTCAAACCAAAAGAAGCGATTTAGAAGCACCGGAAATAGAAGGATTACAATGATTAATAATAGCGAAAACCAAAATTGAGATGTCGCTACGACCCGATAAATAACGCCATAGGAAAATCCCATTTGTGACGGAGCAACGATGTTATACGGTATCCATTGGTACACAACCATGACGAGTAGAACATAAAATATAAGGGATCCCCAAATGACGATGTGCGTAAATATGTTGTAGCAAGCAGTGTCTAACATTATTTGTCCTGTTACAACAACAATAAGACCCGTGAATACGGTAAATGTCATGCAGGTATAATCATTGATGTCATGTCCAGTAGAATCAATGTTATTGAGATACGCACCATATGGGATAAAAAATAGTACTATTGAACTTACTATGCCATGAATTACGGAGTAAATAAAAATGCGCATATTAAAAAATAAATTGTACTGCCCAGGTATGTAGAGCTTGGGATATTTGAGGCTGTACTCGTCGCTGACATCCTGGTCAAAAACACCCATCGCCAGAACAGGTAACGCTGTGAAAAACAGATTGTAGCAAGCAATGAGCAATGGATCGTACACTGTCTAAAATTTTAACTGATTTGTACTTGCGAACAGGAACGTTAGAGCTTACTTCGGCCGAAAAAGCGCTGAAGAATGAATACCAAAAATTTGTCAACGTAAATGAAAAATTTTTGTAAAAGAAATATCTCAAAAATTTGCACATTCTGTAGTATGACCATCTACCGTGCACAAGAAGCAATCTTTGCAGAAATCGAAATTGTCCGATACTGAAGTCTGATGATATAACTGCTTGCATTCCTTCTTTGCCGGATATGCCCACACCAATGTGCGCTGTTTTGATCATTGAAACATCGTTCGCGCCGTCACCTATGGACAGCGTCACAGCCTTCTTGTGACGCTTTACCAAATCAACCACCTGTGCTTTTTGTAAAGGAGTAACACGACAACATATGACTGACTATAAATATTTAATTATTACATTTGAAAAACAAATAAGAGACAGGAAGTATATGTCCGACAGGTGAAACTTACCATCATCAGGCAGCCAATTTCCAAAAACATGCGCTCGTATTGTGGCTTTAAAGCATGAACTAGAGAATTACCGTTGATAACCAGCGCAAAGCCTTCCTGAGGGGGTAGGCTTTCCCGGGAACCTCGGTCTAAACTTTCGGCATACGAGCTGCGTGTTGGTGCATCTCTGTTAAGAGAAGTACGATTGTCGTAGAACGCACTATTACCGCCGACCTGAAAAAAAAATAATTTTCAAGATATGAAATAAAGAATTAAAAATAACATAGCAAAGCAGGTTGTGAAAAGCCAAGTGTTAGAGCGCGAACAAGTGTTAAGCACTGATAGGCGATAATATACCGAGCCATATGATACCGTTGGTTCAAAAAGTCGGTTTAATGGATGATATCCATTATCAAGTGTTCCCAATCGTTCTTTTAAAGCTGCCACCCGTGCTTCTTCACGTTCACGATGTTCTTTGAGGATATGATACTGCAGATCGATATACCGCCGAACGGACGCATTTGGTGACGACTGCAGGGATGGGCTTTGAAAAAGCAGCTAAAATGTAGCCACCACTATAGGGTAAACCGCGTAATTACAGTAGGAGAAGAGCACAGGGTAAAACATCAATCACCCACGGCAAGAGTGCAGTCACAAGGCAAGGAGAGAAATGATGCGATATCACTGCAATCAACGTTTAAACCATACCTGAGCTGTCGAACGCTCAATTCTTCGTCGAATGTCTTTGAGCTGCACCTCGACTTCTGACTCATCTTTTCCATTAATGACGAACACCTCTTTCATGTCTTCAGTTAACAAATGGCATGAGTATCCAATGTTGATAGCTGTCTCAGTCTTGTCGCCAGTCAAAACCCAAATCTTGATATTTGCTTCTGTTAAAAGGGCAATTGTTTCAGGAACACCGTCTTGTAGTTTGTCTTCGATGGCTGTAGCCCCAAGAAGAGTTAGGCTGCCTTCCATTTCTTCATACAGGTCGTCAACGCGTTTTTCTTTGTTTTCGCGATCAAGATTGGCTTCACGAAGACGTTTGAGCCACTGCTTACAATATTGTTCGTCAACTGATTTGTATGCAATGCACAGAGTTCTCAAACCGTCACTGGCAAACTTGTCAAGATGCTGCATTGTTGAGCTTTTCAGCAGATCACTTGTGTCTTTCTTCACCATATCCATAATAATGGTGTCAGCACCTTTGCAATAGAGAGTAAGTTTGCCACTTTGATCTTTGACAATGACCGACATTCGCTTGCGTACGTTATTAAAATCAAGCAAATGAAGCACTTCGTACACTTCCTCTTTTCCGTTTACTTCGATCGTAATGCTTTGAGGTGTTCGAGACTTGAAAACATACCCAAAGTTGCGAGCAGCAGACGTTAACGCTGCTTCGTCAGGACTTTGTGCTTGGTATTCAAGAGCGATTCCTTTCTTTCGTTCAGGCATGACAGTGTGACAAAGCGCCAAAAGTTTCCAAAATTCATGCACCTCAGGAATTTTTTTCTTTGTGTCTTCCAGAAGTGTACGATCGTAAAATTTAAAATTTTTTTCTGACCATTTGTTAAATGTTGAAAAATCAATTGATGGGGTATCCTAAATAATATGTTAATTAATAAAGCATGATCAAAAATACAACTTGCCTTTGTGATTTCTATCATGTCCCCCTGTGGTGACAATATGTCACCATAGCTTTTTCCGTTGATGGAACATTTGTTAAATGTCATAATATTTTGTGTTAGCGTACCCGTCTTATCACTAAAGATGTATTGCACTTGCCCAA
Source organism: Turbatrix aceti (assembly GCA_963969345.1). Lineage (NCBI taxonomy): Eukaryota > Metazoa > Nematoda > Chromadorea > Rhabditida > Panagrolaimidae > Turbatrix > Turbatrix aceti. The sequence goes on along the minus strand of OZ017770.1, from coordinate 330,316 downwards.
GTTCTTCGTTCAAGGTTGTTGTTCTGGCTCTAGCAGGGACATCATTTTCGGCATCATACATCTTGACATCAAAATTGATCCACATCGAGTGTACGAATCTGATGATTTCTACACTGACGTATAGCGAAATCGGCACCACCGTATTTAGCAAAATAATGTAGGAAAAGAACATCAAAAACGATATCAGGGCAATTTGCCGAGGTCCTCTCTCGTTGCTTGTTTTGGATTTCACAATATCATCCCACGGCAGGTAGCTTGTAAAGTTCTTTCCCGTCGTGTATTCCCAAATTCCGCAAAGAATTGTACAGATGAGACACATGGCTATTAGAAACAAAACAATCTGAAAAAAAACAATTTTGTGGGAATTCGTGTAAGCAAATAATACTGCTTCTTACGCCCATGATAAGGATGTTTAAAAATCGATCAAGGCTTGTACGCTTGAACTTTGTTTTGCCACTGTTCATCATAAGTTTTGTATCTCGACCGGCAAAAATTACAACGCCATAACACCACCTGGTGTTTTTGAGTCTACATCCTCGAAGCAGCATGTTTTCGTTTGACAGTGGCAGCTTTGTGTTCTTATACGTCAGCATTCCTTCGAAGCGATCCAAGCGATTGTTGGGAGCCTCGCAGAGAATTTCTCCGTCAAAGCTAGATATGTCCTTTACAACGTCACCTAGTGGAACTGTTTCGGGAAGTGCTGCACGAGTTTTCAGATTAGTTTCGCCGTCCAATTCAGCAGTTTCAATATAACACAGGCCGTGGGGTTCAGACGAAGACAAAAGCAGTAAGTCTGCCTGAAAATTGCAATACTGCAGTTATAAACAGGTGAATGAGCACAACACTTACAGCGATAAAATGTCCGTTTTCCATTCGAATGATATCTCCAACTTTTACATTCATCCAACTTTCTGGCCTAAGTCTTCCATCTCTCACGACGTAAGATATTCTGCTGTTCACCTGATGGTCACTCCTGTGTCTTTGCTATAACGAAAAACATACTGGATTGCCTTAACATTTCAATTATTATAACTCACAATATCATCGTATGCATCTTTGATAGCACTAAAGGCAAGCACCATTGCCAGTGGAATTGCGGTGGAGTACCACACAATAGATGTGATCCATGGAATGAACTAAAACACAGTTTCATTGTACAAGAGCAAACAAAAATGACATGTGCGCAAACCTGAAGAATCATAAGAACAAGGAAGTAAAAATTAGCAAGCCGTTGAAATTGTTCAAACAAATTTTTCGGCACAAAAGTGACGAGATTGTACTTTGACGTTTTGATATAGTTGTCGGCATACGAAAATTGAGTGTTAAAATTTCGGTCATTTGCATGTACAATTCGTTCGTATGAACTTGAACCTGTCTGGCCACCAAGAGCACTGATATCCGGCACCCCCTTCTTTTTCTGTCGATTAAAGCATTTAGAAAATATTTCACCCATCTTGTCAATCCACCGTGTACAGCAATCCCGTTTTTTGTTGCTAGAAGCGTTGTACTTTTTTTCAAAATTTTGTTTAGATGCTTCCGTGGCGTGCTGCCTGTAGGCAGCTAATGCCAACGGATCGAGAGGATGCGTTGATGGCCTGGTACCCGCAAAACCAAAAGATGAAGGATATGATTCCTTGGTACTTTGCAATGACGAGCTGTATTCTCTGCGATTTGGAGAAAAAGATACTAAATCGAGTAATGTGAAAAAAAATAAACATTAAAAATCCAACCTCTGCGAGAACCAAATGACGTTCCAAGGCCTGCGTCACCGCAACGACTACTACCTTCCAAGCTAACGGAAGACGGAAAATAGGTGGCTTCGCTGCCACTACGTCCTTGTTGCTGTTGGTCAACGAAAGTGTCGTCAAAGACGGGGAACGATGTAGAAGGCACGGAATTCGTGTAAAAACCTCCTAAAAAGCATTGATGTACAATAAAAATTAATTATCGATTGCCTATGCATTTTTCGACAAGAGAAGTAAACTTTTAATATAATAAACCAAAGTACTATCAAAAATGCACTTTGTGATGCAAATGTCCGACAACTGGACATGTAGCAATGATGCATACGTAGAGGAAAGACATGATCGCTGATGCAAAGAGGATTGAAAATATAGAAATAAATAAACAATATCAAGATACTGAATAAAAATTAGCATCGAACGATGGTTAGCAAAATGATACTTTTTCACACCCCAATGTAAAGAAAAATAAAGATGAGTAATACACAGTGCGAACAGACTCGAACGGAAATGACGTCCGGAAAGAAGAGTCACTACCCCTCTCGTCTAAGCAACACATTTCTGTGATAACTACGCTTTTCATACAGGGTAAGCATCTCCTTTTCACCACCTCTATAGACAACATACACGCGGAATACACATAAAACAATGTGTTTAATCAGCTGCGGTAGCTTTTTCCCCGCTGATTTTTAAAACCCCCTCTATTGTCAAATGACTCACGTAACACACGAACAATTGATAGATGCTCATGCAGTCACTTTCGACGGACGGCAGGTGAAATAATTTTTTTGTTTGGAAAGAAATGCTTACAAAAAATAGAAGGATCCATCAAAAGACTGCCCTGCTTGCATATGGGAGCAAATGGTAAGCACAAGGGCAGGCAGCACACACATACACAATAGAAATTTACCTCTGATCTTTTTTTGAACAGTAAGCACACAATGAGAGGCAATAATATCTCAATTTCGGAAACAGACAATAACAAACCTCAATAATTTATTTAGTTCGATAATAATATTTAGTATTCACTAAATTACTCATCTCTAATTTTCGTGATGAGTAATTAAGCACGTGTAAGAGCAATAAATGTAAAAAAAATGTAAGTTCGGCCGATATAATAATGGCATAAAATACGACCCTTAAAGCCGACTTTTGGAATGCGTTGTTCTATTTGACATGAATCACAAGTCAAGCCAAGATTTAGGTGTGGTGCATAGAAGAAAAAGAAAAAAATCATACGTATGCTAGCTGATTGAAGTCTCAGCACCTACAAAAAGTTGTTACGTAGCAAATGTGCAGACCAGACCGTAAAAAGGTGAACTCAAAAAAAAGATAGGCAATCGTAAGCGTATCAACAAAAATACACAGTTTAAGGAAAGAACAGTATAGTTTTGGTAATACTTTTACCAAAACTGTACTTTATCGTGGTTTTTTTTCCGTCTACATTAAAAAACAAAACAAAAAGCTACTACATAACAGAACAAAAAGTATGCAGCATAGTAACGCCAGTTGTGACTAAGCGATGAATGTTGTTTAGAAAAAAGTATTCCAAATGTCACAAAATCCCACAATAAGTAGGGGTTTTATTCTGCCAAAAACAACAAGCATTCCCATAAATTGTGCTTTTGTATCAAAAATATAAATGTAAGTTACAAAGAATGTAGCCAAAAGTAACAAAAATACAGAACAGCTTAACGGTAATTATGGGTGTAAAAACACAAAATCAAAGAATAAAACATTGCGTATGTTTTTGAACTCACTCATTTTAAGTTGTGACCACTGGAGTTGCTTAAATAGCCTCGAGTAATTGCTTGATGTTGGTTGCTGCGGGCAACACGGCACCTTTCCCTGGTTGTTGGAAGAAGAATCTTTGTTTGCAGTATGCCTAAGATTCCAAGGCACAAAAAAGTAAAAAAATAGTGTTGTATTGAAATATACTCGTTCTAAACTTCTGAATAGTATATCGTTGGTTAAACTCGTAGTCGTAAATAAAGCTAGTATAGTAATTTGCATTTCATAAAAAAATCATGATAGATTATGGAAAATACATTTTAACTGACGGATGACGAAGAAACAAACACAGTGTTTTGAGATATCATCGACGTCAGGTAGCTGAAAAAGTTTTTTTATCTCACGCGGGCATTAAAAACGGTTTGTCCATGTACTAAGCAACTAAAATATAAAAAAATTTTCTATTTCGTTTAACTTTGATAGATAGATAAATGTTTACAAATTAAGAAAGATGCTTTCGCAAACATGGATAAAACTGTTATTGCGCAAATGTAGGAACGAATTAAAGCGGTTAAACAATGTGTTTGAAAAAAAGTACAATCAATCAATGAATACAATGAATACAGGTTTCGAGAATGTGCAGAGCGGATAGCGGATTTAGAGCTACTACCAAAAGAAGTAAAAGGTAGGGTGAGGGGTAAATACGCAAAAGTATGAGTTCAAAATGAATGTACAAAAGCTAAAACTAAGAAATTCAGTCATTCATTGCCAGTAGCTAGGTGAATGCGCATACTAGACAACTGACCAAGGCGAAAACCGAAAAAGCGACCTTTTTGAGAACAAGTGACCATTGCTCCCAGCAGGGCCAAGCAGGCGCTTGCATCAAACAAAATGACGGTCCTTTTTGGCTGTCTCGCTTGTGTCATTACTCACTCTAGGGGTGGGGTTGAATTTGTTTACAAAAGTAAGTCGTATCATGCGCGGTTGTTCTCCTCAAGACATTTTGTTTGACTCTACGTATAATTGCTCCGCTGATCAAATGCAAATAAGTGTTAAAAAATAAAAGCATTAAAATCGCATTCATGAACTTGTGTTAACGTATTTATTTTTAAACATGGCGATGGAAATATCATTAACCAATATTGGAAATGTCAAACGTAAACAACAGTTGGTTTCAACAAATAAAATTCTGAACAAAAAAATAAATCCTCACAAGCGTCATGAATCATGACAAGGTTGATTGAAGCGTTACCACTTTTTTCGAAGATTAGAGGTTTCACGGACCAGCGACTCCGGAAAGAATACTTTACCGAATCACTCCCAACTATGATACCATCGCTTATTCACGTTAATCTTTTTCAGCTTCTGTTGTACCTGTGCACCCCAGATGCAAAGTCTACAAACACAAAGTCGATAAACAAGATGAAAGCACCAATGTTGAAAGACATATATTCTTCTGATCACGGAGTATGATATAAACGCATTGAAAAGCTATTCAGAAGCAAAAAAAGAAATAGCCAAAAGAAAACAGAAAGAAAACTTGCTTTTGAGTTAACACCGAATATGGAGCAAAAAAAGGACCAATAATACAATTTTTTTGAATTAAGTGTACTTTCATATTTGTTTACATTGCTAATATGCTCTGATTATGTTACACATTTTGATTATGACATATGTTGGGCGTAATAATGCATCAGGCAATCACTTCGTCATTTCACAATATTTCCGTGTGTTTAAAACGTTTTCTAAAATTTGTTGTTAATTTTTTTCTGTATATTAACATGACGAAGACATGATACTTTCAGGGCTGACATCAAAAACTATTTACATAGTTCGTGATTGGATAAAACGAAGCGAACAACTTCTCAATCGCAAAATTTTATTTTTGAGATAGCGTTAATAGTAGTTTTAACTTTTTAAAGAGGTGTTGTGCAGAACTTTTTGTCTAAAATGCAAAGCATCTTTAGACGTCTAACGCTCTATCAGAAACGTCTATAGTCATTATGAATAAAAAAACTAGTTTGTCCATAGGCGCCACTATTTTTTTTAATAAAAAAATTACACCCATACACTTGATAGTGATGTTAAGGCTTTTTTTGTTTCTTCAAAACAAAAAGTAGGAAGGCCAAAGCGCCTTACTTTGTGTCAGCGAAAAGAACGTTGCTTATGAGTTAATCCTCTCCTCTCAGTTTTGCATCTCAATATTAACCGACTATTATCGGAAAAATACACCGCTTTTCTTTAAGTTCTGCTTAACAAAATTGATCATTTCAGTGATGTTAAACTGTAAGACCTTAACGTGTGGGACATAAGTTGCCGCCGACCGCGGTCGGTTTATAGTTCTTGCAAGTTGCAACTATGGAGGTGAAAAAAAATTATTAGCAGTTTTTCCATTACTTGTCAATTTTTATTTGCTTTCCATGTCAATGATTGGTGTCTGGTTAATTATAGAATTGACGATAGTTTCGCTATAATTTATTAACAAGCCACCTTCCACCCTGCAAAATCCGGTATAAACTTTGACTTGGGTGATCTCTCTTTACTTAAGATATTGGGAACATAACGCCAGAGATTCACACAAAAGTATGACCGATAGACAACAATTGTTGACCATGCGCGTGCGCGCGAGCGGGTACGCGACAGTTGTAATGATTGTTCGCCAAATGGTATCGTCAGATTCTTCAAATCCTTGCTTATAGTTTGGTTTCTGCACGTTTTGCACGTATCGAATCGCTTAATTTTTGAATAAGTTGTAACAGTCGTAATTTGCATACTGCACTTACAATTTTTGGCGTTGTCAATCAATTAAAAATTCTTTTTTTTTGCTACGTCGCGATATTAATTTGAACACGTGCGTCGGGTATCGCAATACTTGTTTTCGTGAGTTGTCAAAAGAAAGTTTGTTTTGCGTTTTGACAGGTTTCTGACAATAGAACGGCATTTTTGTAGTGCCTGACAAAACGTATGTGTGATTCGAACTAGAAGCCACTTGTCAATGGGTATCGTGGCGTCGTGCTGTGCCCGGATTTTGCCTTTTGCTGCACAGAATGCTGGCAGCGATCGCGGAGATACGACGTCACAACTACGGAATGCGGAAGAAGGCCACGGCGGGCATCGATCGAACAATGGTATACAAATTTTTCAATCAATGTTCATGATTTTGAATAAGCGTTGTAGGCTCGTATTTTGGAACGCATTTCTTGATGGGAGGCGAAAGGTATGATGTCGCGAAACCGGACACCTTTTTATTTGGCGATATGTCCGATCTTGAAATACTGGAAAACAAGCCGGTAACAGTGAGTCACTAATGAGTTTTTATCAATACATTCAGTCCCCCGTGTTTTTAGTATCCGTATAATATACGTGGCGTTTCTCATACCGTAAACGTTTTGAATGCTCTAGTTAATGTTCGACGCGATTCAGTCAAATTTGCTAAACTTGATCACGAAACGGAAACCAACTATAAAATCGAATTTGTTCTGGATAGTGATGTTCCGTGTTACGTGCAAGTGCATTACATGGCACGAGAATTCGTATCTGATCGCCACATTCGGTAACAAAAGTTTTTTTTGATTGGTTAGGCGCCATTAATCAATTTGTTCAGATTCATATCCAAAGGAAATTCGATGAGCACGGAAAAGATCTACTTTCCAGAGGGAATGAATCAGCTGGTGGATAAGTTTGAATTTCATCCTATAAAACACAATTTTTCTGTACGTTTCATTTTCTGTTTACACGATGGTTTATATCTCCGTTTGTTGTAGTTTCAATATGACACCGGCCTTTACTTTCCCATAGTCATAGAAGTCAGATCTGTTCCCGATGAAGAAGGCGATTATCCCACGCAAGTACAGGCAACTATGTGCAGTATTGACAAATCCAGCGATCAAAGCGCTACTTTAATACTCAAACCGATGAAACAAAAACTTATTGCTGATGGGGTGACTTATTTACTACAAGAAATTTACGGCATTGAGAATAAGGAAAGCGTTTCTCAGTCTATTGACGACAACAATGGGGAATGTATTATCTGTATGGCTAATCCACGAGACACCGTTATCCTTCCCTGCCGCCATCTTTGCATCTGTAACGGGTGTGCGGAAACCCTGAGATTTCGGCTACAAAATTGTCCCATTTGTCGCTCACCGTTTAAAGCTCTCTTCAAATTTACTCCCGCCTCGGGTGACGGTCCTCCTGGTCAACAGCCGCGCTTGACTTTAGTTGAAGCACTCAACGGACCTAGTAATACAAACTCTAGTAACACAAATTCTCTTTGTCGCGTCAAGTCCGATTCTGACTACCAGGTAGATGAAAAAGCAAAACGCGAAAAAGCAGCTAAGGTATTTGTAGCTTTTGTCATTTGTAGCTTTGCAAATAAAAGTTTTATTATTTTAGACATTAACTTTGTGCCGTCATCTTTCAACGGACGAGGTACACACGGTGGAAATCGAATTGCAACCCATGTCAACAGAAGTTTGTGACATGTACCATTTTATAAAATCAACGATTAATCATTTTTCAGGCACCTAGTGACACGTCATTGCAACGAAATATGGAAGACGAAGAAGCCAAGTTTAAAACATTTGTCCAAATTGATTTCTGTTCGAATTCTACACAGGTATCATCGACTGATCTTCAAGACGTTGATTTAAATTCAGTCACTGAAGCCAAACCTGCCACCATCACCGAAGCGCAAGCTGTTGCTTAGAACCTTATATGATTGACGTGCATTTTTATAATTGTGTCCTTTTTCCTTTGTTTTATTTTTAACGGGTGTATATATTTTTCAAGTGTCTTTGAATGTTAAATGGCGTGTTAAATTACGGATTTTATTGTTTATTCAATTTTTCAATTTCAATTTATATCTCTTACTCGTACACACGGGATAACAAAGTATCACTGGGATATCGTACGAAGAGGGGCACATCAAAGGAAAATCACTCGTCTATAGTCAAAGTCTTTTGCCGGGGCCTTGTAATACTCGTTGGCGAGGGCGTCGGTCCAGCGCATACGAGGTCGTCCAGGCGGTCGCTTGGCTTTGTCGTAGTCGTCGGTAGGGCGCCAGTCTGACAGTCGAACTGCCCAGTTGTCGTCGTCGGTCGTCGCGAGCGATTTGGCGAACTTCAGCTTCCGGAGTCGAGCGCTTTCGAACCAGTCCTTGAGCTTGGTGCGCTTTCGGATGGCCGCGGAGGGGATCTCGTCGCTCAAACGCACCTCGAGGATGGCACGTTCAAGACGACGTTGACCCCTTTGAAGGGTTTCGGCGGCGGCGTCGGTGAGTGCCCAGGTTTCGCAGCCGTAGAGGACTGCTGGCTTGATGCACTGCTCGATGAGTCGCCGTTTCAGCCCCATTTTGACTTGGCGTGAGCGCAGGAAGTCGCGGTACTTGAAATACGCTTTTCGTCCTGCCGAAATTCGTTTGACGATTTCCTTCTTGTGGTCTCTTGGCCATGTTTATTAGAGAAAATGAATAAATGGAAAAAATACTCGTAATCCGATTAGAATACGTTCATTACCTAGATTTACGGTTGTCAATGCCAAAAAACTATTGATTATCTGAGATAACACAAGAAAAGAATGCCTTCATTATTTATTTCTCCTTCATTGTGACCTTTATTTGGAATGTGATGACCCACATTGTGCGATCTTGAATCTATCCTTTTGCACAAAGTTTTGTTTCTTCTTTATTTTATAAATTCGTTTTCAGCATAAGTTGTCGTGTTGAATTATATGTCAGAAAATTTTTTCCCTTTATGAATACAAAGAAAAACATAGTTTTCAGCAATGAAACAACGTGCCGTGATTCTACTATTACTCAGCCTGGCTCAGAGTTGTTCAATTTGACAATTTTCAGCGCTCGCTCTGCTCGCGCTCTTTGAGCAATTCAATTTTCCGTGCTCGCTCTGCTCATGCTCTTTGAGTTCCTAAAATTTTCGCGCTCGCTCCGCTCGCGCTCTTTTATTCTCAGATCCTCTGCTCTTGCTCTGCTCACGCTAGTGAGTCGAGCAGGAGCGAGCAATGAGCAAACATGGCTCACACATAAAAATGTGAATTTTGAGTCACAAATTCAGTCCCTAGCGAAAAGAAAGACCGTATACTCCTTGGAGATACCCCCAACATCGTGTTTTTGATCGAAACTATCAATATTTTAGTATTTGTAGCACTAAATTTATAGTGAGCAGTGCTCATTTGAAAAATTTATCGCGCTCGCTCTGCTCGCGCTCTTTGAGCAATTCAATTTTTCGTGCTCGCTCTGCTCATGCTCATTGAGCACTCAAATTTTTCGCGCTCGCTCCGCTCGCGCTCGTGAGCTGAGCAGGAGCGAGCAGTGAGCAGGAGCAATTTAGTGAGCATCGAACAACTCTGCTCAGCCTTATTGCCGTTGGTTTGGCTTCTGTTAATGATGTAAGCGACGATGTTGAGGAAGGTCCCGGTAAGGGCCTGCCCAACGAGGTTGATTGGGTTGAGTGGGAAGACGCCGTTGCTGTCAGCAAAAAACAAAACAAGCCAATTTTTTTGCTTATTCACAAGTCTTGGTGTGGTGCTTGCAAAGGTTGGTTGGGTTTTTATTGCAGTTATTTTTACATGTTTTTGAACTCAACTTTATTTAGCTTTGCTCAAAAATTTTCAAATTTCAAACCGACGTTCCGATTTCATTGAACTTAGCAAAAAATTTGTCATGGTTAATTTGATTGACGACGAAGAACTTGAAGATAATAAATATGCTCCCGATGGGCGATACATTCCCCGACTTTACTTCCTCGGTATGTGCAGAATATTTTCATTTTTATTTTGCCTTATCACTGTTATTGTTATGTTTAGATAAGCAAGGCGATGTTCTTGCTGTAGACAACAGCAAGTCTTTCCCTCAATACAACTATTACTACCCTCAAGCGTTCGATGTTGTCGATGGTATGAAGAGGGCTCTCAAGGAGTACTCTGGCGAAAACGTATCTACCGAAAAGAACGCCGATCAGAAGAAAGAAACTATCGTGACGGAAGCAAATATCGTTGAGAAAAAAGAAAAAACCGAAGAAAATAATGGGGAAAAGGTCACCGATAAGAAGGAAAAGAACGCTGCAAAACAGAAAGAATCGAAAACAGAAAAAACAAAGACTGATAAAGCGGACGAGAAAGAAAAGAAGGAAAAGAAGTCCAAAAGCAATAAGTCAGAACTCTGATTTATATATGGTTAAACATGTATGCTATAAGTTTGTTGCATTTATGAAGTATCCATATCAATAAACCAATATTTAATCGAGAGAAAACGTATTGTGTTACAGCTGAACATTCAGATATGCTACTTACAAACTGGACAATATTACAGGACATTTCTGACACAAACCAGTGCGTTTTACTATTTTTCAAATTATTTGATTTTTTTTTATATTTTTTGTGACAACACCCGTTGCAATACATACGACAAAAACTATACAGTATTATATGCTAGCTTTTTTGGCAAATCTGGCCCAATGTTCGACAGTTTGTCTACCGAGATCCATGACAATTGAACGGCTTTCCCGCTGATCAGCCGCTTCACTTCGAGTTTCAGGCAGCGGGTTTTCCCATTCTTCGTCATCCGTTGATTCGCGCCAACCCTCACTGCTGTCATAGAGAGGATTTACTCGCATCATAAATTCGCAAAGTTGCTCAAAGTCGCGTGATTGCATTTGTAGGCTATTTCTGACAAAATTGCCATTTCTGTTAGATTTTGCGGAACGAGTCGACATCCTACTAGGTCCTCTGTTGTGCTGGGACCTTCTGAAAGCATAGCTTGCGTTATGTTTTTGTACTTAGTTTGATGATGCTTACCTGGATTGGGTAAATCGAGTGCTGCCGTGGGTAAGAGTTACTTGCTTTCGATGCTGTCTAATTAGATAGCGCAGCTGTGAACAGGTCAACATCTCTTTGTACGTCATGCGCATGCGCTCATTGAAATAGGCGTAAATAAAGGGGTTGCACGTATGATTACACAGCCAAATCTGCAAAAAAAAGTGTATCAGTGACATGCCGGATTGTTTTTAACGCTAGAATCTTACCAGGTGGAAGGTTACGAAGTGCTCGGCAAGCAATATGTCTTTGATGTACGGCTTTGCGAGGTAAAGCATTGACGACACCGTACATAGTAGACTGGGATAAAAAAATTGAAAAGTCAGTCGTGCCTTGAAGATTTTATTTTTATTTTTGTTGACAGCATTGCATTAAAAACCAAGACCAACCTGTTTTCGAAAACGGTTTGCGCTGTTTTGGTTAAGTTTATTTTTGTTTATTTTTTGTTTTACTTGCCAAATTTTCATTAAGACAAGTGATGAACAAATCCACTGCAGAAGAACGCTAATTATGTTAATCAAAATTAACAAGATGATGAAAATTGCTAAAAAAAAATATTTCTCGTTTTCATATCAAACATGACGTTTCATATTGTATAAGCAAACAAAACAAGGTACCTGGGCGCCTGCCGTTTTTGCTCAAAAAGCTAACCGACCACATTTCGGACTGATGAGCAATTAACGGTCGAGGAAAAATACCGACACATGCTAAAAACCAAACGGTATAAATTTTTGACGCCTTAAAAAACTCACCTGCAAGAATTCCAACAATCCACGTTGAGAGGGACGCAAAAATAGCTACGGATACCCGATTAAATGTTTTAGCCTTTGTTCCATAGAAACATATAGCAACACACCGATTTAGTCCTAAATAAGCGTAGCTCACGACTCCCGCTGTCCATGCAGCAATTTCACAGAAAGCTAATGCAAAGCTAAATAAACCGCATTGATCAACTGGTGTTTGATATGTGCTAGACGTCACACTGTGGTGCAACGAAGCGTTTTGTTGGCTGAAGGAAACCGAACTTCTTCGACTTGAGCAAAAAATGAAGCAAACCAACCTTTCATTCTCAGAAAGCAAAATGCACGTTTTTTGTGACCATAATATGGCTGTCCCGCAAGCTATGCCAGCTACCGTAAGCATAATGGCATCAGCGAACGCAACATTTGCCATAATTGTGTAGGCGGACAACCGAAACACGCGTTTTGATATTATCATAAATACAGTAGCGCCATTGCATATCACGCCGATTATGCCAATAGCTAGATACAAGCTACCGACAAGCTTGTTGTATTCAATAGACGAATCCATTGTTTATGACTGGGCTACCTGTACTTTTTTATGATAGACTAAAGAAGGCTCCATATTGAAACCGCATGCCTGAGAAGCCTAAAATTCAAATTTAAATGAAAATGAAAAGAATTACAGACATGACTGTATTTCCGCTTTAAAAAATTTCCAAAAAAAAATCGAGCGTATTACAAAAAAATGAGAAACCGACATAAATGTGAAGGGAGCCGAAAGGGCAGCCATGACAGCGATGCCCAAATTCACATGCAATGCCCCACCTGCTCCCAAGATTACAAAAACCACCTGCTTTTGAATCACCGCATGCTAAAACATATGATGGCATAAGTGTGTAATTAGCCTTTTTCAATTTCACTTTAGGACGAACAAAAAATATTTTACAGTATATTTACATTCGTCAGAATATATTAAAATATTATATGTTATCGAAAAAAATCAACAAGTATGATGTAAAAAAAACGACAAAATGAAAATCTAATCTGCGACTATGTATTTATTTCACATGTCATGCTTGCAGAGGTCCGGGGCAAATGGGTTATCGTCCAACACAATGGATTTTGTGCCAGGCAATCGAGTCAAGTACAATAGTAAAAAAGTTCAACAATATGAGACGCGAGCGACACGCAGCTTTCTTTCTGTTTTCTAAGGTATGTCGTAAATCTGACTCAACATACACAAAAATAGTACATAGTGGAAGAACAGACGAATTTTTTTTGTACTGAATTTTAAATAGTATTCGTTTCACCCCCAAAAGATAGTTTCACTCCCCGCTTGACACTGCAATTTGGGGGAAAAGCAAGCTTACAACGCTTTAATTGCTTACCAAAATCTTTGTGGAAACCGACCAAATGTGACTTAAATTGCACAGCATTTTTCAGGTTATCAATTGTGGCAAAAAAGAGCAAAATTACTAACCGCATAAAATAAATTGTATAAAAATAGCCTGCATTGTTTACAACGATTATAAAACATTTTGAAGAGTAAGTTTAAATCACATGATTGTGGGGAAAATAATAGGTATTATCTAAGGTGATAACAGCCAGAGTATGTTGACATTTTTCTATTAAACGCAAAAAACAGCAAAACAGTCAAAATACTGGACTTCAAATTTTTTTAAACCTGAGCATGTGAGACATCAAATAGTGATGTATTTTTTTGTTTAAAATAATTGAAAGCCTTATAATTTGATCGTGCACCCACATGCCTTTTTATCATAAATACTCAACTCATGCACGCAACAATTTAAAAACAAAGATTGAGTTTTCGTAAAAAAAGCGTCGTAGCATAACAAAATGGTACACGGTTGAGGCATATATTTAGAGTAAAACAAGAACCAATGTTTTTTTTTCAGAATTAAATAACAACTAACGTTTTATAACGCAAATAATTACACATGCACTAAAAAATCACTTATGTACATTTTTCATCAAAGTTTAAAGATTGGCGTGTTTATTTGAAAATGAATGAACTAAATGGCATGGTTCCGCGTATTTCTAGAAAAATCCTATTTTTTTTAATCACAGAAAATGGTTGAGATCAATGCAATTATTTCGCAAATGCATGCGTAAAGTATGGCAACTGCTTTTCAGGCCCCCAACTAAACAGTAGGCATGAGCAAGTGCAAGTACCACCATAAAAAATGGAGCTGTAGCGAATAATTATCATTGTACAAAATATAATAATTGGGTGCATCAAAAAAGCCGGTGCTCCCCATAAAACAAGTGTTTCGATAAACATTAAAAAACAATGCTGCGAACAGTGAAAAATCAAGCAGCGACACTCTGATTAACGACATTGCCGAGAGTTTAAGAAGCTGTGAATGCAAATCTTTGTTCAAAAAACGGGGGGATGGTCAAAATAGTAATGAAGTAAAAGGGAACTGACAAGTCGAAATATTATTATATGACTATCGGTCGGAGTCAGTTAAACTGACTCGGCAAACTACACTACGCTGCAGGCAACAGACAGAAGCAAATGAAGTTGCGAAAGAAGGGGAGACACGCACTTCTGTTTCGTGGTCGAAACTGCGTGAAGTTGACTTGGACACACACAATCTACGCTTCAATCAACGCGTCTAGCTGTTTTGCCATCTGTGCAACAAATGGCTTCGATGAAAAAAAGTGAGCAAAGCGCAGACTTATTTGGTTGAGACATTTTTGACTTGTTTGGCGTTAAGTGAAGGGCTCACCCCACTCAGGCTGCCTACTTTGGATCACAATTGGCAGCGTTTTTGGCCTCTTATTAACACTCGAAACAAAGTAAACAGAGCTCACAACATTGCAATTCTTGCTATTTTGTTTGCAGCAAAAAAAATCGTAAGCAGTTATACTTTCAGTGCTCCTAGTTATAAAACGAAGATATGCTTTAGGATACATCATACGTGGCCTACTGTCATGACAATTTAGTTAAATTCAATCATTAGAGATGTCAGAAAAAATAAGTTGATTTTTACGCCATTTTGTCAGTCCACACTATTAAAACGTTATAATCTATTCAACATGGCCTCAATACAGGAAGACTATTCAATTTCGTATTTATTAAAAAAAAAAGAGTAAAAAAATGATCATGGAATTTATGAAAGCGACTGAAGTCGCGTAAATGCAAAAGATGAAATACGAGATTTGAAAAACTCTCAATCCATTATAGCATTCGGAAGCTGTATTGTTTGTTCCGATGTATATGATGCATTGTCAACTGCTGAAATTAAAAAAATGTTTAATGCTACCGTTTTGACAGTTTGTACAAAAATGATGTATTTTTTCTATTTACTTGCAAACGTACTCGAAGTCTGACGAATCCCATTCAAAAACGAAGCCTCTGCTTTTAGAGCGGTTGCTAGTATGTTTGTCTTCGTTTTCTGTTTTGTTGATGTTGGCAAATCCGCAAAATAAGGGTACTTGTTAACAAAAGTCAGCTGTAAAACATAACATGTAATATGTGTCGCTTTCTTTGCTACTATTTAAAAACACATACCTGCGACCGGGTGCTAAAGTAGTCATTATTGTCGTTTACAAGTACTACAGTGCGATCTTTTCGGTAAAGCCGGTATGTAACATTTCTTTCATCATCTGTTATGGGTTGACTTACACGCGATTTTTCTTTCTCAGTTAATTTATCATATGGTCGTGGTAGAACACGGTCATATGGTTCGCACCCTATAATGATAGGGGTACTAATTTCCATTACTTCTACCCCTGCAAATTTTGTTTTTCAAGAAAAAAACATGACGTCTTTTCCACCTCCTGTTTTGACTTTTATGCAAAGTTGATAGATGACTTGAAATAGTCTGTTTTCCTCAGACATTTTTTTACGGCCAACAGAGCTGAAACTTAACCGGGCGGCATTCATGGACATTCGTTTACGTTTTGACTGCCACCCAGAGGCAAGCGCTCGTTCCGAGCCGCTGTCGCCCAGGCACATCAGATCGTGTGTGATGGTGCTGAAACTGGAGGATGGAGCGCAAAAAAAGCGGAAGCTATTATGAATCCAACCAGACATGACATTTTGTTTGGTGTTGGCAAGGGTGTTTCAAGTTTACTATGTATTTATATAAATAAAAAAACAAAAATACCTTGGAGGAACTGCAGGCACTGGAAAATTTTTTTCAATTCTGATTGATTTTCCTTCGTCGACAAAAAGCGCCAAGTGCTCCTCATGGATATCGGTAACGTCAAGTATCCTGGTCTCTGATGCCTAAATTATAACTCAAATGTAAGAATATTAAAACATACTAAAAACATGCATTTTCTGTATCATTGTTTTCGTCTCCAGTATAAATGACGACTTGCTGAAGAGCGGCAACAACCTTGTCAATGCGGCGATCTGTCTTATTCTCTATGCGTCCTAAACAACATTTTTGGTATCATCCACCAAAATAATGATACCAAAATACCGGCTATTGAAATATTTTCGCCACAAACAAATGCCGATCTGCATACATGACATTGTAGCTTGATATTACCGCCTGTACATGAAAACAGACCGAATTTGCGAGTGAGGTTTAGATTGGTAACCTCGAAGACCTTCGGATAAAGGTCGTTCAAGTCCAGAACTTGTATTACGGTAAAGCCTTTTATTGTTGACACCGTTTTTAAGGCGTCTGCAAATTGTTTGTCCATTACAACGCATTTTGGATTTTCTCATACCATTCAATTTGTAACTCAAGCTCGTTGTTACCGTGTACAAGACGGAAACATTTTTTGTTTCAACTGATGTCATTAAATTACGAGGAATTTTGTCCTAAACACACGTTTTACTATAAACAAATAATTGTTTGTATAAATATACCAAAAACTGAACAGAATAATTGTTTTTTGCATCCAGGGTTGTGTGTTTTAATGTTGCATCATTTTTTTGACAAAAAAGTTTTTGCTCGGCATCCTAAATCCAATTATTAAAAAATAGTAGTAACCATCTTTGGCAAAACATACGATAACTTTTTTGTATTTCACCTTGACGACGCCCTTAAATTCGACGTCCAAGTCAACGACTTCAACTCTCTCGCTTGGTGTTATAATCAAACGGCCAGTAATTTTTTCTCCAGAATAGTAAACACCATTTTGATTATCCAACTCAATAGAAAAATTTAAGAAGTCCAATGCGGCCTAAAAATCATTTTTTTGCTACAAACAATAGACCTTCTAAATTAATATAACTTACCATTTTTCAAGATATATTTATTTTAAAACACAAAGAAAAAGAGTATAACTGTGTAGATGTTGTTTGGATTTTTCCAAATACGGCGCATTCGAACAATTGGTCTCAACATCGTCTTCCAAGATTGCCCAGAACCATTCTTGATAGCTTCCTGTGTCTGAAGAAAACGCCAGGTCGATGTTTACAGCAAGCGTGTAAAAAGAATGCATGACATCACAATAAGGCACCGTGGTAATTTATACTGATTTTAGTTAGTTTTTTTTCTTCCGGCTAAACTTGAAAGTAAACTGGGTCTTTCTTCTTTTTGCAACATGCAAAAAAATTATTTTGAAGAAACAACGATGTGTTCTGTTTCCGTTTTTCTTCCCATACGGCAAGAGGAACACTTACTCTTTTCCCATTGAAAATCATACAGCGAACATACACGTGTTTTGTTCGAAGAATGCTTCCATATTATTTCAATGTGTAAAAAACATAGGCGTAGTGTAGAGGATTCATTTTAAAATAACATATTATTCAAAAATGATTTGCAAACAATTTGGAAAAATGTTAACACGCAGTAACGACCTTCAGAAAAATTATGTTTTTATTATTTCGTAATAAATTCAACAGTATAAAGCAATTGTGAAGAACAAAAAATACAATAAAAATAAACAGAAAACAATCAACTTATTCAATTAAACGTGATTTGTTAGCACTACCCATTGCTCACTTATATGAGCACCCTTACGATCAGTTGGAGCCTGCAAAACCGGAGCAAGCGGAACCATAGTACCACATATTCGATAGTTATCACGGATAATTGTTGCACTGGATTGCCAGATTGCAACGTCGAGTGATGAGTTTTTGAGATCGTTTGGAGAATCGAAGGCGTAAGTAAACGAAGAATTGTACGTTGGATTACACGTACCCCTTACGACATTACTTTTTTGCTTGGTGACGAGTCTGCTGGGATGAACGTAAATTTTAACATAAGAATCTGGAGGCTGATTTGATGTTCCACCAATAAGAGGCAGGTTGCGAGCATGGCTAACAAATACGTGCAGCATTCTCTTATTTCTCTCTACTGATAGCTTAATTTGCAATGAGGTAAGTTGCGTTGATATTGGGTTATGATCTAGAAAAAGTTTTTATTCCTATAAAAGTTAATATTTCATTGAAAGCATTTACTTTGCACATCCTTGACAATTTCGGGGTTTGTATCACGATGAATCGTGTGGAAGAAAGTGGAAACCAAATCGGACTGCGAAATTTCGGTAGGGAGTTCAATTAACCGCTTAAAAAACTGGCACAAAGCAAGCTGCCGTTGTTCAGCGGCTTGACGAGTATTCGACCGCATGAAGCTAGCGTTTGTATCCAACACTGGTAATGCGGCATCACCAAACATCTTTGCCAGACCGGAGTGCAGTTCCTGACATTCTTCGTATGTCCTGTGTATCATGACAGGTTTTTTCTCATTGATACGAAATACTTCGAAATGAAACATCTAAAAATACAAATAAATCAATTGTTAACAACATTTAAAGCATGTAACGCAGAACTCACGTAATACTTCGTCGGCGTTCTCCACTTTTCAAAGCTAATCACGTTGACAGTTCGAATCTTTGGTTCTGTCTTTGACGTGTACACGTCCGTTGTGAAGCTAAAAAGTCCTTCCTGTTTTGACGAATTCGTACTGCCACCCGCCATTTGTTGGGCCATAGAGTGCACAAAAAAATTCAAGCGAGGTGCGACATTGTCAAAACTAGATTGAATAAGCTTAGTAAAATGTGAAGTCGCTTGGGCATCCGTGAAACTTAGTACCAAATTTTTTTCAACAAAATGCACCGAATGCATGTTCATGTATCCGACGTTGGAGCAAGACATCTAAAAAAATGATAACACTGCGAAGTGGCTTACAAAAACTCACAAATCGTATAACATTAAGCAATAGCTCGCGATTATGACGTAGACAGTTGAAAGCCTTGCAACAGTAATCAGAAAACTCTTGAAACTTCGCCGTGTTCGTCATTGCACCGTTGTTGATTGCAAATACCATCTCAGGAGTCAAAACAAAAGGAACGCGATCCCGATTGAATCCAAGTGCAGTTTGAAAGTCGCCCATGTACTTGCCAAAATCAATGTGAAAGACATGCCCCGACTTGCAGATAAGAATGTTGTCATTGTGCCGATCGCCAATGCCGAGAACGTAGGTAACAACGCACCAGCCAGCACACGAACGCAAAAAGTTGTCAAACGCAGTGCGGCACTCAAATTCCGACGGATTGTGACGGCTAATCCACTTGCTAATCGTATCGTTTCGGAAAACATAGGTAGGTTTGTCAACCATTTGGCGTAATGTTTGACAGTCGTCCACAAGTTCGATCAACCCTTGGTTTTTACCCGTTGGTTGGACACGGTAAGTCAACATTCGCAAATCCAAATTTTCCCGCAACCAGAGATCATTCATGAGTCGAACAAGTTGAAGCACAATCGCGTCTTGTCTAAGATCGTCACCTGCCTTATACATGACATCGTAGGATGATTTTTCGCCAATGAGACGTATTTTCAGGGGCTTGGTTGCTGACATGAAAACATCGCATTTCTCAACATCGATGCAAATGCACAAAAAACCCGGATTGATCGGCATGCGCAGCTTTGTGATGTTTATCTTATCATTGATTTCATAGAGAAGAGACTGCACTTGTGTTGTCTAAAGCAAAATAATTAAATGACAATATGCATACCACACTACGTGGACGTCATTTGTGCCTCCTAACATCTGGTCTAATGATAACTAACCACTGAGTAATGGTGAAATAATAATAATAATAATGCATACCACAACTCACAATCAATGAATTCTGTACAGACTTGGCAACGTCTGATATGTCGTCGATGGCTCGAAGAAAGCGCTTTTGGCAAGTAATATCTTCTACAAAGTTTGGAATTTCCAACTGCATAAGCAAGTCTAGCAGCAAGAGACATCGGGTTGAAAACGGTGGAACTTCATTGAGCGTCCTCTGCTCAAGTTCCCAGTACAACAGCGTGGCAAAACGACGATCTTTGGTGCACGATTCAAGCAAAAATTCAGCTAACGCAGAGTTCTCAAAAAGTTCAAATCTCAATGATTCAGTGAGTTGAGGTAGAAGATTAATCTTGAAATCCAGAGATCCGCGTTTAATCATTTCCACGCCGTGTCGTCGGACGACCTGATCTTGAAAGCTGAAATTAAAACAATGAATGGTATCATGTTGAACAGAAGCAAGGGACAATTCGACTTACAATGGAAGCAAAAGCTCAGTAATAAACTGAAAATCTGGTGGACTCCACTTTTCCAAAAGAGGATAAATATTGCTCAACGACAGTGAATCCCATGTATCCACAGAGTATAGCGTGGGTAACAACGCTTCCCTCATATCCATCAAGGCGCGACGATTTGACCACAAAAGTAGTTTGTCATCATTTGAAATGCAATGAGCATCAGGTCGCTTGTCAATCAAATCCATAATATGAATTTGATCAGACTCACTCAGCGTTATAAACGGTACAGGTGTTCTTCAAGCGTAAAAAAGATTAAACCGTAAACCATGATAATAACTCACATTTGTTGGTATTCAATTTGTTGTGGAAACCGAACACGATAATGGTACTTCAGAAAAGACAGCACGATGAGAACATCAGTTTTGCTCCGTAAAAGTGGAACAGGCCCCCATGGCTGAATGACGGGTTGCTCGACGACGGTCAGGGGCAGCATGACTTTGGTTTGGCAAAGAAAACCGTTGAAATCAAAGACCGGCATCGAAGTGTACGCCAGCATTTTTGTAACTTCTTTGTCTGGATCTAAAGGTACTCCAGATACCATGACGCATACTCGTACTTCACGTGGCAGAACCATGATTTGTGCTCCTGACAGTACCTGAAGAAATTATAATTTTGCAAAAAAAACTGTAAAACAAAACAGACCCAAGCGTTGATCGGAATTGCACACAGCTCATGTCTCTCGCGTAGACCCTTATGATCAGTTGCTTTTTTAATTCCAATAGTCGTCGTGCCATACATAAGACAAACCTCAACGTAATACCTGCGAAACTTGTTTCGCCACTCGTGTGATATATTGTGCATGCTCTCGATAAAAACCATGAATTCGTCATCCATATTTCGCGATTCTACAATATCCAATTGACTTTCATCCACTATGCTTTCGACTACATAATCGCAATGGGAACCACTGCTGATCATAGTCACCATTTCGTGTAGTGCATTGATCAAATTCCTCTTGGCCACAAAATAATGACTTTCAATGTCAGCAGCTAGTAAGGTGTCAAGCGCAGAGGCAACGTCCAGTGTCATAACATTCATGCATAGTTGGCATAGCGAGATGACAAGACTGATGACGTCTTTTCTGAGATTTAAGCTATAGTGCTTCCGTTGTTCCATGCTTTCCAAATGGTAAAAAATAGCATCAAGCTTTTCTTCCAGTTTTTTACGATCGATACAGAACAAGGAATCAGGTCTGAAAATTACCGCAGATGCAAAATACAATTACAATGAAAAAACAAACCTGTCAAACATAGCCTGAAAATATTGAAAATTGACATGCTTCATCTGTCTGAGGCCAATTTGAAGCGGTACATCTTGGCATCTGGTAACAAATTTTCCAACGAAAGGATGATGCCCGATTATGGCATGTGGCATCAAGAATTCGTCAACACCATACATCTTCAGGGTGTAGTCCTCAATTTTACAGACACTGCCAATGTCGTCCGGAGGAAGAAGACGTGCCAGCACAGCAATTAGCAGGTCTTCGCAGGTCGATGAACTTTCAAATGTAAGCGTGACTTCGGTCGGAAGCTTGCAGTAATTAGGAGGCCACGTATCATCACGAAAAACTTTAAATTTGATAGAATCCGCCGATGTCGTCATATAGTCAACAGTGGGTGCGATAAAAAACACGGCTTCACGCGTAATCTCATGGAAAGTTGCGGCTTTAGAACGCAGCATGCTTGACTGTCTGGCAAACGCATTTTCCCCATCAATGATTTTGAATCCATTGATCTCTGTTGAAGTCGTCGGCTTGGAAGTCGACGTATTTCTATTAATATCATCGGTAGATTTCAAAGGTGGCGCTTGTGGTTTGAGACATTCCAAAATTGAATCCAGTGGGTAGTCTGACACCATGTCTATAAAACCAGTAATAACACTGATTAAAAAAGGTGTTCCGCATCTGATTTAATAAACTTGCAATTGGCAGCGAAAAAAAAAGAGTTTACAAAATTAATTCATTAAAACTTCTCAAATATATAAAACAACATCAAAACAAACGTCATCAAAGTGCTGTATATGCGTTTCCACTCTCCAATGTCCCTGTTTTAAAAATACATATCAACTCCGGCTAACATGAGTTAAAACGTTCCAAAGAAATAGCGAAACTGATGAAAAACTACAAACTTACCTTGAGAAACGCTTGCTTCAGATATCTGCCTGTTCTCCGTTGTGCATGAAAAAGTCAGCTGTAAACAAAAAAAATAAAACAAACAAAAAATAACAAAGTAAACTTACGCTCCTAGGTGTATTGTCCAGATCCAGCATTCTATCTCCCTGCATACGAAACGGGACATAGATCGGGCTATGCTTGTTTCGGCCAGGAGAAGATAGTTCCGGTTGAAGTGACGGTGCCGTCAGGGTAAGTGGCCTGAGAGGGGGTTCGGTTGATTTTTGCAGATATGGTTCAAGCGGATCGGGTGATACAGAGTTCCGCTGCTGCATCGTTTGCAACGCATTTGAAGATGAAGCCTTATTTTCTACAACGGCACAGTAAAAAACCGTTCTTCAAATACAAAAAAAAAAATGAACTATCAACGTACGATATGCGAAAAAATCGGGCTTGAAGCCATAAGGCAAAGTCGCACAGGATCCGGCTTGGTAGCGAAGAGGTACATCAGATGATGGCTGTTGAAACAAAGCTGTGATTTCGTCAATGTTTTTTTGTCTAGCAATTTCACGTGGATCGCCTTGCAAGAGCTCCGGTGACGCATTTGCTCGCTGCCGTTGTTCGTCTTCAAATGATTGACTAAAAAATCATAAAAATTCAATCCTCCCCCCTATGAAAGATTAAAGATCGCATACAAACTTAATCGAAGTGCAAGTTGCAGCTCATCATCGTCGTCCATGTTCAATGACATCCCTTATGTCCGCATGAAAGACAAAATCAATGAATACGACGAAAATGACCTGAGAGAAAGAAGCTAGTACAAAACAAATACACGGCTATGCTTGCATGATGTGCACGACTCAACCAATTTCGTCTTGAGACTCCTGATTTTGTTTGATCGCACTAGATAGTTCAATTTTGCGGTATGCAATTTGTAAATAAGCTATTGTACAAATATGTTCATAGCTTAGTCTG
The DNA here is from genome assembly GCA_963969345.1 of Turbatrix aceti. NCBI lineage: Eukaryota > Metazoa > Nematoda > Chromadorea > Rhabditida > Panagrolaimidae > Turbatrix > Turbatrix aceti. The sequence continues at coordinate 306,661 of OZ017770.1, read as the reverse complement.
TTCATAGCTTTATTTCCAAAATTTATTGAACTTAAAAAGCAGTTGTGTTTAATAGGGAGGGGGTAAATGCGGTTGTGTCATTTGTGTCGACGACAATTTCTGTGGTTGAAAAATCAATTGCAACTGTATCATTGTCGGTTGTGACAGTTTCATTGTCAGTAGACGCTGTCGTTGATCTTAAGAAGGGAGCGATCGTAGTATTTGTTGTCTTATTTGTTAGAGTTGTGGGCAGCGGTTCAGTAATATCGATGTTAAGTGCCTTTGCGAGTATGCACAAGGCCGTTTTTGCGATACTTACAACCCCGTTACCTAAGTCGCCGACGATGTTAAAAACACGTTGTAAGAAGTTTGCTTTCAATGGTAGCCTTTTGAGGTAACGCTACAAGACCGCAATCAATTTTGTAATAAATCAAAACAAGTTATTACCGTCGTGATGCTTGCATAAGACTGACAACTACTGATAAAAACCTGGATATGCTTTCTACCTTTTTCTTCTCCCATTTCAATAATTTCATCAGGTGCTGTTATTTCAAATGCTGTACCAAAAATTTTAGCGTTTTTTCTCTAAAAACATTGTTATTACATTGCCTATTGTTTTGTAATACCCACCGCCGTGTCAACCTCAAACGGTAGTATTGTTGGGATACCGCTAGGATCAACAACAAGCAAAGACGTGCTCAACATTTGGCTTGTTTTGACTACTCTAACTGCCCTGGTTTTGTTTGTTTGAGAGCGATCATCCGAATACTTAATTCGGGAGCATATGTATGACTCTTGGGGATCATAGCAGAGAACTGCCAGATCTTCGTTTAGTGCTTTACCTTGGGGACGCTGAACTCCTTTGTAGCAGATGCATACTCTGAAATGGATTCTTACAAAATTTGTCTTTGTTAATCTTACGTTTGTCCATAGCATTGTTGCAAATCTATATGGATGGCGTATTTATCAGCAAGTACGTCAAAGAGTAACGGTGCATTTTCGAACAAATAGTCTTCACCAACGGTCGTCTTAAAACATATCAGCCATATCAAAGTAGTTGCTAACAACATCTTACACAGAAGCTGTTGTTTTTTCCGAATATTACGTTTTTACATGCTTTATTACTGTCTTGGTGGGCTTTTATATTTATCGTACGAACCAACGGCATTCTGGCTGGTGGTGTGTAATGATTCATTTTTTTGTTTCTCCGTGTTCTCGTTAAAGCGTTTTACTTTACGTTTTCAAGGAAAAATGCAAATGCAAGAATAATGGAAAAACACCGAGAAAGAAAAACCTGCATTGACTGGAAAACCGATAGCTGATTCTTCGTATGAAGCCGCAAAAAGATCTGTAAAGCTGGAAAGGAGAAAGAAAATAACACTAGTCTTCGCTTTTGCGCCGATGCAACAGATTCCACGTGCTGCGCTTCCGCATCCCTAAAACATTGAATATTTTTTGTAAAGTTCATAAAAACCGATTTTAATGCTAATGCGTTTTCCTTACCAATGAGCATCGGAACTTGGTTTTTGTGAATAATTTGGATAATGCAAGGTGGCTGCATCCATGGTTCGCCGTCGATTTGCATTGGAAATGGCTTGTGGGTTCTGTAAATTATTAAAAATAAAGCGTCTGAAATTAATTAGCTTTAACCTACTGAATAACCACTGTAGAGCACTGCGACAGACGCCTGGCAGCTCCACGCACCCCAGCCTTAATTTGCCCCATTTGAATAGCACTCTCCAAGCCTACCACTTCAATGAGACGATCACCGATGTCTTGAACTCGGTTTTGCAAGCCGTGTGCCGAATTGCTGCTTATTTGGGGAAACAGTGTGGGTAATCTAAATGCACTGGAGCGCCGAGAGTTCCCCCAGAGGTTGCTACCGCCGTATATACTTGCTATGTTCAGCAAGGCAATGCCTTCTAAGTTAGGCCCATTGCCAAGGTCAATTGTTTCCCCGTCACACTAAAAAAAATACACAAGCAATCATGTGAACTAATCTCATTGAACTTGACTCACCAATATATCAATTTGCTCGTGAAGGTTTTTGCATGTGCTGGACAGTGTTTCACTCGTTCCTAACTCGAAGTACCAAAGTTTGTTTCGCATGCGACTGTTAAACTTTTCTGGATATTTTTCACGCATGACATGGAAACGATGCGCGATCGAGGCATCGACTCCGATGGAAAAGTAATTATTGATAATGTGATAAGGCTGAGGATCACCCTTGTCGCTTTTCTTTGTTTGTTCAATTTTGATCTGCCAGCGATCCATGTATATCTGTAATTTTTTGTGCGTACAAATTTTTACATCGAAGAAAATTGCCTACGATCTGGCTGCTTTTTTCAATGCTTTGCAAAATTTTTGATAGTGGCTCATTTTCGTAGCCACCACCCCATTTGAGGCAGCGTGCAAGATCATTTCCTGTACCCAAAGGGAGCACCGCAACAGGTGGCCGATTGTCGCCATAATCCATTTTGTCTAAATATTTTGTTTTGATTAAATATTGCATTTCATAAAAAAAGTGTACCAACCCATGGCATCCAGCACCCAGCCAACTGTTCCATCTCCTCCGCATACAAGAATATTGGCATTTTTGATTGACTTAAACAGATGTAATCTGAAACAACGACAGTCATCCTTTTGTTATGTAATGTCCGTTGAACGCATTTTTACATACCCGACGTCAGGTCCGTCCTTGCAGAGGTCATAGACTTGTCTCGGGTTGAGAATGTACTGAAACTTGCGATAGATGCGTTCGCCTTGTCGCCCACCGCTCTTGGGGTTTATCAAAACGAGTAGAGGACGTCGGTTTACTGGCAGAATTGTGACAGTGAAGCGCTGAGGGTTACCTTGCAGTATGTTACTATTTTGAGATTGCGAGCGGTCGAGGAAAGATGGGATTATGTTTGCCGGAGGCAAGATGTGGTATGCGTGGGGGCCCAAATCACATTCCTTTGGCCAAAGCGCAATGCACTTTTTATGCAGCTATAGTGCCTTCCTGTGTTTTTTTATATTAAAAAATGCTTACCAAATTGTGGCACCACCGGCAGCGACAACCTTGGAAAATGGGTACGTTAGACTTGCATTTTACGCACTTGGATGATGCGTTGGACTCAATCCAGTGATGGCTCATTACAGTTTCCTTTGACGGATTGGTGTTGTACGTGTGAACACAAGTATTTTGTGCATTTCGGACGCATCTTTCGTGAACTGTGTATTTGCAAACTATAAATTTTACTCAACGTTATGTACCAATAATAAACTAATGACAAAACTTACGAGCACATGCGAGCCCTTGCTTGCCTCCCCATCCGACAAGAAGGTTGCAACATACATTACAGTAGGTTGGTTTGCTAAAATGGCGAAGACGCCAAATATGACATCCGTCTTCTTTCATTTCCTGTAAGAGTTATAATTAACAATTTGGTAGTTGTATTATTAAACTTACGGTGTCAAAACCTAAAAGCACCAAGAGGGGAATAGTAGTCATACCGCCGCGTTTCCACTCTTCAAGAGAAACAATGCCATCGTTGTCGTAGTCTATTTCCGTCATCATTTGGCGTAAAATCTGAAGTACGCGCAAGGTCATAAAACGTTCTCAGGTGGTACTAAAAGCTTTCGAAGGTCGTGGCTTACAGGCTCCAACTCAATGGTGTCCCATTGCTGATATCGTGCAACGTTCATCATCTGCTCAATTATACTTTCGATTTCCTTGTTGTCCAAAAACCCGTTATCATCCGAGTCGTAAACATGAAAGACAACTAAAAAAACACCGTTGCTTACTTAATTGTCTCTAAAAGAGATCTCACATTCAAGCTTGTCTTCTGGAGGAGCGCCTTCTAGTAAAGAAAGATAGCATACAAGGGGTTTAAGAGGTATTCTTCTGTTGGAATCCGCAATCAGGGGCTGCAATATAAGAATGTTTTTTTTGCCAATAATCTCCCTTGCTCGTAACTAACGTATTCGGGGATATGTTCTTTGTTTGACGCTGTTTGAAAAGCATTCCTCATGACGCCAATGGCTTCTTCAAAAAGCGATGCACGACGCTCTGAAAACCTTGTTGACGTTATTTTACCAATTTACAAATTAATGATTTTAGTATTCTTATGCAAAGTGCGGACACGACAACAACTTGCCATTTTTTATTGTTGGTGGTTGTATTGTGGAGCTTGTTGCTGACGAACTTGCAACATTTGAACCGCTTGCTCGTCGTCCACTTGCCTTGGTACCCTTAGACGAAGTAGCCCCCCTCGCCGAGACATTGTTGAGCGTCTCAGCAGACGTCGATGCCGCATCAAACTATAAGGAACGGTGTAATTTATTCACAAAGGATTAAGGTCATACTTTTTTGCCAATCAGTGGTGTCAGTGTGGATGTTGATACCGCGTTTGCATTTTGTAAACCTGCTGCTATGGAAGACTTGTGCTGAGACTGTCCTCCAATGGATGTGTTAGCGAATGATAAAAATAGTTGTTGTATAAGGTCAACAGGAAGCTCAGCGCCAAAGTAGCAGTTTATGAAATGTGTGAAACCGATAAAGTTAATCGTTTGAAAACCCTAAAGTGTCTCAATAATTGCTTTTTCTAAAGCTATGAGACAGCACCTGTTCATCTTCGATTATGTATTTGTAAAACATTCCTTCCGGTTGAAATTCAACCAACATGTCAAGTAATTTGTTGTTAGAATCTGTAATAGTACAATGTGATAATGACGTTTAATATATGCTGGTTGCATCATGAGTGCTTTTGTCAGACATGCTAAATTTTTATCTCATTCGTTGTCCCGTGCGTCACCAATAAAGCTTTTTTGTAAATTACTCAGTATTAGAAATCCTTTTTGATGTCTCAATCGTCGAAATCTTTTTTTCTGTTAAGCAAAAAAGTCATTAGAAATAATTTTTTTATTCATTCTTGGTAGAAAAAATTTTATAATATCTCAATTTTTCAACGTGAAATCAGCCTAGCTTGCATTTATAAAATGTAATGCAGTGTCAATGATTTTATCCTTTTTTCAATGACAACGCCGACTTTGTCTACCGAATAACATAAAAACGACGGCCTCAGATTAAATAGCTAAGCTTCTTAATAAGCAATGATTGGGAGAAAGAAGCGCAAGAGACATGAGAGAAGCTATCCGACGCAAGACATTTTTTTTGTATGCACGTGTATTACTAGATGTTGACTATGTAAACACAAGACGAAAATTAATGAATTATAAATTAAAAAAATATTACAAGTTTACTTATTAACTCCATGATGATGTTACAATACGTGAATCGTCTATTACACAATGTCTGATGAGTATATCATTTAACATCTTTATGTTCCGAAAACCTCCAAAAAAAACTCACAAGAAGCATACTCAGTTAATCGAGCAAATTGTTCCGGCGATAACAGCATGGTTATTAAAGGCACTGAAAAAATACACTGATGATTCAACCATCGCAAATCGTCGATATAAATAATTTCATCTCAAAACTTTTGTTTAAAAAAATCATCCGTAAAGCCAGCAAGAAAAACTTACCTGAGTGAGAAAGACTTTAAAATTCTGCGAAATAACCCTGTTAGTAAACAAGAATAGTTGAAAGCAAAAAAAACAATGTACTTGCAAACTATAGTTGTGTTATGGCCCGCGATTGAAACAACCCAAAACGGTATTAAGGCTTAGAGAAGGCTAAACGATATGATCGCTGTCACCTGTGTGCGTGTATATAGCGTTAAAAGATTATGATAAATAAACACAAGCAAAAATTTTCTGACTTGCGGTAGCAATGACTAAAAAAGAATGCCAAAAGTTTTCACGTCTTCTTTTCTTGCATCTCACTTTTTGTCCAAAGCCAACAAGAGTCGAGACCTAAGGCCACGCCTGTGGCAGGCTTTGCGACGAATCAACTAGCTTTCAGGAGTCATTGACACGCCCTCTGTGAAACGTAGTTACTATGAACCCAGAACAATAACATATAAATCCTTTGTATTAAAAAAACCGGCTCTTGCATATTCGGTGTACTGTTTTAATTACCATCGATTGGTCCAAACTTCTTTTCATGATGACTTTATTGATGATAATTGTTGTTCGTACCAACTGATGTCACGGCTAATCCAAAAGAGCTGCACGTTAAAAAAGAAAATAAGGAAATTTTTTTGGGCTGGACATATAGACTTGATGTAAAATGTGATAAAACTAGGAGTAAGAGTATGAGCCGGTTTAACGACAGTTTTTTGTCTTTTGTTTATGTAAGGCCTTGACACCTACGACATTTCCCAAGTTCCTTTAAAAAAGACACGGCCTCTTCTCTTAACAAGGCCCCATGTGAGCAGTTTTACCTTTTGTACATCAAATTGCAAGTCCCTCATGTCCTACGTTGTCAGATTCATCAGCAATTTTTTATGCTGGTTTGCACTACTCTCTCTAACTATGGCACCAAATGTGGGGGGTCTAAAATGCCGTGCTGATTGTAGTCCGCATCTAACACTACCTTGGTGAGTTTGTAAATATTGTGGGAATGCTTTCCGAAGGACTGGTAGGACCACTGTTTACGTCCTTTTTCTCTGCCTTCTTGATAGAGTCGATATGGGATTAATGCGCAGATTTGTACAAAAGAGCCATATTCCCGTTGTCATTAGCGACTCTATCAAAGGATTCGTAAAAGATTCTTGCGATGACCAGAGAAAAAGATGCCTTATTTATGCGGTCTCACATGTTCAAATAATACTTTCGACTATTTCAGCTCATTTGAAGCCTTTGATCGCTGCATGGAACAAAAGTGCAAAGAACTCTGTTGGAAAGATGGCAACCGCGCAATGGCTGGTTGCTACTGCCGTGGTACCGTCGAAGGTCCCAGCATGCGGTCTTGCTTCTGTGCCCCTAGCCCTAAACGTCCAAAACTAACTCTTGCTGTATTTTAAATACCAAAAACGTTATCAAATGAATTTACGATAATACGAAAACAAAAAGTGAAAAACACATGTCCTCGACTGAGTCCTTATTGTATCACGTCACTCTCAGCAAAGCTTAGGCCGTGAGAAGCTTCTTGGCCGATTCAAGGGTGAGCTTATCGCCGTCCAGGAGCTCCTGAAAAATAAACAAACGTAATGCCGGACATTTCTGATTAAACGTTGCAAACCTTGGTAGTGTAGTTCAGAAGCGAAGGAATGGATGTCAGACCGAATTCCTTGCGGAATGGACTTTCGGGATTCTTCCACCTAAAACGTTTTTTCAATACATTTCGTTCGCAGGTAATACTCACGAGTCACGTTCGCCAACCAGAGCAACGAGAAAAACTTTGTCTTCCTTCAGACTAAGGCTGGGATCCTGGTGCGAGCGAATGGACTCGATGAGCGGCAAGATGAAGGCGTCAGAGTCAATGCAATCGGGGCACCAGCTTTTGCCATTGGTACGGTTGCCAACGAAATAAATGAAAATCGGGCGCGGAGGTTCAGCATTAATCTTAATCTGTTCGTGAAGCTCGGCAATAGTCTTAGATTCGCTTTCTTCGAGGAAAAGAATATTGAAGCGTCCTCCACCCATTTTGGTATCACGTACAACACTGCTGCAAATGAGAGTAAAAATGAAAAGTTTCTACGACCGCTGATAATAAATAAATATACGTGATCGATAAAGAACGTTAATGGGATGCCACCTTTATCACTGACTGATAACAACAATGCTGTTTACAACCAAGAAACCGGGCATTATTATTTTTTTTACGACATACGCACAAAGTTCAGTGTTCCAATACGCATATCATAAAATGTTTCATCCGAGCATATTAAAATCTTTCACAAAGGGAATGGAAAAAATGAAATTTGTTTTCAAAAAATATACAATGTAATTGAGCCTCTATAAAGGAAGTGCAGAGAATTAGATGTATGGCCAGATACCCAGGTGATTAGGTTCAAACTGGTCCAAGCACCTGACTGACGTTCATTCGCGCATACGAAATAGTTTTGAAAAGCGCATAGATCCAGCCGACGTAAGCACCAATGGTAAGAACGTAGAGCGCTGCATATTTCGTACTTTTCAGAGCGACCTGAAAATTTCGTGACTAGTGTTATCACACCAGCGGATATATAAACATCCCCAAACGAACCGTGAGTCCTATGGAAACGCAAACAAAGGCAAGAAAGAGGACGAAAAAGAGCGCTGCACGGCTGCGTTTGTACTGAAAACCAACCGACGATCTGCAATATAAAAAAATAAATCAACACGCAAGTAAGGTGCTGAGTCAGGTAAAAAATGTCATTTTGTTTGCATTGGCGTGGAGACAAATGAGTAATCGCATATGGTACTTACGTGGCGTTGCAGTGCGGACAGTGAGCAGGCTTATTGCTCAGAGTATTAAACATAAAAATTTCTTGACATTCTGGGCACTGAACACGACACGTTCCAGTAGGAGCACGCATAGCAGTGCCATTGGGTCCCGTAGCAGCAAGAGTGATTACACGGCGACAATTCTCACGTGGACACGCGATTCGAACCGATGAAGCCTTGCAGATAAGAAGGCAATGACATGGACAGCGTACGTACTTCTTTCCCGGTGGAGCTGCGCGGATCGGAGTTGCTTCGTTGCATTCTGCACATCGAACTACGTGATTTTTGAGGCGACCTTCCAACAAAATTTCGCGTTCACATACCCGGCAAATAACAGTTGGACCTGAACATATAAAAATTTTTGCACTGAACAATGCAGATCATACTAAATCACTCACCTCGATCTGCAGTAGCCTCATTGACATTGGCTACATGTTCGACTTCGACAGAAACATGGTCACCCTCAAATGACACAGACTCACTGTGCAGAAGAGGCTCGCTGTCTGACATGCAGCAAAGCTTGATTAACTGAAATTATTAGTTAGAGAAAAATAACTAATTTAATTAATTCAAAAAATACATAAACGTCATTCTTTTCCATATTTATAATTATTAAGCCAACACCATTGGTCGAAACATCATTAATAAATTGGACAGCAATGAAATAAAAAACGGTTTGCATGCCACAGAAAACACAGCTATTCACATAAACAAAGACTAAAAAATGCACACATCCACACTAAACAACTGTCTAGTTCTCCCCTCGGGTATCGGACATTATTGCGGTCGTCCCTCAATGAATCAACCACAAACCTACGATCAAGCACAAGCATTTAAAAAAATTACACTTTAATAATTTTGGTCATTAACGATCACTGCTTTTGGCTCGTTTTGGGCAACGTATCACGTGTTTGACAAATAACGAAATATTATGATTACACCAGCGATTAAACCTTTTAATGCACAATAAATTAAAAGTTCATTATCCAATCTATAAACACGACATACATGAAAAAAATTTTTAGCGCTTCAAGCCGGAGCAACCATGGTCATGGCAGCAGCTCGAAAAACGCATCAAATCAAAACAAAGTAGTACAATTGTTAGATTGAATCTTAACGCACCACAAAGAGCACTCATTGTCTCTATCAAAAAATAACATCCAAAAAACTGCAGCTCGTTCGCTATTGATTTGTCCCTCGAGCGTATGATCATCAGTGTCGATTAATATACCCCAAAGCGGCAGCTCACTCATAATCCCCAACACAACCAATAACTATCGTCATTTGTTTCAAACACAAACAATTGAATTCAAGCGTAATTCGCAAACGTTTTCACGAATCACATATCATACAACGGAGGCGAATACAAGAAATAACGGAACGGAAAAAACAGCGTACGAAAAGTCACGATTTCCCAGTGTAGCGCAACAACAATTGGACATGTGCGCACCCAAATACTCTCACTGCGAATTGTGAAAGGCTCTGCAAGTTATAAAGTTTTTTTTTTGTGGAAAATGTACAAGTGACCTCGCTTCTTTTTATGTTATCCGGTGATGTCTTCGTGATTTTTGCTTTTAATTTAATGATAGATGTATGATGAATATATGGCTGTAACAATTCAGGGCGATTGATCGTTCTTGACTTGTTTGTTGCGAGAACAAGTTTTTCTGCACTCAGCTTTATCTTTTTAGCTAGGATGGTTCTGACTAACGACATTAAACTTCCTTCCGATGAGGAGCTCACTGTTCCTCAGGAGATCACGCTGTCCACGCCCTGGCTGAAGGCTGTTGCTCCATACATGGCCCGTACCTGCGAGGAACAGATCAAAGTACTTCGAAAAGTTTTATTATGGTGCTGACTTCTTTTCTTCGTTTTCTAGGAGTTCACCCTTCGTCGGAGCGAAGCCGAGGATCCGCGTGCTGTTCTGAAGGAAGGTCGTAATGTCACTGCTTGTGGCGTCAAGTTCCTTCAAGCGCTCAAGAAGTCGTGCCTTCCGGAAGCCGAGCGTTACGCTAACTGCATCGATGTCAGCAGCAGCAAGCTTTACATCTCGAAGTGAGTTGAATTCTTTTCGCGCGCGTTGTATTGAACACGAGTCTTATAGATGCCGCGAGCAGCAGCGCTACCTTGATCAGTGTGTCGAGCAGAACCTCAACGTCGCCCGTCCTCCTCTTGGCTATTTCAGCAAGATTCATGTCCATGACCCGTCCCACCCTAAGCCCGTGCATCGCCCGTACCGCGATTATCAGAAGGAGGCAGCCGAGGTGCTCCATTCTCTCCCAGAGGACACCAAGCTGCGCAAGGACTACCGCCGCTTCAATGATTGGCGCATCTCTATCTTCGAAAACTAGGTTTTTCTAGCTTACGAGATTTGGTTTGAACCGTCAAGTTTTTTTTGATAGTTGGGATCTTGCTCGTAGAATAAAAGGTTTATTGATGTAATATTGTTTTTTTCTGTAATACTTTTGCTTGCGCTGATGCAAGCAATCCTCAATTGGTTACGCGATTGTTTGTCAAGCTCAAGTTATTCTGCTGTCGGCAAAATGTTTGCTCTGCCAAAATGCGTTGCTCAGCTAGCGACAGACAAATCCCCATCCAAGTGTATTCGTGTGAATTTCAAATTGCCCTGCTTTTGATCGATTTTCCAAATTCAGGCATAGCCGTGTCAAGGAACGGAGAAAAAAGACAAAATAATATGCAACCTTTAGAGCGTGCCAGACATAAAAGGCAAATGACATGTTGGCCAGAAGCGAACTGACTGACTGAAAATTAAAATGCTTTGAATTTTGTGCCGTTGTCGTTGTGTTGTGACCAACTTACTTAGCTTTCTATCAAAATGATACACACAACGAACCCTAAAATTGAAATAAAGCAAATTAAAATTACATATGTAAACGACAGATATGCAACGATAGATAGGCAATGCCATTTTTTCGCTTTACGTACGCAAGATGGCATTTGCAGCATGTTTGAAATCAGTGAGTGTCATAAATGGACGCTTGATATGATTATGCATATTGATGGAAAGGAACGAAAATGCGAAATAAAAAAATCATTTTAGTTTTGCTTATTTAATACAAACAATTGCTTTTATTATGCTGTTTGAGTCGAGCACTGGTTAGTACATAGAAATCAGTCTGATCTTCACTTACTATCCTCTTCTTCCTGTCAGGCTATTCATATTTGAACACATAGCAAAGCAAGCAGTCGATCACCAAAACAGTAAAAACATGCTCTATGCGCTTCCGTCCTTATACTGAGGCTGATTTTTTTGATTCCTATATTTCTATTGATAGTTGTACAAAATGCGCTTTTGTCGTTTGAAAAAAGTTCCATTGATTTTGCGCAGAGTTGTTCGATGCTCACCAAATTGCTCCTGCTCACTGCTCGCTCCTGCTCAGCTCACGAGCGCGAGCGGAGCGAGCGCGAAAAATTGGAGTGCTCAATGAGCATGAGCAGAGCGAGCACGAAAAATTGAATTGCTCAAAGAGCGTGAGCAGAGCGAGCAAGAGAAATTTTTAAAATGAGCACTGCTCACTATAAATTTAGTGCTACAAATACTAAAATACTGGTAATTTCGACCAAAAACACGATGTTGGGGGTATCTCCAAGGAGTATACGGTCTTTCTTTTAGTGAGGAACTGAATTTTGGCTCAAAATTCACTTTTTTTTGTGTGAGCCATGTTCGCTCATTGCTCGCTCTTGCTCAACTCACGAGCGTGAGCAGAGCAAGAGCAAAGGATCTGAGAATAAAAGAGCGCGAGCGGAGCGAGCGCGAAAATTTTAGGAACTCAAAGAGCATGAGCAGAGCGAGCACGGAAAATTGAATTGCTCAAAGAGCGCGAGCAGAGCGAGCACTGAAAATTGTCGAATTGAACAACTCTGATTTTGCGACATAATGCCATTATTAAAGGTAACTCGCTGCCTTTGACAACGCAAAATATAGTAATTTTAATTGGTTCTACGTGTCATGCATTCGAACATATTAGATTATAATGAGCGGTGCCAAGCATGCCACTTCCGAGAATTCTTATTTCTTTGATTTTTGCTGTTTTTTTATTCAGTGTAACAAATCATTTCGTCATGCTTGAAAAAAAAACGGATACATGTTTTTGAAAACAAGCAAATGGGGACTCGATTTTTAATCATTCTTTCATCTAGGCTTCTTTCACGACTAGTAGCATCGAGACAGAAGTTTAGCGCTCATTTTGAAATGGCACATGCTTTGAGCACTCGCCGCTGGATATAGCTACTTTGCATAATCGATACAGTTAATGTAAGTGTGATCTGTTAACAGTGAGTTAGTGATTTTTTTCAAACTAATAGTGAACAATTGCACAAAAATTTTTAGCATTGATTTTTTTTGTATTTTTCCGGTATTGAATTATTTTTAAATGTTTGTGATATCTTTGAGATAAATGTAGCCAATACAAAGCAACTGACATACGTTGCCATAATCCCTACTCTCATTATACCGCTTGACCAGAGAAAGACTCCAATCTATCGGAGTCATATGAAATTGTTCGGCGCGCACTGAACTGGGCAAGAGCGTTTTAGCTTTTCCGTTCTCCTTTTTCGGTCTATAAGCTGTTGCCGTCGGCACTCGGTGGTTTCTCAGCAAGCTTGCTGTGACCGGCCGTCAACGTATTGGAAAAATGGCAGCTCGGTTTTGGCTCAGGGACATTTCTCTGTCGTTCTATGACTCTCAACTGAACGCATGGGCTTTCGCTTGGCTTTACCCCAGTTATGCCGTGGCACACTCTCGCGCACAAAAATAGTTAAAAGAAACGCCACCGGCCCCTCCCTCTGTTTTTCCCACAGCTGCGCTCTTGCGTAGGTGTCCGTCAACGCCGGCCGTGTATTGATCACACCTTCGATTAGACCCAAAGAATGCCATTTTTGCCGACAGCTTCAAATACATAGTGGCGATTTTAATAATACAAAGCCGGAGCCTGCCTTCAAAAGGCCACCACTTCCTATGGCAAACGATGGCAGCCTCGGGTCGCAGTCTAGCTTGTGTGCCACAACGCGAAGGCTGACTAAAAATGTGCCGCAGGCGGGGCCGTCAGTCGATTGGCTTCAAAGCAACGTGCCCATTGGCAATCAGTCAGTGTGTCGCTTGCTTGGTGCGCCTTCGTTTGTTTCGTTTTATTTTAAGGCCTATTCAGTTGCCGTTGCGCTCTTGCGTCGTTCACACTCTGTTCACGTCCACTCGAGCACATGCTCTCGCATCTGAACGCTTCAAATTGCCTTGTGAAGAATGCTAGCCCTTTTCGTTGCCATTTGTCTGATTTGCCTTTTAAAACGAGCTCTCGCTTAGCAATTAGTATAAATTTTACACGTTGTTGTATTTCGAATAACACCATAAATATATCAATATATCGTACAGTTATAATGCTTTGAATTGTATTTTGATTAATTTTTTCCCTCGATCACCATAGCGTGCCATAGACGGGAATTAACGAAGCAGCTGTTTTGCTGACCGTGCTTGATTGCTTTTCGATCTTCTTTTAAAGGCATAAGTCGTTGCCCCGCTGCCCTTACAAACACCCGAATACAACCAAGCTCCAATCGCCACTGCTGTTGTCGGAGTACTCTGCGCATCCGGCCCGCTTGCCGGTGATCATGGATGGCCCCTGCTTAGCCATGTCGCTTCATTGGGTGTCCCCTCTGAAACAGTCAACCATCTGCCATTTTCTTTCAAGCGCGCGGGGACGGGAACGTTGTGTTTGTCGCGTAGAGTAGCCGGACGGCAGGCAACATTTCCTCCTTTCCATGCCCCCTTTTGGTGATCTTGCTGGTATGCCTCGAGATGGATGGCGAATGCGCTTAGCTCGGTCATGACAAAAATTGTGGTCTTTCATTTCCATCGACTTGCCTTCCAGTCATTGCCAAAAATTTCGATTTTGCCGCACCATGAAGACTGATGGCTATGCGCACTACTGCCGCCTGTTGTTTGACTTTTTTCTATTGAATAGTAAAATAAAGGCAATTTCTCTCGAGGGAGAATCAGTCTCCAATAGTCTCTAGTTTTCATAACTTGTAACACACATCAAACCTTAACTTGTATTGTGTGTCATGCAATCACTTTTTGCTTCTTTTTGGGTGCATGAAATTAGCTTTAATCTATGATTAAAATCTAAATGATTTTAAACTGTGCGTGGCGTTAATTATGTTTATGTGAATGCTTAACGCATGTTTTAGGCAAATTAAGAAGAAAGTACAATGCTCCTTTTCTAACACATTTTTTATTACGGCAAACTATATCTAGTCAGCACCTTATTTGCTTATTACTTGTATGATCATGTTTGCCGAGACTACTGTTATTTTCTCGAATGGCTTGTCAAAGGTAAGGGGAGTAAATAATGTTGTGTATGATTTTATTCGCGCACCTTGCTTTGTGGTCTGCCAGTGGCGCACTATGAGAAAAAACAGTGATAAAAGGCAGACATTCACTCAGTTGACTGACTTGACTTGCGTGCTTCTTTTTACCTTAGCTCTCTCGTGCTTACTTATTAATCCGTTTTTGGTATTAAATGACTGACTTTTTCTTCTTCGTAGTCGTTGACTGATTCGTTGCCCAGGCAACTAAACAGCAAATAAGAATTCTTCTTATTAGCTAGTTAAACAGTGGTAAAGTTATTACGGATAATAGAGGGGCAGATATTTGATTTAAAATACATATATTAATTACAGGAAATCAGGCAACAGTCATTGCAACCAGAACCGAGTTCACCAAGAAGTCGTTCAGCATCGCCAACAAATTTTGAAGATCTCGGACAGATGCGCGAATTGGTAAGTGCTCATTTCTCATGCACGAGTGCCGCGGCAATTCAAAAAGCGTGGCAGCATCTCACTATTCATGAAGCGCAGAGAAAAATAAAAAAGGGAGAGAAAAGGGACGCAAAAAATTGCATGGAATGGCGAAAGTGCCAATCACTTTTTTTTTTCATTTTGTGTATCGATTGACAATTCGTGAGACAACATCTTTCTTTGGTAACAGATGAAATCAAAATGATTGTCCGAAGACAAACACAAGAAGTAGCCAACTAATTGTATTTTACTTGATGCAACCCAAAGTATGAAAACTGATCTTTGCAGGTACATGCGCTGACCGATGAAAATCGTCGGCTCAAGAACGAGCTCGTATTTATCCAGGATGAAAGTGGCGAATTACGCAATGAAATTGCAGCCCGAAAGACCGAGAATGAAGAATTGGTACAGGAAATCGAACGCTACGCTGAAGTCATTGAGCAGCTCAAATCCGAAATAAATGGTCTCCGTGAAGCATTGAAGCACAAATCTTCATCAGTCAAAACTCCCGCCAAAGCAGTTGTTCATCACGAACCGGTGGTAAAAAAAGCAACAAAAGCCGTTAAAACAACGAATACTAACAACAATAAGGATGATTACAACTTCATGCCAAGCAGCATGCAGCCCGAAGAAGTATGCGCAGCGCTCAATTCTTTTGTTCAGAATCACTCAAATCTAATTATGAATAATTCTACGCTGTCACTTTTTGGCTTTGACGAAAAAGCAGCAGCTTTGCCTGCTAATCAAGCGCCAAAAGCATCTCCGGAACCGGTCGTTAAATCGAACGATACTACTACTGCATGGAAACCAGTTGATACCAGCATTAAAACTGAAAAGAAGGCTACACCACCTCCGGCATCTCCAATGGACACAGATAGTTTGCTAACAATGCTTTTGGTATGTTCGAACCATTTTTTCATTCATTTTCAATTGTTTTTGGTATACAATCATGATTGTTTATTATAGACAAATGCGACTCCAAAGGAAACTCCAGTGAAGGCTAAATCACTCTCAAAAGTGAACACTCCGAATAAATCAGTGCATGCAGTGTCAAATGCTTCATCGATCACATCTTCGCCTTCAAAGCATCATCATAAAGTTTCTCCGCAACCAATTTCTGACGAAGAACACGAAATAGTTCGCCAACTTCAAGAACGTGTGCAAAAAAACATTTATCGTCTTGGAAATCGTGCCCTTAAAACAGATGAAGTTGCGAAACAAGCCAAGCGTCTTATGACTGCATACAACATCGGTCAGAGACTTTTTGCTAAGCACGTAATGAATCACGTTGTTAAGTCGCAGGGATCACTCAGTGAACTTTTGTCTAAGCCACGGGAATGGCACAAACACACCGACAAAGGCCGTGAAGCTTTCAGACGACTTTTTGGATGGATTTGTGATGACAAAGCTATCGAATTGCTGTGCAGTTTATCCCCTCGGCGTGTATCAATGCCATGTGACAAAGTAGAGCATCCTGATCCAGAATCATTAATTGAAACTTTCGGTGAACCACTTTCACCTTTGCCACCCATCTCGTCAGTCCCTGATCTAAAGCTAGAAGAGTATAGCAGACCTTATATGCGTGAGGTAATAAAAAATTATTTATGTTCATTTTTATTGAATGGTTCTTTTCAGAAAGCCTCCAAGTCACTAAAAGCCAGCCACACCCCTTCTGCTCCAGCAAGTATTCCTGAAGTTAGCCTTTCGCCGGTGCTTATTCCTCAGGGTGAAAAACAAGCTAGCATGACTCGTACTAACAGCCGTTGGCGACACGACGACATTCCTAAAGAGAAGATCATCGATATTTTTGAAGCAGAAAAAGCTAAGCTCCGCGAACAAGAATCGTCTATGGAAAAATCAATAGTTTCGGAGGCTCCATCTCCAAGCTTTAACAAAGTTCCTAGTGTACCTCGATCGCCATCAAGCGAATCATTGGAACGAAGTCTATCACCAAGCTCTAACATAATGAACCAGTGCAAAACCGAACCTATTCCCATATTGCAAGACCAGTTTGACAAGTATCCCTACCTCAACACGGAAGCACTCGTCCGGCAGGTTAAAGACTTCCTTACTCGCCACTCTATCAGTCAGCGCCAATTTGGCGAAAAGGTGCTAGGTCTCTCTCAGGGGTCGGTGTCTGACCTCCTCGCTCGTCCGAAGACTTGGAACATGCTGACGCACAAGGGGCGGGAACCCTTTATTCGCATGAGGCTTTTCCTCGATGAATGCCAAAATTTCCAACCCGAAGCCGAAGATGCTGTTGGAAGTGAAAATGAAGGCAGTAATAACTCTGCTGATAGCAAGCAGGAGATTCAAGTAATTCAAGTTACTGCCGGTGGTTCAAAAAAAGAAATCAAAAAAGAACCCGAAAGCGAAGTTGGTGCTGAGTATGAATCCCTTAAACTTAATCCAACGCAACTTAAGTTGCTGGGACGCACTGGCATTGATACGAGTTCTCTGAATTCTAACAGCTTAAGCGTTTTGGAAAATGTGACAGTCGGGCAACTGCTTAAGAAAGCGCTACCATTCAATGAATCCGGAACATTTGGAACTATTACGCTAACAACAAAAAGGAAGTCTACTTCACCAGACGAAGATTTGTCCCCGCCACCTAAGAGGACTCCGGTACGTTGTTTAGATGCAAAGAAACATAATGCAACGATCTAGCGTTGTTTTTAGCGTTTCCAAAGGACGGTAATAACAGACAAACAAAAAGAAGCACTGCATTTTGTTTACCAGTATGAAGCTCGCCCTTCCAGCGTAATAATTGAGCAACTAGCTGCCAAGCTGGGACTTTCATCTCGCACAGTGACTAACTGGTTCCATAATCATCGTACCCGTCAAAAAGCAAAAGAATCTAAAATGGCGCAAAATGGTCAAGAACACCCCAACGTTATTAACTTGGCTAACATGAATCCCGCAACGCAGGAATATCTTCAGGTTTGTCTTTTGGCATTGCAATCCAAATATACTTTATATTTTAGGGCTTTCTTGATATCCTCGAGGGAGTAAAGGAAACGCTGATTAAGGCAGTTCCTCCCGTCGATACGACCGGCAGTGACTCGCGCAATGAGGTTGATGTACCTTTGAAAGAGCTACCAACCAATGCAAGTAACTCTGCCAATACTGCTGAAAATTCTAATGATGACGTGGATGATGATCAGGCTTCAAGTTCATTGGAAAAAGCTATTTCAAAAATGCATGCACGTGCAGCTCTGAAAATTTAACCATTGTTTTTTTCATTTTTTGATTTCCTTCACATTTTTTGTAGTCTACAAACACTTTCAATAAACTTTTCCTTTCTTTCTTGTTATTTTATTGTAAAATCCTAAGCTTTGCAAAAGGAGTTGTTTCTGCGTGCATATGCCAGCCAGCAAAGGAAATGAAAAATCAGTATCTCAGTGCCCTTTCATCCTGATCTCGCTTTTTACACTTTTTCTTGAATATGATATAAATAAACTACTTATTTTCTTTGTTGAAATCATCGTCAAGCAATACATATTTATAGTTTTTTTTGTTATTTATCAACGACCTGAAAAATTAACTGTTTTTGTTTCTTCTATCAGCTCGTTGTACCCTTTTCAGAAAAAAATGTGTTTCAACGCATTCGTTGCAAATAAATTTTTTCACATAACGTAGTTTGGGTACCTCATAAAGTACAAGACTCGTTTTACGCTTGTCAAAGTGTGCATTGTTCATTGGCATTCATGCATTTTGGTATGTGGTATATTTATTTACACCTTAAAAACTTCTGAGTATTCATGCCAGACTTGGCCATTTGACCTTTGAGTTGAAAACACATTAAATCAGAAAGACAGAAAAACAATTGAATGTTTCATTGAACGCATTGTGGTATTTTTTAAAACTATTTTTGAACGTTGCACCCGGAGATTGTGTGCAACACATAAGAAAACCAAACAGTCATCCTTAAAAATACTAAAAAAAATGTTTTTTAATGCAACGTTTAAATCAAGCTCTGTTCTGGCTGCCGGGTGTGAGACAAAAGAGGTGGGGCGGCATGGTGTGCTCAGCTGGGAGCATGGTTGAGCTTTTTAGCATGAAAAAATGCGCCGCCCCATTTTCTCAATATTTTTTTCTTTTCTTATTGCACTTACATGGAGTATGGTTTTTCCCTGATTTATCTTTGAAGGTAACTTTAATTTGGTAAATTCAAAATACGTTTTATGACAAGTCATATTCCTTGTAGCGGGTTAGGATTCGTTAACAATCAAATCATTTATGCAATCTTAACAAATCGGGAATATGTTTAGTTTTTTGATTTTGCGGTTGAATAATAATTACTGTAAAAATTATCGCTTTTTAATATTGCGAAGGGAAACTCTTATAGTATTATTATTATTATTTCACCATTACTCAGTGGTTTGAACGTATGAGTGGTCTTTTACCGCGTTGAATACAATTGTTAATTGTAGCTTTTTTTGATATATACTTTGAAAAAAATATTTCAGGTGTGCCCGTGAAGCATAAAAGGTAATTTTTTTAGTTTTTGCCTAATGCATGCATGTTTTCGACGTCTTGATATTTTTCGTTGAATCGAACCAATGAAGAATGACTAAAATGTACAAACGTTTTCTGCTTGTTTTTACGTTCTGCTTGTATTCAAAATGCCAACAAACCGATATTATGAATGTTGTAAGTTGTTATGGACTACTTTTTTTTTAAGTAAATGCGTTACTTTAAGGACATTTTTTCAAAGTCTGATAAAGAAATTGAGTATAATACGCCCGAGGCGTCACACACCGTGAAACCCACAAGCTATGATTTACGGTTAGAATCCAATGTGAGCAAAATTTTGGATGCTCTCATTGCCAGTCACGATCGAAGAATTCGACCTAATTATGGAGGTTAGCGTAACATGAATAGTAAAAACATCAAAAACCAAAAAAAAAATAATTAAACGTTCGTCCGCATGCGCCACTTTTTTTGTGAAATATTTATAAAAAAACTGATATTTTTGATAATGCTGTTTTGAATTTTTTGGGATTCTTTAAAAAAATAAATATTGAACTAGCAGAATAACAAATTGAGATACACAAAAGAATGAATCCATTGCTCAAACTTCTAACAAATAGAAATTAACCGGTCATTGTAGTAGTCTATTCAAAATGCCTCTTTTCAAAAACTATTATTGACGTGGTTGTTTAATCCTTGTCATTGCTGTTCAAATGCGGACGCCTTAGTCGATCTAAGAAAAATAAGTGTTCTAAATTCTTTGTCAATATTTGGTTAAATTTAATTTATACCTTAAGCAAACGTTTCTAAACTACGTTTTTTAAAATGTCCCATTATGGTTTTGTTGTTTACAAACAGCTGTTATTGTAATCAAATAAAAATGTCTGCTGATCATTTATTACGTAGTACATTTAATCGTACACTACCTACATTCGTACGAAATGCACAAACAGAGATCAATTATTACACATATTCTAAACGCAAATCTAAAAAAAATACCTTGAAAAAATGACTAACAAAGTTCATATTTTGTTATTTGAAAACTGATTTTTTTGAATAATTTAGGACCTCCAACGGAAGTTAATGTTACAGCACACGTTATCACAATCAGCGCAGTCTCTGAAGTATCCATGGTATTGTTGCTGAATAATGATCAAATAAATATTTGATTGATATTTTTTTAGGATTATACCGTTGATTTATACCTAAGGCAGTTTTGGCGTGATACCCGACTTATGTTTGAAAACTTTGATAAAGATAAGGAGCGAACGTCCTTGACGATTGGTATTGATATGGTAAAAAGCATTTGGACTCCCGATACTGTAAATTTTTTGTATTCAAGAAAAGCAAAGCTTATTATATTTTTTAGTTTTTTCCAAATGAAAAAAAATCATTTTTTCACGAAGCTACATCGCATAATTCTTTTTTACGTATTGATAACCATGGAAATGTCATACGCAGCATTCGTTTGACCGTTATTGCCAACTGTCCAATGAACTTGCATACGGTAAACAACAAATTTACGAAGTTGATATGTAAATCATGCGATGCTTTTAGTTTCCTCTTGATGTTCAAGTATGCGCTTTAGAAATTGAGGTTTGTCATTTTCTATATAGCAGAGTGCTCTTATGTTTGATATCAAGCTGGTTTTTTTATTAAAATACATTTTATGCATGCAAGAACATTTTTTAAGAGCTATGGATACAGTACTGAAGATATAATTTATCACTGGCATCAGACAAATTCTGTGACTATTGATGAAAACGTTCACCTGGCCCACTTCACAATTGGAACCCACTTCCACATAGAACGAACTATTTCGCTGAGCACTGGCAACTACTCACGTCTCACGACATATTTTACATTTAAAAGAAACATTGGTTTTTATCTTATTCAAATTTATTTTCCCGCAAGTCTGATTGTCGTAATTTCTTTTGTTTCATTTTGGCTCGATCGAAACGCAACACAAGCCAGGGTTGGGCTTGGTGTAACAACCGTGCTCACAATGACAACTCTTATGACCAGCACAAATGCATCGTTGCCAAAGGTGATTATGATTTTCCACAGAACGCACAGCTAATTGTGAAAATCTTTAGGTCAGCTATGTCAAGGGTTTAGATGTTTTTCTCGGCGTCTGTTTTTTCATCGGTGCGTTCGATGTTGTCGGTCGGCCTTGATTATTCAAATTTTTCAGTATTTGCGAGTCTGCTTGAATATGCAACAGTTGGTTTTATTTCTCGCAGATCGCAATATCAACAACCAAAAAACAGATCCAATTCAATGTACTACTGCGAATACGAAGACGTCAACGAATGTGATACGTTAGTAGATAAGCAACCCGAATTACGACGATCCATTCGACGTGTTCCTGTACGGTCGACTATATCAGTAAGTTGGCCATCAGCTGTCTGCTTTATGACCCCTATGGGAGTCTTAAATTTAAAATGCAGTTTGTTGTATCAAAAAATATTCTTATCTTATGTATAGGAATGCTTTGATGGTATAAAAACATTAGAGAAAAACAATTATGGTCAATAATATTTGCGCTTAATATTTTTTACGATGTTAAAAAACGGCAACATTTCAATGTTTCTATAGGGAGTTCAGTGTATAACAATACATTCATATGTTCTGTGATCTACGTAAAACCAATTGTTTTTTTTTTTAAATCAAACAGAACATAAGATTTGCTAGGAAAAATTTTAATCAAATTAAAAATATCATTATTTGAACGTATAATATTACACATGTATAAAATTTCAGAATTGTGTACAACAAGCAATACCACTAATCACCCTGCCTGCAAATCGCCTTAGCGTCACACCATCCAAATTTAACATGCGCCTTAAAAGTGCTTTAGCTCCGTCCAAGATCGATCTCTATTCACGGGTATTATTTCCTATAATCTTCCTTGTCTTCAATGCCATATACTGGGCTGTATATTTAAACGTGTAATCATAACAAAAAAGTGTGTAAATACCTATTTTTTATGCTAAAAATAAATGTGAACATTCTTCCTGACAAAAAAACCATGGAAAGCAGCCAGATAAGCGCAAAAAAAATCAACCACTGCATGATCCGATATATAAACATACACCGTTGTAATTTTGTACTAATCGCGTTAACTTTGTCTAAGTATTTATTATGCGGCTTTATGTATATTGTTACTCATAACCAACTTCCCCCGGATTTTAAAGTAAGATGCCGGTGAAAAAACACTAGCCGCCAGACTGGTCACTTGGCAATGTGTCAAAAATGCAAATAACCAGAGTTGTTCAATTCGACAATTTTCAGTGCTCGCTCTGCTCGCGCTCTTTGAGCAATTCAATTTTCCGTGCTCGCTCTGCTCATGCTCTTTGAGTTCCTAAAATTTTCGCGCTCGCTCCGCTCGCGCTCTTTTATTCTCAGATCCTTTGCTCTTGCTCTGCTCACGCTCGTGAGTTGAGCAAGAGCGAGCAATGAGCGAACATGGCTCACACAAAAAAAAGTGAATTTTGAGCCAAAATTCAGTTCCTCACTAAAAGAAAGACCGTATACTCCTTGGAGATACCCCCAACATCGTGTTTTTGGTCGAAATTACCAGTATTTTAGTATTTGTAGCACTAAATTTATAGTGAGCAGTGCTCATTTTAAAAATTTCTCTTGCTCGCTCTGCTCACGCTCTTTGAGCAATTCAATTTTTCGTGCTCGCTCTGCTCATGCTCATTGAGCACTCCAATTTTTCGCGCTCGCTCCGCTCGCGCTCGTGAGCTGAGCAGGAGCGAGCAGTGAGCAGGAGCAATTTGGTGAGCATCGAACAACTCTGCAAATAACGAACGCAGTGAGCCTCGCTCGTACTGGCCTGGCCGTCTCTCTTATAGCGCAGCATTATTTATTCTCCGTTGTGGCTTTGTGATGACTGCTTTTCTTTTCAGGTGCTGAGAAAGTTCGACAATCGCCCGCCCACAAGACACCAGTTTTTACCTAAATTTGACATCGCTGTTCGAAGCTGTATATATTTGGTGCAAATCTTTTCACCGGAAACCGTTGCTATATATTTCGCTTAAATTTGGCTAAACATGAACAAACCTGGTGAGTCTCTTTGCAGCGTTTGTTTTTTTATCGATATAGTTACGAAGCAAAAATAATTGCTTGTTCGAAAGAACGATAGCGCTTTTTTTAATACCGCCTGAGACGTTATCGCGCGTAAGAATGACGTAATGCCGTGGCAGTTAGTCTTGAAATGAACAGCCTTGGGTAGGAGGAGATAGCCACGTTATGCACGCTTGTATGTTTTTTTTTGTTCTTCTCCTTGAGCTTTGAATATCTGAAACGATGCTTGCATCATTGCTCCATGAGACTGATTCACATCATCGCTAACACACTGTCGTCCAAATCATAAACATCGTTCTTCGCTTATTTTTATTAAAACACTGCGAACGATTTCTTTCTATTGTTACATACATTGAAACAAACGATGGCGGACACCGTTCCAGGTTTATGCTTATCTACGCGCCTCAATTTGGCGTTCATCTGCTTTCTTGGATGCATCATTACCTACGCACTTCGAACTAATGTCAGTTTTGCCATCGTTTGCATGGTCAATAATACGGCTATCGAGGCAGAACAAACAGAATTAAATGAAAATTATTCTGTTACCGTCAAGGTGCAAGAATGCCCTCGAGATGCCGTGAACACAACTGATGTGGAACGCGTTAGTTTTTTTTTATTGCTTATGCAAGTTTGTGCTATGATTTTCAGATTGAGGGTGAATTTGTCTGGGACAAAGCTACCCAGGGATATGTCCTGAGCGCATTTTTCTGGGGTTATATGAGTAGCCAAATTCTCGGAGGATGGGTGGCCACGCATTATGGTGCGAAACTCATCCTGGGTATTACCGCCTTGAGCGGCGCCGTTTTGACCATTCTCAGCCCAGCAGCGGCTCACACAAGCGTGACAGCATTTATTGGAATCCGAGTTTTGTTGGGATTCTTTCAGGGTGTCACGTTTCCCGCAATGCATGCCATGTGGTCAATCTGGGCCCCCCCGTTGGAACGTTCCGTTCTGACAGGAATTAGTTACGCTGGATCGCAGATTGGTAACGTCATCGTCATGCCTCTGTCAGGTTTTCTGTGCAAGTATGGACCTTTTGGCGGATGGCAATCAATTTTCTACGTTCTTGGTACGTGTTGACCGCATGACAGACAAATCATATGTCATTTTGTTTTTAAGGCATTGCTGCGTTTCTGTGGTGTATTTTGTGGTTTTTCTACGTCGCCGACACTCCGCATCGTCATCGCAGTATAACTCATCACGAAAAAAATTACATTGTCGACTCTCTGAAACATTCCATTGGTGACCACTCTGCCAAGGTAAGAAAACAAGAACTGATGTTAGCAACTGATGTTACATAAATGCTCACACCACGCATTTCAGAAACCAACTGTGCCATGGAGAGCTATCTTGACGTCACGTGCTATTTGGGCCATTTTTGTTGGTCATTTTGCGGGCGATTGGGGTGCGTACATGATGGCTACCAGTCTTCCGTCTTTTATGAACGACATTCTTGGTTTTGATCTTACTTCTGTAAGTTTTTACAGGTTCAATATCATGCGGGCAAGTGAATTATGTTGGAGCATGATTGACTTGCGTGACATGGAACGATGAATTGATCTATCGACCTATATATGACGTTCATTTCTGCTTTTATTTACTGAAACGTTTTTGACATGCTTCTTATAGGGGGGAAGTCTTGGCTTGTGGTAACAAAGAAGGTTCATATAATGGAGAACGTTTGAAATTAATGACTAAAAAACAAATTAATAATGATGATCATTTTTTAGATGGGTTTGATCTCGTCCATACCATACGTTCTGTATTTTGCCTGCACTTTGAGTTGTGGTGGTGCTGACTTTATCCAGCATAAGGGATGGCTGAATACTCTGAATACTCGTCGTCTAGCAATGATTGTTGGTGAGGACATTATTTTGATAAATGCTTTGACCAAAGTATTTTAACCCGTATCCTTGATTATTGTGCAAGTGTAAAAAATCAGGTTTTGTCAACAATACATTTTCACGTGTTTGATTCACGAAAATGCACAGGGATTGATAACGACATTTGGGTTCTTGTTAAAGTCGTACTTTTATCATTAGGTATTTTTATAGCATGAAAAACTAACACATGATTATTGGCACTCACAGTTGCACCTATTTAATAAAATTTTTCAGCTCTCGGTGGTCAGGCGCTGTTCCTCAATCTAATTGGGTACTGTAAATGTGGTCAAGAAGTTCTCGTCATTATACTCATCACTCTGAGCATTGGCATTTCTGGATTTCAATATGCCGGCTTTGTCGTGAATTACCTTGACGTTGCCCCCGCATACGCCGGAACTATTTTGGGAATCGGAAACACATTATCCGGCCTTGCTGGCATCTTTGCTCCTCTTGTCATGGGATGGATGACGCCCCAGGTAAGGATTACGCTATTTCTTGCCTGCGCTCACGGATTTAATCATTTAATCCATGCTCTCGGTTTTAGGGCACAAAAGAGGAATGGCAAAACGTTTTTCTCCTCACTGGCGCTGTCCTAGTCGGTGGAGCTGCATTTTTCTGCTTCTTTGCCTCAGGCGAGCTTCAGCCGTGGGCTAAAACAAGCAAGCCATCCGAAAGCGTGCTTTTGTCTAACATCGAGAGTGACAAACCGACAGCCGTTTTTGAAGAAAATGTCGACGCTGATGCTCACATCGAATGAGCGAAAGCATTTTTTTTCAAAGAGCTTGTTAATTATGTTCCTTAATTCATTTCCTAAATCGGATGATTGTTATGCGTTTACTTCATTTCATATCGTATAAACATTCAAACATACACATGTGTTGAAAGAATATAAAAGAATTCCGAACAATACATGACACAAAATTATGAGTAGAATAAGTGCGCTAATTGTTGAATCCGTGTTAAACAATGATGTGATTTGTCGTGAAAGAAAAACAAAGCAAGTTAAACTTCGACATGTACCACCGTACCTTCATTAATGTTGTACTCCTGTAGTTTTCTGGTCTCTTCCAACTTCTTGCCTGAAAGAAAGGGAACATTAGTGTTACAATCACAACAAGAGCATCTGACAGCTAGACAGATCTCAAAATGCAATCTAACTTACCATTTAACGACAAGGTGACATCCCGAACATTGGCGCACTCACGTATAACTTCCTGAATAAGTGCTTCAACGGTTTCGTGCTCCGGAAGGTCAACAGACAAGGCATGGCCATTGGGGAACTAAAATAATAATGAATAGAAGACGTTAGACATATTCAATCACTCACTTTGATAAAAACCATCATTTTGAAAAAAAACAAAACTGGCTTGGTCGCAGACACAAATAAAAATGGAGGCAGAGAAAAAAGCTAAAAAATAGCATGTATGTCCATATCCTACAAAGCCGGGTTCACGCTTCGACGCATGGACAACGCATTTCTTAAAGTTCAACGAGATTACTTTAGCGGACCAAAAAAGCTGGCGTAAATTGAATATTAAAGCTTGTTTGACCACTCACGACACCACATCAAAATATTTTTGCCAAGCTACGGGTCATACGATTGAGCAACCTTTGACCACCGCTACACTACAATTTTTGTACAATACGAATATAACTTTTTGCATGCAAATGACGAAGCTTTTAAAGGAAAAAGGCGACGCGTGTTTTTTGCTCACATCAGACGAAAAGTGAGGCGGTACTTGTGTTGCTTGCATATGATGTGCCACGATATAAATTTTTTGTCTGACTTTTTTCATGTGTCTGATGTAACCTTTTTTTTAACATATAACATACAAATCCGATTTGTCGAGAACACACGCATTATTTTTGCTTGACACAAAACAATCAGTGTAAGACAGCTGGACCGCGCCAAAGAACAAGCGTCCGTTAAGCCACCCTCCGAGGCAATGGACCGACGACTTTGCGGCCTTCCAGAACGCTCCTGCTAAGGACTACGAAGTGGCGCAGGTAGCTACGATTGACGGCGCCTTCTTTGTGCAATCTCGGTACTCATCATTGTCTCTCTAATTTTGTCATGAGTTATTACGCACGAGTAAGAGTAATAAAGTAAAGTAAAGTAAAGTAAGACAGCTGGAATTTGTGTGAAAAATTTTCAATCAGTTTATCGCAATGTTGAGCTCACGGACAGTTGCATTACTTTTTGCGGCTTGTTATCTCATTGATTTTTGTGACTCGTCAAATGTACTCAAAACTCCAAAACGATATAAAATCAACCTGGACATCGAACCAGAAAAACGATGGTCAGAAGTAATCGCAGATCACGCGGATGCTATTCCAGCAGTTATAGATATGGCAAAGTACGTTTTTTTGCTGCTACTCTAGATCATCTTTTTTAAACAACAGATCCTACGTTCCCCTTGTCCTGCAAAAGCCGCTGTTCTGGCTAGCAAAACAAGTATCACATATGTTTCCTGATGAATACGTGCGAGAGATGCAAGGCATTGCAAGTCAGATTGGTCTACCACTTGGCGAAGTTATCGGGATCAATATTCTATATGACATTACAAATTATGATGGCCAGTTCGTAAACAACTTTCCATGTTTTTTTACAAATTAGAAATCAAATTGTTGTAGCCTATGGAACCCACTAGCGTGTACCTCGATTGTGCTCGAAGATTCGCGAGGGCGCATACTTCACGGAAGAAACCTAGACTACAAAATCGGACCGTTGATGCGGAACCTCAGCATCATCGCTGATTTTACAAAACATGGAAAAACAATTTATACGGCTGTGACATTTGCAATGTATGTTGGCGTTCTAACCGGTCAGAGACCGAACGCTTACACACTAAGCCTCAATGCGCGCTGTAAGTATATTCTGAGATAAAACTGATGCTAAGCACGTTTTGTAGACTCAGGAAGCTACCTGGACAATCTTTTAATGGAAATTTACACGAGGTTCAAGAATCCGATCAGCTTTGACTTACGTCAGGTTGAAAACTGTAAAAATAATACAGTAATAAAATTTACTTTAACAGGTACTACAATCAAAGAAAACATATCAAGACGCTATGAGCCATCTGACTCAAGTACACTTTGTCGTCAGCTCGTACATCATCTTATCGGGAAATTCATCTGGACAAGGAGCTGTTATTACACGGTTCGGTAAATTCGACAAATGACAGTAAAAACACTCTATCTTCTATTAATGCTCATACATTTATAGCAGCCGATGGTCGGCAGTCGATATGTTTGAATTAAACACCGCAAAAGGAAGGTGGTTCTTGATCGAGACAAATTATGATCATTGGAAGAGGGCCGGAGACAATCGAAGGTAAATATTACACGATAACAACGCCGGCTTGAATGATGTTGCGCGAGCTTGCAGAAAAATGGGAGTGAAATTTTTGACAGATATTGGACGTGATAACATTGACAAAAACGCACTTTTCTCCGCGCTCAACAAGAACCCACTAAACAACGAGTTTGTTATTTACCACACAAAGCACTGTTTGGGTGATAACCTGCTCGTTTTTTTTGCAGAGATACAATCTTTACCACCGTGATGTCCGCAGCGGAACCAGACTTAGTGTATCATTTTACAAAGATTCAAGTCAAATCATAGTGAAGTAAAAAACTGCGTTCTTAATCAGTATGTATCTTTTTTTATACAGCGAGATATACAATGGTTACCACAAAACAAACACACGAGTTTTTAATAATTAAAGTGAGAATCGGTTTTCTTTACCGTTGGGCAGCATAAGTGTGACTGCTTTGGTGCCAATCCAGATTAAGCGCGCTTGAAAAGGAATGTGTGATCCCTCAGGGGTCAATACTATAAACTCTGATGGTGCAGGCAAGGATTTCATCAGCTTGAGTTGATTCTGACCCATGCCCTATAAAAAAGGAAATAAATAATTAATTTGCACAGGAATGTACGTTGACGCCGACGTTCGTTAATGGATATCAAAAACAAATAACATACCAAAAACGACTGCTGCGACTGCCAGAAGGAAACCACTGATTCCTTAGCACAATAAACGGCAATTTGTTTTCCATCTGGTGAAAAGGAGACAGAAGTTATGGGACCAGTATGAGCTTGTGCAGACTGTAAAATATAATGGCAGAGTAATGAATGAAAAAAAATTGGCCAAAAGCAACTCACGAGAGCTTTCGAAGTTTTCAATTCATGAACAACAATTTGCCCAGATTTACCGCCAAATGCCAAGCGTCGATTTACAGGACAGTAGTCCAACATGTTAAACTTAGCAATCGGAGGAAATAGTTCGACAAGAGTATGATGCTTTAGTTGATTGTTGTCCAGGCAGTGAACAAGAATCTCACCGACGGGTACAATCAAATCGGCAACATCATTGTATCGCTTTTCAGTGAGTAGTTCAATGATACGGAAAACCTCGGTACGGGAACGAACCAGAGGACTGGCAAGTGAGTGCTGAATTGTCTGGTGTTGGGCGACCGAGTTATACCGTGCCACTTCCATGCTTAAGGCTGTGATAACGGCTTGCCCCCGAGCATTAGCAATGAGCGAAAGAGCACGACGGGCTGCACGACTAGCATCCACGACGGGGGGTAGAAGAGCACCATACACTTGAATCCTGCAAAACAAAAATAATTGACAAATACCTTCGAAAGTGTTATTCTTAAAGAAAATTACTCACTGTTCATCTTTGAATTTTTCTTCCTTAGATGCTAGCTCCAAAAGAGCTAAAATCACCTTAGAAATGGCCAAATGTGGTTGCCAGAACGTGAAACCGCGACCCATCAGATCAATTGCAGCTCTCCGTAGAGAACAATAAGCTGGTAACAGATGAGATTCAGGAGCAATCAACAGCTCAAGTAAGGACTGTGCAGTCGCGCGAATGTCATACACATTTTCAAAGTCACCTGGAAATTCTGCCCCGATGACACCTAGTACGACGAGTGATGTAGCTTGTTTGCGACGAACTTCATTAAAACCATTTTTAATGATTGGCCAATGTTCACAAGGTTGAATTTTCCGAAGCTGAGCAGGTAGAGGAACAGGACCATCCGACAGACGCGGCGGAATAGGTGGCGGTTCAGCTACGGAAGACTGCACAGCAGCTGGTTGTGGAGGTCGAGGTGGCGGAGGTCGCGGTCGCGGTGGAGGAACATTTTGACCGTTGGTCGTTGCGCTGGTTGTATCCGTAGATGTGACAACAGAAGGTGTATTAGTAGAAGATACTGCAATGCTGGAAGCCGCAGTCTTGCCAAAAATGGACAAACTCGGATCAAGAAGAGTGGGAATGAATGTCGTCCAGTGATCTACATATGCTTTACGACATTCACTACCATCCCGTACCAATTCTTGTATGTAGAGTGCTTGAGCCGCACCACGAATTTTAATGCATGCATCATGCCATCGTCGTACCAAAAAGTTAATATTAGGTTTGTGAAATACGTCCTTATGGAGTAAATTTGGCAGAGCAATATAATGCATTACGGCAACCGCCGACCAGCCATCTTTGATCATCTGATTATCGTGCTCGATAATAGAGTCGTTAGACTGCGACGACGAGACTCTTCTATAAAATTATTATTCGTTGAATACAATAAAAAAAACTCACTTCAGCGATCCTCTACCCGTATGCAATCGGGCAGACATCAACGTATTAGCCAGCGCCACAACGGAAACCATGTGCATGGCAGAAATTGTTCTGCTTAGGTTAAAGTGAACGTTTTTGGAAAAGTAATCGAAATTAGTGAGTGGTTTCTTGAACGAAGGCATGTAAAGCGTCGTGATACCATGTCTCGAAATGAGACCAAATTGAAGGGAAAACTTAGGCTTGTAAAGCCTTATTAACGGTGACGTTACAATAGCATCATTATTGGGATTCAAATTCCAGGCATATAAACAAGAAAGAAGTAGTCTAGCGGTGTCGATGTAGAGGTTGGTTTCCGCCTGAAGACGTTGAGACATGGCGGCATTCTTGATAGGGTTGCCTGTTGTGTTGTTCTTTCGTGCCAGCCAGGATGTCAGCGACTTTCCAATGGCTACACCATCTACAATGGTGTCATTCAGGGTCAACCAACTGTTTGCGCACTCGTATTCTAAAGCCAGAAGTCCAGTAATCAAGGCTCCGACGTTGAAAAGTAAAACGTGGGTTTCAGGAGACAATTTCTTAATCTGAACAATGTCCATTGCAGCGGGGAGCATCTCCGAACCCGAAGGCTTAGATTGCGTGCTTTTGTCGCCGTGAATAGCAATGCGCTTTACCTAAACACAAAAAATAGAAATTGTTAAAAACAAAAAAACCGACCACAGCAAAATTTTTATTCTTTAATGCCCGGAACATCTGAGTAGCCTGATTTGCACCGGCTCCATCATCACCATCGACAACCCCAACTTGTTCGTCGCAAGCATCCATGACATCGTCACTGACCAAACCGGTGACAATACGATCAAGACTCGCAGTTTCCATCTGCCAGATGTAGAGAGAATCATCGACGCAGCGCACCATCATGAGATCATCCAAAGGCCGCCATTTGACTTCAATAACTGGATTGATTTGACGACTTGCTAGGAGAATGCATTTGTTTTCTTTCAAACTAAGAAGTGCCACAGAATTGTCATTGGAAATTGAACATATTGTCGACAAAATCCGGGGATTGCAATTATCGGGTGGTATGAGAAGTCGTTCAATTTCACCACCCTGTGAGCAGAAGCGGTGAAGCATAGCCCCAGTTGTAAGGTTCCAAGTAATAACAGCAAAGTCTTTGCCTCCGGACACAAATATGTGAGCATCGTAGCGAATATTTTCATCAAAGGGGTACAAAAAACAAGTGACAGGACCTCGATGGCCTTGGAGAACGCGATGCTGAACGGCCTCTGCAAAGTTTTATCAATATAACAAAAACGACAATTCATTCACATACCCGTCGACGTGTAATCCAGCAACTGAGCCATAATCGTCGCACATGCATTTAGCATGACAATGCTGCCATCCGACATACCGAGCAGTAGTTTACCCTGATTCGAAATGTAAATCGTCGATGTTATCGTTCGTTTTTCAGCATCAAAAATTTTTGGTGGTGCGTAATCAAGCTGCTCCCAAACATCTTGAAGTGATACTTCAAGCGTAGGATCATAGGCAATAGGTCGCTTGCGTTGTAGAAAAGATGCCACCAATGGATCCAAACTTCGGGGCATCTTCCAGAATGAAATACGACCCCTGTCATCAGCGCGGTAGGCAACAGTGCCAGCGCCCTGACAAGGAAACTTCGTCATCGAAAAACACACTGAGAGCAAGGGTTGCTGCAAAATGCCAACGAGCAAAATCATCAGGAATGCACCAAAACAGTAAACCAACCGGTGGAACCAGAGGAGTAAATTCCTTCAGAATAGCAATAACAAAAGGCTGTGAAATGTTATCCAGAGTTGGGTTGGAGTGGTAAACCTTGGAAGGCGGTAATTGAAAAAGTACAATCGTGGAATCAACAAATGCAACAGCAATTTTGTCAACACCGATGCAAATACCGTCAACGGCCTCAATTGTGCACTCGGAGACGACTAGCTGGTTGAGGTTATTGATATCAACCATCTGCCACGACGCAGATGAAACTAGCAGCATTGCTCGAGAAGCAACACCGTTAACATGCCATGCAGAAACACTTCGCACATTTTTGGCCGAAAGCATTTTGGATTCGTTTTCATAAACCGTATTGATACCGTCATTGCTGTCCAACACCGGGTTCAAGGGATCTTGTAGCTCGAGGTCATGAACTGACCAGCGCTTTATCATTCCCGATATTGAGACACCAATAAGATCTACAAAAAACGTTTTTAGAGTGAAAAATTGCGACAAAATTACATACCACGACCAGACGGTGTTCCAACAAATGTCATGGAAGTAATCCAGTCAGGCTCAACTCTGGAACCAATATTGTAAAGAACGTTCAGGTCATGTGCATCAATGACAACGACATCCGCATAATCACCGATACAAAACAATCGAGTCACTAATTCGTCAATAGTGTAAGCCTAAAACCTCGTACGATTTTACCTCATACGAATAGAAAAACGAACCATTGGTACGATTTTACGATGAACCAAAGTATGTTTGACGCTTTCGACACATCTGCCGTCGAAAATGTCCCAGAGGCAGAGCTGACCTTTCTCACAGCAAGACAGGAATCGACTAAATAAAATGAACAAAATATGAAGCCGCAAAAATCCTATATAAAACTCACTTGCCAAATTCAGTGACAGCGGTATTTGCAAGACATGTAATCGCCGAATCATGAGCAAGCAACGTCTTGTCAGGATATAACTGACCGTCGGATAACTTCCACTGCACGATGTAGCCGTCATGCGTGCCAGCAACCACAATCTCACCGTCGCGAGTGGTCAGGAGCTGTGAGATGCGAAGTTGAGGGGGCTTGGAGCCCCACAGCACCACAGGCACTACTAATCCAGAACGCTCAACAGTTGACATGGAATTCTGCAGTCATTCAGCACTGATGTTTCGCAAAACCGCATTCACTGTCCTACAAAAATAAAGCACAAATCTATAAGCCCACGAAAACAACTACGAACAAAAAACTAGCGCCGCATAAAATCGAAGAACGCTGAAGCATGTTCCAGTCGAGAACCAAAAAAGAAGGGTCATTGATGTTGGCGCAGTCTGAAACGTCTGCGCCTAGTCGCCTCTATCCGATAAAACTAAACAGCTTATTGGAATGTTAACGCTGTACGAAAAACGTGTTTTTTTTCTGTCGAGCATGATACGTAGGAACCATGTTATATATGTATATGTAACACCGATAGTAGCAATTTTGACAAAGTTTTATGAAATAACATTTACTTCTGTTCTGTTTTAACCGGAAAACGAAAACAAAAAATCATCATAAAAAGCTCAAAAGGTAGTGACGCCGGTCATAAATTACAAATCAAACCCGACGCGTTTGTATGATAACGCTGCTCGCTAGGCAGTAGAATTCACTTCTTGTTTTTACAATCCTGATCAATTTATTGTGCGTTTGTTATTATTTACTATAACATACAGTTTGAAAAAATTTGCAGCAATGTTTACTAAGACTTTAAATGGACTTAAGAGTCTTTTCCAATGACTCAAGAACAATTTTGACATGAGGTTCGTCGAAAATCAATGCTGGACGGAATCGGATGGCAGCATCGCCGCAGCCCCCAATTTGCACACCGTTTTGCAGACTTGTTTTTACAATCTGGTCACGAACTGCTGTGCTAGGAGCATCGAAAGCTGTGAGTGTGCCTTTGCCGCGAACATTTGTCACCTGAAAAGTTTAGGCGTAATCAAATGTTGACAAAACACTGCTTACCAAGTTCGGAAGACGGGTTGCAATATCGCTCAATCCTTTACGAAGCAGTTTACCTGCGTTTCGTGTCTTTGCTACGAGATTGTCACGCTTGATGACCTCGACTGTTTTTTCCAAAAGAACTAATTTCGTTGGCTCACCCATCCACGTGTTGTAGATTCGGTAACCTTCTTTGACACGGAAGTCGTCTTTGTAGTAGTATCCACCGATCAGAAGCTTTTTCGAAAAAGTGATGAGGTCGGGCGCGGTGGGAAGATTCCATTGTTCGTGTGCCCAAAAAGTGCCACTTGCGCCACCGCCGGTTTGAACCTCATCGACGATGAAAGCGATGTTGTTTGCAAGAGCAATTTGCTGGAGCTCACGGAAGAACTGAGGTGATGCATGGTGGTCACCGCCTTCGCTTTGGATTGGTTCAATGATGATCGCGGCAACATCGTTGTTTTGCTTTTTACGCTCTTCAACGAGATCACGCACATTCTGGAGACACGTTTGATCTTGTTGACGATTGTGCGTTTCATTTTTTTCAAGAGGATACTTGTATCTTGGAAATTGGGCAATGGGCCAGTCGAAGGCAGGAATGTCGACTTTGTGAATAGGCTTCGAACGGGTGACGCTCAGCATGGTCAGAGATCTACCGTGGAAGGCTCCGTTGAAAGAGAGCACGGAAAGGTTGGGTGTCCCGGGAAGCTCTTGTTTCATGCATGACGCCAGATCTTCAGCAGTTGGAGGCTTGCCACCACGCTTCAAGGTTTGGTACCTAATAAACGCAGCCTTGATTGCATTTTCATTGGCAGATGTGCCATCCATCATGGTTTGGACGCCGCTTGTACCAGGGGGGGCCACTGCGATGAGCGAGTTTGTGATCAGATTGGTAAAGTCAGTACGTGGAAATGATCCTAGAGCCGGGCGACTGACTGCTGCTGTCTGAAAATAATATCAGTCATCTGGAAACAATTCACGAAAAAATTCACAATCAGTCGTGGATCGCTGTGCAACGCGACAAGCTCCGGATGATTGTAACCAAGCGGAAGAGACGAGATTTGCATGTACGTGTCCAAAATGTTGTTTCCGTCGGCATCGACGGCATAGTTGCCAAACGATTTTTCATAATCAATAAAGAAAGATACGGACGGATTTTGCTAAAAAATAAGCTTTACAACAAGAATAATCAATTCAATTTTCTTACATGAACTTTGGCCATTTCTTTTTTTAACTCCTCCGACCTAGGGCCAGGAATCGGTGTAGCAACATGAGGCTTAGAAGGCTCGACAGAAGCCACGCCACTGAGGCAGCGAAAACCAAACTTGGCAGAACGACTAATCAACGAAGTGGACAACATCACCTACAACTAATACCAGTCAAAACCACAAAAGCAAAAAAAAAACACGCCGCAACGCAATTTATAGTTGCTATCATATAATTTTTAGACATTAATACCGACCAACGTCGTTTCACCGCCTTTGGACAGGGGAATATTTTCTGACCGACAACACACAAATTGTTTAACAAGAGACTAAAAGGCAATGTTTTGCTCACAACGTTTCCCTTGCGAACTGAAAAATAAAGAACGTTGCTTTGCTGGCAAATTAAATTGATGTTCGGCCTCTCTTTTTATGCTGCGTTCTGATTGACAACTGCACTTGGTAATTTATTGTTACCCAAAAGATAGAGGATTATATATCTGCACTGTCGATCCAGTGGCAAAAGCAAAATGCAGAAGTTGTGACACCTTGCATTTATCACGTAAACATCGAATCAAATAGTGTGCACGAAATATACAGAACAAAAATATTATTTGTCTGAAAGTTGTATA
Source organism: Turbatrix aceti (assembly GCA_963969345.1). Taxonomy (NCBI): domain Eukaryota; kingdom Metazoa; phylum Nematoda; class Chromadorea; order Rhabditida; family Panagrolaimidae; genus Turbatrix; species Turbatrix aceti. Next base: position 269,962 of record OZ017770.1, on the reverse strand, counting down.
AGCCATTTAATATTGGAAAATGTTTCTTTGACAATTTTTTTACGGAGACAAACTACAATGCAAAACTTTTTTTGCTTATCAAAATTATTTGTGATAACGCTTCAAAATGATACATGCTATATACGATCACTCATAAATTAATGTGATCTTCATTTAAGATAGTACACTGTTTTACGGCTTTACGACAATAAAAAAATGTTTTCAAGTATTAAAAATTGATAACATCACATGTCTTCTCTAGGAAAAATGCGTTTTTGGCATGTTTTGTTTTTCTTTGACAACAGGCATGCCTTGACTACCCCAATTTCTTTTTTCTCGTTTTTTTTAAACAAACGTTATGCGCGTAATGAACACAGGATTTATTATGTTTACGTTTGTGAGACGCTACACATCATTTACAAATTATTTGCGTTGCCAATAAGGTTTTGGACGAAAACCAGTCTGCTCGTACGCATTTAAACTATACAGCTCATACAAAGTTTACAACTTCAAATTATGCCAGTGGTAAAAACCACAAATGTGCTTATACATAGCAGTTTGTTGAGGAAGTCTGTGTGCAAATTTATTTCCGGTTTACACTGTCAAATGTTTTATGCCAAAGTTGTTGGCACCTAGGGGAGGATCAACTTTTCGGTATATCACATTTTTTAATTCCGGATTCTGGACAACTTTTGCAATTTTTTTTCAACTTGCTTTAAAAATTAGGTTACATAAAATTCTGACAAAAAAATCAATTACTGCAAGATTTTTTTTGGTTTCTTGCCATGATAAATCCACTGTCGTATTCAAATTTCCCAAAAAACAGCTGATTGTTTTGAAATTTTTGATTTTAGGTGTTTGCGGTCACTTTTTTGGCCGCAGCATCCGTATTTTTGCCGTTAGGAAGGTAATGATCCCACTATGCAGGGTTGCGAAGATGGGATTCCCCGGGAGATTCCCCGGGGAATATTCCCGGGAATCCCCGGGGATTCCCCCACCTTTGCCAAATTCCCCCCAAAATTCCCCGGGAAACTTCCGAAAAAATTAAGAAAAGTAAAATGATGTGATTATTTTTTTTGAAGTTTGCCAATTGGGCTTCAAATCTCGCTTTAATGTGAAAGTTAGGTTGCAATTTTAATGCACGTTAATAAATAGACCGTTTTTGGTGTGTTTTTTTTAATTTTAGACCTCGTTTTAGACGCATGGCTTTATTTGGACGCGGGGAATTTGAAAGGGGATTCCCTGGGGAATCTCCGGGAATCCCCCGGGAATATTCCCCCATTTTTCATTCCCCGGGGAATTTCGCAACCCTGCCACTATGTTAAAGCCCATTCTTTTCTCTATCGATGCGGTTTATTCAAAAAATTATTGAAGGTGCCAAAATAGTGAACGGTGGCCGTTTTTAGCTTCAACTCGATGAAAAAAGAGGGGAAAACGCAAGAATGAAGCCGATGACGGGCGTGCACTGCAGCACGACGTGCGATCGTATACGTTGCACACATGAACAGCAGTGAACAGGGATGTTTTGCATCAGGGTTTTCGACCGCTCCTGAAATCGCTCCGCTCTTCGCTCCGCTCTTCGCTCCGCTCCCGCTCTCCGCTCAAGTGAGCGGTAAAAGAGAAAAAACAAAGAGCGGGAGCGGAGCGAGCGCAAAAAATTTTAAATCGAAGGAGCGGGAGCGGAGCGAGCGCGCAAATCTTGAAGGAGCGAGAGGCGAAAGCAACTTGAGTTCAAAAAAACAATTTGTGGCAATTTGTGTGATTTTTTATCATTTCCGTTCACTTTCGAGTACATTTGTCACTAAAATTTGTCTAAACACCTGAAAAACATTTGAATTGGAACTTTTTCCCTCCATTTGGCTAAAAAAATTTTTAAATTTTATCTTGAACGCTACCGATTTTTGTTCCGCTCCCGTTCTGCTCATGAGCGGGAGCGGAGCGAGCGACAGAATGAGAAAAAAATAAAGAGCGCGATCAGAGCGAGCGCAAAAAAATTAAAATTAATGGAGCGGGAGCGGAGCGAGCGGTGGAAAAGGAAAAATATAAGGAGCGGGAGCGGAGCGAACGAGGAAATTTAAAAAATAAAAGAGCGGGAGCGGAGCGAGCGGTACAAAAAGACAAATTAGAAAACCCTGTTTTGCATGCGTTTTCCCCTCTTTTTTCATCGAGTTGAAGCTAAAAACGGCCACCGTTCACTATTTTGGCAGCCTTCAATATTTTTTTGAGTTAACCCCATCGATAGGGAAAAGAATGGGCTTTAACATAGTGGGATCATTACCTTCCTACTGGCAGAAATACGGATGCTGCGGCCAAAAAAGTGACCGCAAACACTTAAAATCAAAAATTTCAAAACACAGCTGTTTTTTTGGGAAATCTGATTTTGCATGGCAAGAAACCGTGTAGCCAAAAATCAGAATTTTTGAAGAAATTTGAAAATTCGGTGACGAAAATTGCAGAAGCCCTATTTCCAGAATCCGACATCGGAAAAATGTGATATTCCGAAAAGTTGAACCTCCCCCTGGATGCCAACAACTTTGGCACAAACATTTGACAGTTGAAAATCTCTGTGTCGGACGGTCCGTTCCGATCAACCTAATTGGTAAATTTGCTCGCAGACTCCCTTCCCTCTTAAATGAGTATTCTTTTAAATAAATTTTTAACAAGAATAGTTGTATATTCACAGTAAAAAACAAGGTATAAAACAAAAATCATGGGATGAACATATTTAGCAAAATCATGAATCATAAATTGAATGATAATTTTTGATGTTACAATATATAGATTGGAAAATTGTTAATATGTAACACTTTTCGGATGTTTATGTTCAGTAATACAAAAAATAGTATTGGATCGCATCGACTGGGCAAACCGTGGTATTCCGATTGGTGACTCCCTTCTAAGCTACCTGGCTTATGCTGACGATATTGTGCTACTGGCAACCAACGCATCCACTATCAATGTTGAGAGACCTGGCTGACGAAGCTCTTATCGTTGGCCTGGAAATCAACACAGAAAAAACAAAGTGGATGAGCAACGACAGCGAAAATGCCACGATCCTATTGCATGATCACCCACTCGAAAGGGTGAACAAATTTGTCTACCTTGGGCAATTGTTTTCCTGGCCGAGAGATCATATACAGGAGATCGGCAAATGCAATATCTCCATTCCCGAGTTTTTTTGTGAATTGGCTGTGCACGAGAAAGAGAAATAAATTGAAAATTGAAATTGAAATACAAAAAAAATAATACAAAACATTTACTCTTTGTCGTTCGTACAGCACAACATATTTACAGAAATGTCACAGCATTTTTTGTACAATTTTGTACGAATAGGGGCTCGTCAATTTTAATTTAAGCTACCTGGCAGAAGTTAGTCCTTGCATGAAATTTGAGGAAAGTCGCAAAGTCGTTAGTCGATCGAGTGCGTGGTCGCTTTGCCTTCGGATGCTAGTCGGATTTTCAAGTGGAAAAAAATCACAGCATAAAGTTGACCTGTTAAAATTTGCGTCAATTATTGCTCATTATTAAACGTTAAAAAAATGAAACATCAATTAATCGTATTGCTTGATTAAAAGATGATATATCCTTGATTCATGCAACAAAACATGTCGCGCTGTCAAGTTTTCAATTGCCATCAACGCGATTTCAATTTCCTCAATAGGATGCGCATAGAGCATAGAAAAATGACCATCCCTAGAAGAAGGCGTTCACTGCGGCAAGCCAGTTTTGCTTCCAATTTATGGAGGGAAGGTTGTACAACTTTGGCAAGGATTGTCAAGCATTCTAACAAAATTATTTTTGTCTGAAGTACACATTTTACTTATCTGGAGTTGCTTTAGATATTTCTAAGATTTGGATTTTTATTCCTATGTTGGCGGTTACTCTAATCATTTCATTATGCTGCGTTATACTGGACGCCAAGATTCTTGTGGTTCCAAATGCAAACTGGAATCAGCAGTATGGTAAAACGCTTCTTTCTTATTGTTAGTTGACGCATACTTATGTTTCCGTGTTTAGGTTTTCCTGGTGTAAAACTGCGCTTAACGCGAAAGGGTGCGGAACATATCAAAGATGTTGGTGTGAAATTGCTTAACGAACAACTGGCATCATTAAACGGATTCAATCTGCGACACGATTTTAATCAACCTCCTTTACAAGGAGTGATATACCTAAACGATATTAGCACGACAGCTTACGCACCACCTAAACGAGCCTACATTCAATTCCTTGCACCGACATATCTTGTTTTAGGAATTGAACATGCTGCCATCAGGTATAAAAATTAAGTATTATGTTGAAAAAAATAATTATTTTCTCTTTCAAGTTTGTATGGTCGATTCCTCGGACAGAGCGGTGTCTTTCAAGTTTCTGGCTTGTTGAATGGCGATTTGAGTGGTATGAGTGTGTCAATTGTAACCAGCTTTCGTGCACTGCCTGATGGACTTATGTCTGTACAGGTTGTTAATTGTTCTACCGTTGTTGAACAAAGCCGTTTCACTTTACACCCTGAAGGTCCACTCGGCCCTATTATCAAGACATTTGAGGTAATTTCATTAAGAAAAAAAATCTTTTTGATAATGTTCTTTTAGCTGCAAATTAATCAACTTATCAAAGACCGCATCCCATCATTGTTCTGCAAAGGACTCCAGGACATCATTGAGAAAAACTCGCCTGAAATGTTTAAGCGTTTGGTCCGTGCTCCAATGTCGGATCACTTTCACGGATTTAGCGCTGGCAATGAAGTGATTGATCGGTTTGTGATATGCGTTGTTTTTATTGCAATTCATGTCCTGTTTTAGCTTTATTCGTCGTTTTACAGCCGGTTTGGTTGTTGATAATCGTAACATCGCGGATCCCGTTGTTACACCAGACTTTTTTGAAACACAGATGAGAGGAGAAATCACATATGATGACAGTTATAGCGAAACACCCTTTTACCCCCGCGTCATGCCTATTGAGCCGGATTCTGAACGTATGCTTTATTTCTACGGCTCCGAGTACACACTTAATTCACTTCTTTATCATGCTTACGAAAATGACAAACTAAATATGATTTTGGAAGAACAAGCGCTGCCTGAAAATTTCAAAGGCTTCATAAAGACAACATGTGATTCGGAATCCTTTGCATCTGAAGACAATGAAGATCTCGTGTCAGGTATTTGTGTCGGCAAATTGATTCCGTCATTAGCAGATGCTTATCCAAACACGACAACTAAATTTATTCTTCTGCCTTCTGTTCTTCCCGAAGTAAAGTTCTACGATCACTTGAGCACGATGGATGTCAAAAGTTAGTCATACGTGAAAAAATAGTTCATATAATCCACTTTTTTTTAGCGCGTATTCTGACATACGTTTACGATAAAAAAACAAGACGAGAAAAGCAAATTCTTGTTTCTTCTGCTGATGGAATTGCTGATATCCGTCTTGCAGCAGATGATGGGAAATTTGCAGGAGATCTTAAACTACGAAAGCTCAATGTTCGACTTCACCGGAGTGGTATTGATGAAATTGACCCTGATTCAATAGCACAGCTTGCACCCCTTGCCAAGACCTTTCTGGGCCCTCAGCTCAGTGCTGGACTGAAACGCGGACTTCCGTATCCGCTACAGGTAATTAAATTTATTGCATTCCATGTATGTATACAGCCACAAACATTTTAGGATTCTATTACCTTCATAAATCCTGAATTGACTATTCACAATGGATACGCGCGATTGGCGACAGACTTTGTGCTTGGCGAGGCCAAATTGCGTGAAAAAGTCTTTGAGGCGTTCCAGAGAATTAAAGCAGCTGGATCGGTTTAATTTTTTTACAGTGATTCTCATAAACTTTTCGCCGCCCAATTGTCTTTGTTATGTGTATAATTATTTGGTGATAAAACGCAGACAAAAATTGTTATCAGTTGTATCGAATAAATAAATTGATATACAACTTTTTACTTTTTTTTTAAAAATGACTTTGCTGGTCCCCCCCCCCCCCCATTCACCGCGGGGGCCCCCGGGAATTCCCGGTGGGAAGTTTCCCGTATTCCCCCCCTCCCGCAAGTGGTCTCAAATTGAAGGAAAAACACGACTAAATAGTGAAAAATAGCAATGAAACAAAGCATTTGATGTGAATGGCCAAGTTACACTGCAAAAAAACCTCTGAAATTGCCCCCTTCATTCAATTTGAACTTTGAAAAAAACCCGTAGTTCCCTTATACAAAAATTTGCCCCCGTGAAATTCCCTGTAAAGATATCCTCCCGTTGATCCCTCCATCCCCGTAATGTAAAGGGAGGTGAACCCTAATCGGGATTGCACAGAGGGCGCCGTCAAATGCTCACAGTTAAATGTGGTTGCAGAAAAAGAGTATTTGATCAGAGTGGTTTATATTGGCTTATTTCTTTATTTTGCGAAACAACTTAGCAGCGGGGTATGAAAATGCTACCACCTGTTTATAGACTGTGAAAATCTCTTCTAAAAAGCCACAAACGATATAATTGTTTGTTCGACAGCATTTGTTCAAGCAAGCATCCATGGTGCACATCGCTTACCCAAGATTAGTTATAAAAAGGCGAGCAGTTGTGTTTGTATTCATATTTTCCGGGGGCAGCACCTCTGATGTACAAAAAAATAATTTGCAATAAAAAGTGTATTAACAAAGTTTCAATTTTTTTCAATAAATATTCATTTTTTACTGCAAACGCAAAATTTAAAAACATTGATGTTAGAAAAACCGATAAAATGAAACTTTTGAATCTGCTGTAAAGTTTACATGCCAAAAAAATGAACGACATAAATATGTGCTAGGCATTCCAATTTATCAATGACTTACAAGTATGACATGCGGTGGTTGATTTGCAAACATTGAAAGTTTTTTCTTCGTTAAAAAAACGTTTTCATGAAAATTTTCTTCACTGAAAAGTAGCAGCAGCTGTGTGGGCGATGGCTAAACAACTGCAGCTTTTAAACAACAAGTAAAAGATTATTTGAATACTCTTGCGTTTAGTGAGCCTCGAGAAAAAGATTGGATGGCTTACGGCCGGTAGAAACAACGACGCCAACAGCTAAGCAAGTGGCCTTGCTTGCAACTACACAATTCGACTCAAACGCTAATAGTCGTACTTCCTTTTTTGTTGCACCATTTTGATTAATTTATATTTTCAGATGGTACGGCCAACAGAAGTAAGCGATGATGTCGACTTGACGACGCGGTGGTGGGTCGATTACCCCAATGGAAAATACACCGAGCTTGCCAAGGCTCAAGACACCTACAATTCCGTTATTGACAGCATTTGGAGCAAACCCAAGCGCCTAGGACGATCCGCATCTTACACTAACCTCACTTATGTCAAAGAAGCTGTGCACGATTACCCTATTAAGCGAAGTCCATCTGTAAGTTCGCTGGCTCCATCACTGTCACTACCGCAACACTATCGTTCGGCTCCGAGAATTGTTCACACAACTCCGGTTTACAAACCCTTGGTTTATGACTGGTACAACAAGGCCTACAGCACATCTCGATACTTGGTTTGTTTTTTGTCATCAAAACTGTTTTTTTTGTCATCGAATAAGCAATATAATTTTAGGACACTCATCGAGAAATTGAACGGCCTTACAAGAGATACGAATACAAGCCATTGCTTTATAGCTCTTACGTGCCGTATTACACCTTTCAGACCAATCGCATTTTCTTTGAGCAGGTAGGAACGCATCCAACCTGGTGTGTTTAAAAAAACTATTTTTCAGAGGCGACAGCCGTCGTACATACGTGGCTCTCAACGTTACCTAGACAAGTACGTGTCGGCACGCTTGAGAGCCGATGACTTTGCCCAACAATATGTGCACACTGCATACGAATGGCGCAAGCCGCAGGATTACAGTTTTAATCGTCACTTTATGATGGGATCGCAAGTCAATATGCCCCATGCTGGAGGACCGCCGCACTCATACCTTGAGGGTCAAGCGTTGCGTCGACTTCATCAGCTTACCGGCCGTTACATCTTCGCATAATAACGACGATAATCACAGTGCCCATTCTCTCGAATTTAACATAACGATCGCTTTACTTTTTTTTATGCACAGCTTATAATTTGTGGAAAAAAATTTGCTTGGAGTAATAAAGAATGCATGCTATATCAGCAATCAAATCATGTTCGCTGATAAGGTTATCAATAACGAAGAACGTAAGACCAATGATCGATAACTCATCTTCAAGTGTATACAAGACAACTCACAATGTTCTCATTTTGATTTTCTGCATCGCTCAATAATTATACAATGTGCAGATGCCTTTGCGGATGCAAATGTATCGGCTTCATGATGGCGATTTCCATCTGGGGCGTCGTGTTTCTCGTAAGTGCTAATTCGTTTTTACTTTTGATGGCATATAAAAAATAAACTTTTAGGGAATTTTGGGAGTGATGTTTAACAATCACTCTGTTGTGCTGCTGGAAGATTTGCCTGAAAACGATCACCACAATGCCTCTTGGAAAGTTTATAAGCAGCACATTGAGGAAGCCTACGAAGATACCGCGAAGTGCTGCTTCATTGCCTGCATCATTTATGCCGTTATTTTTGTCATTACAACTGTCCGAATGATCACTATTGTTGTCCGATCTCGTTAAAGGTGAATTAATGAAAGATTGGTCAAAGATTGATCTAATGTTTGCTAAAAAACGGGGGCAAACGGACGTGCAAGATGTTTTAAAGTGAGTAAATTGAACAATGACAGAGGTAACGCCCGAAATATAAAAAAAATTTGGATGCACAATCAATGCAAAAGTTAGTTAACGTAATCACAGCCGAAGCAGTGCAGGAAGTTTTTTGCCCGTGGGGGTAGTAGGGCTGCTAGCTTAGGTTGCCCAACATCTTTTTGCCGTGCATATCCATGCAACATACAGCGGCCCAAGTTGTTACTGCTGTTCGTACCAATCGACAGAGCTGCAAGCTGAGCCGTTTCGCACCTGAAAAAGACGACCCACACCAACACGTTGATGAGTCGCTTGTGAAACAACAATTGTGTTTGTTCGAAGGCGTAGCTGTGCCTCGAAAGTTAATCGCAGCTTTTGAAAAAGCGCTTGTCAGCGGTAATCACAGTTCACGTAGGCAGGCGCCGTTCAGTTACTCTTGTCCTCTGCCAGCTTTTATATTACCTTTATCCGGTAGGTTTGTTTTTTGTTCATGTAGCGCATTCAGAAATAAATTTCAGAATCCCAGTTACGATTGCCAAAGTGCGGCAACATTGTCACTCCTCAGCTAACGTGTACTCCTGTTCGGCGACAACTAAGCGACAGATTGAAAGCAAAAAAAAATATTTGGGAAAGCATAATTGACAGCAAAATGCAGCATCTTCAATACAACTCGCCCATGCAGCTTTACTCTAGGTTTAAAATTTGTTCACATGAAAGCGTTATAATGTGTAATAAATTTTAGGGAATCCGCTGAAGAGCAATATCGTTTGCAAGCCACCGAGGCTGCTCGGAACGAAGATCTAAATGCACCCCTCGGAGGGAGCGATCGTAAATTTGATCCCAACAAATCGGAAACGCTTAAAGCCATTCGTGAACAAGACAACACTGATGAGTTTGGAAAGAACTTTTTTTCAAAAATCGCTCAAGCTGAGGCACCAAAAGTTCCTGTGCCTACAGAACCTGTGTGGGCTAATGAAGCAAGAGCAAAATCAGAACGTGCACGGTCGCAAACCCCTTTGCGAAACTACTCAAGCTTCATTTCTGACGGAGGGCATCTGGTTGGGCTTACTGGTCCTCCGCCGACATTTACTTCCGGTCCCGAGTTGCAACCAAATCCGTCTGTCCTTCAAGAATGGCAACATCAACGGCGAAGTGCCAGTGTCGATCGTCATCATTAGTAAGTTTGTTTTGGGAAATGCTAAACATAATAGAGCAAAAATACATGATTTAGTCCATCGAGCTTTGCCTCCCACGCCGGATATCAATTCGGTGGGATGGACTTCATTGATCACAATGCTAACCACAATCAACAATATGCTTCTTTCAATCAGTGTAACACTTACCCCACCATTCGGGAAACGCACAAAGAAAGTACGCCAGTTCGACCCGGCTATAACTACGGATTAGATTACAACACGCAAAATCGCCACATTGATGATAGCGACCGTTACGCTTATCATGGATATGGTCCTCAAAAGCCTAAGCTACGCTCCAAGTACGAAGCGGATACACATGCGCCGATCAACACTTACACTAGTTCCAATTTTGAAAACGTTAATCCAGTTCGCTTGATTGGCGATACTGTGTCCAACCAGAAAATTCAACATGAGCACCAGCTTACCGAACAGGAGAAAAACGCTTTTGGACTTTCTTTTGGACACGGTGGTTTCAAACGTGATCATGTGGCTGTCAAACCTGTTCCACAGGAATCTGAGCCAATTTGTTACAGCTTGTCGGCCAAAAAAAGACCGCAAAGTGTACAGCCGAATCAAATACATAATAGTTCTCAGTATCAGCATGTTTCGTCGAGAAGCGTTCGATCAAAGACCCCGGATGCATCAAACAATGATCGTTTCACTGACTACAAGAATGTCAACATTAACACCTTACTGAATGACGATGCACTTCGAGTTACCAGAACAGAGGTCAAACCGGATTGGGCAAATCGGAGTAATCTTAAGCATTATTCGTGGCAATCACGCGTCGTCGATCCTAGTCAAAATCGACCTTCGGTAAGTTGCACAAACGTATAGTGAAAACATTTATCTGCATTTCATTAATCGAAAAATTATTTAATAAAAAAAATTGTACGCCGACAAAAAATATAGGCCCTTAACACAGTAAAGGTTTATGACTTTGTTTTAGATCCCTCAACAGGAGCCTAACTGGACGAACAGTGTGCATGCAAGTCGTGATGCCTGGGAGCAGAATGCTCAACGCCTTGATACTCATGTGCAACTTCCGGCCGCTGCCAAGGTCCCTCCGACTTACCCACCGTACTGGGCAGACCGATCGAATGCCGCGCACTTTGCATGGTCTGGACAAAATTATGAAAACGGTGTTCCTCATAATAGTTACCGATATGTGCCAGACTCATTCATTCACGGCAGACAAAACAGTACACAGTTTCACCAGTCACAACAATCGAACCAAGCCTATCAAACTCACCAAACGCATCAGCCTTACCAGCAACCACAAAGCTATCAAGCACCGCGACAACAGACACATCAATACGACCAACAAAGTTACAACTTACAATCGTCGACGACTAATCAATCAGCTCGGTCGTTTGGATCCGAGCCAAAAACGACGTATTCTTACCAGCAAACGATCCCTCATGTTCAACAGTCACCGGCCCAGGTGATCAATGAATCCTCGTCAACATCCAAGATTGAAAACCGTTCAGTCACTGGCCTGCCGGCTCCTTCCGAAAAAAGCGTTCAAAGTTCATATACCGAGCAGCGCAACAAACGTTCCGAGCATCGAACCATTGAAGAACGAGTCATTTCCGCTCCCCCGCCGCCTCCTCCCGAAGAGCGCCGCATTATTCAGCAGAATGATTACAACCGCTACTATAAAAAAGTAAGAAAACTTTATTGCAGGGAAAACAAACATTTTTTTGCAGCACACAAGTGAGCAACAAGCCTACCTCCCCGACGGTAAGCCGTTACCCCCGGTGCGATCCAGTGTTGTGGATAACCAAAGCCAAGAAGATTTCAACCGACATGCTGAAATGAATGAAGAACTGATCCCCGGATCTTTGGCTAATGCTAAAATGCATGCAGAAGGAAACTTTACGGATCCTCACGGTCACAACATCAGCTACAAAAGGGATCTGTCCACAAGTGTGGACCCAAGTCGCGAGTGTCAACTCCTCAAAGAAGAGGAACGTCGCGTCGTCGAGGAACCCGTTGAGCCAGGCGTCGTTTCACGGTAAACATGGCTCATATGAGTTTTGCAACTTTTTTTAATCATTTTTTGCAGCCACGTCACGACCAAGTTTTATAAGAAGAAGACTGTCACAGATACGTCAACTGTCAATTAAAAATAATTTTAAATTTACGACATCTGCTTTTATCGTAACAAATCGCTGTGATCGTAAATTTGTTCTCTGTAGTTTATTTTAGATTATTTTCAAAAAGGTTTTTTGGACATGACGTTAATTTCTTTGAGCTAACAGTTAACATCAACTTACTTTTTTTTCCTATCGAGATGAAGGCTATAGATAAAATGGATAAATGCAGGATACCTGACTGGACCGTCCTTTCGAAAGTCAAACCAATGTGCCAAATCCAAAATCGTTGGCCAACCATTGGCTAACCTTCATAGGGATCAATCAGCCACTGAGGTAACCACTGCGTCATAAGCGGACACTACAACCGCCATTCCTTGGAGTGAAGGCAGGCAAATGATTCGAAAAGTATTGCACCCCTTGTTGCTCTGTTGCGCATATACTAAAAAATTTTGAGCGCCAAAAGTTACAAAGAGACAAAGACAATGTTCTTTTCCAAATGTCATTGCACCGTTAGAAAGAAGCAAGACGAACAAGAAAGAAACTAGCTGTGTTACATGAAAGAAAATAGAAAGAAGTCTCATGTTAAATAAAACGGTTTCTTTTAGTTTCTTTCTTTCCTTTCAAATTTTGAATCGCAGCGCAACGCTGACTACGACCAACAATGACGCTCCTGGTGATGTCCGCCTTTGCACTTTTTGTGGGCGCCATCGAATGGTTCTACTCTGTCAACTGTCTGGTGACGAGATGCGCGCGATTACGCGCCAACCAAACTCAACAATGTCTGGTCGAAAACCGATAGCATCGATATAAATGCCTAGGGTGCGCAAGACGGCGATGAACAAATGAATCGTGTACGTGCGCACCATCTGTGTGTGCATGTTAGTTCGTCGGTAAATGTCTATTCGAGCCAACCTTTTTTAACGTAACAAGACAAGTATAGAAAAAAAACGTACCAATAAAAAAATTGTTGGAGGCAAAACAAAAAAGCCATGGAGATATTATTAGCCAGCAATCAGTCTCCCGGTTTAAACGTTTTTGTTAGATTAAGCAGTCTAGGCTTTTATGTATGTGCAAACGTGTCATGAAAAAATTGGCGAACAGCACAAGAACCCCTTCAACCCTTACCGATTCCACGAAAGACCGAGAGAAAGAGAAAAAGGGAGAGAGACAGAGAGCGAAAAACGCCAGAACGTATTGCACACCACTATCGCCACACCAATATTCCTACAAATTCAATTTTTGTGACACCCTCGTCGTCTATAGAGAAAAGATCGAGGCTTATGCAAATGAAAGATTAAAACACAATAAAAGAAACGAGACGCACAGTTGTCAGAGCAGAGATTTGAATTTGTTTAACCAACTTCATATTTATGTATTAATTTACAAACTAGTGTTAAAATCGCGCAATTGTTACACGAAAACAGTTTGCCCCAATATTTTCTTGAAACAGACAAAAGATAGCGCAAACAAACGATGAGAATGCACGCGCGATTGTCTATCAATCTAATGTGCGCGACAATGATTTTATCGTGCGCGCAAGATGAATGTTTCTTTTTGTCTGGGGATCATAGCAGCGTGGGCAAGGTCATACAGTTTTGCGTAACGTGTAGATTGATAAGTAAAAGCTTTATGACGATACAAAGGTCACCATTTTTCTCCCACGCGTAATTTTGTGCTGAATGATGGCACACTGTAACGAATATCGTTTTCTTTAGAAAGTATTTTTATTCACACGAACAGGTAAATAGCGATCAGAGCGAACATAAGAGTTTCCATATGTTTAACATGAAAAGTGTCTGCGGTGTTGCAAAAATCAGAAGTGCATAGACAGGTTATAGTGCTTGTAAAGCCGCCATGCTTCGAGTTTATGGATTGCTTGTCACACGTGCCGACACCGGGCTAAAAAACGAATCCAAATATTCCTAAGAAAATCTGAATGTTGTTAAAATGTGTACCGCGGTAAATTTGTAGTCCTTGGCATTAACTTGTTGGTAGATAGAAGTTAGACAGCCGCGTAATACAATTCTGGCATCTATAATTAGTTGTTTTTGTTGTCAGTATTAACAAGTATTAATTTTTTACTCGAGTTTTCAAAAACAGCCTTGACACATGGGGACTTGCACGTCTGTACAGCGACCATACGTCGGTACTTGCCAGTCGAGGTGTCTTCCATCCCCCATTGGGATCCAGGACTCTGTTCGGTGGACGACGATTTAAATAGCCCTTGATCTCGTATGTTATCGAAGGAGTCGTTGCAGATTGAAGGTTCCTTGACATGCGGTATCTGTAACGTGCCCAAGAAAAGCGCTCGCGACAGGTTGGACAGTTCACCCGACACACATGAGTGGCACCATATCCCGGTTGTTGAAGGGTTTTCAGCTAAAAAAAATTGATTTGAGATATGTTAAAACATATTATATTAAACAAATGTTGTTTTGATAAAGCGCAAATCATACGAATCTGTTGAAAATGTTAAAATTTTAACTTTACATAATTCTAAACAAACCAAGTTTACTATTACAAATAAAATGTGAATGTAAAAGGATAACATACTTCTCGGTAGTTGAAGTCGAAGACGTTTCTCGCCATTTTCTCTGTATGTTCTGACTCCGAACAGGTTGCTTAGCTGAATACTTATAACTGGTGCTACGAGCAGTAAAAAAACAAAATGCGTGGTACGATGAACCCCTATCATTAAGTAAACTTTAGCACTGCAAAATTACAATCCAAGCTGAAGTATTTGTCAGAAGAGCAAATCGTTCAATTGGATGTGGTCACAAAAAATAAACGTAGTATATGTAAAAATTGTTTCCTGATTTTTTAAACAGTCGACCTATTGAATGGAAAGAAAGTCGAGGAATAGACAATTTAAGCTGTATGACAACCCGTAAGAAGATAATGTATTTTGAAGATGTTTACACTTTATTTCGACAAATCTTTACATCATTGGTGTCATATGGATACCTTAACGTGTCGAAAAGTTTGTTGAGTAACAATACTTTTATTTGCTTACAAAGTTTCTAATAACAACTACAAAAAAAAGTGTATTGTCAACTGATGCTTTCTGCGTCGTTTGCGCACTTATTTTTGAAAATTTTTTTTCAGGCTGCCGCTTTTTGGCCCGGGCCGGGCTGGCCCGTTTTGAATCCCCATTGTGACTGGGATTGTGATTTCTGAGATCGTATGCTCGTTGATATTCGCAGAACATTACTCCAATATTTATAAACATATATGTTTTTTTGCTTTATATGTTTATAAATATTGCTTTATATGGTTATAAATACTTTATATGCCTTGCCAAGAAAAAGGGCGCAGACATGAATGTCATTTTTTGAAAAAAAATAAATTTCAAAGCGACTTTTTTTCGTTAAAAAAATAATCGACTTGAATTTATGTCGGTTTATTTGACACGGTCATCAATAAGTTTTATTTAGCAGAAAATAAAGTAGCAGATCCTTGTTAAATGTGATTTAAATTTTGTTGCAATAGAAAACATAAAAGATTTCAAGGCATAAATTTAATTATGGAAAAATACTAGAATATTTTTTACATAATTTTGTAGAAATAATTGCTATTTGTTAAGGCACATAAAGAGAATGGTTCATTCTTGTTTAGGAGGATGATCTTCAGTGTCCAACTATATGTCATTAGGCAGACACAGCGATGGCATCTCAGAAAACAATAGTTTTTATTTGCTCACCTAGCTTCTAATAGTAGTAACAACAGGAACAAAATTACATGGCCGGATTACTTCTTGCGCAGCTGAGCTCGCTTGCCTTGACCGATAACAGGGCGCACCACTTTGCCTCGAAGAATCTTGAGTTCATCCTGAACACGACGCCAAACAACGTGATCGTCAAAAAAAAGACCGTGAAAGCGGAGCATCTTAGTTAAATAATGAAACATAGGCTGATTCGGGAAGTAGTTGACGCTCTTGTCTTCGCGGGTCTCCATCGGCTCCGCAGACATAACGCGGATGACTTTAAAAGATCGTACGTCAGTTGGAGCAGTTACCTACAAAATAAAATAACATAAAATAGATGCACAATGATATTCCAACCAAAAAACAACTTACTTCATTGAAAATGCGATTGGAGAGACGATCGATACGCTTGCCATAAGCAGTCGGGCGTGAGAGACCTCTGGTAACGTGCGAAACGCGTGATGCTATTGCCGGTCCAGACATGCTGAAGCAATTGGCTGGATTTCTACTAACACTGATATAGATATTATACCGTAAAAACGAGTAAGCACAATCATAAGAGTTCATAACAATAAATCTTTAATCAACACATTTAAAGTTTCAACAAATCATGGAACACAGATTATCTCGCTCTGCCCGGTCCAGCTGGCCCTCCGGAAAATTGTTTGAGCATACTTTGCAGGCCATTTACGCCACCCATCTGATGCATTATGCGAGGATCAATCATCTTGGTCAAATGTGTGTTCAATTTTTGCAGTTGATTAGGATTCAGATTCTTACCAGCAGAATCCGCCTTAAACATTCCTTTGATGTTTCCCATCTTCTTGACCATGTCAGCAAACTTTTTGTATTGAATTACGAGGTCTCTGACTTCCTGTACGTGAACACCGCTGCCCCTAGCGATTCGATCAACGCGAGAAGGTTCGCGGTTAAAGAGTTCGTTTGCTTTGAGGTGATCCAGCTCGGTGTCGCACATGCTGTCCATAATCGTCATTTGCCGCTTGAGTCGGTGAGCAGACTCCTGTTCTGTATTTTTGTTCAGAAAATCGGGACCAAAACCTGGAATCATGCTCTAAAAAATTGGAGTAAAGAAACAGAAATGCATAAAACGACTAACCAAAACCTGTCCAAAAGGACCAATCTTTGAAATGTTCTGGAATTGCTCGTACATGTCACGTAACGTAAATTGACCATTTTTAATACGCTTCAGAAATTCTTGGTTGTCGTCGATTCCTAGCTCTGATACTCGTTCAACAAGGCCCTGGAGATCCCCCAAGCCAAGGAGTTTTGAAACAAAAGGCTTCACGCGAAAAGGTTCAAATTCATCAATATGTTCACCGGTACCAATGAAAATAATGGGCGACTTTGTAGCAGCAACAGCGGAGAGGGCTCCACCGCCCTTGGCATGGCTGTCAAGCTTCGTGATGATGACGGATCCGACGTCGATTGTGTCGTTGAACGCACGAGCCTGAGCTTCGCAAGCTTGACCGATCGATGCGTCGATAACAAATATAACATTGTTTGGATTCTATAAAAATAAAGTTCACTCTCTTAAAAAAAATAAAAACTCACAATAGCGTTAGAAACTTGCAGCATTTCTTCGAAAAGCGATGCTTCCTGCTTATGCCGACCGGAGGTATCCACAACAATAACGTCAAAGCCCTCGGCTTTGAACTTCTCAACACCATTTGTAGCAATAACAACAGGATCCACTTCTGTGTAACTGCCGTAGAATGGAATACGAGCCTTGGTACAATTCTGTTTGAGTTGATCGAAAGCACCGGCTCGAAATGTGTCAGCGCAGATTATACAGGACTTGAAGCCCTGTTTCTGATAGTAGAAAGCCAGCTTGGTACATGTCGTCGTTTTACCAGCACCTTGAAGACCAACAAACATGAAAACGTTGGTCTGGCCTTTCAAGGGTTTGAATGGCGCAACACCGGGATCGATGAGATTGGTCAATTCATTGATGACAGTCTTCTGTATGAGATGTCGTTTGTTGACACCACCAACTATGTCGTCAAAGTTGAGAGTTTTCTTCACATTCTCCCGTAGATGGCAAACAAGTTTGACGTTAACGTCAGACTCAATGAGAGCACCACAAATCTCTTTAAGCATGGCATTAAGCTCATCTTCATTGATAACCGTGGCGCGGCCCAGCTTACCGATAGCGCCACGGATACGCCGCCCCAGATCCGCTAGTACCATCGCAGCGTCGATAGGTATTGAAATAAAATAAAAGAGAACAAGCGGATAAAAAACAATCACATTATGACACGAACGCACTGCGCAGTCCGATTATTTTTTCGCTTCAAGAGTACATATGCCGGTCTTATGCATTTTGAATGTGAAAGTGCATCTTTACTACGTTTGAACAGTTTGTTTTTTGATTTTATGACACGTATGCGAATGTTCATTTTATCTGACATGATTGAGAACTTCGTTGCATGTACTTCGGCTTCAGAGATTTTGACCAGAGTTGTTCAATTTGACAATTTTCAGCGCTCGCTCTGCTCGCGCTCTTTGAGCAATTCAATTTTCCGTGCTCGCTCTGCTCATGCTCTTTGAGTTCCTAAAATTTTCGCGCTCGCTCCGCTCGCGCTCTTTTATTCTCAGATCCTCTGCTCTTGCTCTGCTCACGCTAGTGAGTCGAGCAGGAGCGAGCAATGAGCAAACATGGCTCACACATAAAAATGTGAATTTTGAGTCACAAATTCAGTCCCTAGCGAAAAGAAAGACCGTATACTCCTTGGAGATACCCCCAACATCGTGTTTTTGATCGAAACTATCAATATTTTAGTATTTGTAGCACTAAATTTATAGTGAGCAGTGCTCATTTGAAAAATTTATCGCGCTCGCTCTGCTCGCGCTCTTTGAGCAATTCAATTTTTCGTGCTCGCTCTGCTCATGCTCATTGAGCACTCAAATTTTTCGCGCTCGCTCCGCTCGCGCTCGTGAGCTGAGCAGGAGCGAGCAGTGAGCAGGAGCAATTTAGTGAGCATCGAACAACTCTGATTTTGACGTGTGTTTTTCACGTTATTGTATGCTTCTGTATTTTGTTAGTGAGAATTTCGCTCGATAGAAGTGTTTGATCTTGATACTTTATCTGGTGCCAATTGTTTGTTTGTTGCCCGGGTGATTTTGTATGTGTTTCTTGTGTGTCAAACGTCGTCACCATTTTTTTTTTGATTTGTTTGTCGTATTTAGGGAAAATAAAATAGTCACATATCAGAGACCCAGGTCTTTAGAACCGGTCATGTCCCAATTTTAGTATCTGAATACCACTGGATGAATTTTACTATTTGACATTCGAAGATTTTTTTTCAAAAAACGAAGATCGCTTTGTAATCGTTTTTTAGATTATTTATGAGTTTGTATGTTAGGATTTACTCGTCAATCAAGTCTATCAGCACATCCTAACAAAACTAGGATATTGTTATCTCGCGGATATCAAATTTTTTATTCAACAATTGAGAGAGAATGCGAACCTGTTTTTGCAGTCAAAAACATCCCGAGATTGTGATCACTAGAGATTATATAAAGCACTTCGGATGCAAAGAAATGCATTCTGCTAAAATGTTTAAACTGCTTCTTGTTATATCGTTTTGTGCTCTTGTCGCATCATTGGAAAGCACTGTTCATTGGCGTATGTTTTTTATAAATAGTAGTTAAAAAAACAATTTTTACTACGCTATTCGACATGTAACAACTTCTTTGTTATATCGTCAAATAAGAAAAAAATGTTTCAGAATGGCGAGAATTGGATTGCGTTACCAAAGACGGAAAAGGTCCTGACAAAATTGCAAAGGAACCTGCTGAATGCTCCGTTTCCCTGCTTGAAACAGCACAAGATGAAAATCCTCGTTCTGCACCTGATGGAAACTGTTTTGATGAAACCATAAATGGCACTACTGGCACTCTATGTAATCTTCTGTGTCCTAACGCTGACACCGTATATCTAATCAAGCGCGACCCTCAGGTCCATCGCTCATGTTTTGTCTTTTACACTCACAAATTGGTGCACCGCGGAGACGACTGGTTTTTATGGCGCGAGAAAAAGTGTCGCAACTCGCAAATCAAATTTACCATCCGATGCGAATTCGCCTTTGCTCGCTCAAAGTTTCCTGAAGACGAGGACGTCTTTCGAGCAGTTGTCAAAACCGTATAAAAATCGCTTTTGTAATTTATTCAAAATAAATGGGAAGAATAAAAAAAAGCAAATGCTTTCAACCACTGGTGCTTATAGGCTTACACTTCGAGTGAAGTCGTATTCGATAGTCGGAATGATCGCTTGGACAAACTTTAGGAAGATGATAAGGTATGTGTGGACGTCGAATTCCTTGTTCGATTGTTGTAGCTGGTCAAATAGGCGTTTCATGACTTCGGCATGTCGGCAGGGATGAATCGAAGCCATCTGGACGCCAAGATGTGGATGGGTCTCCATAGTGATGGTTTTGTTAGAGTGATCCTGGGAAAAGTCTTCGTACATCTGCTGTACCGTAAGGTACTTGCGGTTTTCATCGTAGCCGTGGAGCCAGAATCGAGGAACTTGGTAGTACTTGTCGTACGTTATGTGCAGATCGTACGTGCGTGTCTTTTTGATAGCGTCTTCTTCGCCAAAGGCATCAGCGGGGGGATCAAAGCGATAAGGGTCATCTGCTACGGGTGCATCCGCGTTCATAAACGCCTCCATATCCTCACCCGGCTCGTCATCGTCTTCTGTGCCAACGTTGAGGTGATGTTGAGCCTCTTCCTGGAGTATTTTATCGATATCAAGAGCTTTATCTTCATCATCGGCAGCAAAGTGGTGTGTAGATATCCATCCTTCTTGCCCGTCGTTTTCATCGTCAAGAACCTTTTCCAGATCAGCGTCGTAAGCTAGCTCGCGATAACGACGATGGCAAGGTACATGCTTTGATAGCAGAAACTGCTTGTCTTCAGGTAGGTAATCCCGTTTACTAAAAATAATCATTAATAATAATTTGTATTAGGTTAATTAACAACTCACCCATCGGCAGAGGCAGCTTTTGCCCAGGCCCATGTTGGACAGTGATGAACAAGGAAATCACCGGCAGCGACGAACTCTTCCGGTGTCAGAACACCAGTTTCTTTAAATTTTGATTCTTGTAAAACTGGAGTAAAGTATTCGCCAACACTCAAGGCAGCGCTTTTGAAGCTATTGATGAGATTCGACATAGTAGGAAGCTGAAAAAACAAAAGGTTGCAAACGTAAACGAGAATGTCTTCGTGGATTTCGATGTCCGCGGTCGACCAAGAGAGTGTGAAACAATAGCGGTATCAACGCCGGCTCACAGGCGTAATTCGCGTTTTTAATAAGTTAAAAAATGAAGGATACGGCGAAACCTTTAAGAGAGCAATCAAGCGCAAAGGATAGACAAGTAATGTTCAGACAAGTGACATTCATATCCAACGCGTGTGTAACAACTTGGAGGAAAAACCTCGTGAAAGAAAAATTTATATCAAAACTACTGACGACCCGTTGTTTTATGTTGCACGTGATATTGAAACAATCAAAGCACTCATGTGTTTCAAACATAACGAAAACCCCAGTCAAATGACAAGACCTAAGCACAGTCACATCAGTTGAGGCGACAGGTAATATCGGTTCTATCAATGCGGCATTAAATATAAAAATGGTGCATCGAAAAGTCTTATGTCGCGTGAACAACTTTCGCGTTAGGAGTATAATGAGAAGCTGCATTGCACAACGGTGGGCCAAATGCAATGGAAACGGGTTTGTACAACCTAGCCATATTTTATTTAGTTGCTTGTTTGAACCTTATCTATTTTTTTTGGTAATTATTTAAAAGTGTTACAACAGAAATTTTTATTCACTCATCATTTTATTTTTTCAATTTTTAAAATAGCGTCAGTTACTTGTCATACATTTATTACAGAAAAAATATAAAACAACTTATACACTTTTAAAACCCGGTAAACACTTCAAGGAGCAACATATCAAACTGGTTGTAGAATGCAAATATGTAATAAATTAACCCCTAATTATGAGTATATTTGGCTAATGACCATTATTCTGAGGGGAATTTGGATCACCCATGAAAAATGCAGGGGGGGGACGTGCCGGAGACGCAACAACCGGGAAAACAGGATTTAATTGCACAACAACGTCAGCGGCCACAGTCATGACTTGGGGTTCAGGTGGAACTTCTTCAATCACCGGCTCAGGGTCCACAGGATGTTGAAAAAGTTGTGCACTAGCTTGCTCAAAGGGGTCTACTGCGATATCGAAAACAGCATAACGCTGCGCATTGGTGAAGTCATCGATCACATAGCGGCAACCGACAAGATAACAGATTGAACTGAAGAAGAGTCCAAACGTGACGATAAGCAGAGCATTTCGAGATGCATAGAAGCTATCGATGACAGAATCGCCCACACGGAAGTCATCTGCCAATGCTCCGACAATGTATGGTGACACGGCGTCGCCAAAGAGATGAGAGCAAAGCGTGAGAATGGCAGAAGCCATTGCGCGACGTTCTTCAACAATAACAGACTACAAATTTTTTGATTATAAAAACAATATTTTTGACATGAAAAAAACATACCAGAACAATATCCATATTGAGAGCCCAGTTCATGCAAACACTGACAACAGCAAAAGCAATGAAAAGCCACGAAATTGTGCCAAAGGCGATCATAGTCATGAGAGAGACAAAAACCAACGGTATAGCAATAAAAGATCCGGCGGCACAGATCAGCATGTCATCAAAGTATTGTGGTTGGACAAAGCCTCTCTTTCGACGTACAGTGACACAGAAACGAGAAATGATTGTGCCAAGAGCAACGCCGATAATTCCGCCGAGACAAGTAATGACGCCGAATCTAAGGTTGATCCTGAAAATATAATAACTAGAAAAAACAATCATGTGAAAAAATAAAAAAATACCATATTTTGATTCCTTCTGGGATGTACGAAGTGCCATGAAGAGCACCATAGGCAAATTCCAAAATTGCAGGTGCCCACCAGCTGATGGCGCCAATGGCAAAAACAGATCCTGCGAATCCGAATGTGCAACTGATAAACGACCGACTGAAATATGCGTTTCTAACCACAAAAAGAGTAAAAATGTATCACATACACAGAAAGAATATCCTTGAGATCATCTTCAAGTGAGGTGCGTTCAGCATCAGAAGGAGTATGTGTATGAGGATTTTCCAGTTTATAAACAAAAATGCCCAAAATGACGACACCGACCATTGGCGTAAACCGAAGTCCCCAACGCCAACTTCCGGTGAGAGAGGTGACAACGGAGCCAATAGCATATCCAATACCGCTGCCGACAGGTGTAGTAATATAAAATAGCATGAGAACGACTCCCATATCTTCCGGACTGTAAACTAGACTGAGAATGCTTGGAGCAACGACGGCATAAGAAGCTTCACCAATACCTACGACCGCTCGGAAGAAGAAGAAAGCCTTTGGTAACTGAAAAATTACTTTTAGCCTGCAAAGTTGTTCAATTAACCAACCGAAACTGGAACAAATGATGACGCGAACACTGCCAATGTCCAAACAGTCAGTCCAAATACGCAAATGTTCTTTCGGTTGTATCGATCGCCTAGGTATCCAAAGATCGGTGCCGTAAGCATGTATGACACAACGAAAACAGTCTGCAACAATTAAAAAAATACAATTGCAACATATAAAAACAAAATGATTTACTTGAAGAGCACCTGCATCAGACTCCTTTAAATGGAACTCGTCAATAATCTCAGGCAATATACCAGCCACGGTATACCGGTCAACGTAATTTAGTAGATTTACGAGGCATAACAACAGGATGCAAGTGGAAGGCCCTCGGAAGCCAAACGTGGTACGAAGGCTTGCTGCAAATAATGATTAGTGACACTGTAACGAAAAACACCTACATAGAATTCGACGGTTCAGTCGGTTTAATTGTTCGCAGTTAATAACAGGCATGGCTGCTAAAAGATTTCAAAAATAAGTAACGTGATATTGATCAAAGCATGTGCAACAAAAAAACAACGCACGTCAAAACGAGTTAATAGTAAAAGAGACGGATAAGACATGCGAATAAAAAATACTGCAAAACAGCTGCATAAAATCGGCTAATTTTATGTCGCTTTAAACACATTCCTCAACCACCAATAACGGCCACAGTTTGTAGAAAGGTAAATATGATTAAAAAAAAAAATGTAACCGCTTTTCGCAGTAAATTTTTGCACAGCATGGTGACTCGTGGTTTTCCTTGGCTAAGTGTGCTCTCAAAAAATTTGATGCGCTGCTAGATAAAAAGCGTTGCTGTTGCCGTATTGGTTTTGTCGATTATTGGCATTGTTTGGTACTGTGACGTCATGTTTAATCCTTCTGGCAAGCAACGTAGTCAAACAGATACTACAACCAATGCTATTCCAAACACAATACCAATTCCTGCAGAATATCGGTAATAATTTTTCATCGCAAATAGCCGAGTTTGGCTTTAAAAAGAAAAATAATCATTCCTCAATTTTTTATAGTGCCAAATTGGACGAATATTTGGAGTGCATACAAAAGGAATTTGACTTGTTATACATGGAAAATATTTCGCGTAAGTAATATGGTTGAAGCTCACCAGGTATGATATATATTTTTAAGTGAGGCAACGTGTAGGAGCGAGCGTCAGCAACGAAGCCATGCCATCAGAGTCACCGAGTCTTGTCGGAATCGCGAACCTTTCTGAAGGTGTTAGGGAGCTTGCAAAAGGGCCAAAGCGAGGTAAAAAAGGGTAATATGACAGAAAAAATCAATAAACAAAGGTTGCAGGCAGTCAAATGCGACAAAAGTGGAAGACCGCCTTTAAGGGTCCTTCTGGTCGACTGGTAACTAGCCTTAAGGTTGGCAGTGGTAATGCTGAGCTGTCCAAGAGTCGATACATGCAAAACTTTGCGGGGCACTCTGATGCTGTGTGGGACCTTGCTGCATTTGATAACAGTTCAACGAAGGTCGTGGCTTCGGCATCGGCAGGTTCGTCTGCAATTGGTGCTCATATGATGTCCTTTATCTGATGAGCGGATTTTAGACCAGACAGCTAAAGTGTTTAACGCTGACAACGGCCGTTTATTGGTAAACTATGTCGGGCACACTGGATCTGTCAATTCTATTTCGCTTTATTCAACTCCGGGCTCCGAAGACCTTTGTATGGTTAGTGCCGGAGGAGACAAGACAGTGCACATTTGGAAAGCTTCTCGTAAGTACGAAAATACAAATGAATATCCGCAACTAATTTTTAGACATCTCATTAGGTTCTGCCTTTGCTGCCAGCAGCGAGGATGATATCGACGCTGCTTCTGAAAAGTTTGAGGAGGGCGAGGATACAAAAGAACACCTGACTATCCGTCAGCCTACGTTTCGTCTCACTGGACATACCAACGCTGTTGTTTGTGCCGACTGGCTTGCTGATGGCAAACAGATTCTAACTGCATCATGGGATCGAACAGCTAACATGTATGACTCAGAGACGGGCAAGATCATTAATACTCTCAACGGTCATGATCAGGAGTTGACTCATTGCAAAGCT
This sequence comes from Turbatrix aceti, assembly GCA_963969345.1. Taxonomy (NCBI): domain Eukaryota; kingdom Metazoa; phylum Nematoda; class Chromadorea; order Rhabditida; family Panagrolaimidae; genus Turbatrix; species Turbatrix aceti. Next base: position 244,753 of record OZ017770.1, on the reverse strand, counting down.
CACGAGACTGGTAGGCTTGTGGCCACGTCGTCAAAAGACTTCACATTTCGACTTTGGGACTTTCGAGAAGCTATTCAGTCTGTCTCCGTTTTCCAGGGGCACAATGAGTTAGTTTTTGTTACGCTTACATCTGTTACAAAGCGGCACCTTTTGTTTTCAGTGCTGTTACTTCTGTGGTGTTTGCTTCATCACATTACATTATATCCGGGAGCGATGACCGTACTATCAAAGTGTGGGATCTAAGAAACATGCGTAGTCCAATTTCGGCAACTCGTTTTGATAGCCCAGTAAACCGACTAGCTGTAAATCACAAAGAGCAACTTCTTGCTGTCCCCCAAGACAATCGGCACATTACCATCTTCGATATCTCTACATTTCGTGTCTTGGCTCGTTTACCTCGTTCGAATAATTGCGTATGTCAAATCGGACTACAATAATAGCTTTTTTATTGTCATTTTTCAGTGTCATTGTCGTATGGTTACATCAACGGCATGGCTTCCCGACCACCAATCCAATAACCTTATTACCAGCAGCATTGATCGACAAATTATTGGCTGGAAAGTTCCACGCATTCGTCAGAATAACTAAATCTATTTTTTTACGATAACAATTTTTTTGGTTTAATTTTTTTTTGTTAAATTGTGTCACGGGATTGTGTTGATTTCTCCATGACATTTTTGACAATATTTGTTCGCAGTGCTTTCACGGGATTTTTTTTGCTTTCCGAACAAGTTTTTCTTGATTCAACATAAAATAAAGATGTCTGTTTTGACTTTTTTTCGCGACAAACGAGACACATTTTGTTTTCACATAGAAACAGTTAAAGGAATGCTTCATAAAATTCTTATTTGTTTTTAATCTATAAATTTTACAGTATCATTTTGCTTTTGATCAGTTTAATAAAGCGCATTTAAAATCGTTAAATTAAAACAATTGTGTATTAAAATATGCACACAATGATTGATTTTAACGTTCTCGCCCACGTTGTTGTTGGTCACAACGTCTTGTATTGTGATCAAATCTTTCATTTTGTACTGAAAATAATTGTTTCATTCAAGCTGTAACGCATTTTCATCAATATTTTGTTGGCTGAGGAGGCGATGTTACGGCTGTGAAATCGACGACAACAATATAAAGTGATACGCACGGCACCTGCTTTTAATTTAAAACAACTCGCCGTGATTGTGTTTGTCTGCTGCTTATGTGTATGTCTTTCCGATCGCCCTCGAAAGCTGTTGTGCTACTAGAGGACTAAGTATTTTTATCCCCATCCGCCCCCGAATGATTGCCACAGTCAGGAGAAATGTGTAGCCATCACCAGTCTGCAGAAATTCAATTTACTTTTTTCTTTGTTGAGCGTTGATCAAATCGTTGAAGACCCTTGGATTACATGTTCTTCCTGTTTTGATTAAAAGAAATGCGTTTGATTTTCTTTCTTTTTTTCTGAAAAAAATAGTTGTTTGATTTCAAAAAATCGATCAATTGTTCTGTTTCAGTAGCAATGAGCCGCAGTTCAAAGGAACGTTCGCTAGAACGCGAAACACGTTTTCCGGGATATGGTGACCGTGTAGGGTCAGGCGTCGAATTTGCGCCAGCATACTGGACCGGTGGCGAGGTTTGTGGTACATTTCGGTGCGGGGGAGTATTGATTATTACATTGTAGCTTGTCACTGATCCATCATTGGTAACTAAGTCCCTCAAGCCAAGACGTATGTACTACTCCCCTATTGGAGATGGCGTAGTCGCGGCAGATGGCATCGAAATGAAGCGAGGCCCCCAAGATTTGACTCCTCGCGTATCTGTGACTCACCAACGCATTGTGGAGAAAAGTGACCCCGGTCGAGATGGAGTTCGAATAACTGAAAAACAATGGACCACCGGCAGCACTGACGGTGGAAGTATATTGAACAGTCGAGCTGGCAGCGAGTTCGGAAGCGGATTTCCGGATAGTGGTCGTGAATCTCGAGCTACAATTGCACCTTCTCCATTTGGATCATTTGCCGATCCGCTGGCTTTGGGGAACACCAATCTAGGTAATCCTCCTGGTACATCAGCATCAAATAAATCAACTGGCAGAGATCCTTATGGCACCCTGAACTCAAACAAATATGATACGTTGAATGGTTTAGGTGATCGTTATTTAAGCCAAGCCAATATTCCTACTTCTGGACGCACAAGCGCAACTTCGGCTCTATTCAGCGATCCCGGTATGCGTTATGAAATGAAAAAGGATTACCTTGTGACAAATCCTAAAGAGCTAATTCACCAGTTTGCAACGACAACTCCAGTTCACACTATTCCGGGGTATGAAACTCTCCCTGATAGCGGTACTGTCACCCGAACTCTTAAGCAGTCCTATTCGAAGTCCACCACGGAAGAATCATATTCGCCATACCCGCCCTACCACTCCGCAGCCGGAAACGCAATCATCAATCCTCTCAAATTTGTTCGCCAAATTCGCGATGAAGGTAGTACAGTAGTAAGATAATGCATGAACCATAAATTAAATATTTTTAGGTCTGACTTCTCGCCAACAACAAGCAAATCAGAACTTGCAACCTATAACTCAAAGCGACGTATTTACCGACCGGAAAGTTCAGGAAATTCAACATCAAACAAATCGAAGTCGGCATGTCCCCGATGTTGACTCGCTTACAGATCGTCTGATTCTCGGTCTCCAAACTGGTCATCCGACTCCACCAAGACTTTAAACACGTCCAACATTTTTTGTATTTCCAAAATGAGCATGCATTTGCCATCTATTATTTTCTGCTTTTTTTTATAATTTTTTATCATGCCACTTTATTACATAAGTCAGCATCAATTTTAAACATTTTAAATTTGCATAGTACATAAATAAAATAAATAAGCGAAATACACGATTTACATTTTTTTGTGTATAAATATATGGTATCAAAATTTAGTAATAATATATGTCTTCAGTACTCTACGTAGTCTCAAACAAGTGTCGGCATCGATATTAATGAGCGGAAGGAGTGTTGACGCTTACGTGGACATCATTTGTGTCTCCTAACATCTGGTCAAATGGTAACTAACCACTGAGTAACGGTGAAATAATTAAATAAATAAACAAGTTAGAGCTGCCACAAAACAACTGGGACAAACAAGACAAATGAACCTCTCGCGATAATTTGTATAAAACAAGGGTTGTAAAACCAGTGTAACGCAAACCAAAATGATGGCCTTGGTTTCCGGAGGCGAAGGCTTTCAGAGGCGCCTTTGGCGTCAGTTCTCAATTTTTTATATCAAAATCATAGCAGAAAGCAAAATTAGGATGAAAATACCCTTTTAATTCTATTAAATAAAGGACTATTTTTTGGTTCGAATTTGAAACCATCCAATTTTTTTTCGCAAATTGTAAAGCCAGACCAAGCTCTGAAGGTGGGGGAGGAATATAAAATTTGTATTCCGGATATGCAGTTCTTGGTGCTTGGTCAACAGAATCCATAAACGCTTGTGTATTGTGTTGACAATGCAATATAAAAATTTTGATCCTGAAACGAAAATTTTTCCTGAATGCTTATTAGTCACGATGCAAATGCTCGTTCTTTTGATTTGTAGAAATCATGTCGCGAGTCTTCAGAATAGCCACATTTTTTACATTGATACGGGTTTTTGAATCACAAACTGCCTTTCCTAATGAATTGGTCGATTGCAGTCAACTTTTACACGGCCAGTAAGTTATCGTTTATCGGCTCTGTGTTTAAAGTTATTTTGCTATAGATACTGGTGTAATTCTCCTGTAGTTAATCCGAAAACTCAACAGCCGGATAACTGTGCGCTAGATGCTTCCGTTACGGGTTAGTTTTATTAAAGTTTGTTTGTAAATGTAAAAATTTTCTAAAAGTATTGTTTTTATAGTCACTTGTGTTGTCCGAGCAGGTCTTGATTGCGTGGGCTTGGACAACACGTCCGACACGTTTGTCAAACGCATCGAGAATGCTTGCACATATTCAGAATCGTCAAATAAAATTACAGCACTTTTGTTATCTGTGTTTCTAGGAGTGTTTGGCATAGACAGGTTTTATCTTGGTCATATCAATCTCGGTTAGTTTAGATATTCAGTAAAGCTTTAGAGACATTCATTTTTCAGGATTACTAAAATTATTTTCATGCGGGTTTTTCTTTTTGCTCTATGTTGCAGACATTGTGTTCATTGCTCTCGAAGTCATCGGACCGGCTGACGGGTCGTCATATTATACCAACGTTTTCAGTCCTCGAATATTCGCTTCGGTTTTTACAAACGAAACGACAATATTGTTATTTGATTGCGTTGGTTGTGCTTAATCATCTCAGCTGCTCTACTCCAAATGCCATCACACGTAACAGAAACAATTCCGGTATCAGTTTAATCAATTTTCTACGCTAGTCCGCCGTTTTTGACTGACAAAGATTCAATGTTTTGAACTGCGATCCCGTATTTTTACCGTTCCATTGTTCACATCAGTTTCTTTTATGACTTGCAACGATGTAGTTATATAAAGTAACGTTTTTATACAACATTATGTGACGCTAGTCACGAGTATAGCAACGCAGCACTAAATAACAACCACTTCGTTTTTTTCATTTTTGGAGACCTATTGAAGCGTAATTTTTACGACTTAGATACTTGATTAACCACATTATTGTTCATTAACACGCGAGTTTTTTTTATTGAATTCGCTTCACTGGTAAATGAACTTCTGTCAGGTATGTGCCGCCAGGTAGCTACATTTTGTCCAACTTTTTTTGATACTAATGATTCTGCTTTTGCTCTTTGCAGGAGCAATAAAATAGAGAAACGACAAACAAAAGCAGAACGAGCACCCAAAATATTTTAAGTTCAATGCTCCAAGAACATTTACATTATCAAAAGTTCGAGTTGATGCAAAAATTTCGATTTTTTCTCATTTCATACTTAACTGAGAAAAACTTGTGTATTTTAAGTGATTTAATAAATACACAAGTTAGATCGTTTTGTGCCTTTTCCGTACGAAGAAGGAGGCGATATGTCCCCACAAAATCACTTATTTATTTATTTATTTCACCGTTACTCAGTGGTTAGTTATCATTAGACCAGTGTTGTCCCAAGATCATTCGTCTGACCCATCTGTAATATGGAAAACCTTAATGCCACTTTTAGCTATATGAATTTTATTTGATGTAAAATTGGCATTATCTGAAAAAATTTAAAAGAGCACTGAATGCTGAAATTGTTTGCAACCGCAATGATAACTAAATATGACGATTCCTTTTAACGGGCACCGTTTTCTTTAAATAATTGTACGTTGTCCTTCTTGATTTATCATGCACAATTTTTTTGTTCAATAATAAAAAACTTATTATGCGCAGTCTAGGCAAATTTAACCTAAACTTACGCAAGACAACCATTCTTGTCAAAACTTGGCATGCTCGGAACTAACGTCGTTTGGTTAATCATATTTTTCTTGCCTGAAACCCTTTTTCGAGTCCGTAGTTGTTGATTTCTTGACCATGGCACTCATTCGCAATTTGCTTATTGATAAAAGTCGTTGCTCCGTTTACAGGCTGTTAAACGCGGTTGCAGCTTATATTATTTTTATTTTTGTGCTTTCTTATTACATAATTCATTTAACATGTTTTTACTGTTAGATTATTTTTTTGTACTTCAAATATTGCTCTGCGTGTATCCTGATATTGTGTGATTTAAAATAACAGTTTGTGCGATTCCTTGTGTGCATTACTTTTTGTCTTACATGCGTTAAATTTGATATTGTAATTCAAACTAGCATACTTAAAATTTGTCATTATTAAATTTGTTGCTGTTGCCGCTGCATTTTTTCACCGAATAAAAAATGATATTAATTACGCTGAAAGTTTCTCAATGAGTTTATGAAAGCTTTTTCATATGGTCTGCTGCAACGGTTTTTCGCTGACTAGATACGCGTACATATGTTTTTTCCGTTTTTTGCACGTTATAATTTATAGAAACATTGCTCTCTTGCATAGTCATAAGGCAGGATGACACGGAAGGCAATTTTTTGAGCAAAAAATTAAAGCACTACTTTATATAAGCTGTGAATCAGAACTCAGAAGCAAAAAAATGCGAGCTAAAAATATTGTTCGGTTTTCGTTTTTTCATACAGCGCGAAAAATATGTATTCCTTAACTTTACAAACAGCAGCTTTTTTGTTTGGTTAAAAAGATACGCTACGAATTGTGATAAAAATTTCTGTTATATTTTTTTAATTTTCAGTGGCATCCAGTAGTTGTAGCCTAACTTATTTAGTACCCATGCCGCTAAATACTTTTGTATGCTAAAAAAGCGACAAAAGCAACGTGACTTAAAGTATTGAGCAAAAAAAGAAAATAGGCTCCAATCTACTACTCGTTGCAGGACAGTCGCCGGTGGTTATGACGCATCTTAGTTAGGCAGTTTTTACGTTCATATTTTAATGCTGTTTTTTTGAGTGACAGATTTTTCGTTTTTTCAACGATCGTTGATGAAATCGAAACATGAAGTTGGAAAACTGGTGATTAAAGTCTTATTTTTTTGAGTGTTGTATGCATTCTCCTACCTGATGCATTTTTCTGTAACAACAATGTGTTATCCGATTTTTTCTTTATGCTTGTTTTTTTTAATGTGTCTGTCATACTAGCATTCTTACGACCAATTGGTTTATTGGCACATAAAAAGTTGGATGGTAATAGTCATTTTTTTATGCCTGATTGACAAAATCCTTATTACTTGGTATCGTTTTCCCGTTACTTATGGCTGGCCAACGATTAGTTTCCAATAGTTATCTTTGTATGCATCAATTTAACGATTAAATATTGTTTGAGGATTCCAGTAGATGCTCACTTTTTTCGAATTCCTCATTCGTGGTGCCGTGAATTCATCAGTGCAAATGCACGCACGCTGCATCACACAAGACAACAAAACAAAAATAATCAACACATAGGTGCTAAATTGTCTTTGCAGTTAGGTGTGCTTAGTAGTGTTTCTTCTGAAAATGGCACATCCTTGATAATCTGCGTTACCCTTAGAAACTATTTGACTGTATATATTTTTTTACATGAAGAAATCGCGACCAAAACGAATCGAGACATTTACGCCTACGTGGACGTCATTTGTGCCTCCTAACATCTGGTCTAATGATAACTAACCACTGAGTAATGGTGAAATAAATAAATAAAATAAATTTTTTTACATACGTGAATGGATTATCTGAAAAAGCAATCGACGTTTTCCAAGGTACAATGCATTCATCTGCTTCACTTGACTTTGTTGTATATAAAGCAGGGTTGCGAAGATGGGATTCCCCGGGAGATTCCCCGGGGAATATTCCCGGGAATCCCCGGGGATTCCCCCACCTTTGCCAAATTCCCCCCAAAATTCCCCGGGAAACTGCCGAAAAAATTAAGAAAAGTAAAGGGATGTGATTATTTTTTTTGAAGTTTGCCAATTGGGCTTCAAATCTCGCTTTAATGTGAAAGTTAGGTTGCAATTTTAATGCACGTTAATAAATAGACCGTTTTTGGTGTGTTTTTTTTATTTTAGACCTCGTTTTAGACGCATGGCTTTATTTGGATGCGGGGAATTTGGAAGGGGATTCCCTGGGGAATCTCCGGGAATCCCCCGGGAATATTCCCCCATTTTTCATTCCCCGGGGAATTTCGCAACCCTGATATAAAGTATTCTTTTTTTTGCAACTTTTTCCTTTTTTGTACGTTCCGTCTCGAAATAAATAATACCAAAATCACAACTACCATCAATGTTCTGGCAATTTTTTCTATTGATATTTTTTTGCATTGTAAGTGAGGCTGATATGTTCATCAATACTTTTTGGAAGCTAAACGATAAATCAATGTGGACATTGACAGTTCTTTTTTTTTGGTTGTAGTAAGCTCACGGATATACGAAGTAGTCTTGACATACACCGAAGCAATAGGGACAAGACAAAAATCTCCATGGCATTAAGTTCATTCGAGGCGACCGACGGTTGCTGTGTGCGTGTTTTCCTTAAATGCTCCTTAAATGCATCGCTTAGCTAGCGTCGACGAGACTTCTTATGCTTAGTCTCCCATGATGACCGAGTTGCACTTTCAGACTTCTTTTCTTTCATCCTTTCCTCGATTTTTTCATGATAGGCGTTGTTAATGCATCATTTATTCCCCGACTTTTCTGACGCCATGCAAGGATAAAGGGGGCGTGAGAAGTTTATAGTTATGCCAAACTTGTTGTAATCAGAACTAAGCATCACACAAGAATGTTTGTTTTAGTGAAAATGTTTTATTAACAAAAAAATGATTTGTCCCACATGTGTTGATATTGGTATCTTTTATTGCACTGCTAAATGATTCCATAAGAGCAAATGAAAAAAATAATACTGCCTTGTCTGGAGGCAAAGTTTGTTTAGCGCTTAAATTGAAGAAAAGTTTTTTCACCATGCCATTGATGAATTACTTTTGATATAAGCGAGATATGCGTATGCATGCCGCTGTCTGGATTGGTAGTATGACAAATGACTCAGTTAACACCCCAGGCAGAATTGTTAAATGAATTTATATGCTTCAAGTTAAACGATTTTACACGTTTCGTCATTTATATGCCTATTTAGCAAGTATGCTTGTTAAAACCAGTCCTTTTTTTAAAACAATCTTTTGATGAGCTTTATCTTTGGCTCAATGAGATGCATGAAAAAAACAATCTTTCGGTGAACTTTGGCTCAATCGTCAAAATGAAGAAAAGACGACCGATTTACAGAGATGAGATGAAATAATCGAAAAACAAATACTTGAAGCAATTAAAACGAAAAAGTTTCCACTTCAATTTGTTAGCCGTGGCTTTTCGTTTCGTTATCGTTTGCCGGCGACAACTTGCTCACTTACACAAGTTATCTATAGGGTAAAATAGAAATGTGTGCATTTGTCGCTTTACTTGTGAATTGTGAAAAATCTAATATGTTTAGTGGCATGTTTTTATTCTAAAGATTTGTCAATCTGCTAGTCAAAATTTTTTAGCAATGCAATATAAAACATACATAATTTTATGTTTTTGTTGTTCTGGCGTATTTTGATGAGTACGAAAAAGAAAAAAAGGCATTATAGCATTTCTTCCTGGCCATCAAGCTCTAATCGCCCCCAAAAAGCAAAAAAAACAAAGCATGTCAGCTGTTTTATCATAATAGCCTGCTTTAAAACAAAAAAAAAATATTACACTCACTGCCGAACTTTTATTGTGTCAATGGTACATAATAATAATAATACTTTTAAAGTTTTTTCAACTGAAAAACTGTTTTTATTTGTTTTTGAAGGCGTTAAAAGCACAACTCCTAACTGAATATTAATTAGCTGTTTGACTTCTTTCTTTAGAAATTCACAAAATAGTTTTGTTTCTTAACCTAAAATCACGAAACAAAATGTCCGTATCTCTGTGCGCAGCAGGCTACTGTATGTAATTTATAAAATATTTGTGGATGGCTGATTTTAGTAAAAACATTAAGCGTTACATTATTGTCGGTATTGAAATAATGTTATTCGTGTGCTTCAAGTAACATGAAAAAGATTTTTCTGTAAGGACACATTTGTAAAGATAAAAGGGGACAGATTAATACTCTTTTGGTCTGACCAACAAAAAAATCTATATACCCTAAATACAGCCCTAAATAAAGAACAAAATAAATCGTTTGTGTTATTTACTAAAACTATATAATAAATACTAGTATTTTTTATTCAAAACGCACACATACACAATCTTTTTGTCGAAAAGCATATAAAAAATAAATCGTGTTTAGTTTATTTTCTTTTTACCGTTAATCATAATTTAAAAACGACATGTAGCGATTAGACCAACAAATTAAATTGCACGTAATGTAGGGAGTCTGCTGGTGTGTTTATACACCGCTGCCAGCGAACCAAAGCATATTTGAGGTCTCCTTCGTACCCCTATTCTTCCCACAGTGTGTTGCCAACCGTTGTAAAATAACAATGCTTTTTCTCGCAACCAGTGACTGCTACTTTTTACTTTTCTAGAGCTCTCCCCCTTTTTGTCTAGCCTCATACCGCTTGCGGTCTTTTTGCTTTGCCGCAAAAATTTGCACACTCAAGGCAGTGAGAAGTGTCACCGACGCACACGCATGCGTTGCCAGCGCAGCGAGAAGCCCCTACGGCAGCAGCGGTTGGCAACATGCTTTCCGTAGGGACGATTTGCCTTGCTTTACTTTTCCATAGGACTCTTCGCTCTTACAGCTTTTCGGGTCAGGACTTATACTTAGCATGGAAAAAAGTCATTTTAACGCTTGTTATGCCTTTATGCTCAATAGAACAAACTTGTTGTTTTTGGCACCTAACATGCGACACCTAACTTGCCTGTCTATGTTGCAATTTGACGTGCATCTGCTTCACTTGTTTATGTATAATGTTTCTTCCGCTTTTTATGCACACACTCGCTAAAGGGGCTGAGGATGCATGCACTATACGTTGCGCAACATCGACTTTTTTGTTCGTTTAACTTTTATTAATGATCTTGTCTTGTTGGCGTAATCGGCTTACAAATGCACAAAAAGTTTTAGTTTAGAAATATACAAACTAACTAGAGTTCTGTTTTTTCCCGCGATGAAAGAGTACACTTGATAGCGACAAAGCTTCGGTAGAATTTATTGTGTTCTCTGCCACTTATGCGATATTTGAACATGTTTACTTTTATTTACAGCTTTTTATTATTTTGCATTATCCCAGTGCCGTTATGTAAATTGTCACGCATACATAAGCAGTCGTGTTTAATTAACTTTTAAACGTGTGGATAATGTGCTTGAACTCCGTGGTCATTACATACGAAAACTTGTACTTGTTCACATTTTTTTGTGGCTGTTTAACATGTTACATCATGCTCCTTTTTTGTATTTTTCAGAAAACATTGTCCTTGGGAATTTGTGCTTTCAACGGTAAAAAAAATTTAAATTTATTGGCACCAAAACGGAACTAAAACGTTAGCGCTTTCTTTTGGCTATTCTTCATTCATCCAAGAACACCGTGTATTTTTTCAATTCGTTGTTGGAAAACTAATCATAAAAAACAACGATTGAACTAAACTGACCTGCTAATTGTGGCTCACTGCACACTCGAACAGGTGTTGTGCTTTTTGTTTCTATACTTGAATGCTCTACAAAATTAGTCAATAGTATTTCTTTTTCGACGTATTAGTTGTATCATCATGGCAGATCTAGAAGCCGTTCTCGCTGATGTCTCCTATCTCATGGCAATGGAGAAAAGCCGAAGCCAACCGGCTGCTAGAGCTTCTAAGAAAATTATTTTGCCAGATCCAAGGTAATGCACACATTCAAAATTTTACACAAATAAAAACATTTTTTTAGTGTGAGAAGTATAATGCAAAAATACTTGGAAAAGACCGGTGAAATCAGATTTGAAAAAATCTTTAATCAGCGACTCGGATTTCTTTTACTTAAGGATTTTGCAGAAAATGTATCAGAAAACAGCTGCCCCCAAATAAAATTTTACGAAGCGGTAAAATATTTTTTTGTTTTACTTGACTTAAGTATTATATGTTGATGTTTACGATTATGACATTCGTTATTTTTTAGATAAAAGAATATGAAAAGTTAGAGACGGCGGAAGAGCGCTTAGTAAAGGCTCGCGAGATTTACGATCATCATATCATGGTTGAGATGCTTGCACACTCTCACGTTTGTCTTCAATCTATAATTTTGTATGATAATTTTTATAGCTTTTTAGAACTACTCAAAGGATTCGCTTCAACATGTTCAACGAAATCTTATGAAAAATGTTGTGCCACCCGATCTATTTCAGGTTTGTTGAAAAAGCAGAAAATTGGTAGCTCATTTTTCCCTTTGTTCAGTGGTTGTTGTTTTTTTGTTAAAAGCGTAACAACTATCGGTCGAAGGACACGTATAGTCTTTTTAAAATGCAATACATTATGATTATAGCAAAATAGAATAATTAAAGAATACATAAATTTGTATAGATTTTTTTGCTACGCATTTTATTGCATTTTGATATTGGCTTTCACAGGTCTAACAAAAAAATATCGCAGATAACATTGAAAAAAAAAACGAAACTGCAGGTTCAGATGTAGCAGATATACTAAACGTGAAATTACATAAATGTAATATTTTCAGCCATATGTAACAGAAATATGCGAACAACTGAAGGAAGACGTATTTCCAAAGTTTTTGGAAAGTGAAAAATTTACAAGATACTGTCAATGGAAAAATCTTGAACTGAACATGCAGCTAACGATGAATGACTTCAGTGTACATCGTATCATTGGACGCGGCGGGTTTGGTGAAGTATTTGGCTGTCGCAAAGCTGATACGGGAAAAATGTAGGTTTTTTGGTATCAATTCTTAAATACCGTTCAACATTTTTAGGTACGCAATGAAATGTCTTGATAAAAAGCGAATCAAGCTGAAGCAGGGAGAAACTTTGGCACTCAATGAGCGGATTATGCTTAGTCTTGTCAGCACCGGGGTATGTATATTTTTGTTATCGATTAATTGGTGTTTATTTATATTTTTCGATTTCAGCAAGATTGTCCGTTTATTGTATGTATGACATATGCTTTTCAATCTCCAGACAAGCTATGCTTTATTCTTGACCTAATGAACGGCGGTGACCTGCACTACCATCTCTCGCAACACGGTGTATTCAGTGAATCCGAAGTGCTATTTTATGCTTCTGAAGTAATTCTTGGTCTTGAACATATGCACAACAGAACTGTCGTATATCGTGATCTAAAGCCGGCCAACATTCTTCTTGACGAAAACGGTCATGTAAGAGTGTCTGATCTCGGTTTGGCTTGCGACTTTTCAAAGAAAAAACCTCACGCTAGCGTGTAAGATTTTTTTCAATGCGGAGAAATAATATTAAATGATTCAAATTACAGAGGCACGCATGGCTATATGGCTCCCGAAGTTTTAGCAAAAGGAGTCGCGTATGATTCATCTGCCGATTGGTTTTCGTTTGGGTGCATGCTGTACAAGCTGCTAAAAGGACATAGCCCCTTTAGACAGCACAAATCGAAGGTGAGCATGGTGAGTGCGCTTTTGCTTTTTTTATACTGACGCATGATTCAAGCTTGACGTTCCATTTTTTACTTATTTTTTTCATCTGCTTAGTAATTTTTTATTTGCTAAAAACTAACAATAAGTTATGATTCGTGTGCAGTTTTGCCAAAATTTTCAAAGAAACCTGTTAATTATACAGCCAGATTTTAGGATAAAAACGAAATCGACAAAATGACCATGACTCAAGATATTGAGTTGCCAGATCAGGGATTTACAAACGAGTGCCGTGACTTGTTGGAAGGCCTGCTTAAACGTGACGTACACGAAAGAATGGGATGTCGTGGCCGAGGGTAATTTGTGCCACATACGGGATAACATGTTTTTAGAATGTATTTATTTTAGCGCCGACGAACTCAAAGAGCATCCGTTTTTTAAAGGTGTTGACTGGCAAGTAATTTACCTACGTCGCATGCCACCCCCCCTTATACCGCCTCGTGGCGAAGTCAATGCCGCTGATGCCTTTGACATCGGCAACTTTGACGATGATGAAGTGAAAGGCGTCAAGCTGAGTGAATCAGACAATGAATTGTACAAAAACTTCAATATAACTATATCTGAGAGATGGCAAACAGAAATTGCTGAGACAGTATTTGACGTTGTCAATCAGGATGCGGACAAATTAGAAATGAAAAAGAAGGCAAAGCAAAAAATAAAGCTTACTGCAGATGAAAAAGGTAGCGTTGACAAATTGACAAAATATCACAAAGTACTCTCGTATGTATTTTTTATAGATTCCGATGTCATTGTTCACGGTTATATTAAGAAACTAGGAGGCCCTTTTACATCCGCATGGCAAACAAAATACGGGAAGTTATATCCGAGTCGATTGGAATTATATCCAGAATCTCTAAGTGGAAAACCAGAGGTAATTTGCTTTTAATAAGACAAAATTCATAAAAAAAAATTAATTTTAGCTTGTCTTTATGGATCAAATAGAAGAGGTTGCTTCCGACCTTCAACAAGTCAAAAACGAGCAAACTATCGTAATTAAATTAAAAGAAGGTTTTAAAGAATCAAAGGTTATATTGACGAATCAGGTATGTCATGCAGCTACACAACCAAATTACAATTCACATTTAATATGATTGTAGGATGAAATTTCGCTGAAAGAATGGCACACATCGCTTCGAACTGCTCATCGTGTTTCTCAGGAGCTTTTGCAGCGCATGGGACGCAAAGCAATCAAAATCTACGGTGTAAATCACGATCCTATGCTGACGGAATCCGAGCGACCCGGTTCAGTGACCCGGGCTTTTCTTAATCGCGCTTCGTCCGTTGACTCCGGGATATAATAAGAAAGATTGCGTGTTTTCAGAATACTTCAATATCTTGTTTTCTCTTTTTCTTTTTTTTTCAACCCTCACAGAAATCATCATAAAAAATACATTGTACCCATTTCTCTTTTTACCCCTCCTTAATCATAACTGACCAAAATGTGTCACACACGTATTAAAATATTGTACGGACTTCATAGGTAACAATAACTTGGTTAGCAATTAACGTTTTTGGCATATCAAAAATGTTGCATTTTGGATTTAACAAGAAAGTTTTTTTCCTCAATCTTATAATCAATGCGCAGCAAAAAGCGTGATTTCCCTCTCTCATTGTGTTGCGATCTCACTCAAATAATGATCTCATTATCAATCAATTTTGTATAAAAGTATTTTGTTTTCAGAATAAACAGGAGGTACGAGGCAATTTATACTAAAATAAATTTGGGCCATCGGATTAAACAACAAAATCAAACAAACTAAGCAACTTAGTCCCAACGATCGCGTCTGATCAGTTCGGAGAAAGAATCTTCGACGGTGCGATGCTTGTGGAGAAGATTTCCATAATTGGCAAATGATTTGAACACCTTTCCATCGGGATTCAGCTTTTTGGGTTCCCCAGGCATGCGTTTGGCTTCTTTCCCCTCACGTTCACGATGGATGACATCTTTAGCGCTGCCGTGTTGCGTGATGTACGCTTTTTCGGTTTGCTTAAAAAATCAGAACGTAGAAGTGTAGTTAGAAGTACAAAACAACAAACCTTGGTCAAATATGGATTTGCAAGGTGGCGCATGACGTCGTACTCACGGGCAAACTGGCGGCGAAGCAAAGCAACATTATTCTGTCCCACTGAAAGATGAGGACGACCAGTGGCTTTCTGTTGAGGCAGTAAAACACCCCGGTAGCCGATTTGCCAGGCACGACGATCCCAGTGAACCTTGTTCAGGTTGCGCAGTTCGCAAAGCGTCAAACGCATCTGTAAAGGTGATAAATAAATATCATAAACTAAAAATCAAATAAAATGAAACGAGTGGAAATATAAAACCGACGAAACGGGTGCATTCCTCTTTTTTTTGTCTCGTGGTCAATAATGTTTACTTTTACAAATAAGAAATTACATGATATGAAATGAAAACCATTTGTCGTCAACAAAAGGCAACAGAAAACGTCCCGTGCATGATTCGCACATTTGGGAACAAACTTCTTGACGGTTGCTGAAGATCAATTACGCGTTAACATCAGCAATATCGTCTTCATAATTCTTTGGCGTATCGTTAGGACCAAGAAGACGTCCAACAGTTGGATACTTGACTATAAAACCGCCAGTCAACCATGTGACAATCAACACGGAAAACTCACTCTTGAAAGACGTAAACCAGTTGTTAGCTTCCTCACGTTCTAGCGCCGTCAAATCAGAGTGATCGCTGTATTCATCCGAAACATTCTGAATATCCATTGTAGCAAGTGCCCGAGTTGCATCGCGACCTGCCAAATTTCCGTATGACGTACCTGGTCCATAAAAGTGAGTTGCCCGTGACACGTCAAAAACCTAAACAAAATGACGAGACCAAGTATGGCAGCAAACAAAATAAAAACGTACGAGACCAAGTATGCCAAGACAAATGTGGTCGTCGTCAACGCCATTGTATTTACGAAGTTGCTCAAGAGTCATATCCTGCTTTTTCATAGGCTTTGGAACTGGTGGTGGCGCCTTCGTTTCACGTTTGTACACCTTGTAAAAGAATACCACAATGAGTACAAAAAGCAGGACATCTGTATAACTGAATTCCAAAGCGGAATCCCAGTCGATCATGTTGAAGCCAAAACTGCAAAACAACAAAAATACAATGAAACAAAAATACGCACCACCTGGAGAGTGTATTGCACGTACACAAGCAAGTTCGTTTAATCTGAGCACAAACAAGACACGGCCAGGCATACATTTGTCAGTCAAAACAATCGTCAAAAACATGACATACCATCAAAATGCACCCCGATAGATGATCAGTCTTTTTTTCAAATGTGCGTTTGGCAACATGTAATAGACTAAAATGGCGAATAGCGTGACACAAAAATAATAACTCGTATTTTAACGAATTAATAAATTCAGCCGCATAAGGGAAAGTACAGTTTATTCATCTCGTTTAATTCTTCAATACGTTTACGGCAACGCGTTGCATGGTTTTGTACTCAAATTTTAGAGGCAATGAGGTCAGTCAAAAGAAATGTTTTCTCTAGACCCTAAGTTCTAGAGGTCTAGAACAACAGTAAGTGATGTCAGTTTTTAGGCTGCAGCTTCATGATTCCAAGTTTACGAGTAACGCGAAGAGGCTGATTTTCTTTTCCGCTCTTTGCTCCAGTGTCGGAATTCTGCTGAGCACGGGATTCCAGTCCAGAGATCCTCGATTCTGAAAATAATAAAAACATAAATTCGGCTGAGTCTCAATCATTTCATACTCAAAACCACGTTTTCGGCAAGAAGCTCTTTTAGTTGAGTCTGGATCACATCCCGTGTTTCGTCGAATTTTCGTTCACGCTCCTTAATATCGCCGATCTGGGAGTACAGTCTGGCGAATTCACTATCCTTTTCTTTGACGCGTTCTCTGCAAAAAATGCATGTATCAAATTGTTAGAAACGTAAATCACTACCGAAGATATTCGACTTCCTTGTTTTGTTTTTGAGCATTAAAAAGACCTTCATATTGGCGCTTATAACGATCACATTCCGAACGTTCCAAAAATTCGCGAGAAGAAAGGTATTTAACAAAATCTGAAAAACGAAGTCATTACTTTTTTTGCACCTAAATTAAATAATAATCATACCAATATCAATACTGTCTTCACTAAAATCAGAAACGTTGCGCATGCTTTCCATCTGATTTTTCATCATGCGAACCTCAGCTTTCAGGGTGTCCCGTTCGCGCGCAATCTCGAGCAGAGCCTTGTCAGCCTTCTTACGAGCATCGTCAAGTTCGGCGTAAATAGAATTGCCTTGCTTTGCCATATCTTTAGGCTTCGATTCATTGAGCTTGTCCCGGAGTGTGGCATTCGTCTGTTGTGCTTCGATCAATTCTTCAGACATCTTTATACGTTGAGCGTGAAAATCTTTCTCCTTCGCTCTATAAAGACCGATATCTTCCTCGTATTCTTTGATCTTGAACTGCATCAAGCCGAAGGAGTCTTTCATAGCATTCAACTCCATTTCGAGGTGCTTCTGAAAGTTAACCATATAAAACAGCATGCACGCACCTACAATCAATTATGACCTACATTCTCTGCACGGTATTTTTTGAGCTCTTCGATGATTTCGGGATCCTGCAAGTATTCAACTTGCTTTTCTGTAACGACTTTGACTTCACTTTTTGGCACACCACGTTCGGCCAACTCGGCAATCTCATGATCTTTCTCCGCAAGAACATCATAAACATTCTTAACTTCGCGTGTGAGTTCAGTAACCTAATAAACAATAATTATATAAACAATACAACGCTTGAAAGATACCTACCTGTGTATTAAGTGAAGCCACCTTCGCGGTTTCTTCAGAAAGCAGGCTATCCAACTTTTCACATTCTTGGGCGTAGAACTCACCAGTAGTTTCTAGCTGCTTAATCTGATTCTTCAGTCGAAACAGTTCTGTCTGATAATCATCCGTAGAGGACAGATCCGTCGAAGAATCCATGCGGACCCGTTGAAACCAAACAAAGCGAGAGCAAAGCGCAGCAAGTGCTGCTGATATCCTATGCATATAATGCAACAATGCAAGACGGTCTCGACACGAAAAAAGTTGCATGCGTTTTTGCATCGTTTATGCAGTTTTGTTGTTATGCAAAGCACGTAAGATATTTGTATTTTCATTATTTGTTGAGCATCATACCTTAAAAAAAAGAAATGTATGGAATTCAAGACTCGGTAAGTGTCTTCTCGTTTTGCGATAATTTTTATGCCAAGCTTTCGTCTTGCAGTCAAAGGCTTCGCAGTCTACATTAGTACGTCCAGTGAATCGTAAGTTTTTTGCTGTTTTGTGTATGAATAATAACTAATTTTGTATTCAGCTGATGCATTTGTCAGGGGTTATCAAGTTCGTCAACCAAACCCAGGTGAATTTGCCGTTCCAACGCCCCCCCACTCCGTTGTCCGCCCATCTCGCGCGCATGCTCCGAGTTCTAGCCCTGAATTCGCTAAACCGCTGAATCCACATTATATGACGGAATCAGGTCTTCGAGCTCCCCTGGCTAAGCATGCACAATCGCCTTTGGCTGCGCAGCCAGCAAATGCCGGATCAGAAGAAGCGAATGTACAAAAGCTGGTAAAGCTGCTGCGTAGTTTTATCGTTCTATGTTACAAACAGTTTCCACAAAATGTGGAAAGAATGAGTACGCTTATCCGGGTCTGTTTCTATTTTTTTATGGTTGCATTGCATGTATCTGCCTTGCTCCTGTTGTTTAGTTTATTATGGTTTTCCTTTTTTTAGCAAGTCATAGACTGTGTCATCACTCCAATGGATTTTCACCAGGAACTCGGCAGCGTTGTTGGAAAATCTCCTCAGGCTCACATGCGTTCATTTCTTGAGGACAACCTTCCAGCACTTCGGCGACATTTAAATGAGAAGCGTCTGTCGCTTGATTCTATCTTCAATCCAGTTACCAACAAGGATTCTGCTTTGCCGACACTTTCGAGAGGCTCATCGACTCCGGTTCAATCGTCACCTCTTGTAAATTCTACCCCTAACGGTCATGTGTCTGCAAGTGCTCCAATTTATGAACAGTTGCGTGTTGAGACACCTGGTCGGCCTCCATCTCAGCCAACACTTCAATTGCCCCAGACTTCTTCATTACGCGAAAATCAAGCCAGTAAACCAAGTGAAACCCCTTCTGCTTCTGCTATTTCTTCTCAGTCTCAAGAGCGCGTGGTTTTTAAAGATGTCAACGATTCTTCCTCGACCATTGATCAAAAGTTTCTTAGTCGACAAGGATTCACGAGTATGGTGCAACAGCTGATGCCGGAGTGCCTGGCATTCGAGGAGGAAGCATTTTCCATGATTTCGGATAAGGTTGAAAGCAAAGTTCGTGGCATTCTTGTAAAAATGATTGACAATGCAGCCATTCGGCTTTATCCCTATCGAACTGATCCAAACTACACGCTGGTTAACGATCCTCGAAAGCAGCTTGAAATCGCTGAGCGTTACTACGCGCGGCAGCAACGCGCCAAAGACTACAAACCACTGCCGATTGAGTCGTCTGAGAAGGTTAGTTGCTTTCCAATATTTGAGAATTGTACGTTTTTTGTCTGAGACATCATGCTGTTTTATCATCGAGAGCATAATGATTGTTTGATGATTCATGTTGGTGCGTGGAAATTTGTTCAAAATTTGTACTCGCGATTAATGATTTGCTTCCACTCTTATCAATTATACTAATAGTGTTTTTTTTCAGTCCCGACGCGAGCAAGACGATGTAGTTAACCGTAAAGCGAATGAAGCCGCCCATGCAGCTCTGGGTAAAAAACGAAAGGCCCCTGTTCGTCAGCAGGCGCCTCCAGCTACATTGAACAACGTAAGAATTATCTTGTTTTTAAGCGCGCCCAATTAAATGGTTTTTAGTCCGTTCTTCGTGCTCGTGTAAAATACCTCTCGATGCGTGATGTCTACCTTGCTTTTACAAATGACAGATTCGCCCGGCGCATGCCGAATCTGTTTCTTCCATTGGTGTACTTTGAAAACTACCGACAGGCGCGTGCTTTGGAAACCGAACGTGTCAAGAACGATGCTGAATCGCGATCTCATGCTACTTGATTGTTGAAACTTTCGTCGTATTTTCGTAATGCCTTATTTTGTATCTTCGCGTTTGTTTCTTCAAATTACCCTTAAGTTTTGTTAAAAAAATACAAGGATGGAAATTTAATTTAAGCTTTCTTTCGCAGACACAACAGGGCGGGGGTACGTGCCGGACAAACACTTGTCATTGTCCTACATCAAGTGCTACTGGTTATAAGCAAACATTCGTTTGAGATTAACATCAACGATTTGACTCGATGATGCGAGCTCTCGTGATCTTTTGCTTCCTTATTGGATATGCCCAGGCAGAACTTCGAAATTTGTGGGACCTTAATAGGATGGCCTATTGTAAGCTCGGCTACACAGCTTTAGACTACAACGATTACGGATGTTGGTGTGGCTTTGGGGGATCGGGTGAACCGATTGATGGAATTGATGAGCAAGTTTTATTTTTAATTCGCATAACAATGATTGCGCGTTCTTTTTAGATGTTGTATGCATCATGACAAGTGTTACGATGCTCTAGTTGAAAACAAAAAATGCTTGATCACACCGGAAGAATATGTAGATCCTTATACATTTGTTTGCAACCACACAAGTACCACAAGTGAGCCTAAGTGTACTACTGACGGTTTGCCATATTAAAGACAATTATATAACTTGTAAAAAACTATTTTTAGCTAACACCCGTTCATGCGCCGCTGGTATTTGCGCCTGCGACAAAGCAGTTGTTGATTGTTGGTCCAAATACCCGAAACCAGAAACCAAGAAATCATGCCACCACAAACACTTTACACTTCGTGAACTCTGGAACGTTATTTCGTATCCCGTGCGAAAGGGTATCGAACTTTTCCAGTAAAATCTTGTTGCGATGTGTACTTATAAATGGATTTTCATGCAAACTGATGAAAGTTATTTTCTAATTTGTGTATTTATAACCGCCCGTGAAACCACAATTGCAAACAACTAATAATAAGAGTAATCATAGTATGATAAGATTTACGACGTCGATGAAGACCGAGATCAGCAATGCAAAACCCTGTTAGAATACGGTGACATCACTGTGCCTGAGATGCTACTGCTGGTAGGAATGTATCGGTAGAACTGGAGGAGCCTAAAAAGTCGTCATAATATCGTATTCATTAGATGCTTAAAAGGGAGTCTCCGAGCAAATTTATTTCCGGTGATTTGAAATTTCCCAATGTTTTATGCCAAAGTTGTTAGCACCTATGTTTAGGTTTACTTTTCGGTATATCACATTTTGTCGGCTTCCGAAATTTTTGACGTCAAATTTTCAAATTGATTAAAAAAATTAGATTTTTTGGTTTCTTGCCATGAGAAATTGATTACCGTATTCAGATTTCCCAAAAAAAAATTGACTTATTTGAAAAATTTTAAATTCGGTTTTTTGCAGTCACTATTTTGGCAGCAGCATCCGTATTTCTATAGAATCACGGGTAATCGACCCTCTTCGTTGTAGCCAAAGACAAAAACGGGCGGGACCTGGGCCGGGCCGAAATCGGGCCGCCCGTCAGGCTCGTTTTGGCTCGAAACAAGAATATGTTTGAAAAGCAAACGCGAAAAAACACGTTTTTTGTGAAAACAATTAATATAATGTTCTAAATAAAATGAAGTTGCCTTTGTTTTGCACTTTTCTTATAAGATGTTGTCAAAAAAACTGTGTTTTTGCACGCTTCACTAAAAAAATTAAATTATAGCTGACCGATCCGGCGTCAGGCCGACGTCCTAGACCCGGGCCGGGCCGCGGGCCTAAATTACCGGCCCGTTTTAGACCCCGGTTGAGCGCCAACCAGGCATATCAAAAATCAGGGGCCGGTCCCGGGAACCCAGGGTGGCGAAGAGGGGATTCCCATGGGAGTCCCATGGGAAATATCCCGGGAATTATCCCGGGATTCCCATGTATCACGGGATAATTCCCCACGGAATTTTGAAAACGCGCGATCCCGCTTAAAATATCACCCTTATTTTACGCGTGCTTTTTTCTTTCAAATTTGGGAAATGATTTTATTTTCATTGTTAATTTTAATACATTAATAAAATAAGTGTGTTTTTGGATATCTTTTTTGTATGAACATGTACTTTTTTAAATGTACCAAAAAATACCCCCGGGGACTCCCATGGGAATACCATGGGATAATTCCCCTATTTCTAATTCCCATGGGAGTTTCGCCACCCTGCGGGAACCTCGGCCTCTCCAACCCCCACAAACATTTTAGAAAAAATAGGCGAAATTCACATAATAATAACATCAAATTGAACAATTTTAATGATTTGTGCGTTTCCAAATGTTTTACATCTTTTTTCTGACCTTTTTTTACATAAATTTTACTGCTTTTCGGAAAAACTACGAAGCAGACGAAGACGTGGGCTGCAGCACGAGGCGTGCGCGCTAAAAGCAGTGAAGAAGAATGTTTTTTGTGCACGTTTCCCCACACTATTTCATTGAGTTGAGTTTGGAAACGTGCACTGATCGCAAATTTGCATAATTCAGTATTCTTTTGAGCACTGATCGCAAATTTGCCCAATTCAGTATAAATTTTACCGTTTGGAACCTCGGCAATGGAAAAAATAAAGGGCTCCAACATATAGGGGTTGATACCCGACATCTTATAGAAATGCGTATGCTGCACTCAAAAAACTGACCTCATGGCAAGAAACCCCCGTAACTAAAAAATCAAAAATTTTGAATCAATTTGAAAATTTGACGTAGAAAATTGCAGATGCCATATCTTCAAAAAGCGGCATCGGAATAATGTGATATACCGAAAAGTTGACCCCAATAATAGGTGCCAACAACTTTCGTATTTTTTGTTTCGCAGACTCTTAAAAAACATACGGAAACTGAGTCCATTAATTGGAGACAGCGTTTTGAAGCTTCTCGCAGACCACCTGCATATCCTCCGTTATAAACGATATGCCTAATCTTCTGCGAGATATGAATGCTTGATGTCCAATGGCAGGCAATATTCCAGTTGAAAACGAAGGGAGCAAGCATAACGAGCTCTTCAAATACATTTTGATACTGCGGATTCAGAAAAAGTTCGTCGATAAAAAATGGATTGCAAGAATTGGACTCAAATAGTTGTCGCATGATGGTGGGATCTCTGGTCGCAGAAGCGATAATACGGCAAAATTTGAGAGAACGCGAAAGAAACACCCGAACGAGATCAACATTCTTTTCGAGTATCTTGGGATCGTGATGTACCAAAGGCATGCCATTTCGTTGTCGCTTTGTTGTTCGCTCGACAAGAGGAAACAATCCAGTTTTAGCCCAGTCAAGACTTGGATCAAACAAGAGATCTAACGCTTGTTGAACCTTGAAATGAGCGTAGTGATGAATAGTGAAACCTTTTTCGTCCTTAAAGTTTTCTAAGAATGGCAAAGCGTATTGTGGGGCGTTCATAACAACGGTGTACAAAATCTAAAAAAAAAGACAGATAAACAAAAAACACAAGAATGAAAAACCTACCAGCAAAGCACGATTGCATGATCCAATGACATCCCGTCTGATAATCTCAAGCAACATAAGACCCCAGTTTTGAAACTGAGAAATTTTTTCACACACGCATTTACTGAAGTCGTCGACGGGTGGATTGTATTTTAAGCACATCGACTGCAAACCCCAAAGGCAGTTTTCCATCATGTCTTCGTACATCTTCTTGTCTTCTGATCGTGACGAAAACCTAGCTGGTTGAAGGTAAGCTAGCATTCTGAGGTAGTATTCAACAGCATTGCCGCGAACAAGGTGTACCTTATTTTGGTGATCTACGTTCATGATGTTAGCCAAAAAGTGTAGCGCAATATTGACCAGTTTGTGGTGAGTAGAGCCCAAAAGCTGCAGCACTCTGTTGGCAGGATCTTGAAGATTTTTCATCGCAATTGTATGCGCACTACCAACGTGAGCGAGGCAAATCATAATTTGTTCCAGTAGCCTAGACGAAGGGTGACCCAAGTGCTTTGAACAAATTTCAATGCCATCGATTTCAATAAATTTATCAACAACATTGCCTTCTTTTTTATAGTCGCATAATAAAGGATCAAGGACTGTAGCTGCGTGATAGAGAATTCTTTCTTCCGTTTCGTTAGCCAGGTAATTCAAAATTATTTGTAGTCCGCCATTTAGATAAAATTTTTGCTGAAACACAAATCGAAAATAAAAGCCTTCCAAAGGGTTTTAAAAATTACCTTTAATTCTGAATGCCCGCTGATAATTATTTTTAGAGTATCCAAGGAAACAGTCAGTGAACTCTTGTACATCTTGCAAATTAAATCTGAATACACGTCTACAAAAATAATTTTCTGACGCACAACGGCTCGTGTAAAACGATCGCGACCCGAGTACAACAGTGTGTGCATAATTGTAATAGCAAATTTGCAATACTCTTTTTCGGGACTAAAACAAAAAGAACCATAATTAAAACACAAACGACAAACGAAACTTACGATAAGAATTCGTACAATAACAAGGCAAAACTACCTTCGGTAGACCGGAGTGCTTCGATGGTGAAAGAAAAGGTATTAGAATGTTGAGAGCCGGTCCCAGGTTTGGATGTTTGCAACATGTAGTACAGGATAGAGAGAATCTTCATGACAACCTATAATGCCATTGCAAAAACTGTAAAATAGTGTACGAAATCAAGAATTACCATTTCGTTCATTTTCTGACAGTACATGACATTCAGTAGTGCATAGATAAAGTCGACGAATAAGCGACCATCAGTTACGTACTCAAAATGGCGAAACTTGACCAAAGATTTAATTTCATCGATTGGTTGTTCGTTCTAAAACAAGAATTTGGTAACGCTAATCTCATAAGAATAAAATACATACTCCTTGTCTCAGTTCGTTGATAAAGCTTATTAATTTGGAATGAATATCTGGATTGTAATTCTCGTAATTTACCGGCGTTCCTTGTTGATACATATCGGGTGAAAAATAGTTTCTAGTTGTATGGATAGAATCATCAGTAATCACGCTGAGTTCGCTCATATTCGTTGCAAGGCTAGCCATCGATGACTGTGTTGACATAATGGATGGCGTCTGAAGTAACATAATCAAAAAAAAAAAATAAATATTTTCGTACCCGTGAAAGATTTGAATCTGGCACAAAATTGTAGTTATCAAGCCAAAGCATTGTATGCTGGTTTAGTGCCGGTGGAACACCAGTAGCAGACGCATCAAATGCTGAATAATTTTGTCTGAATGCCCTCATCGGACCGGGACTCGCACTGGCTGATTTGCTGCCACTTGGGTAATTGAAGCTAAATAAATACCGATTAACATGACAAAATGCACCATTAATACGATATCACTAACCCATTCAGAGATACGTTCATCGCACTCGTTCCAAATGGCTTATCCGTTACAGATGAACGCATGCAGTGACGTTGACTAAAAATTAAAAAAAAAAGCACGATAATCATGTGAACCTGACTTAAATCATAGAGTCATCCTGACAGGTGTCTAAAGAGACAACAAAATGTCAAATTACGCGTGCTACACTTACTGTTTTTAGAGGTCAACAACACGCGCAAACGAGCCTGCAAAGCAATTTCAATTTGAATTTCTGGCGCGTAAAAACGTTTTCACACGCTTTTTTACTTGCAAATGGTTATGGTTTACATTTGGAAGGGGTCAGAGTCAAATTAAGTTTTTTTTCTGTTGTGACACAACAAACCCAACCGGATCCCAATAAGCATAAAACGTGCAGTTAGACAAGATCAATGTGGCAACGAGCAGAGTCCGATTACCGATACCGCGCCATCTGTAAAACCTAAACGCGAAATAGAGAACACCAGCTGTCTTGTTACTCTTTGAAACGACAAAGAGGAAAAAAGCTGGAGACGTTTTTCACCGTTAACCCCGTTGCTTGCGAACAAAAAAACCCAATCGTCTCCGAATGGCAAGCAGGAGGGCTGGGCTGTGTGTTAGTTTGTTGTTTGGTTGTTTGGCTGAAGAACCCTGCGCAATCGTCAAAATACAATGTTCCCCAATCGGACTACCCCCAGTCAGTCGACCTCTGAATAGAAGACAGACTTGGTTGCGCAGACACACATTGCATGCTGGCCTGCCAGAAATGACATGTTGGATGATTTCCGCTTTCTATGGAGGTGTGCTCATTTCCTTCCTCTCATTTGTATGGCACTCTCAGTCTCAAATTCAAGTATTCGCTTTGTCTATTGCAAAAGACTGCATTAAATTACCGGAAGAGGTATAAGAGGAATACAGGCTTGCGCAGCACCTGTCATATACGATTCTGTATATGTCAGCAGCTGTTAAAACCGTTTAACATGATAATTCTGCCCGATAACGAGTAATCATTCAAAAAATGACAGCATTGAACGCTTTATGAATACATTTTCATTTCATTTCATTTATTACTCTTACTCGTGCTTAATTAATGATCACAAAAAGTTAGAGAGATAGTGAAGAGTATCGAGATCGCACAAATTATGAATACAATTAGGTGTTAGTATCAATTTGAAAACGCAGGAGCATGAACATGAAGTAAACGAATGATAATGATCACAATATGTTATTGGTAATAAAAAACTGTTTAAACAGCATATCATATTATTTAGTTTTTAGTCAAACAACACAATGCTGCGCGGTGAAAAAATTGTTTATGCCAATGCGCGGGGGGAGAATTTTGATATTTGTACCAGAGTTGTCGACCGAGCCGAGCATCCCAAGCATTCGAGCCGCTCGCTCAAATTCTCGGCTCAGACATCGAGCCGGCCGAGCGGCTCGAATGCTCGGCTCGGCCATTTTGGCTCGGTTGACAACTCTGATTTGCACACAAGCTTGCGAAGATGGGATTTCCGGTTAACCCCGAGGATTCCCCTAACCTCTGCCAAATTCCCAGCAAAATTCCCCAAACATCTCCTGAAAAATTTAAGAAAAGTAAAAGAATGTGATTATTTTCTTTTGATGTTTGCACTTTTATAGCCATTTTTGGTGCCAAATTTTTGATTTTGTAAAATAAAAACTCGTTAAAGATGAAAGCACGCAGTTTTAGGCGTTTATTGATGCATTTTCTGTGAACCTATTTTAACTCGGAGTCAAAGAGTCGATTCTGGGAGTCGGAGTCGAAAGAGTCGACTCTTTCGACTCTCGACTCTCGACTCTGAGTCAGAGTCGAGAGTCGATTTTGGCCAGAGCGGAACACTGCTTCAGATCCTGTTTTAATGTTAAAATGGGGTTGTAATTTTAATGCTAATTAATAAATACATCGTTTTTGGTGTGGTTTTTTTCCATTTTAGACCCTGTTTGGGGCACATGGCTTTATTTGGATGCGGGGGATTTTATTTGGATGCGTCCCCCTTTTTCATTCCCCTGTGAATTTCGCAACCCTGTTTGCACATACTTATTTATTATGATCTACACTTAAAGGCAACGATTCAGACAAATGGATCTCACTTATAAAAATGCGAATACTAGCTAACGAATAGGAATTAAATTAAAATAATGCACCACGAATTTGTGAATCCTGGCCACGCATACCTTTGTTCGAAAAACTGTTGTGGGAAAAAAATGTTACTGTGCTGTGCGTTCGGTGGAAAATAATAAAAATACAGGTGTATGTAAAAAAATCTCAAGATTTTATCAAATGTCAATGATTGCATTGGCTAGTTGTAAAAATGTACATCGAAGCGATCATTTTTCACTTTGCGAATGGCCGGTGTAATGGTTAAAATTTGTTAACAAGGAAAAAATAATTTACTATATCGCTATTAAAAAAAACTTACAGCTGCCGGTGTTCGGTATTTTTTTTATTTTATGCAACTTCTGGCAAATAAAAAACCAATGCTGTTTGTGACACCACAACCGGGGTGCTACAAATGAATACATTGTCGAAATGATAAACTTTTCTCGTTACTTCATAAACAGTTTAAAGTAAGTCAATCCATTAACTCTGACTTCGTCTTCAGAATCGAAAGCTTTGAACCTGCTGCAAGATCAAACTGAGTTCAAAAATAATCATTTTTTTGATTGGTTGGTGGAAACAAATTTTAAAAACAACCGCCATTTTTTTTATTAAAAACCAATTATTTTGTCAGAACCAGGGAATAAAACGGATCGAGCCGAAATCCGGTGGTCCATCAGGCTCGTTTTGGCTCAAAACAAGAATATGTTTGAAAAGCAAACTCGAAAAAACACGTTTTTTGTGAAAACAATTAATATAATGTTCTAAATAAAATGAAGTTGCCTTTGTTTTGCACTTTTCTTATAAGTTGTTGTCAAAAAAACTGTTTTTGCGCGCATCAGTGGGAAAATAAGATTAAGCTGGCCGGCCCGGCCCGTGCCAACCCTGACTTCCTAGGCCCGGGCCGGGCCGTGGGCCTAAATTACCTGCTCGTTTTATACCATGGTCAGAACTTGCGCACCCTCATTCGAAGCTATATAGACCAAGGCCTTGAATATTAGCGCAAATTTTTAGTAATGAATTTATTGTTTCAACGTCAAGCAAATAAAAGAAACATTTGCAACAACAAAAACAGCTAAAAGAATGAAATGAAATACCGGTGCTAGTCTTGCAATGCAAAAATCAGAATACAAAATATACTAATTTATGCAGATAACATTCACGATTATCATGCGGAAAACATTCAAACAAAGCCAATACGCTTACGATCTTCACCTTCAAGGTTCAGACTTTTGCGAAGAGCCTCACGTTCAAGCATTTGCTGTCGACGTCCCGCAATGACGTTTGCCTTTACTGCGACGAATGAAGAAAGACCAAGGACAATGAGAATGCCGAACGCCATCCAGACTCTGCGATGGCTGCCGTCAAGATCATGGCGCTTAACCAGCTCAGATCTGTAGTTCCACTTTTGCTTCTGACCACCAACTTCAATTTCACGAACATATTTATGCTTATTGGCTCGCCACTTCAAGATGTCCATGTTACTAAAATGTAAGTTACAAAAAGGCACTCTAAAGCAAAAACAAACGTGATTTCTCCATCTTTGCCCGTGCCCTTGAGTTCTTCCATTGACGAGCTGAACATTCGCTTCAAAAAAGGCTTTAAGGGTTTCGGTAATAGACGAACAATCATCCTAAAACGCTGTCAACGAATTAACTACGTTTTTACACAGCGCTTAATGGCAACCACATGAAGCACGCAAAAACAAAAAAAGTAGTCAGGCACGACGAATGTGTATTATTTTCCCCATATGCGTTCGACACACTTTGCAAAAGTTAACGTTAATTCTCGTGGAGTTTTTTCAACTCTTACAATGAATGATTTTCTTTTGTGTTTATTGTTTTCATAGCAAAATGTTTTATGATTGATGTGCTTTATGTATTTTGGTTGTACTAACAGTATTGTTAAAAATTGTTTTTTTTCGTAACGAATGCGTCGTGGCATTGAACACAATGTTTTTAGATTAATTTGTTTTGCAGTGTTATGAATCTTCCTAGTAATGATGATGAACGACAATTATTTGAGTACTTTATTGTTGCTGGTTTAAACGACGATGCAGAGGAGCTCACACCGGTAGGTCATGAGTTGGCCAACAAGCCGGCCAGTACGCTTGCTCCTATCACGGATATCATGGTTATATTTCCCACTCGCGGCGAAACCGTGAGTATATTTTTTTATAAAAAAATTTGTTGTTTACTTTTTTATTGACGCAAATGTTTTTTAGGCACCTAAAGACTTTCATTGCTTGATGTCAACTCCGTCGGGATCGGATGCTAATCTTAACAATGGAGCTCTCAGAGCGGCTCCGGCTTTTCTCTGTTACAGGCGCGGCTTTGACAAAGCACCATTGGGTGACATCGGCATCATGGATGAAAGTAAGAAGGAGCGTGCAATGGAAGACTCAACGGTGTTAGCTTTTTCGCCGAAAGGCCTCAAAGCGAACATTTGTAATACGTCCGAAGCAATGTACTTTACGTATCGTCGGTGTAAGAAGAATGCACCTCCTCATGAGCTTGTGGTAATGGATATTGCCGTTATTATTACGAGTAAGGGCGAGACTCCTCCTCATACTTACTATAAACTCAATAAAAATTTGAATAAGGTAAGGTAATTAAGTTGTTGTTCCTTGTCTTACTCTGGCAACTTTAGGGAATTGTCGGATCTGATGTTTACGTCTGCTATAAAAAGGCACAACCAAGCTGTCGTCGCATTGCCTACAAGCCAATGGTATTAGATTGTTTTCCAAAGCCGATCGGTGAACAGCAAGCGTTAACCCAGAACGTGGCGATGTTTTGTCTTCCCATGGGAGCATTAATAGAATGTTGGAGCGAAAAATGTGAGCTACCAAAGCCGGACTTTAGCACCTGTGTCTTGACTGACGCGCTCGGAAAGAAGTTTTACGGTGCTTCTCTGACGTTTTATGAAACCTATACAAAGGAATTGAGTGGGCATCAAAAAGATCAATTAGGATTGAACGACGATGTTTCTCAGCAATCTGATGAGGGTGCGCCTGCTGCCGTGGATGCTGCTGAAAGCATTGACTCCGAAGACAACGGCAAGCAACTACTTTTCGTCAATAAGTCAATTTGTATTGTTTCGTTTCATCCATTTTTTAATAATTTTCGACAGTTTCTCAATCACCTTTACTATATGTCGAATTCCAACATTCAGCATGATGTTCCGATTGAACGCTATATTTCGCACCTGATGATGGAGGTTCCTTTCCCAACACCCTCAAAGCCACGAATCTTGGTTCAGCTTAGCAACGAGATGATTGCGTTTGAAAATTACGACAATAGTCAGTTTCCTCTATCTGGTGCCAGTTTCGTAGATGTTCTTAAGGCTTTGGGGGTGGACAACTTTCTTTATATTGCCTCACTTGTTTTGCTGGAACAAAAGGTACGTTTGTGTTTTTATAACTTTTTTTTGACGAATGCTTGATTAACCTGTCTTCAGATTCTTCTTCATTCCTTGCGACCTTGGATGTTGTCTATCGTTTCGGAGACTTTATGTGCTATTATGTTTCCTTTTCACTGGCAGTGTCCTTACATCCCACAGTGTCCACTTCCGCTTGCTGACGTCCTCCACGCCCCGATGTCGTTTATTGCTGGAGTCGACTCTCACTACTTTGACCTATTCGAAGATCCTCCACCCGATGTGACCTGTCTTGATATCGATACGTCTACCATCCGAAAATCGAATCAAAGGTGTTTTTCAAAAACCGTTCTCCCCAAGAGCCCGACCAAGAAACTTCGTGCTGATTTGCTACGCATCACAAAACGTATTTCTGATGACGAAACTCATCTTGAGAAACTGCGCAGAGAAAAACTTGCGGATGCTGTCGTCGAGGGTCATTCGCAGCATCATCATCGTCTGTCAATTTACGAAACACAATTACGAGAAGCATTTCTCAAGTTTATGTGCTCCATCATGACTGGATATGTTCAATACCTCAGGCCAATTGTTAAAGCACCACATCAGTCGAATGTCACGGATATTGCTTCTCGATTTGACGTCGGCGGATTTGTGAGGAGTCGAGAGGAGTATCCGTCTGATTTTTATACTCGATTTGTTGAAACTCAATATTTCAATCGTTTTATTGAAGAGCGTTCTTTTTTCTCGGACAAAATTGTTTACAATGCCTATTTCGACGATTGCGTCACCAAACTTCTACGTGAGTCACATAACTTTGATGAAAACCGTAAAGTAGGTTTTTTCAGTGTCAAAAAATGGGGATTGTCAGTTGATTTACGACGACTCTTTATCAGTTAACAAGACTGTAGTCATGTCTCCACCTCAACTTCTCGATCCGAAGGGGACAAACCAGAAATTTGTGTACGAAAATGGCTTTCCGCGATCATTCACTGAAGAATACTTTGAAATTGATGAAATTAAGCGGGTTCTGGCAAATAAGGTATTTGATCCCACGCCGCTTACTCCTATTCCTGGTGCACTTCGGTATACATGCTTCAGAACAAAACAAGAAATTCGTCATACAAATGAGATTGCAAACCAACGCATGGAAGAATTTCGTCCTTTTCTGGCGCTGATTATTTTGAATCAGTCGTACAATTTGTGGTTTCTTCAGTTACCATCGTTATTGTCGCTGACTAGAAGCAAACTGAAGTTTCTACGTTTTTCGATTTGGGTGAGTCATTTTTTCATCATAGTACAGCTGATACTAATTTTCTTATCTTTAGTTGCTCGCTCATATGCGTCATCGAAAGATTCCTCATTTTGATCAAGTATGTTTTCGAACTGTGATTCAAATGTGCAAGGAATACGGTTATCCTTATCTTGCCTTTGACGTTCTCAAGGAGATGAATTACGCATCTTATGTCCCGAACGCTGTGACGTATGCTATTTATCACTGGGCTGTGATGAGCTGTACCCACGTTCAGCTGACAGCTTCGGCAGCCTGGCATCGACTCAAACTACGGCTTCTGACCAGCTGTAAATTTCGACATCGTGAAGAGGGCGGCGTATTTTTTTGCCTTAAACGGGATACCGTTTGCTTCAAATCAAAGGCATCTAGTGATGAAGAAGCCAAATCTTACTGTTCTGTAGGCACTGAAGATTTTACTGAACGGAATTCTACAAAATCGACCTCGGAAGATTCTCGGGTGTTTCCGCAAGCTATTGACGAGTATGATGAAGACGAAAGAATACTTGCCACCGAGTCTGTGCTTATCAAGCACTTTCCACTGCTTCCGGGTGCAAACGACAACGATGGGCTGGCTGCAAACGATGAAGATCCACTGAATGCATCTGTATACGAAGACAGTGAGCAGAATTCCAGCACGGCGACCATGAGCCCAAGTCGTGAAAAATTCCTTCGAGATCATTCAGGACTTCCTTTTCATTCTGATTCCAACTTTGTGAACTCACAACGAAAGTCTTCGAAAACCGGAAGTGGATCGTGGTTAAAGAAGCTTACGTCAAGTCCTGTGGTTTCCACTCTGATGCGGAGTCACACTTCTGGTAGGCTTATTTCACAGTCACTGACTCATTATAATAATTAGTTTCAGATGATATGCGGTCTCTCAACGATAGCGTCGATTCACTGTCTTTGGATCAGAGCAATATGGCTAACTCACCGAGTCTCAGTTTTCTCTTTGGACAAGTCCGAAAACAAGCTATGAAGGGATACGGCGTTGTTTCGCAGCACGGAAACACATTGTTTAAGAAAAGTGGTGTCAACACGCTTGTCAACGAAGTTCGAAATTTCAATAAGTCATATTCACGCGACAATCTAAACTTGTCAACAAGTGATGCTGCAAGTTCCAGTTTTCTTGATACCTTTGAATACGAAGAATGTGTCTTCGATACCTTCTCGAGAGACGGTATCAATGGACGTTCTATTGATTACTGTATGACTGATCTCATGGCCGATGTTTTCTCTGATAATTCAGATTTAACTGTTTTGGGTAGGTTTGCTCTTCATATTTTTTCATACAAAATCATTTTTGTCATTGTTATTCATTTTCAGACATTACACTCTGCTCATGCACCATGTGTCCTCATTGTTTAAATCCCATTTATGATGAGGACCTCATTGCTGGCTTTTCGCTTGATGACAATAACTTTAATACAAAGTGTCCGGGTTGTGAAAAGTACTTCGCGCCAAGATTGAAAATTCGTACTGAAGAACGCACATCGTTTGTTCGGACTAGCTTTTATTCAGCGTTTATTTCCGAGCCACCTGAGTTTCCTATTACATCAACTGATGTAAGTTTTTATAGTTTTTTTGGTGCGAAATGTATTTTTTAGTGAACACATCTCGTTTTAGACTGCGGATTGCTTTTCTTTTTCGGTCCCTTTTGTCAGTTCTTTGGTGCTGCGTCGCGAAATTGAAACGCTTCTTGCCGGCGACATACAAGCAATTGCCAACGCGTCTCTTCGAGATTCCCATCCTATAATTTTTTGGAATCTTGTTTACTACCAACGGCGCCTCGATCTTCCTTCTCATATCTACTTATGGCTTGGTAGAAATGTTCATATCCGATGCATTTACGATCTCCCGTCCCACCACACTCTTTCAAAGCTACCCCTTTATTTGGCAAATCATCTGGTAAGTCCGCTGAAGGGGGGGGGGGTTATCTTGCGTTACATTTATTAAATTTATTTCTTATTCGTCATGTTATTTATCTTACATTGACAGATGATTCTTCTGGTTTTGTTTTGTTTTTGTTTTTTACCTGTCTTGTTTTGACAATTGACAAATTTGTCAAATGTGCATACCCTGCGTTGCTATGACTACAATGTCTTGCTCGCCTACACTGTAAGGGTTCTTGTCGTTCAGTTAACGAAAGCTTTGGAACTGTTCTATGAGGGACTTCCTTTGTATCTGAGTTAAACAATTTTTTTATTCTGTCTACGTTTATTACTTTGTTGAGTATCGTCTTCATTTGTATACCGATGGATTATCTAGTGTTGTCATAAGCTGCGAATTTTCGTTCCATTTTTCTGCGTATAACTATTACTTTGAATCCTGAATTCAGTGAAAATTGAACGCTTTTTACACGCGCATAACTACCTGAAAGAAAATTGAAATAATTGCATCGTTGTTTGGCATTATCAATTTTCCATGCGGCACACACGCCAGCGTGTTTCATGTGCACTATTTAATGCCAGGCAACCAAGTTGTATTTTGCGGCAGCACTCCTATAACCCAACCTACCACCTTTTACTTTGTAGTTGTACACACACTACTACCACTAATATTGCTACAAGCAGAACTGCTGTCGGTTGCGCTGACTACTAAGCTGGTTGCGGCATTTTTAACACCTTTCTCACGTCACTGTGCATACTCTGCTGTAGTTGATTATATTTTACCATCCGTTTCTGCTTTATTACTGCACGATGTTGTATGTTACCCAAACTCAACAACTTTATCAACCATTGATATCAAAACCTCAACTAACAGATTCTTTGTTACAACGACCTCCATTCCGTTTTATTCATGATATTGTACGGGAAGTTATCCAAACTACTGGTTTTTTAAAAAATGACTTTACTTCCGACGACTTGGATAGCGCAAAAGCGGCCGAAAATAAAACCTCTAAGGTAGATTTTCTCAATAAAGTTATTGGATTGCTTAACGACGACGGCTCACTGAATGACGTAAAAGCTGCTAAAATTGTTGCTGGTAAAGAGCCCGAATTGACCAATTTATTGCTTCAAAAATTGGCTACTGCAGCTGCCGCTTCAATGTCTCACAAATCATCTAAACGCGAGAAATCTAAATCTAAAAGTTCTAAAGAAAAATATCAAGATTCAAAAAATGAAGAAGACAATGTAAAACATCACAAATCGAAATCGTCAAGCCACAAATCATCCTCCAATGACGTCAAAACAAAAAAGTCGAAGCATAGCAGCAAAGAAAAAGAAAGGAAACCCAAGGCGATGTCAAAGTCTAAACCGGTAGACCCCCCTGCTTTCATCGCTACTTCCGTCATCTTACCTCCGCAATCAGAGCGAGAATCCAGTGGTGGAACTTCCAAAGGTGGAGATGATAGTGGTATCGCTGATGAAACGGGAGCTGACAGCGAGCATCACGAACCTGACTATGGAACCCTTCATCCCTCGCAACGACTAATTGAAGTCGAAATTCAGCCACCACCGCTTCCAATTACCAGACCAATGACTTCCTCCGGTAGACCACAAACAGCGATGGGTAGGCCAGGAACAGCAGCAGCTCGTCCCGCGCCGCCAAAAATTAAGAGAACAAAAGTTACTGATATCGACACCACCACAGTCAGCCAACAATCAGTTGCCTTCGACAAGTCAATGCTTTTGACAGAGGAAAACGCAGCTGAGATGAATGAAGACACTGAGAATTTTATCGTGGAAACTGCCGAAGATGTTTTGGTGGATGTGCTGAATGACGGTACAAACGTCGCTGAACTCACAGAAGGCGAGCATGGCCAACTTGTCAACAAGATCATTGAAAACACGCGCAAACTGGAAAATGAGGCCGGCGCGTTTTCTTTGTCCACTGATTTTTACGACCAGAGTGAACAAAAAAAGATGCAAGTAGATATTGAGAATGTTCAAAAATCGCTGCAACTAATTGCTCGAACCATTGGACCCGTTACTCGTTCACTTGACTTTATCGTCGAAGACTTCGATCTCATGTTGAAAGAAATTGATGACAGCGTCAAGACAACTGCGAAATATAAAGCTGAACTTCGAGAATCGGTCATTACCGGGGGTAGCGCAAGCGTGACCATGGCAGCGCAACTACGGTCACTTGACGACGAAATTCGTTACGTCAAAACTGAAGTTGCTCATGTTATGGCTAATATAATTGAAAATGACCAAAAAATTGAAAGCTCCCTCCTTTTATAATTTGTCGAATTGTAAATCATACAAATGTTTTATGGATACTAATTAATTTTTTTAGGATGATACTCGTGAACCATTTTCCCATCTTTCTCGTGAACATAACGAAACCAACCAGCGTACTACGAAGCTGCAGAATACTATCAGCTATCTCAAAAGCAGCAATCTTATGATTATCATGCAGCTATTTGTCAACGATTGGAGAGTTCGAAATGCGGTGACCGGTCAGATCCAAATTAGCCCGCATTTTTCACTTTATAGGTATGTTTATAAATTTGTGAAGGCAAGAATACTATAAATACTGATTAGGATGAGGATAAGAAAGTGAAATATTTTTGATTTCAAATAATAGTTTTCCTGGATATTTGTTCAAAACCAAAGCTATTTTACAGTAAAAAAAGCAGATCATGAGAAAACGATGCAGATATCATTCAAATTCATTTAATAAAACATTGTTTTTTTTTTCAGGGATATTTTGTTCACGGGTTTGGATTACTACAGGAATAATCTGGATCGCAATCAATTCGACAGTAATTACCGGCGTGACCATCAAGTATTTTTTGGAAAAAAACATTTATCCGAATTCGATGGGCCACCGTCTCCGGTGTCAATATTGTGTCGACGTATATTTTTGGCGCTTGATATGTATTGAGCTCTTTTGTTTTGGTTTTTTTCATTTTTCAAATTTCCAATTTTGTTACAAAGTAATTATTCTCAATTTGTTCTTATGCGCCTGAATATCCTGTCATATTGTGTTGACTATATACTATATATCTAAATTGTATGTATTAACTGGTGATTCCATCTAAGATTTTTCTTTTGCGGGGCACTGTCAATTTTTTTAGATATTACACGATGAAAATTTATACGCACCTAACTATAAAAAATTTTGATAATGAAAAACACATGATATTTGCAACAGTAAGCAGCACATGTTTTTTGGGGTTGCAAAAAAACGAAGTTCTTTCAACACCCCCCCCCCCCTTCTCTGGTGTTGCGGTAATATGTAGTTCTAGTGATAGTATTTTGGATTTGTCTTTGATTTTTTGAGAAAGAAAAATTTTTACGTACGCCAATATAACTGATATTTTTAAAGGTCCATCGTTATAATTTGTATTAAAGAAAAGAAGATACACATCGCAATACAGCTGCTTGAGGTAACAGAATTCCTCAATAAGAATAAAACATTTTTTTCGCAAATCCCTTTTTATTCTGCAAAATAAATAGGTGTCATTATTTGTTGTGCATCTGACAATTTGAACGAACAAACAACTTGATTATTGTTCGTTTGCTCTTATATCTCCAACATTTTTGTTACTATTTATGTTAACTTCATATCACTAAATCTTAGTAAATTGAATGGTCAAAAATGTTATCTGCCTGAACAAGCAGCTGAGCTTAAAATTTTAGTGTAAATATATTTTTTTCTTACAGACATTTTTCAAAGCGCGTTTTTGCGTGCGTTCATGTATCTTAACGGGGACGGCCTACGGCTGTCTCCTCAATTCATTCGGATTTCCTCCCACCTTGAACTGCCTCGTTTTTCAACTAAACAAAATATCGCACAAACATTCTAAAGCAGCAAGTTAGTAATCTTCAAAGCCGACTGAGTTTGTCGGATCATCCCGGAGTAACTTGAGCGAACGTAACTAAGCATGCAAGCTGAGGAGTAACTTCCCGTGAGGAGGCCAACCCCCGACTATTACAAGAGTGTGGAGAAAAAGTTCGACACGCAGCACGCACACATTTAGCCATAAAACACAAGCAGGCACTTTTCAATTTTCGTTTTTACCCATTGTGGTCAGCCAAGCCTATTATTGATTGTGATCAAAAGTATCCCACTGTTTGTCGACTTTTTGAAGGTCTAATTAGGGACTTTCATCAGTCGTCATTTAATCACAGCTATCCTTTATTTGTTTATTCTCCATCTAGTTCTACTTTATCATTGAGCCGAGGTAGAGTCGCTTTGGCGGCCACTCGGCTCGTTTATTGATTTCAATTTTGCAAAACAACGTAAATTACTTAACGTAAAATGCCATCTGCACCCCGATTTACCCAAAGGCCCTCCATCCAGCAGACGGCCACGGGCGATCTGCTGATGGAATGTCATCTTGAGTCCGATCCTCCTCCTGAGGTTCGCTGGAGCCACAGTGGCACTCCAATTACGGCAAGCAATCGTGTCACGCTGACACTCACCAATCTCAACGGAAACCTGTACAAGGCTAACCTTGTCATCAAGGTAAGTGAATTTGCTTTTGAGCATTTTTTTGCTTTATGGCAGTCAACAAATTTTTGATCACAATTACAACTGCTGTTTCATTAATCACGACTATTTGCCATAGTGCACATTTTTAAGCGTTGATTTTTTTCTCTATAATTCGATATGTCAAAATCACTTTTTTTTAAACGATCATACAATAAACAACGCGGGTGCATCTTGGAACTCAAGATTACTTTCACGCGCTTGCTGAAAAAAACACGCATTACAACGAATTTGTTTTTTTGCCAAATGAGTTGTTGTAACACACTGATGTCAAAATTTGCAAACGCATAATGCATTTGATTGTTTAATGAATAATGACTCAAAAGTCGTAATTATGACAAATTATTAAAGCGTCATAAATTGTTTAGGAGCCAAATGCTGGTGACGGTGGCGCATACAAATGTACAGCATCAAATCAACTTGGAGAATCAAATGCTAATATAAATCTGAACTTTGCCGGTTTGTTTTTTTATTTAGTATCAGTTGGATATTTTTTGTTTGTTTATTTTTAGGCGGCGGTGGAGATGAACGCGCAGGAACTCCAAGTCAAAAAGGTCCTACATTTGTTGGCAAACCACGGATTATTCCCAAAGATGGCGGCGCCCTCATACTCATGGAATGCAAAGTCAAAAGCACCAGTCGTCCCACTGCCAAGTGGAACAAGGATGGTCAAGCTCTCGTCGGAGCAGGCTTTCGTGATATCTTCAGTGATCTGGGGGACAATGTTTACCTTTGTCAACTTGAAATAAAGGTTTGTGCTTCGCTCATTTCACATTTCTAATTACTGTATGCCTTCAGAAGCCTTCTGCACAGGATGCTGGTCAGTACCGTTGCAACATCAAAAATGATCAAGGTGAAACGAACGCTAATCTGTCACTTAATTTTCAACAAGAAGAGGCACCTCTTGAGGCTTCACGGCGAAGTCCGTCTATCGGTCGCAAATCCCCTCGCGCACGAACGCCCTCCTCGCGTCCAGGCACTCCTTCAAAGCGGCATCGTGAGGGAACGCCGTCACGCAAGAAGACGCGAGAAGGATCTCCACGTAAGAACATTCGTTCCCGAACGGCAACACCCACGCAAGAGTTGCAGTCTCAGTCTGGTAGCACGCTTCAACCTGAAGCTCCGGCTGCCACTCGCAAGTTGTCAGCAGAAAAAATGGAGGTTGACAGTGGTAAATGACTTTTGACTTGCACACCTTAGTTCTGCATCATTGTGAGAAAATTTGTTACATCCCATTTTTTGCAGTTCAAGGGGTAACCAAACGGAAGAGTGATTCGGGATTACCGCCCGCACCAAAGCGTGAGCGCAGCCGTAGCCGATCTCCGGCAGTTGGTGGCAATATTGGCGGTGGTCGACCACCTGTATTTTCGAAGTCGCTCAAACCACAAGTAAGTTATAGTCAGGCATTTTGAAGACTGCTATAGAATTTTTCCTCCGAATGCTAAAAGTTTTTTGTCTGTGATATAATTTTGATTTCTATTATTTTTTAATATAATTTTTCAGTTGCTTATTTTAATTTTTTTACTTCCTTAAAAAATAGCGAAATGAAATTATAACAATCGTTGTTATTTTCAATCCGGGTATTTTCGAAATATCCTGCGGGGACTTCAAACGAAACATATGTTGTGTTTTTCTTGGGACCTGTCAAAGTTATTTTTACTTTCCGATTCATACTTTCAAAACTACACGCAGCTTTTGACCTCTAGTTTTCATTGCTGAACAGATGACCATTTAAATTATTAAACTGTAAATTGTCTAGGTAATCAATTTTTTATGACACCTAGCGGCACGATTTCGGCAGTTAGTGCTGAATGGGCACATTGCACCTCTTTCAGGCTTTTCATTCTGCATAGCGTCCACCCCCACATCTTTCGTTACTTCCAGCACGTTTGTGGCGACTGACAACACTGAATGCAGGCAGCTGCTAGGATCAAAAGCAGAGGCAAGGTCCCGAGAGAGCTCTATTGGAAACAATGGGAAGTGACGGTTGCCTGATCCCGTCTTTTTTCTTTCGTTTTTTTTTCTCACTCCCGCTTGCTTCCAATATTGCATTTTTTCAAGCCTCAGGCAGTTGACCTGAATGCGTAGGCTGTTATATTCTCATTCAGCCGCAACTCCTATCGCTAAGCGTAGACAGACGATGTTACAACAAAAGTGAGTGCTGACATGTCGATAGTTTGGCGGGTTGTTGTATCCCGTTATCGATAGCGGGGAGAGGGGGGCACATTTATTGACTACAGATGTATCCGATATTCCATATGCAGATACAAAATAAAAAAAAAACATGCACGCACAACACTCAGGGTAATGAGAAATTACAACGACAATGGCATATTTACTTATGTAAAACTTGTTAAAAAGTAGATAACCATTTGGAGGAAATATAAATGGCATTTTTCTTTTGATTCCACAGCTTGTCGGTTTACGACAATTCATTCTTCTGTTTTTGTGTTACTGACAAATTTCTTTACAGGCTGGTGTAACAGGTGATACGATAATTTTGGAATGCGAGCTGCAGTCTCAAAGCAACACGAAAATCACTTGGTTTAAGTACGTGAAATTGATTGTTGCAAACGGCAGGCATTGTTTGTTACTTAAGCGATAAGTGGACTTTTTCCACAATGAAAGAAAAGCTTGCTTACCGATACGTCTATTGCACCGGAAAAGCAGCTGTTCCTTGTTACCTTTCAATCGCTTAATTCGTTTTTTTTCCATTTCCTGAAATTCCTTTGAAGAAAGATATACTCGTGGCGTGCTTTTGACGTCCCATTTTATGTTTGATTAATTTTTGCTGTGCCATTTTGGCGGAGTACAAAAATTATTTCAATTGACATTTATATCCTTTCGTTTAACCAAACGTAACCGTTATTTAGCTCCCTTCATCAATCATGGCCTTTCGCCTAGGCCTATGCTTTGTTTTGTTTACTTGTGACACAGGCACATACTGCTTTCAGGGATAACCAAGTGTTAGATCAATTGAGTGATCATTCTGCGACGTTTGATGGTCGAGTTGCAAGACTCACTATTCGGCGCATGAGCGCTAGCAAAGCTGGTCAATATAAGTGTGAAGGAATTAACGAGTTTGGCACCGTTCAAACTTCTACAACTGTTGACTTTGATTCCGGCAGTATGCATAGTATACGGACATTTTGTATATTTAATTTTTGTTATTTTAGGCGGTGAAAAAGACAAAATGTCGTCCCGTGAAAAGGATAGCGATGCTACAACGAAGCGTAAATCACTTGCAAATGAAAACGTTGTACCCGAAAAACAACAACGTTCTGCCAGCGTACTTTTTTTTCTATTATCGGCTTCTTAGACCTTTAATTTTAGGCAATTGGCGGAAAACCTTCCAACGATCCAGCGCACATCCAAGAAGAGGTTAGGATCAGATTTATTTTGCAAAAGTTTTTTCACATAATGTGTTTTCTACCGTTTTTTCACCTTTTCTTTTTTATTTTGTTTTGTAAACTGCATACAGTTTACAATTTGAACAGTATCAAATGTCTTCTTTTTGCCTCTACTTATTTAAACCTCATATCTCACAATTTCGGATTTGGGGAACATCTGGTGCGTTATATTTAGCGCAAGACTGCATGTAATAGTTTCACATCTCTATTAATTTTATTCAGAATGTCTTTATCTTCGTTGGATTTAACTAATAGCTTTCAACATGTGGATGACACCGGCACGAATTTCAAACAGTTTTTCCATCGTAAAAATAGTTGTCCTCTACCTAGTCCTATTGCCACAATGTCGCCGGTTAACGAATTTCTAGCAGTTCCTCGCAGGCGAGTTTCTGAAATTCACAATTTTGTCCTATCTCGTCTGCCATCAGGCAAGGCAAAAAAAACAATATTAAACACTATGATTGATTATGATACTCCGAAAGCATCGACGTTGTCGTTACCATCTGAGAGTCAATGTCTTCTCCATACGGTATTATTTAAAATATTGGTTCTTATTTTTTTTAATTTATTTTTTTTAATTTACGGTATAATTTAAATATTGGTTCTTACTTTTATGTTTATTGTCTTACGTTATATGATTTTCCCATCCACATGGTGATTTCTTTGCATTTCGTTTCTTGTAACAAAGCT
Source organism: Turbatrix aceti (assembly GCA_963969345.1). Taxonomy (NCBI): domain Eukaryota; kingdom Metazoa; phylum Nematoda; class Chromadorea; order Rhabditida; family Panagrolaimidae; genus Turbatrix; species Turbatrix aceti. Next base: position 201,970 of record OZ017770.1, on the reverse strand, counting down.
CGTAATCCTGTATAATCGCATGACGTGTTTGCAAAATAATTTTTTTCTAACATTGCAAAAAAACTGAAAAAGTTTAATAATGCTGTAGTTTTTTAAAACGGGACGGGATTTTTTTGTCCATTCATTATTATTTTTTATTTCACCATTACTCAGTGGTTAGTTATCATTAGACCAGATGTTAGGTTGTCCATTCATATGCTCAGTTTTTTTTCAACGACTACAACCCTGTGTTATTAATCATGGATAATAACGTTATCTCTGACAACCCTAAACAAAAATTTCCGGCTCAAGATGTTTTCTTCCTGATTGGCAAGCAGAGGCAGCGTTGTTCATCTGCTAAAAAAAACATCAAAATTGATGTTTGATATTTTTTTATTCAAATGCTTCTTTTTGCTTCATCTTTTGAATAAAAAAAACTAACAATAATTTACAAAGCAAAAACTCCACGGTGAAAGCGATCGCCCACGAAAACTTTTGAACGTGGGGAAGATAGTTTCCACTTAAGTTTTGCTTGTAATTTGGAACAAACAGGGGTTGGTTGAGGTTACTGGTTGGTTTTGTTGTTGTAGTACTTCTGATGAAACAAAATGCGCGACGTATGCTAATGACATTCACCTCGCTCTGTTGTAAGTGGCAAAACCCTGATTCAACTTGCGTAGTTTTGCTTATGATTGCTGGCTGAAGTACAAAAACGCGTTTGAGTGAAAGTTTGCCTTCTTCTTGACGAAGATCATCATGCAGGTCTGTCTGTCTGTTGCGTTATCCCGTTATCTCACATTCTATAGCATTTACCCGATGTGCGTGAGTTTCTACAAACTTTTTGAATACGATTTTTTTATACGTGTTAAGAACGAGTAGATTTGCAGCGGGAAAAAGAGGTAAATGCGCGAAGAGTAGCTGTAAAGCTGAGTAGGTGGCTGCGCAGTACCTAGGAATTTCAATGATCATTTCTCTTCTTGTCTTTTCATTTCATTATAGTACATGGAACGCTATTATTTTTAAAGTTTTTATTTTGTATTTTCTAGTTTTATTTGTGATTGTCTTCTTTGCATCCTATCAAAGCATTCATTGTGTTTTCAAGATTTCTGTTACAAATCAACCTACCAAGTTAACATGTAGCGTTTCTTTATCACCAATTTAGGAAGAAGAAGAAACTCCTGATTCCGGCTTAAAAATACCCGAAGAACGTCGCAAAGAACTCATTAGATTCTCCGGCGGTGTTCCTTCCGAAGATGAAGACGAAATCACTGAATCAATATCGGAGCTTCCATCGTTTCAAAAAGGTGGCTCACTTCGACAGGGACGGCAAGTTGGTCGGAAAGACAGCGATGCTGTTAATCAAGAGGTGCTTTATTACAAATATTGTAAAATTATCAAAAGTTTTTGCGTCCGTCGATTGATATTGAGTTTCTATGTGTCAATACCATGTTAACATATTCGTACTAAACTTTTGTAGAAGTACTAAATAACAAAGTTTGATATTGCTGTGAGTTTTATACAAATCAGAGTTCCCTGTCGATTAGTTGAAGGCACTTCAAGTGCAGTAGTGTGCATCTGCGCTTGTTTACTTCGTTCTGCACATTTTTTGTTATCTTGAGTGTTGCGTTACGTGTTTTTTAAAGAATTCGTTTACCGTTGCGTTTTTTAGCGTTCGTTATCAAGCGTGGGCGATACCAGGCGTAAATCGTCGACGGGGGGTATCGTCGACGATAAAACGACTTCTGAAATCATGTCGTCATCTTCACGGTCGTCTATTTTGTCGTCTGCGACAGCACAATCTAAAACGATAACACGGGTTACTGTGCGTACTTTGTTTTTTGTTTTGTTATTCTTTTTTCATGTAACCTAACGAAGTAACCGTTTTAGCAGGGAGAATCGGGTGTCAATGGCGAAGAAAAAAAAGTTGTAAAACGCAAAGTTATCAAGAAAAAAGTCGTTTCCGGCGAAGAAACTCTGCCTACAACAACCACAAATGTGTGTTTATTTTTTAATAAACATAATTTTTGTTATTTTTCATCTTTTGACTATCCGTGGTTTGTCGTGTTTTTTACCTGTTCCTGTCTGCAAACTTCTATACCTATTGGTTTTAACAGTTCATGATCTATCTTAACCTTCCTTATAGGAAAATGGCACTCCTCGATCAATCCAGAGAACCGGTAGCGGCAGCAACGAATATGACGAATTCGGTCGAGTAAGTTTGAATGCTTCTTCCCTTTGTTTTCCTTCCTCAGCTCGAGAACGGATCATCATCGCGCAACGTTTATTTTACCTCTGCTTGTATATTATTTGACTTGAGTTATTTTAACCGTTGTTTGTTTGAACTTTTTTTTAACCAAAATCCCTTTAATTTCCCCTATATCTCTGATGTTGACATTTCCCCCTCTTCTATTAATTTTTTTCATTTTGACTATTATCAACTTTTGTTTTTTTATTAAAATTTTTTTAGTTATCGATTGTCATGTAATTTTATGTTTATATTCAGCAAGCGACATCTCAGGATTCGAAAGCAGCTCTTCGCAAGACAGGTGTCGAGCAACTCAAGGGTCGACAGGTTGGCCTCAAAAAGGTTGCACCAAAAAATGATGATAAAAACAAAAGTTCGCCTTTCAATGTCATGCTTAAAAAGGTTGTCAAGCCACCTAAGCAAGCCGGCGATGAAGCGGATAAACCAGAACTCAAAGGACGCCGTGATACGGGCGACGCTGCTGCCTTTGCAAGACGACGGTCAATCCGTATCGAGCAAATCCAGCAAGATGCGGTATTGGGCGACCGTCGACAATCATCCGTAATGCTTCAGCCCGTGGGAAGCAGAAGAGGATCCGTTACATTCGACAGGGTATAACGAACGAATTGTCGTTCGCTTATTCATGTGCAATGTCTCGGTTCATTTGGGGTGCCTTTTACACCTGGGACTTTACCTATCCTGGATTGCCTGTGTAGAGCTTCTTATATCTTCAGTTCTACTAACATTTAACTAATTTTCTTATTTCAAGATCCATTGTTAGGTGACGTCCCCGCTTAGCACTTTTATTTTTTCCGGCCCTAACTGTAGTTTTCCAGAGACGTAGCAGTGTGGATATGCGGCGAGAATCCATTGCTGAAATTCTTGACAAACCTACGACTCCGCTGAAGCCGGCAGGCGGTACCGGCACTCCAGCGCGAATTGTCGAGATTCCAGAAAATGTCACTGTCGTAGAAAGTAAGTTAAAATTTCTTAATCTTTTATTTATTTTTACTGTGCAAAAACATTCAAAAAATAAATTGTTGCTCATTTATTACAGATGAAACAGCAATCCTCAAATGTAAGGTGGAAGGCGACCCTGCTCCAACCTTTACTTGGAAAAAGGCAAACAGAGAATTTCCTCAAGGCGGCAGAATTAAATACCTTACGGATGGCGAAAATAATTTTATTTCACTTGTTATCGGAAAGTGTAGAACTCAGGATGATGGCGGATACACCCTGACTGTTCAAAATCAACATGGATCCGATTCAGTGGAAGTGAAGCTCTTGGTAACGGCGGACCAAGGACTTGACTTCCGTTCAATGCTTAAGCGGAATACAAAAAGCGGCAGTCAAGCAGAACCGGAGCCAGAAAAGCCAAAAGACGACCGAAGACAGTCGTTATTCCCCGGCAAACGTGTTGAACAATGGAACGATCCTCTCCCAGAAGAAGCCAAATTCCAGCAGCAAGTAGACAAGGTGGCAAAACTTGATTGTGTTTACTCAAGGCCAAACGCCAAAATTCGGTGGTACAAAGACAAGAAAGAAATATTCTCCGGTGGCCTAAAATACAAAATTGTCATCGAAAAGGCCAAAAGCACCCTGCTTATAAACAATCCGGAAGTGGACGACAGCGGCAAGTACACTTGCGAAGCGAACGGCATTCCTACCAACTGTCAGGTCACTGTTGATGAGCCTCCAATGAAGTATTCTTTCGTCAACCCTCTTCCTAATACAATAGAACTCTACCGTACCAAGCAAGGAGTCCTCACCTGCAAGGTAAACAGCGCACGCGCGCCGCTTATTTGGGTGAAGAAAGGGAAGCCAATTGATGTAAACGATCCTCGCTATATCGTGGACAAGGACACAATGGGACGCTTCACGCTCACAATCAAAACTGTTGAAGAAGATGATCACGGCGAATGGACAGCCAGAGTCACAGACAGTGTCTTAAGCAAATGCTCTGTTTACGTCGAGGAACCACGTGAGACATTCGTTGTTCCGCTGAAGTCTAACCGTGTCAACGAAAAGGAAGATACAACGCTTGAATGCGACGTCAACGATCGCGACGCAAAGGTTGACTGGTGGCACGACGGCACCAAAATCATTCCCGATGGAAAACGCTTTAGTATTGAAGTGATGGGTCGTAAACGACGACTCATTGTCCACAGTGCCAAAATTGAAGATCATGGTGAATACAAATGCACAACAAAAGACGACAAGACTATGGCCCAGCTCATTGTTGAACCACTAAATCGGTTCATTGTCAAACTTCAAGATGCTACCGTATTTGAGCGTGAAGATGTACAATTGCGTTGCGAAACCAAGGACACGAAAACACCCGGTGTATGGTCCAAAAACGGCAAACCAATTACATCAATGCCTGGTAGCAAGTTTGAAACGCAATCCCGACAAGGCCAGCATTCACTTAAAATCTCGCGCATTGAAATGAACGAAGCTGATACGTACGAAGTAGATGTGGCTGGACTACGTGGAAGCTGTGAGGTTACCGTTCTTGAAGCTGAAAAAAAGCCCGTATTGAACTGGAAACAGAAGAAAATTGAATGCGAAGCTGGAAAACAAGAAGTGATTAAAATCCCCTACTCGGTTAAAGGCACTCGTCGGGGTCTGCCGAAAGCGACACTTCTGCGCAACGGAAAGCCTATCGAAATCGACAAAGATCTTGTAGAAGTGATTGTCACTGACGACGAAGTTCAAATTGTTTTCAAAAATCCTAAACTGGCTGATACTGGTAAATGGGCTGTCGACATTCAAAACACTGGTGGTTCATCGATTGCTCCGTTTGAGCTTTACGTTCGTGATAAACCAAAGCCTCCAAAGGGCCCCCTTGAGACGAAGAATGTCACTGCAGAAAACTGCCAACTGCAATGGAAACCAGCAGATCCTGATGAACAATGCCCCACTCGCGGATATGTCATCGAAATGCAGGAAGGACGCAGCGGAAATTGGGTTCAAATTGGCGAATCAAAACAAACTGAATTCTTTGTCAAAGATCTCAAGGAACATGGAGAATACAAGTTTCGCGTTCGAGCTGTCAACGACATTGGTCTATCAGAACCTCTAACCGGCGAAACTATTTTGGCCAAAAACCCATATAGTAAGTTTTCTTATTATTGTAGTTTTAGCTAATTTTATTTCCTTTTGAGCCCCCCCCGGTAAGCCTCGAGGCATGGAGGCTGTCGACATTAACCGTGATAACCTCACCTTGCAATGGCGTGCTCCTGAAGATGATGGTGGTGCACCTGTAACTTCCTACATCGTAGAGCGCCGTGAAAAGTCCGAAAAGGAATGGAAAGTCGTTGGGCAAACTGACGTAGCCGACGGCGACGAAGGACCATACCAAATTGTTGACGAAAAGGTAGTTGAAGAAAAAGAATACTACTACCGCGTCCGTGCCGTGAACAAAGCCGGACCCGGAGATCCATGCGACCACGGAAGGGCATACAAGATCAAAGCAAAGCCTGAACCACCAAAGTTCACACAAGGCGGTATCAAGGATCTTCGACTTAAGGTTGGCGAAACGATCAAGTATGAAGTGCGCATTTCCGGTGAACCTCCACCGACAGTCACCTGGACTGTTAATGGAAAAGCCCTTAAAACCATAAATCGTGTTAAGATGACGACTGAGGCCAAGAAAACAATTCTCAAAGTAAGAGTGGAACAATTTAGATTACAAAATAAAATTTGGATTTTTAGATTGAGAACGCCGAGCGTAAAGATTCAGGCGTATTTAACATTAATCTCAAAAACGCAAGCGGAACCGTCGATTCTACTGCCAACGTCACCGTCGTCGGACGCCCAGATCCGCCCAAAGCGCCTCTGGAAATTGTCGACATTTGCGCAGATGGTGCCACTATCTCATGGAATCCACCAGATGACGATGGAGGAGAACCCATCACGCACTACGTTGTCGAAGCGCAAGACATTGACGAAAAAGGAAAATACACTGTTGTCGGAAAAGGCGACGCTTGCTCCGTTAAGATTCGCCAGTTAAAAAACAAAGGCAACTACAAATTCCGTGTTAAGGCTGTCAACAAAGAAGGCGAATCTGATCCTTTGCTGAACGACCAGTACGTGACAATTAAGGATCCTTGGGATGAACCTGGCAAACCTGGTCGTCCGAGAGTTACTGATGTTGATGCTGACCGTATTTCAATCGAATGGGATCCACCAATGAAAGACGGTGGAGCGCCCATCGAAGAATACCTCATTGAAGTCAAGGATCCTCATACTGGACAATGGGAACAAATCGCAACTTCTAAAGGTATGAAAAGTTTTTTACGCACGTGTCGATGAGTTTTTTTCCAGTTCCGGAAGCAACAATCACCGGCTTAAAAGAAGGCAAAGAATACCAGTTCCGCGTTAAGGCCAAGAACAAGGCTGGCCCGGGTCCGCCAAGTGAACCATGTGAACGCACAGTTTGCAAACCCAAGTTTATTCCGGCCTGGCTTGAGCACTCTGCTCTTCGAAGCATCACGGTGAAAGCAGGTCAGACCGTAAGATGGCAAGTCCGCATTGGGGGCGAACCGGCACCCGATGTTAATTGGTACAAGAATGAGAAGCAGCTGGAACTTACCGGTGCTTTGCAAATTGATACCAAGAAAAATGATCACACTATTCTGTGCATTCCAATGGCCGCACGCGCCGACCGAGGCAAGTATAAATTGACTGTCAAGAATTCAACCGGCGCTGACCAAGAAGAAGCTGAGCTTATGGTTTTCGACAAGCCTTCTCGTCCCAATGGTCCTCTTGAAGTCAGCGAAGTCTTCGAAGACAGCATGAAACTTAACTGGAAAGTGCCGGACGACGACGGCGGAGAAGAAATTGAATTTTACGAAATCGAAAAACTCGATGTCGATAGTGGTCGTTGGGTACCATGCGGCAGGGCCAAAGAAACTCAAGCCACTGTCAAGGGTCTCAAAAAAGGCCAAGCTTATCAGTTCCGTGTTAAAGCCGTAAACAAAGAAGGTGCTTCAGAGCCATTGGCTACCGATAAACCAACAGTTGCTAAAAATCCTTATGGTACGTTTTTTTTGTTGAATGCAACGTTATAGCCATTTGATTATTTTAGATGAACCCGGTAAACCGCGGGACGTGGACGTTGTCGACTGGGACAAGGACCGAGCTGATCTTAAATGGGATCCTCCTACTACAGATGGTGGTGCACCAATCGAAGGATATGTCATCGAAAAGAAGAGCAAACACGATCGTGAGTGGAAGGAATGCGCCAAAATTGCCGGCAATACGTGCGAAGGAACAGTACACAACCTCAAAGAAGGCGAAGAATATCAGTTCCGTGTTAAAGCTGTCAATAAAGCAGGTCCTGGTGAAGCATCAGATCCAAGCCGTAAAATCATTGCAAAATCACGCTTTGTACGGCCTCGAATTGACAGGGAAGCTATGAAGCCTGTCATGGTTAAAGCAGGACAACACGTGGAATTTGACGTGCCTGTCACCGGCGAACCACCTCCGGAAAAAACGTGGTTTTTTAAAGATGAACCTATTAAAGACAATCAGAAAATCAAGATCTCAAACGAAGACTACAAGACTAATTTTGTTATTCGAGTTGCTACTCGCGCAGAATCTGGCATTTATTTATTAAAAGCTAAGAACTCCTCAGGTGAAGATTCTCATTCTGTCGAAGTCACTATTCTCGCGAAACCAACACCACCTCTTGGTCCTCTAAACGTTACCGAAATCTTCGAAGATCGCTGTACGTTAGACTGGAAGCCTCCGGAAGATGACGGCGGACTACCAATCGATTTCTATGAAATCGAAAAGCTGGACACCGCTACAGGACGCTGGATTCCGTGCGGTCGCGCTACTGAAACCAGTACCGTTGTAAACAGGCTGCAGCCTGGTCACATGTATCAATTCCGAGTTCGTGCAGTCAACAAAGAAGGTGAATCCGAACCATTGCAAACCGATACTGCCATTTTGGCCAAAAATCCGTTTGATCCTCCAGAAAAGATGAATGCTCCTAAGATCGTTGATTGGGACAAAGATCACGTCGATTTGGAATGGACTCCACCCAATGATGGTGGCGCACCCATCGAAGAATATATAATTGAAAAGCGAGGTCCAAGTGGTCGCTGGGTTGAAGCAATTACTGTCCCAGCTGGTGAAACAAAAGCTACTGTTCCGAATCTGCAAGAAGGTGAGCAGTATCAGTTCCGAATCATGGCGAAAAACAAAGGTGGCACGGGCGAACCGTCTGATCCATCTGCTACCGTCACCTGCAAACCCCGCAATCTGGCTCCTCATATTCATCGCGAAGACCTGGATGACACTGTAGTCAAGGTTGGCCAACCGTTGCGATTCAACGTTCACGTTGACGGGGAACCACCAGCAGATATTGTCTGGACGTTCAATGGTGGTGCTCTTAATAATGTGCAGATCGAAGATCAAGACTATCTGAGCAAATTTGCAATTGGCAAGGCAACACGCAAGCAGTCAGGTTCTTACACCATTACTGCTACAAACATAAATGGCACGGATTCCGTTACTATAAACATCAAAATTAAGGGTCGGCCATCGAAGCCTCAAGGCCCGCTGGATGTTCACGACGTCTTTGAAGATCATTGTTCCCTGGATTGGAAACCTCCTGAGGATGATGGGGGAGAACCAATTGAGTACTACGAGGTCGAACGTATGGACCCCAAAGATGGAATCTGGGTACCTGTCGGTCGCACCGCTGAAACCAACTTTGTTGCCGATGGTTTGCAAAAGGGCCAACGCTATCAATTCCGCGTTAAGGCAGTCAATTCTGAAGGCAAGTCTGATCCCCTGGAAACAACGGATTCAATTCTTGCAAAGAACCCCTTTGAACACCCCGAAAAACCAGGAAAACCAGAAGCCACGGATTGGGATGTAGATCACGTCGATCTTAAATGGGATCCTCCAGCCAACGATGGGGGTGCACCCATAGATGAATACATAATCGAAAAGCGTTCAAAATACGGCCGCTGGGAACCTGCAGCAACCGTGTCAGGAGCACAAACAACCGGTACTGCTCCGAACTTAACTGAAGGTGAAGAGTATGAATTCCGCATCATTGCAGTCAACAAAGGAGGGCCTTCCGATCCTTCGGATCCTAGTAAACCGATTATTGCTAAAGCTAGAAATTGTAAGAATTTTTGTTTTTGGATATTTGTTAAAAATATATAATTTGTAGTGAAACCGAAAATTCATGCTATTTCGCCCATCAAGGTCAAAGCAGGTCAAATGATAGCATTCGAAACAAAAATTGATGGCGAGCCTCCTCCGGTGATTACCTGGTACAGTCCAACTGGAACTGAAATCAAGCATGGTGGTCGTGTCAAACTTGAAAACGAAGATTATCATACAAAACTGCAAATTCGAGCATCAGAACGTGATAATTCAGGTCTGTACACCGTCAAAGCAGAAAATGAAAATGGAGAAGACAGTATCAGTGTAAAAGTCATTGTTCTGGACAAACCATCACCACCTCAAGGGCCTCTAAATGTCACTGACATTCATGCAGACCACGTCACACTTGACTGGAAGCCACCTGTAGACGACGGAGGCGAACCAATCGAATGCTACAACATTGAAAAATTCGATGCCGCTACTGGGCAATGGACACCTGCCGGAAAAGTATCTGGTGACCAAACTACGGCCGTTGTGCAAGGACTTACTCCGGGTCATGAATATAAATTCCGCGTGAGCGCTGTCAACGATGAAGGAGCGTCGGATCCATTGGAAAACATTGGCAAAATTCTCGCTAAGGAACCATGGGATCCACCAGGAAAAACAAGTAAGCCCGATATTGTCGACTGGGACAAAGATCATGTTGATCTTCAATGGAAACCACCTATTGACGACGGCGGTGCTCCAATTGAAGAGTACATTGTCGAAGTCAAAGAGAAGTTCTCTCCTACATGGGTCGAAAGCATTACTGTACCGGCAACTGAGAATCCAAGTGCAACTGTGCCAAATTTGAAAGAAGGCGCCGAATACGAGTTCCGCATTCGTGCCAAAAACAAGGCAGGCAAAGGTGCTCCCTCAGATCCAAGTGATTCAGTAATCTGCAAGCCACGCAATCTCAAACCGCAAATTGATCGCAATTCCATTCACGAAATTACAGTTCGTGCCGGACAAAATGTGCTTTTGGATCTTCCAATTTCTGGCGAACCACCTCCAGAAATTAAATGGGATTTCGAAGGAACACCATTGGATATTGCAGACGAACGTATCAAAATCATTAACGAAGACTACAAAACTCGTTTTGTAATTAAGCGAGCTCTCCGATCCGACACTGGCGCATTCCACGTGACGGCAACAAATGTAAATGGCACTGACACAGCTGATGTTGTCGTAACGGTTCTTGACCATCCTGGTGAACCACGTGGTCCGCTTAATGTTACCGACATTCACAAAGACGGATGTAATCTTGATTGGAAAGTACCTGATGACGATGGTGGTGCTCCTATTTCTCATTACGTCATTGAAAAGCAAGATGCTAATACCGGCCGCTGGGTGCATTGCGGCGAATCTAAGGACACCAAATTTGCAGTCGAAGACCTTCAACCCGGTCATGAATACAAGTTTCGTGTCAAAGCCGTCAACAAATACGGCGAGTCCGATGCGCTTGAGAACTCTCAGCCTATTGTTGCACGTGATCCGTATGACTGTGCAGACCGTCCCGGAACACCAGAAATTACTGACTGGGATAAAGACTTTGCCGATCTCAAATGGACGCCACCCCAAGACGACGGCGGTGCCCCGATTGAAAAGTACGTCGTCGAAAAACGTCTGGCTAACGGAAATTGGGAATACGCAAATGAAGTGCCTGCTGATCAAACCGAAGCTCGTGTTGAAAATTTGACACCCGGAAAAACATACCAATTCCGTATCAAAGCCGTCAACAAAGCCGGTGAATCTGCTCCTTCAGATCCGAGCAGACACCTGGTTGCAAAGTCTCGTCGCGTACCGCCTAAGATCGATCGTGACATGCTAAGTGATGTCAAGGTTAAAGCTGGTGGAGTCATAGATTTCAATGTCAACGTTGAGGGCGAGCCAAGTCCAAAAATTCAATGGTTTAATACCGGTGCTTTACTCAGTAATACCGATCGTGTATACATTGACAACTCTCTTGACAACAACACAAAGCTTACGACAAAGAACGCAGAGCGTTTTGACAGTGGCACGTACAAGATTGTTGCAACGAACGATTATGGTGTCGACGAGGTAGACATCACTGTTGTCGTTTTGGACGTGCCGTTGCCACCTGGTGGTCCACTGCAAGCAAGCGATATCACTAAAGACAGTGCAGTGCTGCACTGGCGAGAACCATCAGACGATGGTGGATCTCCGATCACTCATTACGTCGTTGAAAAGCAAGAAGACAACGGAAAGTGGGTTCCATGTGGTGAATCGCCTGACACCACACTGAGAGTAACTCGACTGAAAGAAGGCCACGATTACAAATTTCGTGTCAAGGCAGTCAACCGACAAGGACAGTCAAAACCGTTGCAAAGCGATCATGCCATCACGGCGAAGAATCCTTGGGATCCACCAGGCAAGCCTCAAGACGTCGAGGTTGTTGATTGGGATAAGGACCATATGATCGTTGCATGGAAACCGCCATCCAACGATGGTGGAGCTCCTGTGGAAAGCTACATTATTGAGCAGAAAGACAAATTTGGTGAATGGATTCCAGCAGCTACAGTTGCAGGCAATGAAACTCAAGGCACGGTAAACGGTCTAATACCTGGAGAAACATATCAATTCCGCGTAAAAGCTGTCAACAAGGCTGGCCCAGGCGATCCATCGGATCCTACGGACCCAAAAATTGCCAAACCGCGTCGGCTAGCACCAAAACTCAACCTCGGCACGCTTTTGGATATTCGTGTGCGCGCTGGGCAACCTGTGAACCTGCACATCGAGTACGAAGGCGAGCCTCCTCCAAAGGTGGAATGGAAAATTGACCACATTCCTTTCTATGGCACTGATCATGCAGAACTAATTCCAAGTGACTATTCAAGCACCATCAACATTCTTTCAAGCATAAGAGGCGATTCTGGCACGTATTCAATTGCTGTGAGTAACGAATACGGAAAAGATGCAGGATCTTGTAAGGTCACTGTTCTGGACGTACCAACTGCTCCTGAAGGTCCTCTCGCCGTTTCACATGTCCACAAAGAAGGGTGTGAGCTTAACTGGAGACCTCCTACTGATAACGGGGGAACAGACATTCTTCACTATGTCGTGGAAAAACTTGATACGAGCCGTGGAACCTGGCAAGAAGTCGGCCAGTACCCGGAGTGCAATGCACGCGTCACCAAACTTACTCCAGGCAAAGAATATTTGTTCCGCGTCAAAGCAGTCAATTTCATTGGCGAATCAAAACCGTTAGAAACAGAAGAAGGCACTGTTGCGCGTAACATGTTTGATGTTCCTGACGCTCCCGAAGCACCTGAAGTAATTGACTGGGACACTAACAGAATTGACATTGCTTGGAAACCACCAAAGAACGATGGTGGAGCACCGATCCAAAACTACATCGTTGAACAACGCGAAAAGGGAACAAACAACTGGAAGAATGTCGGCCAGACGCCCGGCACTTCTATGTCCGTGACTGGCCTGACAAAAGGCACGGAATACGAATTCCGTGTTACCGCAGTCAATGAAGCTGGTCCTTCCAATCCATCGGATGCGTCGGCTCCTCAAATGGCCAAGGCGCGTTGGGTCAAACCAAAAATTGTCACTCAAGCTCGCAAATACAAGTTCAAAGCCAACCAGGCAATTACGCTGGAAATTGAATACGTCGGAGCACCCAAGCCAACTGTTAGCTGGAGCCTAGAAGATGGTAGCATTTTGCCAGCCGAGCTTCTGGTTGATACCGACAAGCAGGATCTCACAACTATTTTCTTCCCATTGACAAAGCGAGGTGACAGCGGAAACTACGTACTGGACCTGAAAAACGAGCTCGGCGAAGATCATGGCGTATTTGAAATTGTTGTTCAAGATCGGCCATCACCACCTAAAGGACCTATTGTTGTCGACAACGTAACAAAGGAATCAGCTCAAATTGCATGGAACCCCCCAGAAGATGACGGCGGTTCCGAAATTACAAACTATGTTGTTGAGCGTCGAGATATCCGAAATCAATCCTGGGTTCCGGTGTCTACGTTTGCGGTCGGTACACAAATCACTGTTCCCAAACTTCACGAAGGCCATGAATACGAATTCCGCGTCATGGCGGAAAACGCATTTGGCCGATCGGAGCCTCTTGTAAGCGACGGACCAACAACAGCGCAAGACGCAATTGGAATCCCTGGAAAACCTGGAAAGCCAGAAATCACGGATCACGATGTCGACCACATCAGCCTCAAATGGGCTGCTCCTCACGACGATGGAGGAAATCCTGTTGAATACTACAACGTTGAGCGCAAAGATCAAAAGACCGGCCGCTGGGTGAAGGTTAATACACAGCCTATCCATGGAACCAGCTATAACGACGATCGCGTCACTGAAGGCCATGCATACGAATACCGTGTCGTTGGAGTAAACAAGGCAGGCCATGGAAAGCCATCGGATTCATCTGCCCTTGCTCATGCTCGACCGATGTTCGAAGAACCAAAGTTTGGCCTAGACATCGACGGGAAGGAAATACGCGTTCGTGTAGGAGAACCGATCGATCTTACAATTCCGTACAGTGGGTCACCACATCCTACGATCAAGTGGTCCAAAGACGGTACTGCTTTTTCAACAGGCGTCACCACAACGGACGAAACCACAAGAATTTACATCGAGAAAAGTCGTCGTTCTGATACCTGCCAAGCCACCATTGAAGCCAGCAATTCCGAAGGTCGAACAGAAGCTCGTGTTCTGATCTCTGTCATTGATCGCCCAGCACCACCAGAAGGACCAATCGGATACCCTGAAACAACTCGAAAGTCTATCACACTTATTTGGAAACCACCTAAAGACAACGGAGGTATTGAATTGACCGGATACCGTGTTGAATACCAAGAAGTCGGTGGCTTTATCTGGGAAAAGGGAGGAAGTTCCATTGGCGGCCTGACACAAACTGTCAAAGGTCTGGAAAATGGCAAGCAATATGTCTTCCGCATTTATGCAGAGAACATTGTCGGGCTCAGCGATCCGCTTGTGAGCGCACCCATCACTGCTAAAGACCCCTTCGGTATGTTCAGCATTAGATGATAAGAATATAATAAGATATTTAGATGTTCCTGGTGCACCAAGTACGCCTGAAATTACTGGCTACGATACCAACCAAGTTGCACTGAAATGGAATCCCCCTCGTACCGACGGCGGTAGTCCAATCACAGGGTACATCGTCGAACGTTTCGAAAAGCGAGGAGGGGGAAATTGGGCTCCTGTTCAAAATCTTGGCATTGTGCGTGGTACAGAGACTGTTATCACTGGTCTACACGAAGACGAAACTTACCAGTTTCGCATCCGTGCAGTCAACGAAGCAGGCGAAGGTGCTCCATCCAATGGCAGTGATCCTGTCACGTGCCGGCCATTTATACTGCCTCCAAGTGCCCCAGAACAACCTCGCGTTGGTGAAGTCACTAAGAACTCCGCTGAAGTTACTTGGATTCGACCATCTAACGATGGTGGCGCACCAATTGAAGGATACATCGTCGAGCAACGTAAGCGAGGGGAAGAAGACTGGACACGATCGAATTCTAAACCCGTCAGAGGCAACCGACTTATTGTCGAAAACCTACAAGAAAAGCAAGAGTACGAATTTCGTGTCATCGCTGTCAACAAGGCAGGTGAATCCGATCCATCAAAGTCGTCAGACATCGTTTTTACTCAAGAAGCGCCTGGCCGTCCAGTGTTGGATCTTTCTGGTCTTAAAGATATCACAGTCAAAGCTGGCGAAACCATCACATTTGCAGTGCCATTTAGTGGTGGCAACCCGAAGCCAACAGCTGATGTTTTTAACGGCCAATTGCCTATTCTTGAAGATGACAGAACATCCGTTGTGATTGAAGACGGTGTTGTCACGTTTACTACAACGAACGCTCGCAGAGAAGATGCAGGTCCTTACCGATTGTCGCTGCAAAACCGTTTTGGTAAAGATACAGCTAAACTCAAGGTCAAAGTCCTCGACGCTCCGGCAAAACCAACCGGCCCAATCACATTCAGTGATATTACTGGTGAAGCCATTTCACTTCATTGGCAAGCTCCAAAGGATGATGGTGGCGGGGCAATTACCAACTACATTGTTGAGAAAAAGAATCCTGTAACCGGTGAATGGGAAAAAGTCGGTCAGCCTGTCGGTACACATTTTCGCGTCCGTAACCTGGAAAACGGTAATGCCTATGACTTCCGTGTTCGGGCAGAAAACCAGTACGGTATTAGTGAGCCTCTTGACGCCGACAACTCAGTGATTGCTAAAAATCCATTCAATCCTCCGGGCCCCCCAGGCCAGCCGCAAGCCATTGGATCTTCTGAAGACTCGATTACAATCCAATGGAGCCGCCCAATCACTGACGGTGGTGCTCCCATTCACGGATACGTTGTCGAACGTCGCGAAGCTGGCAAAGGAGAATGGACTCGTGCCGCCTTTGGTAACATTGCCGACACGAAATTGCGGTGCACCGGACTTACACCTTACAAGCAGTATGAGTTCCGTGTCGCTGCTGTCAACATTGCTGGACAAGGTGACTACAGTGATAATTCCGCTGCTATTTCGGCTGCCGCTGCCGCTGCTAAGCCTGTTATTACAATGGGAATCCTAGCTCGAGATTTGACCGTTCTTGCGGGTGAAACAGCTAAAATAATTGTGCCCTTCGCATCGTCTCCACAACCTGAGGTTCAGTGGTCAAAGAACAGCAGCGTTATCCCCGAGTCAGGTACGCGCGCAGAAATTGAAGTCAATGACTACATGACAGTGCTGTCTTACAAGAAAGCCGAAAGAACGGATGCAGGAATTTATGAAATCCGCATCGAAAACGATTTGGGTTCGGATACTGCTGAACTACGTCTAAAGGTTGTTGACAGACCCAGCCCTCCCACTGGTCCGCTAGAAGCCAACGACATCTCACCAGAATCTTGTCATCTTACATGGCATGCTCCTAAAGATGACGGCGGGTCTCCAATCACTAATTACATTGTGGAAAAACTTCACGTCAAAGCTGGTAACGACAAATGGGAAAAAGCTTCGTCTTTTGTTCGTGCTACTGATTTCCACATTGGAGGCCTTCAAGAAAACGAACGTTATCGCTTCCGTGTTCGTGCTGAAAATCAATACGGCACATCGGATCCACTCGAACTGACAGATGCTATTATTGCAAAGTGGCAATTCAACGTTCCTGGACAACCTGAGAAACCGACAGTGCCCGCGTTCGATCGCAACTGGGCTGAAGTGGAATGGGAGCCTCCCACTTCTAACGGAGGTTCCAAAATCCTCGGTTACAACGTTCAGTACCGTGACGCTCACTCGCATAAGTGGATTACTGCTAATAGAGAACTCATTACTGGTATCACCATGTTCAAAGTCGCAAATCTGCGGGAAAACGGAGAATACGAATTCCGTATTGCTGCGAAGAATGCCGCAGGTTGGAGCAAGTATTCAGCACCTTCAGAGCGTGTGCAAATCAAAGCTCGTCTTGGACCCCCTGGCCCGCCTTACGGCCTGCAGGCCGAATCTATTGGGCGTAATCACGTCACACTCACATGGTCACCTCCAACTGATAATGGCGGATCCAAGATTACAGGCTATGAAATTGAACGCCGTGAAATCGGTCAACCAAACTGGATTCTTAGCAGCGATTACAACATTGTCAATCCGGAGTACACTGTCAACAATTTGAAGGAATTCAGCGAGTACGAATTCCGAGTCATCGCAATTAACGCTCAAGGTCGAGGTATTCCGTCGTTGCCATCGGGGCCTATCAAAGTGCAAGATATTGCCGGAAGCAAGCCCTACATTGTTGTCAAGCCTGCCGACACTGCCGTACCATACAACAAACGCGCCATCTTTACCTGCGAAGCCACTGGCCGTCCAGATCCTACCTGTCGCTGGCTCAAAAACGGGCGTGAAATTCCTGACGGTGGACGTTATCGTGTTGAAAATCAAGAAGGTTCATACAAACTGATTATCAAAGAAGTTTGGGACATCGATTCTGGTGACTACACCTGCGAACTCACCAACATTTTTGGTTCCGATAGCGCTACAGCAACACTCAAGGTGCAGGCACCACCCGTCATTGAGCGCGATGTCCCCAACAACGTCTATCCCGACGGCGAACTAGTGCGCTTCAAGATTTATTTCAGTGGATCACCGGAATTCCAACATTCGCTCACGCTTAATGGTGTAGAGATTCCATCGGATCATCCAACTATACGCATGGTTGATTTCGAAAACCACGTTCTCATCACCATCCCTGAGCTGCACATTCAAGAAGCCGGTCGTTACGAATACACCATTTCTAACGAAAGTGGTGAAGCAACGTGCGGATTCTGGATCAATGTCACGGGTCTTCCTGCAGCGCCAGAGGGTCCTCTATTGATCACAGAAATTACGCAGACACAGGCAACCATCGGATGGCATCCCCCTGTTACTGATGGTGGATCGCGAATAACAAACTACGTGCTTGAAAAGAGGGACACGTCTCGTGAAGAATGGACCGTTGTTGGCTCTGCCATTCGTGACACAAATTTCATCGTGTCTGGTCTATTCGAAAATCACGAATACGAATTCAGAGTCAGCGCGTGCAATGTAAATGGACAAGGACCTCCTCTTGTCAGCGATGGAAGTATTATCGCTCGCCTGCCGTTTGGACCACCATCACCTCCTCGCAACGCTGGAATCGTTGACGTAGCGTACGAATTCGCTGTAGTTGCCTGGAATCGGCCAAACAGCGATGGTGGGGGACGCCTACGTGGCTACATCGTGGAAAAGCGAGAAGTCACTGATGAGTTTTGGCAACGATGCACGCAAGCACCATCACCGAGCACGTCGCTTAACATGAACAATATGGTAGAAGGACGGAAGTACGATTTCCGAATCTACGCAGTCAACGACGCAGGCTACTCAGAACCTGCCGTCATCGAAAATTATGAATTTGTGCCTTCGACTGCAGGAAAGCGACCTGAGTTTACGCTGCCATTGTACGATCAAACTGGATCAGAGAACCACGGAGTCACTTTTGAATGCGAAGTCAAAGGAGATCCCAAGCCCATGATTCGTTGGTTGAAAGGTCTCAAAGAGCTCGTTGACACTTCCAAGTACACGATTCTTAACAAAGGTGAAACACAGGTACTCCTTATTAACAACCTGCATCTCGAAGATGAAGAGGAATACACTTGTCGTGCAACCAACGCAAAGGGAAGCGCAACAACTCGCGCTCAACTGAAACTGAAATGTAAGTATTTAAAACTAATAAGAGAACGAGGAGAAACAAAAATATGGTTTTTTTTGAAGACACAAAGCGGGCAAAATATGCCTAACATTCAGATTTTTACCAATCAACTGTTTTTCAGCAAAACCTCGAGTTTTCATTCCGCCGAAATTCCATTACGGATTTGAAGCCAACAACAGTACAGATGTTGAACTCAAGATCCCATACAAAGGACATCCAGCAGCCACTGCTTCATGGTATAAAAACGGTGAAAAGATTGAAGGTGGCGCAAAGTACGATATCACGACTGATGGCGCCACTTCGACGTTGATTATCAAAAACGGCCAACGTGCAGACGCCGGAGAATACCGAGTCGTACTGAGTAACGAAGTAGGCAGTGATTCTGGTGTCATCAACATTACCATCGCCGACAAGCCTGATGTGCCACGTTTCCCGACAATTGAAAACATTCTCGAGGAAGCTGCCATTCTTTCCTGGAAGCCTCCACTTCTGGATGGAGGATCTGTCGTTACCGGCTACATCGTGGAAAAATCTGAAGTAGGTATTGAGAACTGGGAACAATGCGCACGTACACGGTTTACTTATCTGACGATCGAGGGGCTGAAACCGCGTCACAAGTATGAGTTCCGAATTAGCGCCGAAAACAGACATGGTGTTGGCAAACCCTGTGAGCCTACTCTTCCGATCGAAATTCCGCCTTCGCGACTTCGTCGACGAGGTCCGCATGATGTTGACGACAGTGGTAAGATTATCCGTGGTAAAGGTCCTCACGCAGAAAACTATGACAACTACGTTATTGACGTCTGGAAACAGTACTACCCTCAATCCGTTGAAATCAAACGTGATTCGGTCTATGATTCTTATGACATTCTCGAAGAGATCGGCGTCGGCGCATTTGGAGTCGTGCATCGCTGCGTTGAACGTGCAACGGGCAACACTTTTGCTGCGAAATTCGTAAATACGCCTTCAGAAGCGGAAAAAGATACTGTTCGAAAAGAAATCAACACAATGAGTGATCTTCGTCATCCGTCATTGATCAACCTGCATGATGCATTTGAAGACAACCACGAAATGGTCATGATTTATGAATTCATGTCAGGAGGCGAACTATTTGAAAAAGTATCCGACGAAAAAAACCGAATGAGTGAAGAAGACGCCATTGAATACGTTCGGCAAGTATTACAGGCTGTTCAACACATGCACGAAAAGAGTTATGTACATCTCGATCTTAAACCTGAAAACATCATGTTCACGACGCGCCGCAGCAACCAGGTAAAACTGATTGATTTTGGTTTGGCAGCAAAACTTGATCCTCATAACATTGTCAAGGTAACTACCGGCACCGCCGAATTTGCCGCTCCAGAAGTTGTATTAGGAAATCCAGTAGGTTACTATACTGACATGTGGAGTATCGGCGTACTGTCGTATATTTTACTATCAGGCTTATCACCCTTCGGCGGAGAATCTGATGATGAAACGCTGAAACACGTCAAGGAATGTGACTGGAACATGGACGATTCTGCGTTTAGCAGCATTTCTGACAAAGCAAAGGACTTTATTCGTAAATTACTCATAATGGACCCGCATGATCGAATTAACGTCCACGAAGCTCTTGATCACCCGTGGCTGAATGACCGTCTTGAAGGTGAAGCTGTTCAAATTCCGAACGAACGTTATCACAAAGTTCGAGACGCTGTTCGCAACAAGTACGACGCCTGGCCGGAACCCAATCCTCCTCTTGGTCGCGTTGCCAATTTTTCATCGTTGCGTAAGCATCGTCCTAACGAATACAACATTCATGATGCTTTCTTCGATCGCCAAGACGCGTCGCCTCGCTTTATCATCAAGCCATTCAGTACATCTGTTGCCGAAGGTCATGCCGTAACATTCTTCTGTCGCGTTATTGCTAACGCATCTCCGATGGTTACCTGGCTGAAAGAAGGTCATGAACTCCGGCAAAGCGCTAAGTATATGAAAAAGTACAACGGCAATGATTTTGCTCTCACGATAAATCGCTGCAAGATGGATGACCGAGGAGAGTACACGGTTCGGGCTTACAATCAATTTGGATCAAAAGAAGAAACTGTTTATTTGAACGTACAAAGTAAGTAATAAAAAGCAAAATAAAAGTTAATTTTTGTTTTTAGAATCAATCCAAGAACTGAAACTCGAACACATTGGTCCCGCAAAGAAGGCACCTAGACTTGCCGAAATTCCTGAATTTAAAGAAAACCAGGCTGTGCCGTTATTCTCTTTCCCTCTCCGCATGCGCTTGATTCAAAAGAATCACCCTTGCAAGTTGATTTGCACTGTTCAGGGTAACCCGCTACCAAAAGTTTGTTAATTTTTTTATCGTAGCACAACATGACGACATTCTTTAGATTGAGTGGTTCAAAAATGGCGTTCCTGTTGATACAGAGCGTGTTCAATTGAACTACAAGAGTGGGGTATGCTCACTTGAAATCTTCAACACTCGTTTAGAAGATGCAGGCGTTTATTCATGTCGCGCATCAAATGCACTCGGAGAAGACGAAACCGAATGCACACTCACGGTACAGAAACGAGGGGGAGAGCCACTCCCGCCTGTGCAATCTCTTATTACAACCAGTCGTTCTCGACGCTTCAGTGCCTATGACATATCTAGATCCCGTTCTTCGGCAGATGTTCTTGAAAATCGTCCTCGGGCCAGTGAGAAGTACGCCGCCCTTCTTGCTGCTTCTGGAGTCGACGATTCTATGAGCCGAAGCGTCTACGAACCTCCTGTAAGCCTGAACAGCGTTCGATCGTTCAACGAATCTGCCATTGATTTGTCAACTGTTTCTACTTCGCTGAAAGAAACCACCCCAGTAAAAAATACCACCCCCGCACCTGAAGAAACGCCGGCCAATAACGGACACGTTGAACCCGTTGAAGAAGAACCTGTCAAGCTTCAATCGCACATTGCCGGCCAGATTTCCGCTCCTGGCTCGGTGGTGTCGTTCGAAGCCCTAGTTTCGGGTATCGTTGCTTCTGTTGTATGGACCAAAAATGGACAAGAATTGAGCGTTGAGGATCAAAATGTTGAAATTACCTCAATTGGAAACTCTTACCGCTTACAACTTAGCAACGTGCAATCTGCCGATTCAGGTATCATCGGTTTTGAAGCTAAAGGCTCGTCTGATTCCGTTGCATCTGTCGCTTCACTGGCAGTTGAAGGTGAGTAGCAGTTTTTAGTAAAAAATATGTAAAAATTTTTTTTCAGATCATTCGAAAGTCACACGGCTGCCGCAATCCATAAGTGTGTCTGCCGGAAACCCTGCTTCTCTGTCCGTAGAGCTGAACTCTATTGAGGGAATTTCTGCCCAATGGTTCAAGGGTGCAAAAAAAATTGAAAAATCGGACAAAATAAAATCAGTCAAATCTGGAAACACTTTCAAACTTGATTTCACGGTATGACCATTTTGTTTTCATTTTTTTACCTTTTTTAAATATTTTTAGTCTGTCGACGATGATGATGCCGCCGTCTACGTTGTTAAACTGATTAAAGAAAAGAAAGCATTTGCTAAATTTGTCGCCGCCTTGCATATCGATTAATTGAGTGAGCCCCATATTTTCGTTAGCCCTGCCCGTTTCATGCACCCGTTTACAAAATGCAAAAAATACCCATAAGAGCAACAAGCATAATGGTCAACGTTTTTTTTCTCAAACTATTTTTGTCGTAAATTTTTATCCGGTTTACAACCATCTTAGGTGCTAGATGCACAAGCGACTCCGTTATTGCCTTTCGATTAGATGGATACAGCAGTTAAATCCGCCGCCGCCTTTTTTTTGCTGCTACCGCCGACAAAACATCATCCCCATCGTCTTCGGCATAACACTGTCACTGTTTCAATTAATGTAATTAACGTGCTGTTTTCTGGCTTTTTTGCCATTAAAACTGGATATTCTTATATTCATTTATTTCTGCCCTTTCTAGACAGTTTTTTGTAGCTTGATTACAGTTCGAGTAATTTTTTTCATTTCATTCATAAAATCATTTATATTGCGATGAAGCGAATAAAATTGTCTTTCGAATTCATCTCAAATGGCATAAAAAGACAATGCAACGAAAAGTTCATAAAATTCCACGCAGATTATCACGGGGGATAACTGACAGAAAAAACATACATTAAAAAATGATGTACAGAAATCAGGAGACATAAATCATTCACCTGCTTTGCTCAACAGCAAATACAATTGAAATAAAACCAAGCCAGCAAGAGAAGAACAGCTTTTCATAATTTTTCATTCGTGTTCTATGTTCTTAAAAACACTTCGGAATTGAAGTAAAAAGAAAAAAATATAGAAAACGAATGCTATTAGAAGAATCATTATTCATGACGTGGAGTCGCAAGTACACACAAACTCGGTGGATCGTAGAAAAGTAGTAGAAGGCGGTGGTGAAACATATGAGTTTAGTGAGAGCGTTTTGACTTGCTGATAAGCCACTGAAGGGTGATATCGATGTTGGTGTTAGCCTTGCAGCTGATTGAGTAACAACAAATTTCCCGATTCTGAATGGTGCCCAAATTCATGCGTTCGATTAGATCTTTTTCATCGAGAGCATTTGGCAGATCCTTCTTGTTGCCAAGAACAAGAACAGGAATAGACTCGAGTGGGGGTTTGTCAAGCAGCTGGATGAGTTCATTGCGGGCACCTTCAAGTTTCTCCAAGTCAGAGGCATCCACCATGAAAACGATGGCGTTAACGCCACGGCAGTAGCGCTCCCACATTGAGCGAAAACGGGGTTGTCCTCCGATGTCCCAAATCTAAAATTAAGAATAAGTCATCAAAAATGTAAACAATTGCTAAGCTTTCATACTACAATGCACGAATAATTCCCACTAACTTTGTACACAAGTTATAAAAACAAACCTTGATCGACACGTTACCCTTGGAAACCTTACGCATATTGAAGCCGACAGTAGGTATCATGTCCTCAGTGAATTGGCCGCTCTGAAAAAAATAACACATAAAATTAACATTAGTAAGCTCTTCAATTTAACTTACGGCAATAACGTTGACAAACGTCGTCTTTCCGGATCCCTGGAGACCAACGAGCGTGAGCTCCATTTCTTCTGACCAAAAAAGGCTGCGGATCCAGTCCAAAACCCGATTGAGCATACTCAACATGATTGAAAGCTTTCAACAATACGGCCACCCTAAAATGACCGTCAATCACGAAGAGGAAAGAGGAAATATAGCACGAAAAATGAAAAAAAAAGCAAAAAAGAAAACACCGTTTAGCAATACATGATGGTGTGAAAACAACAATATCGCTCTGAAATTTTGTGGCGCTTCCCGAGAATGAAGAGAACTGTTATGAATCATATACTAAATAGCAATGACCAGCGCCGGGTGAAACGTTCGATTTTTTATGCCTTTACGCTAACTGCTTTCTTTCAATGTGCAAGCGAAGGGGAGAAAATTGTCGTTCTGGAAGCAAGGGCGTGCGCAAGAAATCGCAAACCAAAAAAGTACGCAAACACATGCTTTTACACGGTTAAACCGGGAGTGTGCTTCACTTTGCGTTATTTAATTTACGCCTTTCTACACATACACGTGTGCTTATTTTTGTGCCAATGAGAATGTATTCGATAAGACAACATAAAATGTCGTAAAAAACTGTTATATCACAGTTAGGGTTCGATCGGGTCGGGGACGAGGACAGTCGGGGCGGGGAAAATTTTCCCCGACGGGGACAGAAGTCGGCGGGGACGGGGGAAATTGCCCCCGAGCGCAATGAAAAACATTGAAAAAGAAGGTGTCACTTTGTCTTAAATCGAAAAACGAGGCTTATTTTGAACAAATTTTTCGTATATTGTTTTTTGCTTATTTGTTTTGTTATTGAACGATTTTACGCGTTTGACGCTAAATCTTGTCTCTTATTGGGGGACAAGATCTGTCGGGTATGGGGAATTTACTTTCCGACGGGGTCAAAAATGGTCGGGGACGGGGGTCGGGTGACCCCTCCCAGGTACAACCTCGCGAGGACGGAGGGGAGGTGGGCTTCGAAGTTCGAACCATACTCACGGCATTTGAGAAAGTGTTTTTCGTTTTAGGTTTGATTTTTTGATTATTTGCTGTTGTTTATGAACTGTGTTGCATGCCGTCGTTTAGGCGGTGGTCTGTTAACCATGCTTCTACGCGACGCTCCTGGACAATTGCAGGCTATTTGAGGCCTGCATGGCACTTTTGGCTGCT
This sequence comes from Turbatrix aceti, assembly GCA_963969345.1. NCBI lineage: Eukaryota > Metazoa > Nematoda > Chromadorea > Rhabditida > Panagrolaimidae > Turbatrix > Turbatrix aceti. The sequence continues at coordinate 177,139 of OZ017770.1, read as the reverse complement.
TGTTGTACATTCCGATGAGCAAGTTTGAGCCTGATTCTAATCTTCCTTACGAAAAACTTATTCAGAATTTAAATATTATTTAAAAGCGGTTTGTTTTTTTATTATTTGCAGCATCTTTTTGTTTATATTTCCTGTTGTTTATTTTAGTCTGAATGGACCTCTTACACTTTCTGAGAAGATTCTCTACACCCATCTTGATGATCCAGTCAATCAAGACATTGAACGCTGCATCAGTTATCTCCAGCTGCGACCTGACCGTGTTGCCATGCAAGATGCTACTGCCCAAATGGCTATGCTTCAGTTCATTTCCTCGGGACTTCCCAAAGTTGCTGTTCCCTCAACTATTCACTGCGATCACTTGATTGAGGCTCAAGTCGGCGGTGCTCAGGATCTTGCACGCGCTAAAGACATCAATGCTGAAGTTTATCGTTTCTTAGCTTCCGCAGGTGACAAGTATGGCGTTGGCTTCTGGAAGCCGGGCAGTGGCATCATTCACCAGATCATTATTGAGATTCCCAGGGCTGTCGCTTATCGGTACCGACTCTCACACTCCCAATGGAGGTTTGTGTTTTGTTTTTTTAATGAATTTTTAAACATGAATTTTAGGCGGTCTCGGAGTCGGTGGTGCTGATGCCGTCGACGTCATGACCAACATTCCGTGGGAACTCAAGTGTCCGAAAGTTATTGGTGTCAAACCGACCGGCAGCCTCAGCTGTTGGACGAGCTCAAAGAATGTTGCCGATATTTTGACCGTCAAGGGCGGCACTGGCGCTATCGTCGAATACTTTGGTTCCGGTGTCGACTCTATCTCGGCTACCGGCATGGGCACAATCTGCAACATGGGTGCGGAAATTGGCGCTACAACTTCGGTGTTTCCCTTTAACAAGAGCATGGCCGCCTACCTTAAGGCTACCGGTCGCGAAGGCATCGCCAACGCAGCCGCCAAATATGCGTCTACCCTGCTCTCTGCCGACAGCGGTGCTCACTACGATCAGGTTATTGAACTCGACTTGAACACTCTGGTGCCTCACATCAACGGCCCCTTTACGCCGGATTTGGCTAGTCCTATAGACAAAATCGGTGAGAACGCCAAGAGGAACAACTGGCCTTTTGAAGTCAAGGTCGGTCTCATCAGTTCTTGCACTAACTCGTCGTACGAAGATCTTGGCCGTGCGGCATCCCTTGCCAAGCAGGCTCTTGATCATGGTATCAAGTTCAAGTCCAAGTTTACCGTCACTCCTGGATCGGAGCAGGTGCGCGCCACTATCGTTCGCGATGGCTTTGCAAAGATCTTTGAAGACTTTGGCGGAATTGTGCTGGCCAACGCTTGTGGGCCCTGCATTGGACAATGGGATCGTAAAGATGTTTCCCGCAGAACAAAGAACACGATCGTTTCCTTATACAATCGTAACTTTACTGGTCGCAACGATGCTAACCCCAACACCCACGCTTTTGTCACATCGCCGGAGATTGTTACCGCTTTCTCGATAGCTGGCACTTTGGACTTTGATCCTCGTGTTGATGAGCTCACCGCTGCTGATGGCAGCAAGTTCAAGCTAACGGTGCCTACCGGCGACCAGCTACCCGCATGTGGTTTTGACCCTGGAGAAGACACCTACCAGAACCCCTCTGGAAAATCTCAGGTTGATGTTAGCCCGACGAGCCAACGTCTTCAGCTTTTGGAACCGTTTGCTGCTTGGGACGGCAAAGACTTTGAGGACTTCACCCCATTCTTATCAAAGTCAAGGGAAAGTGCACCACGGACCACATCAGCGCCGCCGGTCCTTGGCTTAAATACCGTGGTCACCTGGACAACATCTCGAACAACCTTTTTCTTACCGCTGTCAATGCTGATAACGGTGAGATGAACAAAGTTCGCAACCTTGTCACTGGTGAGATTGGTGGCGTACCCGACACCGCTCGCGACTACAAGGCTAAGGACGTCCAATGGGTTGCCATCGGTGACGACAACTACGGTGAAGGCTCATCTCGTGAGCATGCGGCGCTTGAACCTCGTCACCTTGGTGGCCGTGCCATCATTGTCAAAAGCTTTGCTCGTATTCATGGTTTGTCATCTGTTGTGTTGTTTACTATTGAAAATGTTAATTTCAGAGACTAACCTTAAAAAGCAGGGCATGTTGCCGCTCACTTTTGCCAATCCCGCTGACTACGACAAAGTTCAGCCGACCGACAAAGTCTCGATTCGTGGACTTTCTAGTTTTACTCCCGATAAGCCTTTGACCGGTATCTTGAAGCACGAGTATGGCACCATCAACGAGATTGTATTGAACCACACGTTTAACGAACAACAAATCCAGTGGTTTAAGGCCGGATCTGCTCTCAATCGTATGAAGAAAGTCTTATCCAAGTCATAAGTTTTATAATCAACGAGCAATATTTATGGGCATAGCAGATAAGTATGTACAAATGAGGATACATAAATAAGCTTTTTCTACCCGAACAACAAATCGATTAGGGCTACCCAGTAAAAGAGCAAAAAATAAATGTCTGGAGAAGCAATAGTTCCTTACATTCGAGGAATTTTTGCTGGCACAAGGGGCTTTGAGTAAAGCGGGTGAGTTCGTTTGCGGCTGTTTTCCAAAGTTGAGCGAGAAGGCGAAAACGAAGGCGCTGAAGTGTCAAAGCACTCATCAAGAACACCTCGGACTTGATGACATCGATAAACCGATTTAGAAACGGTTGTGCTCGACGAGAACGACGAAAATAGCCACCCATTGCGCGCTGATGATCGGCGAACGCGCATACTGGTCGATCGAACAAATGCCCGAATGCTGCTTTCTTGTTCATAAGCTTCAGGAAGATTGTCCATGGAGTTGAAAGGCCGACGCAAAATGCATGAACTACTAAATACAAAATTTAAAAAAATTATTATTTCTGTAAATGTAGCAACAGACCTGAACGAAGAGTCACCAAATGTAGAATTCGCTGTCATGTTGATTTCTTCGACAATGCGTGATTCGTTGAATTTGTATAACTCACGGCTGTCCTCAAACTTTGTACCATTTCCTCCTCCTGTCTTTACAGGAAAAATAAGTCCTTTGGTCATAAATTTCTCCAGCAGTTTGAAGCACTTCATTCTGACAATCTTCTTGTCATTGATCAACATAGGCAAAGTTTGAAGCATAAAGTCGACAGCTTCTCGACCTGCAAATGTGTCATCGTTTGGCCAGAGCATTCGCCAGTGACGCTTGAGAGGCATGTGCTCGTAAAAAACAGTCAAAATTCGGTTCCACTAAAAAAATACATATTTATTTTCGTTTTGACGTATTTGATTATTTTGACTCACTGTTTGGGTAGGCGAAATTGGCTTGGCAAAAGTTAAGTCATCTCGAACATCAGCAACGCGATTCATGACCGTTAACAAATTAAAGAAAGACAAAGCACAAGCAATAACCGGTGATCGATCGCTCAGCTACTGTCCAAAAGCGCAATAATAAACACCAGCATTCGCGCATTTGGTCAAACGATCGACCACCATTCTTGTTCCCAGTAAGAGCACTACATCATGATTCCGGTAAAGCCCACCGCTTTGCGTCGCAAAGATTGCGATTTTCTCTTGCTTGTGTGTGTGTGTGTGTGTGTGTGTGTGTGTGTGTGTGTGTGTGTGTGTGTGTGTGGTGTGTGTGTGTGTGTGTGTGTGTGTGTGTGTGTGTGTGTGTGTGTGTGTGTGTGTGTGTGTGTGTGTGTGTGTGTGTGTGTGTGTGTGTGTGTGTGTGTGTGTGGTGTGTGTATACATGCTAACAAAAAAGAGTGCTAATTCCATTGTGCATAATTATATAGCCCATAATATGAACGTTAGCATCTGACTCCGATGGCAGGATACAAATATGCATATTTCTTGTCATAAATGAAGAACAAAGCACTATGTACGGGTATTTGCATTACTTTATAACCAAGGCATAAAATCCGGGCGGCCGGCCGGCTTTTCGATTCAAGGCCGGCCAAAAAAGCCGGAAAAAAATTCGAAAGTAGATTTTTTTCGAAAAAAGTATGATTTTCTGGCGTTTTTGTGCTTCATTCGTTTTTTTACATTTTACGAGAGGGGAATTCATTATTATGCATTTTTCCATAACATTAAGTTGTTTCCAAAAAAACAAATTTTCCGAATTTGGTCAAATTTTGCGAAAATAACCCCAAAATAAATTACGAAATTTTTTTTCAAAATATAGGCCGCGGCCGCGGCCGGCCCGGCTTCGGCCTGAAAATTTAGGCCGGTTTTATGCCTTGGTTATAACCAGTGTTGTACCCGAAGTTTCGGATACACGACCCGACCGGACCCGACCCGACCCGAACCCGAAATTTTTTGACAAAACTTGTATTTTTGTGCTTAAAAAATTTATTTTCCATGTATTATAAACTTTAGAATTGAAATCAGCATAATATTGCTCTTTTGAGGATAAAAATGTAAAACGTTTCAAGATTTTTTGAATGAAAATTGACATTTTTAAGACCATTTGTGTTTTTTCGGGTGTTCGGGTACCCGACAACACTGGTTATAACTTTAATTGACTTCTGCATAATATTTGGGCGGACAAATATGAAACCAATGCCTTGTGTTTTAAACTTTGGCTGACACTGACATGAGTGAGATTATGTGCGCAGAGACAGAGGAGGTCATTGTGTTACACCATTGCATTATTGTTTGTTAACATAAAAATTCAGGAATACTATGGTTCTGTCAGTTACTCAACGTCGTACGTTTACAGACGTCAAAATTTTGGAATCGTAGAGGTTTTTCCCTTTGTTAAACGACATGTTATCTCTCATTTATGGATGTTAAAAATAGGATAGGATAAAGTATGTCACTTATATTACTTGCTGTATTGTATTGCAAATTTTTACTGCACCATGAATTGTTTTCCAGAAATCTTAAAACACCGCAGTCGTAAACATCCGCTGGTTTTGCTACAATTCACAATAAAAATCTTTATTTTATGCCTGGTTATGTCACCTCTTTTAAGATCGCTTTTTAGCGAGAATACGTTGTCCCTCGACCCAATTGCTCCGTACCCGAATATTACTTTCAACACTTGATCTTTCGAATACGAACGATGTCTTCGTTGCGTGGAAATGTTTATGAGTCGTTTTGACGCTGAATGTGACAAATTTTAATAATTCAATTCGTTATCAATTTTGTAAAATGGTTGGTACCGGTCAACGCGTACTTTCTTTTGTGGCTTTTATTAACGATTTTTTGTTGCATTTGTTTTCAAAATAATTTTTCCTTTTAATCTTTTATGAGGGTTTTAACAAAATACAGTTTTTTTTACAGTTTTAAAATTTTTTAATGTATTGATTCAAAAAATTTCGAGTATTTTAATCAGCATGTCAAGACATTAACGCCTATGTTAAATAAATAAATAAATAAATAAATAAATAAATAAATAAATAAATAAATAAATAAATAAATAAATAAATAAATAAATAAATAAATAAATAAATAAATAAATAAATAAATAAATAAATAAAATAATATGTTTTATTAGTAAAAAATAAAGTTGTCCGAATCGGTTTTTAATTAAATCCTCCGCCCTGAATATATTGCATTTATATTTCCGTTTTGTGTTTTTTGAAACTATAGTTAATTGTTTTACAATGGAACTACTTTCGTGTGACGAGCTTTCGTTTTTCAAACATAAAACTACTTATTTTTTTTGCAATATTTTTTTCATCAGTTCGATCATTGTCTATTCGAGCGCGCGTAGGTTTACGACATCAACCAACCTTCAATAACAATAAACACGCGAAGTGTTTCTGAAGTCATTTTTGTTAGAATGCTTTTTGCAAATAATGAAATGGTTTCAAAATTGTCTTCAAATAACAATGTTTGTTTTTGCTTTACTAATTTTAAAAAGTTTTTCTTTTGCCACAAACAAAAATTTCAGCGCACAAATTGTTTAAACAATTGCACAGACATGGAACATATTGAGTAAGACAATTTTTGTTTTATAATTTTATGCCGTTTTATAAAATAGGTGATGCGTTCAATGATAAACAAAATATGCAAATTCAGACCGTGTGCAACCACAACGTTGTCATACAACAAACAGACATCACCAGTGATCACGACAGCTCGGCAATCCGTCATATACACAGTTTGTTGACTTAAGTTGCTGTATTTTTCAACTGTGACTTGTGTTTTAGAAAAATAGCATTTCTCAACCTTACCTTCAACCCTCAACCCCCCTTAGCCTGAGTATGGCCGAAAAAGCCACCATGCAAACACAAATCATGAAACAGCAGAAAAAAGAAATTGAAAAAATACACGTAATCATTTTCTCTATTTTTTATTATGACAGTGAATTTCAGCGTGAAAGAGAACATCAAAGAGGGCAGTGGAACAAGAATCTATCAGAAGAAGATTCGACACTTTCACTCAATCGTTGGAAAGCAAGAAGACGGATGTTGCAGAGCTTAAACAATATGTCGTTAACGGTACAGCCACTTCACGTTAGTCTTCCTAAAAGACCTGTCGCAAAGGTAAGAATGTTTTCGCGTAGTTTGACAAAAGGACGTACTAAGAAATATCCCTGTACAATGCGCAACTGCCATTTCTGGTATCTCAATGTGATTTATAATTATCAAATCATCTTACGCTTTGCTGGTCTGACAAAATCCTCTAGACTGTGAACCTTGAGCTGTCTACAGTCATGTCATTAGTCAAAACGAGTATTTCCGAGCAGTGCTCATTTACCAATAATCATTTTTACACTCTTGGTTGTGTATTTTTTAAATAAATACATTTGTTGTGCTGCATTTTTTGTGAAGTTCCGTGTGTCTAACCTAGTTTTTTGCCTTAGCTTTATTTCTTACAGTCTAATAATGACACAACGCAGAGTGGGAACATTGTTGTTTCTATCCAAACATCGGGAAGATAAGCATTCTTGCGGAACCTAAAAATCAACTAACAAACCTTCTTTTGTTTGACAAAGACTTGTGAAAGTGAATAGAGAGCAACGTCTCAATCCAACACAAAATAGTGTACGTTCCGGCGACGATTTTACTCGCGGAAACAAGCAAGACGCAAAAATATCATGAATTTGTTTACTGATTGGGAGGGGTTACGTGGATGCTTAGATGTTGAAAGCCTCGCGACTAATATCTACGTCGTTTGCATATGCTTGTAATCAGGCGCGTTGAACTAACGCCTGCTAGATTATTAAGCAGAATTTCAACTCGCTATTTTTGTTAGTAGTACAAGGCAGAAGAAATTTGTCGTCATTATGCCTTCGATGCTTTCGATTCTGCGTATTACAATATATCCTGTAAGTTTTTGATTTTGATTTTTTTTATTTCTTTGCTGTCCTTCTCAATGGTTAGCACCACATTACATACATACAATATATCACAATGCGATTCCATGGGACGTCTACCTTTGTCGACGGATGTCGACGTGGACTTCGGAGTCAGAAAGTTGTGAAGTCTTAAGGCATGTTTGCGCTACTGCCCCCAGAGTGCGCAGCTTGATTGGGGGAGGGATAGTTCGTGGTTAGAGCGGAGTTGAGTGTTGAGAATGATGACGATGAATGGAATTTTTGCGGGAGAAAGCCGCCGCGACACGGCCCGGAATTTGATTTATATGCAACCATTTTTTGTTGTTGTAACTCGAACATGTATCGAGTAACACTTATTGACCTACTTTGCTTATCCGACTGCTCGGATCTTGCAACGTTTACAAAAACATGTATCATGCTACACATCAATATTTGTCTTTTTAACGGTACTTTTTTTTAAATTTCGCTGCTTGATATTTACCTGCATTAGTATACCTGGCTGATATTATGACACGATCCTTAATCTGGACTCGATGAAAAAAAATTTATTGTACTCACTATAATACGATGCTTCTCTGTAACTCTTTTGTATAACTCGTAACAGATTTATCGAAAATCTACTTTCTGTGCGGCTGACGGAGGTCGTGAATGAAATCGTTTACCAGGATCAGTAAAAAAGACGACCATCAATGCTCTGCTAAAAATAAAAAATTGATAGGCGGCATTCCGACATAGGCGTTGTTGATCTTGTCTTAATTGCTGAGTTGTACATAATATTGTTGGCAGCAATATCGCATCATCTGAATTTATTAATATTACCTCGGTAGCATTTTACCAAAACTGGAGGTGTTGACTATACGATTATCGTTTGACGCTATGATTAGCTGTAAATTACAAAAAAATTTGGGCACTATTCCTGAACTTGATGAGAGAGATGAATACATCGAAACCGCTTCATCTTCTTCGTCTTCTGCCATTACGGACACCAGTTTATATTCTCACAAAGGATTAACTTTCATGTGCTGTGTTAATTATTCACCGGCTCTTGTTGATCACTGTAATAATGTGACCGTGGTTCGTTCACAGAAAAATATACTCTCTCAACTCAAAAAGGGTCGCTCTTATTCACAAACTTCCAAAAACTGTGATTACACATCGAATGCACTCCGCGAACTGCCTCCTTTTTTGTTATCCTGTCTGAATGCGAATTCACCTAGAGTAATGGCCCATCATCCTGTCGAAACCAAAATTAACGGTAAAACACGTGCCATATATTTACCGTACGAAGTTCTTAACGGTACCAAGTACAGCAACGTTGTCGACGAATCATCGTATGAGAAGTCCAGCACAAAAGCAACAGCGATTCCCTATGATTATTTAGGCTCAGAAGAAGCTACAGTTCTGAAAATTTTTATTGCTGACTCACAAAAAAATTCTTCAAGGGTTTTACTTTACTACGTGATTTGTTTTGTAAAATCTAAATTTTTTCAGGATGCACAGGATCAAATCGTGATTCAGTCACCTCAACGTACCGAAACCGCCGCTTCTCACGATAGTGGAGTGGATAACTCAACACCGGAAGTGTCGCCTCAAGGCGTGAGAAACCAAACTTCAGCCAACAACCATTGGCGAGCTGAAAGCGTATCACCTTCACCAAAAGGCGACAAACCTCCAACCGAAATAATTATTCAAGAACAACCTGATGTCGTCGGAACTCGTACATATACATTACCGTCTGTCGGAAACGTTCGCGATCGCCCCGAATCTATGCAAACTATTATTATTCAGCCTGCAACGCCGCTGTTTACCGAGCGATCTGCCATACATAATTTTGTGCTTCAGAAAGACCATAGTGAAGCAGCGTTGTGCAAAGCCATAGTTGCCCAAAGCGAGCTTGATGAGACTCATGCTCGTGTAAAGCCGCTACCATCGCGTGGCCAAAAAAGTATTATACGCATGGAAGTGGACGCTGTGCGTGAAAATCACGCTCAAGTTGCTGCAGTCAAAATGTTGGACAGAAACTCAGCTGAAACTGTTATTGGTCATTTCAAGGTAGTTTTTTTTTTAATTTTTTGTGGTAAAAGTAATAAAATTTTGTAGCCGACATGCGAAGTCATCGATGAAGGTGAGCATTTTTTCGAACAACAAATGAGTCATTTTTCTCCAGCGTAGTTTGTACGTTGTACAAAAAAATTGCTCTGTATTTTTTTGTTACAGAGCGTGCATCACCGTTTCTCAAAAATACAAGACGGCGTACAATATCCAATCAATTTGTACGCTGAACTGTTTTGTTCTACATTTTGCTTGTTTACAAATATAAAAGTCAATTTTTTTTACGATAAACGAGTGTTTAATTTTGTTTTATTTGATTTATATATTTTTCATTCAGATTGTCGGCGTGCCACGCGTGCCTCTAAGCCGTCGAATATTTCGTCTTCCAGTTCGTTTTCGGATTATTCAAGCCGTCGTAGTCGATCCATGTCACGCAAAGGTGATTACGTTGTTACCGCTCTCGATGCTAAGCCTGAGCCCGGAAAATTGGTTGATTTTGTGCCTGAAGTCGAACGCGAAAAGCACGTCAATGGTAATTAAACAATTATTTGCAGTCCAGTGGCTTAATTACAAAAAAAATTTAGAAGACGTAATTCATCACCATCATTACCATCACTACCATCATCATCACGAGATTAGCAACGATGCTCCGATTGTTCGCAACTGGGAACTTAGCGAACAAGACGCACAGGAATCTAATTTGAATGCAATTCCTCAAACGGTAATTTCATATATTTACCTACTTACAAAACACATTGACAATGAGTATTGCTTGTAGGTCAAACAAGGTTCCCAAGAAGAACATGTAGAGTTTCAACGACCATCTGTTGTAAGTTAACATCTTTATTTGTTGTATCCAAAAGTTTTCAAAGGTGTGTTGTGCATTCAGGCCTTCTTCTACCGTCTTTCACCGCATTTTAACATATTTTGATGTGTTTTCTTTTTCTTTCATACAATATATGCTTCCTATTTATTTTTTATGAATCGTTCTTAACACGTGTCACGTATCCACCTCTACATATTTGTTGTCAACTTTTTTTGTGATTGTTGTGTCCAAATGCACTTAAAAATTGTCTATTTTTGTTTTCTTTAGTACGATGCTGTGCCCTCCGAGTCAGACATTTCGCCACCAGTTTTTCAATTGAGCAAAGCTACCGAATTGGAGCATCATCACACTACATTGTCAAGGAGATTTCCGCCTTATCCATCTTCTCGACTTTCTGTTGACACATTTGGTTCAAACTCGACACGTAGTTCTTCAGTTGACTCATTCAAATCTGTGGAATCGAATCACGCGGAAGAAAAACGTGTGAAACGTGAATCTATCGTAGTCAGCGAAATATTTTCCGCCGAAGCAGAAGACGAAGTAGCCGCTTTAAAAGAATTAGAAGCTGTTGTAGACAAGGAAATTAACGAAAACGAAAGTCAAAAAGAGTGCTTAGAAAAACTGAAATCTGATAGTGAAAAAGGAATTCATGTCGTCGAGGAATCGGAGCAAGTGAATAAACCGGAAGACGAAGCTTGTTCAAGAATGCCGTATGAGGAAGAAGTTTATGCCCAATCTCACATAAGAATTTCTGAACGATTGCCACATGATTCTGAGCTCCGAAAGCGGTACGTCAACGTAAATGATTCTGCTCTGCGTGACAACAATGCGGATATCCCTTCACGTTCCCTCAGCCAGCTTTCTATAAAATTTGTTGAAGCCATTGAAACTTTTGAGGTTATCGACAATCCTTTCGGAGAGTTTGACTTAAACGGTCATGCACTGCGATATGATTTGCCCCCTCAAAATGATACCTTGACGCGTAGTCAAGAACTCGAACACACGCCGCTTAATAATCGTTATGAGCTGCCTCCTGATGCAGGTGTTAACCTGCATGACCCTCAACCAAAGGGTGACCGCATTCCTGAAGTCAGCGGCCGTTCTGAGTGTCAGTCCTTCTATCACCGTGAAGTTCCAATTGGCCTAAGTGAACCACGGTACAACCCTCCTACAGAAGTGGTTCATCGCGGCGACCTCTACTATCCTGAACCTGTCATCGAGCCGTATTCCTCTCCTCATTATACAGAAGAAGACGAAACACACATCTCAGAGGTGACATACCGTTATTATGACAAGGACATGAATGATCTTGGCAAAGATGTCGTCGTTGATCGTATTCATCACAACATTCGCTCTGGTCCTGAAGATGAATGGAAAGACAAACCAATTGAGTCTCTGGAAAATGCTTACTATCCAAACTCAGGATTGGCGGTAAGAAAAAAGCCTGTAACACCAACATCTTTAATAAAATGCAATTTAACAATTTTTAAAAACAGTAATTTTTTTAGCAGAATCGTAAATGGATTCGTCAGCAAGGATATCCAAAGCCATTTGATGCATCCAGCAAGAACGCAGTCAATGCTGACTCCAAATTTCGTTTGTATACTAAAAAGTATTTTTTCTAATTGAAGTATAAAATGATTTATTTTTAATATTTAGCGAAAAGGGTGTGAACCGGCCTTTCATGCGCACAGTGAAAGCTGATGTTCAGCATGAACCAATCCAGCACGAGCCAAATGAAAACAATCGAATCTATGAGTCTTTTTATGAATACACAGAGGATTCTCCGTCTCCATACAGCCGCCGCTCGCCTTACTTTGTATGTTGACATCCGCACTAAAAATTAATTAATTATTGTTATTTTGTTCTAGGACACGCCGCTATTGTCGGTGTCTCAAACATCCCAGCCGTCGAACACATCGACGCGTTCTCCCACGTCACCAATATCGACTGCAGATCACCGAGCTTTGCTTTCTGTAAGCGGAAAGGTCAGGTGTGCGCATTGCGGTGCCCAACTTGGTCGTGGATCTGCGATGATCATTGAAGCGCTTGGGCTTTTCTACCATGTTGAGTGTTTCCGCTGCTGTGTCTGTGCAAAATCACTAGGCAGTGGCGACCAAACTACTGACGTCCGTGTTAGAAACGGCAAATTGCACTGTGAAAAATGTTACAGTAATGATGCACTTGGCGTGCATGCTAATGACATTTGAAAAAAATTTATCAAGAAAAAGCCACTCAAATTCTAAGTGGTTTAATTTTTTTAAGTTCTGAGTAACAAATATCTACCTGCCTATACTAAGTTGTCATAGATTTATCGAGCAGCAAATTATAATTTTACCGTATATTCACTTTGTAATCGCATTTTAAATAGTCCGCTAAATAGTTTCAGGCTTACTTTTTAAAATTTTGCACTCTTGTAAGTGAATGTTCAACACCATTTATTGTATACAAGCAAATAAATGATATCACTTAACATAAATGTAAACGTTGACATATTAGAAGCGTTCCATTTTTTGGTTTCTTATTTTTGTTTATCATAGTGCCCAATACCACTTGGTCAATTTGTTGAAGTCTAGGTTTTTTCAGAGCTTTGTTTAGCTGTGTTATGAATTGAAAATACATGGATTCCGGCTTTGGAAACGAATTTAAAGTAAAAGGGCGGCGGGATTCATTAACAGATGAGCTTGCAGAAGTTAAATGCGAATTTCTTTGATTCAGCATTTGCCATATTCTGTCTGATCCAGGTACAGAGGCGTAAGCGTTTGTTGATACAGTTCCTACAAGTAGCGCACAAAAAATAATAAATTTAACATTACCGGCAATAGACATTGACTAAATATGGTAGACACGAAAATGTTGGCACTGGTACTTAGGTTCTTTTAACACAACTAATTATGTTATGTATTTTTAGTTCGATAAACAGCTACTTATTTCATCTCATCACTCTTTAATGCAACTATACTGGAGCTATGTCCTTTATATATTGCACATGAGTTCTGTGTTGCAAGTTTGATTAGACAAGACGTCATATTAGTGGTGCAATGACAACAAAAGAAAATGCAATAGGTTCACATCAGGAAAACTTACGTGGTGGCAATGAAAATGATGCCATGGGGACACAAGTTGACAATGTAAGTAGCAATATTGAACTCAATATAAAAATCATTGTTATGGCAAAAATTGAAAAATGTGAGTGTGGTATTACAGGGCGTTGTTTAAACGGAACAGGAATTGAACGATTGTTGTGACGCTGCGTAAGGCAAGCAATATAACCAAAATATTAGTTGTTTTTTTTAAATTAAACTGTTTTACAATGATGCTATGCTAAACAAAATAAAATCATTGACACCATTTCAGAAATATCAAATGCAGTCATGTATGATTTTTGCATAAAAAGCTGGTTTTGCGAACTGTATTAACGTAACCATTGTCGTCTCCTTTTGTTTTTGCTCGAATGACTTTCCATGATATGAATTATCCCATTGAATACAAATAACAAATAAATAATGCAAATAAAAATAAAACTTTAGACATTTTCACATTGTTGTCTTTGTTAATAATGCAAAATTAGCTCATTTATAATAGCATATTTAAAAAATTCTAAAACAAAAAGTCTTAATTGCAGGATAAAAAAATATATATAACAGTTATATTTAATTTGTGATATATAAAAAAGAGAAAAACGGTTTTTATATAAAATAATATTTGTACTTTGCTTCATTCGGTAACACCCTAAGTTTGGCAGGCTTTCAAGAATGCTTTGCTATGAAATGAAAAATTTAGCTACTTTACCGAAAACAGTTGTAAAGTCATTTATTCAATAATTTTTTACAAATAATGCCTACTGCTGTTGATTTACATTTCTTCGCTATTTTGTTGCCTTTTCATTGCACTGTAAAGGTTCAATGCATAAAGTTTTGGGCACCAAAAATTTCATGTACTACACTAAATACAAAATTTAAAAAACAATACAAATATTTGTAATGGCTTTATCCTAGTTTTATCTTCAAAGGTACACGTTGAGGATGTTAATACTCGTTATATCCTCAACGGTAGCGCGTATATGCTAAAAAGCCGTTCTGAAAGCTCATTTAGAACCACAAAAAATTTGTTTTTGTTAATGTACTACTTGCTCTATCGATTCATGATTAACGACGCTTTTATGACATTTTTGACTTTTGAGTTGTTCTTGAGCAGTTGATGCGAACATTGCTGCACTCCATAACCGTAGGACACTTGTATATACAGTCATTTGTTTTTCTTTGGTTATTGTTTATTCATGTTATACATATTGTTTTACATTATTTGAAATATCCGCTGTGTTATGGTTGCCAGCGTGAAAAATGAAAAAAAAAAATAAATATTCAATTTTTAAACATTGTTCAATTTTGTGGTGAAATCTGAATAGCAAAATGTTTCAGAATTAACTGCGTCGTTGTAATGGCATGCGTTCAAAGAAATCAAACTTCACTAGTATATAGGTACGTGATTTACATAGAGTGGTAAGTCAGAAATCTGTCAGATGTAAGCATAGGTGTAGTTTATATGAACAAGTTGTAATTGACGTACGCAAAATAATTAGCACCATATGAAAAATTTAGCAAAATTGACTAATTTATTTAATTGTGTCGTCAAAATTAGCAGATAAAACGTCATGAAAAAACGTTCATGAACGTTAGGAGTATTTCACGACCTACCTGGTCGCTATAAATAGCCAAATAATGGTGTGGAATAATACATTTTATATTTATTTATTAATCTTTTATTGTGTACTACTAATCGTTCAACGTATAAATAAATAAACTATATTTCGAAAAACCGTGCATTTAACACATTAAAAAATAATGTTTTGCTAAAAAATATAGAGACACTAAAGTAATAAGATATACGTCAATCATGTTGAAAATATTCTAATAATAATTGACAAAATGGTCCGCAGAAAAATGGCTCTTGAGTAGAAAAAACTGCTCATGTTCAAGACCTCATCACTTTTTCTTTTTTGTCTAAAAGGGGTGCTTTTTCGATTATTAAAATTGATCTGTTGTTTTGCTAAAAACAAAAGTATTTTGTCATATTTCTGTTTCGTCTAAACATGTTTCTTTTTCAAATGTATTTATTAATTTTCAAAAACGTTTTGTCCCTTTATAAGCTTTCAAAAATGATTTTGAAGGCAAACAATATTTTTCATGCATTATTCTGTTGGTGGCATTAAAAAGTGCGTTAAATTACTCTTGAGAAAACAATATGTTTTGCATGTAAAAAATTAATAAATATTATGTCGATTATACTGTAGCAAGTAACAATGCATTGAAACAATTCCAATTTTTATTACGTTTAAATTTTTATTCATGTTGTTGAAGTTGCTTTTGCTGTTTGATCCTAGAAAATAACTATTTGAATTCTTTAAATGCGCTGAATTGTAATTTTTATTGACTATTTATTTCAAATATTTACGTGTATTACCATCATTAGTTTTTGTGTCTTGTTCCAGAATTATAACGAAACGGTTTGTTACAGCGTTACAAGCTAGATGAAAAGCGTATTTTCTTTTCAATGACAATTGTGGTGTTAGATATTTAATCTAATTTGAGACACGATGTCTTGTACAGAAACTCTCAGGTATACATTGTTATTTTTGTTAATTGCTAATAAATATTTTCAATATTCACACATATTTTTTCACTGCTTTAATATATATGTATAACATTTCAGTTGCATGCTTGTAATTTACGTCGAACCGTTCTTATGCAGCATTGGTTTTCTGCTCAACATTACATGTATTGTTGTATTTTTAACTGTCTGGACGCATGGTTACTTTCGAAAGACATCGTTATTGCTTTATCTCATTGCATTCTCAATGTGTAATGCCTTACAATTGTTGCTTTCAATATTTGTAATTGTATTACCAGCGGCTGAACAGGTTATTCAAATTTTTGTGTTTAATAAATTTTCAAGATTTTGTCACAAAATGTATTTTTTTAGTTCATCGATGATGGTTTGTTTAACTACCAAATGCAATTTCTCAGAAAAATAAACCCCGAAACCGTCCGCTGGGGTTATCCATTGCTTATGGCTTCAAATTATGCATCTATATGGATTTTATCGCTTATTTGTGCTCAACGGTATCAAGCGATATGCCACCCGTGGAATCCTTGGAAAAAACGATTAAGTTATGTGCGAAATAGCAAATCTTGTATTCTGGTTGTCATCGTCTTAGCTTTGGGTAATTTTCAAATTAAAAAAATAAATTCATTAAAAATTTTTCAGCTTTAAACATTATCCGTTTCTGGGAACTCGAAAGTTACAATGGTCAAGTAAACGTTACAGAACTTCGATACGCCTGGCTTTACAAAATAATACAAGAAGGTATTATCTATGGATGCGTTGTTTACGGAGTACCTATGATTATTTTGTTATGGTTTAATTTTTCCACATTGCAGCTAATTCGACGAGATCAGGTATAGTATCTAAAACCAAAACATTACAAATGTTAGTACTGTTTTTGTTTTTAGCAACACCGATGTAGGCCGTGTGCGGAATATCGTACGGCTATGATGACAATATCAGTATTTATTTGTTTTTTTTGCTGTACCACAATGGCAGCATCGATACGACTAGCTATGTTGGTGATCTTTTTTTTATAAATTTGCAATTTTTTTTTCAGAATTCTCACGGGCGACTTATTTACATCAGTTGATTATGTTTGGCTTGTAGATATGAGCAATTTATTAATGAATTGCAATGCATTAATTATGCCAATCGTCTGTTTTATTTTCACGCGTGGCTTTCGTGATCTCTTCTTTGTCGTTCGCTATGCTCCCCCACCCAATGAAAGCCCTGCACAAAGCATTAAATCTGGATTAATGAACTTTCAAAAGTACAATAATCGCAGCAGTCTACCATGCCCTACACACCGAGCAGCCCTTCAACTGCATTCCCGTTTATCGCACTAACTTATAAGGAATAAAAGAAAGCAACAAAAAACTACAAGAAATGCATATCATATGAATGAATTGGTGTAAATATA
Organism: Turbatrix aceti; assembly: GCA_963969345.1. Lineage (NCBI taxonomy): Eukaryota > Metazoa > Nematoda > Chromadorea > Rhabditida > Panagrolaimidae > Turbatrix > Turbatrix aceti. The sequence goes on along the minus strand of OZ017770.1, from coordinate 159,939 downwards.
TCGTTTTAAATTTCGTACCAATGTTATGACTAATAACAGTTTTCTGTAAGTTTATATACATGATAATGATACGAACGCGAATCATAAAAGGTTAAACCAATGTGAAGACCATTGATGCACCACCTTGCACTATCATATATGTATATTTTTCAGACAATAAAAAGGAACCCCATATAATTCTTGCTATGTGCAACCACTTCACCATGCTATGTCGACTCTTTTTTTATGGTGAAGGCAATGAAGAAGCGCTGTGTGCTATAATAAAAACTTATTAAAAGTTAGCATTTGCATTTTGGAGTAGCAAGCTTTGAATATGGTGATCAGACCGGAGATGGTACGAAAGCTTTCTTACAATGCTTCCACCTGTTTGAATTAGTCATCAAACACTTGCTTAATGCTTACTTTATTTTCCTTCTATCTTGAGTGGCCTATCCTTTTTTCACCGAACGTCTTACATGGTTGTTCCTTTTTACGGCCAGCTGTGGAAAGTTTTTTTCAATGTTACTAGTGATTTTAACATCAAAATGGGGCGTGTACTAACTCTTATTTGTAAGCATTGTAGAAACGTGCTCATTTGTATTATATTATAGTTTTCTTCCAATATTTTCTTGTTTTATCGTTTTTCATGTTGATTTGATCACTTTCAGTCGTCCTTGTGTGATACATCCTTCACTGCCCTTCGAGTTGTTTCATCTGTAATGCGTTCTCTTGCCAGATGACGACTGACCCAATCTGGTGCATGTTCCTTTTGCGAAAATTGATGTTTGCTTGACCGAACACCGTTCCACTTCAAAATCTCATCATCACAAATGAATAAGAAGACTGTCCATGCTTTATGGGTTGCCATATTTTTGCAGAGACCTCACCTGTTTTGTGACAATTGTTAGACACCCGGCTTGCTTTCTCTCAATTCCACTGCACACGCGTCGTTGAATTCAGGTGTCAAGAGTCATATAATTTTACTACTCCCTTTTTACTTCGCTGAAACGCATATAAAAAATACTGTATATTACAATATATTTCAGAACGAAAAAAAACAGGAGTAGAGAAAAAGGATTTATTTCTCAGCAAATGTTTTTCGTCATTAAAAAGTTTACATTAACTTACATAGGTTTTTATCATTATATTTAGTTTTTTTCTATGATGAACGCAAATGACCTCCGATTGACTTGGACGGGAGCAACTGCTGAACTAGGGGGTGACGACTGCTACACCAAGTTTTGCGATCGGGCAGCCATCGGCCGCCATTGGTATGTATGTGGTGTTGGTCTTCCTTTCTCCAACATACAAGCAGAGCGAGAGACGATGAGTCCGTCGCTGGCTGTTGAGCGGGGGCGGTTCTTGGCACTGTTAGAGGATTTATTGTGGCCTACTTTTTGGACAAACAACAAACGGTTTAGCAACAAGAAAGTTAGAGAACGTCTGCGCGATAACCAAATTTTATGGCAAAGGAGAGGTGTGCGGATGTCTGTTTTAACACGTTATTATTTTTATCGACAAGTGAATGGCTTTTTGCACAGTATGCTCGGTAACACCTTTTCTTTTCGTTACCAGGACATTGTTTTTAAAAGCATGATGGTTTTTTGGCAAGGTGAACATATGATTACGAACGCCTTTAAAACAATCATTATTGAGATGTGTTCATTTATATTTGTTTTGTCGTATTTCTCAGCATCCGCGCAAAATTTTTTTGTTCTGCTTTCCATTGTCTCAAAGTATTCTTACAAACAGTTTTTTACGCTTTGCTTAAGAAAATATACAACGACTAAAGGGAAATCTAACATTTTTTAAATGCAATTTAGCCGTTTGGCTGGTTGATCCCCGCCACCAGTTAGTTTGACTTTGGCGCAAGTAGTCATAAAAAAAAGATGCACCCCATATCTCAAAGGCCAACGATTTGTTTGACGGAAAGAAATTGATTAGACTTGTTCTTGTCTGCATTTGTGCTCCTGACTAATACCTATCGGTTTTCCGTGCTGTGAATCACTACCTCTCTGCCATCGTCCACATTTTTTGTCCCCACAGTTAGCAATCACACGCTGCAGTGCAGAACAATTTTTGAGATATCTTTCGCCTCTTATGTAAAAGTTCTTATTCTCGCTAGTGGTTAGCATTTTGACGCTGATCGGAACCGCCATGACTAATCTTGGCGCGTCTCTGTCATACAGCAACAAGACTGTACCGGCGCCGCACCTGTCGATCGTTGCACACTTCAACGAGACAGCTAGTAAAATCAATAAAGAGCCGTATCTTCGATAAACATAAGCTTGTTGTTTTATAACGTTTAAGGTCATAAGTCGAGCGCCCGGTTTGTTTGACCTTGTCTTCGAGAGGACGTATCGCACGTAGTTTTGAAGCACTAGCTGTGGTTTTCATGATGGACTTATTTACTGCGTTTTTCTCATTTTCGTGATTTTGGTTTTCAAGTCTCCCTATTTATATTCACTATTTCAGATCTTGCCGTGGAAGCAGTAGTTGCCCACGACTCATGGTGGTTTTTAAACACTATTTGCTGTGAGTTTTTCCCATTTATTAGTACGCCTCTGTTTAACGAGTATTAAAAATTAACTTTGCAGGACGTTCGCCCTTGGCTTACTTGTCATCAGACCTGGCCAGTTTGAAGAAGCCGCCGAGGAAGAAGACCTTTGCAATGACCGAAGTTGTTATCCGGCAACCGGTAATCTGCTACTGGGCCGCAAGGACAAACTCAGCGCAACATCGTCATGTGGTTTGTATGGCCCGAACACCTACTGCATCGTTTCTCATTTAGAAGATACAACTAAATGCTTCAAGTGCGACTCCCGGCAACCTTGGAGTGAAGTAAATAAAGTGTCCCACAGAATCGAAAACGTCGTCAGCGAAAATTACAACGACCGAACGAGAAATTGGTGGCAATCCGAGAACGGGGTACAAAATGTCTCGATTCGATTGGATTTAGACGCTGAATTTCACTTCACTCATTTGATCATGACTTTTCGATCATTCCGCCCCGCTGCTATGCTTATCGAACGTTCCGCTGATTTTGGCAAAACTTGGTAGGCGTTGTCTAATACTTGTAACGCGTTTATGTGATTTGCTTCAGGTCTATTTATCGTTACTTTGCGTACGATTGTGCAAGCAGTTTTTCTGACATTCCTGAAGGCCCGCCAAAAAATCACAGTGATGTAATTTGCACGCGCAAGTACAGTGACGTCGCTCCTTCGACGGGGGGCGAAATTGTTTACAAAGTAATCTCGCCTCACATCCCAACTGAAAATCCTTATGCAGAAGAAATTGCCAATTTGCTCAAGGTGACCAATCTCCGCATCAATTTTACAAAGCTTCATACTCTGGGAGACGATTTGCTTGACCACCGGGCCGAAATTGACAAGAAGTACTTTTACGCTGTCTACGAGCTTGTTGTACGCGGTTCCTGCTCCTGCTATGGTCATGCTCAGCGCTGCATTCCAATGGATAACGGGGCTGTTGCACATCACCCAGATATGGTGCACGGCAGATGCGAATGCACGCATAATACGAAAGGATTGAACTGCGAACAATGCCAAGACTTTTTCAACGACTTGCCTTGGCGTCCTGCTATCGGTGAGCAGTCGAATGAATGCAAGCGCTGCAACTGTAACGGACACGCCAACAGATGCCACTTTGACGAAGCTGTCTACAACGCAAGCGGATTTGTCTCCGGTGGTGTATGCGATGACTGCGCTCACAATACACAAGGCCAGCATTGTGAGCAATGTAAGCCTTACTTCTACCGTGTACCGAATTTGCCTTTGCACCATCCCCACATCTGTCGTCAATGTGAATGCGACAAGCGGGGTTCGCTGAATGAGGGCATATGCGAAAGCGAGCAGGACGAAGAACGTGACTTGGTTGCCGGCAAATGTTACTGCAAGACAAACGTTGAAGGTAACTCGTGTGATCGCTGCAAGAATGGTTTCTGGAATCTGACTGCCGAAGACCCCGACGGTTGTCAGCATTGCACGTGTAATCTATTTGGCACTTTCAACAACTTGGGTTGCGACAAGTATACCGGGCACTGCACTTGTAAGCCACTAGTTACTGGCGAAAACTGTGATCAGTGCTTGCCACAACATTATGGTCTCTCGGAGGATTACAATGGTTGTAAGCCCTGCAACTGCGACATTGGTGGTGCCCTGAACAATGACTGCGACATTCTCACAGGTCAGTGCGCATGTCGTGACCATTTCACAGGGCGACGCTGTAATGAAACCGAATCGTCGTACTATTGCCCTGCTATCGATCATTACACTTATGAAGCAGAAGAAACTGAAAACATCGATTCTACAAATATCGTCCGTGAAACAAAGTTACAGCCTTTTACTGGCGAAGGTTTCGTCAGCGTTGCTCGTGGAACAAACCTCACTTTTACCGTACGTAACTTGGCTGAATCCGGAAACTACAACATTATTATTCGCTACAACCTTGTTGATCAGCTACCCTGGGAAGACATTAAAATTGTTATCGTTCGGCCAGGCGATCCTAATCCAAACGGACCTTGTGGAAATATTCAACCACAGGATGATTTTTTGATCGCTCGGTAGGTTGCAAATCTTTATGCTCTACTAATTGTACTTAAATTTCAGTTTGGAACCCCAGCGACGCTATATTGAAGTATACCCTGAAGTTTGCTTTGATCAAGGCGAGGAATACAACGTCAAAGTTCACGTAGGCAATCAACTCGATGATAGAATAGACACCACTACCGCTTCTGCTCTCATCGACTCTGTTATTCTCACTCCAAACGAAAAATCCGTTTCAATCCTTGTTGGCGATGATCAAGCAACCACTGATCGTCGTACGCTTTTTGCCCATTGTCGACACCTCGTTCTCGATCAGCAGACCTACATTCGCCCAGAATGCCAGGAACTTGTATGTCCTGTTGCGGCGCTTCACTTCAACACCAGCATTCCATGCCAATGCGATCTCATGGGATCCAAATCAGGCATATGTCAACCGGCTGGGGGTCAGTGTGAATGTAAATCTAACGTTGTTGGCCGACAATGCGATCGCTGCGCAGTTGGTTTCTACGGCTTTGGTCCAAATGGTTGCAGTGCTTGTGACTGCAACAGTATTGGTTCCCTTTCATACAGTTGCGACAAAACAAGTGGTCAATGTCCCTGTCGCGAACGTGGCATCACCGGACGTCAGTGTAACGAATGCCAACCTGGCTTTTGGGGGTTCCCAGAATGCCGCACTTGCCAGTGCAATGGGCATGCCACACTTTGCGACCAAACAACCGGTCACTGCATTGACTGCAAGAATCTTACCGACGGCGCATCTTGCGATCGCTGCAAGATGGGTTACTATGGAGACCCTCGTTTGGGTAGTGGTATTTCCTGCAAAGCTTGCCCTTGCCCAGGCGGTCCCGGATCCGGCAAACAGCATGCTGATAGTTGCTACCTCAGCCGATCTCCCGACCAGCAGTCTACAAGTATTGTGTGCAGTTGCAAAGAAGGTTACACCGGAGATCGTTGTGATGAATGCGGCGTCAATTACTGGGGAAACCCAGAGGAAGTCGGAGGCTCGTGCGAATCTTGCGATTGCAACGGAAATATTGATCGCCGAATTCCTGAATCGTGCGACCGTAAAACCGGTGATTGCCTCAAATGTCTCTATAACACAGAGGGATCTCAATGCGAAAACTGTGTCTCTGGCTTTTTTGGAGACGCTAAGCTCAAAAACTGTCAACGCTGCGTTTGTAACCACCTCGGCTCAAAACAAGACGAACAATGTGACCGCGTTGATGGCCAATGTCCTTGCTTGCCCAATGTTGTCGGAATGAAGTGCGACGAATGCGCCCCGCTTCACTTCAATCTCTCAAGCGGCATCGGATGCGATGCATGTGACTGTGATCCCACAGGCGTTGTTGCTGATGCTGCAGGCAATCCAATTCTTTCGTGTAATGGAATCGACGGCCGATGTCAATGCAAATACGAACGCGGTGGCAGAACATGCTCGCAATGCCAGGATCTCTACTGGGGCGATCCAGTCAATGGCGAGTGTAAGCTCTGTCAGTGCGATCCCAATGGATCTACCAGCCTTCAATGTAATAGACTTACTGGCTTGTGCGTCTGTAATCCTGGATCTGGTGGAGCGCAGTGCAATCAGTGCGCCCGTGGTTACACAGGTAATTGGCCATACTGCTCAGCTTGTGGCGAATGCTTTGACAACTGGGATCGTATTCTGCAAGGCCTCAAAAACGAACTCGACGACCTTGTGCTGCGTGCTAACAGTATTGAAGACAAGGGCATCAGCTCACAATACGACGACCGATTTGAAAATATGGAACAATCTTTAGATGACGTTCGCGCTCAGATGGATTCTATCAACATTACCCGAGGAGATGTCGACGAGTTGAAGAAACTCAGTGACGTTCTTAAAAAGGAAATCGACGCGGCCCGTGAATTGACCGGTTCCCGAAGCACAAAGCTAAATAAACTAAGTGCTGCTGCCGACATCACAGAAGCCGACGTTGATATTCTTGCCAATAATACTAAGAATCTTAAATATTTGGTCGATAAGCTTAGCAAAAACGCTACTGAAATCCGCAGATCTGATGTTCAAGGGGCATACGAGCTTGTTCGAGAGTCGGTTGAAACTTCGAGAAAAGCGCATGATTCGATTCAAGACATTGTGGCTAACCTGACATTTGCCGAAAAAGAACAAATTAGGGCCAAGGAACTTCTGCTGCAGCATGATAAAGATTTTGAAGCTCAGTACTCCGAAAACCAGAAAGAGCTACAGATTATTCATAGCAAGGTAAGTTTTTACTTTGTTTTAGCATTACTAAAATTTCAAATACTTCAGATGGCGGATATCGAAAAACAGTTGCCTATACTCAATAAGCAGGTTTGTGGAGCTGAGTCTGCTCCTTGCGATGCTCTATGCGGAGGGCCTGGTGACCGTTGTGGACAGTGCGGTGGCAGCTCGTGCAGTGGTTCAATTACTTCCGGTCAGCGTGCCCTCGAATTTGCCCAAGAAGCTGATACCAAGATCAGTGCAAAGAAGAAGGAAGCAGAGGAACAACTCAAGCGCCTAAGAGACATTGTTCCTGAAACTGTAAACGCCAAATCTGATGCCGACAAACTATTTGATAGTTCAAATGAGACTGCTGCAATTACAAACGAAGTTCGTGCACAGATTCACGATTTGCAAAAACAACTAGAAGAATATCAGCAAAGTGATCACGTTGATCCACAGAAGCTTTACGACGTCGCTGAAAGCATTACCAAACTGGACATTCCACATACGGCCGAAGACATCGAAGAGCTTACAGAAAAAATTCGGCAGAAGGTATCTGAGATGAAAAATACCGATCAAATCCTGGAAGAAACTCGCGGAAACAAGACACTGGCCAATGAGTTACAAAAAAGCGCCGAATTTGCTTCACAGAAAGCCACTGAAATCAAAAATATCACAATTGCTATTCGTGACTCGTTGGAAGACGCCAAAGCTGCTCAGGCTACTGCCCGCGAGAAATTGAACAAAGCAAAAGATCGTCTTGAAAAAGCTCGCAACGATCTGGTTGAAGCGGATACTAGCATTACTAATCTTGAAGAAAATGTCAAAAACGCTACTGATGTTGTTGATGAGCTTCAAAAGGTTATCGACAACCTGAAAGCTGAATACATTAAGATTACGAGTAGCTCTCGTACCGCAGGCACTAGTGCCACTGCAGCTACGGACATTGCAGAAGGTTTGGCTTCACAAGAAGAAGAGCTACAGGTAATTTTTTTTGTGCTAACAGTTTTGAAAAAAACCATTACAGACAAAATACAAATCTGTCGAAGAACAACTCAACAATCGTGAAGTCGGAAACGAAGACAAAAAAGTGCGAGCTGCAAAACTGCGTGCACAGACCAATGAACTCTTGGCGAAAATTAACAGACACAACGAAGGCACCAACGGTAATTATTTTTACATCCTGGTTTAAATGCTCAAATATACTAATTTCAGAACTCGATGCAACCGCTGCAGCTCTTGAAGTCGAGTTTGATGAAACTAAGGACAAACTGGACATTATCGGAGCTGAAATTGAAAAAGTCACTAAATTGTTAACCGACCGCACTACTTTCCACACCAACTGCGACGCTTAACCCATCACGGTTATTGCCCTCCGGCCGGTGATTGGCTACGCTTGATTTTTGACTTTCTAACTTAATTTTTATTCGTTTTTATTTTGTCTACAGCGTTTCCACAGTCGTGATCGTTGTATTCCTTTGAAGGCTTTTTACACTGTCCCAACTGTGAACACAGTTTCAAAAACATAACTGCCTTTACACACAATGCTACCGTATTCAGTTTTTTTTGTGATCTCAGCATTGTCACAAGTTTGTTTTTGTGTTTGTGGCTTGTTGAAGAATAAATTGGCACACGTTTATTTTGGGCTTTACGTTTTTAATTGCAGGGCGGGGTAAAAGTATCGGGTAAACGCCACGCGGTTAATCCGTTACGATTAAGATTTGTTAGAAGTTACAGTTAGAATTGATGTTTGCCAAGCCGATTACAGGGTTGTTCTCGGCTGCGCATTGACGCCGGAAGACTGATTCGCACCAGGCTGCATTCAGTTTGATCGCAAGGGAGGCAATGGGGTTTATTTGTAAATGTAGCATATCAAGTAATGTTGTTCAGCTTGTGCTCGTCATCGCAAATACGCTGTAATTGTTTTTCATATGCTCAATATGGCTAAATCGCTCTCAAAAGGTGAAGAGAGTACTCGTGCGCTATGAACAACCCCTGTTTACACAGTTTATACACAACCACATCCTGCTACTATAAGGTTCAAGCACGGTTAAACAAGTACCTTTTGTGGTAGTTGCTTTTTTTGATACACCGCTTCCGGAAGGTCAAATACTGCTAGACAAACTTTGATGGGTTGTGTAACTGTATGCGTTCTATAAAAATGCCGACGAGAAGACGGAGCCAACTCCACCTTGGTCGACACTTGACACTTGTTTGATGCAAAGCTTACTTTCATTTCCCTTCATATTATTTTTTGGAACATTAGCTCGTAGAAATTTGACCTGATTGTATTTATAATTATTGATAGCATAGAATCTGCAATATTTCCATTAGGCCGTTTTGTCTTCCTCAATTAGGATTATCCTTGAATCAAATTTCACCTTACGATAACAGTACTGTTGTAAGCAGCATGGCATTAACTTTCACTAGTTATCAAGGGCAAGCAATGTTGTTTTCAATTTTTTTATTTTCTGCATAATCTGAATATATAGTTCCGCCCATTTGATCGCGACCTTCATCAATGTACTGTTGCTTGGTTTCCCCGTCGATTAAGCTACTCAAGCATTGTTGTTTTCACTTTAGTTAACCGTCAGTTTACAAAGTTGCTTTTTTTCTAATCACACTATGGACCCCTCAAATTTTGTAAGTTGCGTCGCTCAACACATTGGAAACATGAATGATCTCTTCTTCAAGTATCAACAGCAATCTCCAACCTTTTTCACTGGCATGGAAACTCAGTTTAAAATGCCACCTTGTTGTAAGTTTCTTATGTAAGTTATACTAAATATAATTCTTTGAGGGATTTTAGATCAATCTGTTGATCGTGTTGATAAGGATGAGAAAAAAATTCGTCGCAATCGTACCGCCTTTAATGACGCTCAGCTGGAAGAACTTGAAAAATGCTTTCAAGCATGTCATTATCCAGATGTTATTGTTCGCGAACGGTTATCAAAAGAAATCGGTCTCCCTGAACCAAAAATCCAGGTATGGTTCAAAAACCGCCGAGCTAAGCATAGAAAACATCTTCGAAACGTTCCATTGTCTGACACAGTGCAGCAAAGTTTTGAAAAGTCACCAAGCGCCAAAGAAAGTACTGTAATTAGTAAGTTTACTGTATATTTGACGATTCCATTATTGTTTTATTGTTTGTTTTAGCTTGGTCATCCGGCAGCCCGTTTGGCAACTTTTACCCATTTGTTTCGTCGTCGGCAGAAATGTCATCTGCATCGGCCGTGGCACAGCTCCAAAATCTGTTCAAACAAGAGGTAAGTCTTACAAAAAAATAAAGAGAGCAATCATTTTTTTCAGGGCTCTACCCCATTTCCTGCACTTGCAACGCCATTTAAATTTTAAGCTCTCTAATATGTAATGCACATCATTGTTTTCGCGACTTTGTTTTTACATAATACCACACGTATAATAAATACAAAATGATGGCAATATTTTCAGTACTTACGAATTAATTCTTACAAAATTTGACACAGTCGTTATAGGTTTCAAAGTTATTTGCGTTTCCCAAAGCCCCATAGTAAGTGAAAAGAAGACAATTGTCTGCATCTTTGCTATAAAAGTAACGAGGTGTATGGGATCCTTGAAATGCGAATTTTCCTGCATCATATTCTAGGTTGCAGGTATAATCTAAAATTCTGCTTTTATACAGAAACATAAGAATCACGTAAGGGTATACCTTTAGAAGGACAGCATATTTTGTTTTTGCAACCGTATCCAATAGGACAGGCATCACATGAGATGGTTTGGCTGTTGTTATTCACCGCTGCACGGACATTTCCTTTACATTTGGCTAAAATTGATGAACAACACCTTGTTTTGTCTCCAAATCAGATCAAAAACTTACGAACTGTCACTACCATTGCAGGTGTTTCTTCTGGCAACTTTACGTTAGCGCACGTATCACGACATTCCTGAGCACTGGCAAAGTTGTTTTCGTTACCATTGCAGCCGTTGTAGTAAAAAGGCTGACATCGCTTGGTGACCCTGTCATAAAAAAAACGCTGCCCTCCTGGGTTTCCACAGCTAGAATCGCCGCGAAGTCGACTCTCCAGACAAGCGCCATTGTTAGCAGAGAGTGTAACAAAGGATAACCCGAAGAGTATAAAAAGATTGCGTAGCATTTTTTCTAAAAAATAAATTGCAATGTACTTAAAGAAACAATTATCACCGCGTGTATCAAAATTGGCCAAAGGTGTGTCATATAACAATCAGCAGGTTACCGGCGAACTGACACGTTCCATTGATTTCGGTATCAATAAAAGTCAGGTGTTTGTAAGGCGGGGTTAAAACTAAGTATAACCCCCAATACGCTAATTACGTTGACATTCTTGCTGGTGTCACTTTCAATTGAAGAATCTGGTTTTACTTATGAAAATATGGCGACGATATTTGTTTGCCCTTGCATGCGTGCACCTGGATATTTGAACTCGATAATCCAGTTTTCTCACGACTTCCATGCCTTGCGTCTTTTCGTGGTCTATTCACGGTATAGATATTTACCTAACAGGTTCAAGCCACTCGCGTTACCAGTCATGACCTAATAAAAGTGCATCCATCCTGTAAATAACACCCTCGCCATATCCTTCACGCATCAAAACCAGAAATCCTCTGCTTCATTGCCGCTGTACAAGTAAGTATCCCTTGATACAATTAACATTGGTAAAAAAAACTCGTAAGATGCTCTTACAAGTAATCATAATTCAAAAGCTTCGCGTAAAGTACCGTTTGATAAAAGAACAGATTTGAGATCGTCGTCAACAGAGTCCATGAGTGTGTTCAGTTGTGACCGAAGCTTTTGACGTTTGTCATTGTGGTTCTTGCCATCAAGATCAGCAAGTTTGTCACGAATTTTTAGAACAAGGTCTACAACTTCAACCTGCCGGCGGGTGGAAATGTTTGCTGGAGAAAGATCCGTGTTGCAAAGCATATTGAGATGAGAGTCCCGAAGATCGACAACCAAATCATCAAGCCTCGATTGCAGCCAGCATTTGAAATTACTCGTGCCAAGAAACCGTCTGTATAGTCCTTCGAAATCGCCCTTGATGCCGGCAGGCATTATCGGACCGGTTTCGTTGAGTGTCTGCATAAATTCGTCAAACATAAAGGGCTTGGCCTGCGGTAGAGGAGTGAACAGCGTGATATGTTTTGGCGCCAGTGTATTGAAATGCCTAAAATAACATACATGTCTTACTATGAAAGTTGAGCGAGCGAACATCCGTTTTTTTGTCCGCGAACGAACACAAACATTATTGATTTTGTTCTCGAACGAACAACGAACAGATTATTTTCATAATTTGTGCAAAAGTTTTTTTCCCTGAGTAGAAAAACGTAAATTTGGTTTTTGATACAAGTCCTCCTACAACTTTTTTGGCTAAATTTTATGCATGTTATTTGCCATTTTTTGTCAAATAACATTGATTTTGACACCCTGACCTTATTTTTTTTAAAATCATCGTTCATTTCATCTGTGCGGGAAATTTAGCTTTGTTTGCACAAACGCAAACAAATAAATTCAAGAATAATTTGTTCGCGAATTAACACGAACAAGAAAAATCTAATCTGTTCGCGAACGAACATTTACGAACGCAAAACGTTTGCTCAACCTTGTTTACTATACCCATCCCGTGCAAAAGACAAACCTGTCCAAATGACCCAAAAAGCACTGGGTGAGTTCCATAAAATGTCGTCGCACAATCGTGTTCTGGACGTTGGAAGGTCTTGCAGCACCGTTGACAAGTTTCTTATTTAATTCTTTGTCAACTGTCAAAAACGGTTTGTAAGATGTGTAAAAGCCAGGCTTGGTATCCAAAGCACTGAAGTGAGATTTCTTGACGTGCATTTTTTCGACGTTAAGTAGTTTTCCTCCATTCAGGTCACCAATGCGCAAAATATGAGGCCAATCTTTGAGAGTCTTGGAGAAAAAGGGGTTAGTAACACCTAATATGATACCGTTTCTGAAAAACAATAATAGCATTGAAAATAGACTCAAGTAACGTACGGATTAATCTTTGAACTTATTTGAATAAAATCACTGTCGTGAATTGTGAAAAAAGGACGAAAATCAACGGAATATTTAATGGGCCAAATAATAGAGGTTAGAGATTGCACAATTTGGGAAGTTGCTTGTGGAGTTGGAGCCATGACCACAAAAGGCTCATTGAGTAAGACCAACTCCCATAACAACTGTGAGTGAGTCAGAACTGTTTTCAGACTTCTAAAAAATTGAAACCCCCAAATATTCAAATGCACAAACTAAAATACAAACTCATAGCAATTCGTTTCATGCATTGTTGGGAGTAAAACGGATGAATGAAGTGAAGTTGAGGTGTTGTTGGTCAAAAAAAGTTGCTTTTGTGGAACATCGCTTTTAAGAGGTATGCGGCCGTGAATTGTTGAGTCAAAGAACGTTAAGTTTAAGGTCTTTCCAGGTTCAGGAGATGACCAGTTGTCAATAAAATGACAAGCTAAAAAAGTTACAAACACACAAAATAATAAATAAAATCTCTACCTTGTTCTATTCCTGCTTCGCCAAATTCAAAGAATTGCATGGCAATTACATCAATGACATAATAAAATAATTCAAAAAGCGGCAACGTGGTCAAAATGACAACACTTTTCTGGTAGTATCCACGAGGAAGAGTGGGATCCTTCTTTTGCCGAAAATGCACAAAACCATAAAGGCAAGACAGAGATGGCGCAAGAAATGTTGGAGCTGTCTGAGAAAGTCGCGTCTGAGCCTCGGTTAGCTGAGCGTTAGATTGATTGATTCGAAAGTGATAAGTCATATCCTGTGTACAGCTGCTATTGTTAGAGTCTGGGAATGACAGGTAGCAGGTGTTGAGCTTTTCTTCTGCTGAAAGCTCAACATCTCCAGGATAGATAGTCTGAAAAAATCAAAAATCATAAGTTATGTCATATAACAGGATACATACTTCAATAACTTGACCAAGCTCAAGATCAAATGTAATTACACAGATTGCCCGAATCCAATCATTAAATCGTTCCAACGGAGGCAAATCTAGGGAAAGGCGAATTTGATCGCAGCGTCCTTCACTCATCCAAATTCTATAACAAATGCAATAATGACAAAAACGCTTCCGGTGTCAACAACACATAAACACGAAGCAATCAGACGAATCGAAACCATAAATCAACAACACGACAAACAACAAACATTTGTTATCTTAAAAGAAAAAAATTCTTAGCACTTCAACACTCACCAAGCTAAAAAGAACGCAATGCCAAACAGAAAGCAAAAACAAACAACACTAGACCATGCGCAAATATCGTCTGATATCGCTCCACCGCCCAACATTTAATTACAAGACGTATAAAACGTGTAATAAACCGCTACGAATTATTTTTATTGCACTGTACAAAAAATATTGATCGGTGCAGATGCAACCTGTCTGAACAAGTGAAGACCAAATGGAGTGCGTCGTCGCTTTGTCAGAAACAGACATGTCGATCTGGCTGAATTTGTTGTGCAAAAAATTGTCATCTGGGCTTGCTGGTTCATATATTTTTTTTGATTAAAACAACAACTTTATTTTTACAATCCTGGCAGCATATTTTTTACGCACTTTCTTAAAACAATTATTTTTTGATTATCGACAACTCAAGAGGAATCAATAATGTATCTAGTCTGGCAGCTAAGCATCTGTTGAATTGAGGCGCATCACGATCTTCAAAATTATCATCATCCGGTTCGTGAAACTCTCTGAAGTCATCTGTATTGCAAGATTCATTCAGCTGTTCTTCGTGGCTAGATTCACTTGTCTGTTCTTCGTGGCAAGATTCGTTTGTCTGCTGTCTGCTATCGTCGTTATCTTCGATATCTTCATCATCGATACTTTTTGTCTCGTCGCCGTTATCTGGATGGCCCATTTCGGTCCATTTCGTGGAACGCGCAATACTGCACCATTCCTTGTTCTCATCCTCGTCCGGATCATCGTACTCGGGTGGAACGTACGTGTCCCAGTCAACGCGTTGGGCATTGGGAAATGGATCGTCATATTCGTCAGCTTCTGCGGTTTCAGTCATTAGCTCATCGTCAAGTTTTTCCGATTCTGTTTTGGGCAATTTTGGTGTGCATGATGGATTGCTACCATATTCAAAAATAGTTTCTTCGGACAAGGCATCGGGAGTACTGGTGTTGACCACATGAGACGCGACGTCGCAATCTTGAAATTCCGCTTTGCTGACATCGGTGTTTGGTAAAGGAAAATAATCGGAAGTATCAATGCTTTGTGACAAGCATGAGTCCGAGTCTTCAAAGTCATTATTATCTGATGCTGAATCTAGTTGCTGCGACTTTTTTTCATTTGAACTCTGGGGAGAAAACTGCAGCATTTGAATTTCGGGCAAAACCTTCGTAGTAGTTTGAGGTCGAAAGGAATGAAATATAGGCATCGTGTCATCGTCGGAATCATCGTTCTCAAAGTGGTTAGCGAGCGTGACGAATGCAGAGACCAAAACTGCAGTTTGTGGACAAGAGATCAAGCATGTCTTTGCACTACCAGTGTTATCAACTTCTATCTCTATAGATAAGTGTGTGGAAGGAGTGTTTTCTTCATTTGGACTACAACAAATTGTGATTTTTGCAAACAAGAAAGTTTGTTTGAAACTTACTCAGAATAAGTTAAATTGAGATTACATTTTCCAAGTTCAATCGGGAGGCCTAGACTCACTTCGAAAAACCGGTCACGACCACCATTGTTTCGTTCTGTGATGTAGTTATCCTTGCGTTGTCGTAACTCGTGTATGACCTTGGTCTAAAAAATCACACATTAATGAAGAAAAAAAGCATAAACTCACAAAAACAAACATGTCATTGATTTGATTATACTGGTCTCCGACAAAGTTCATGGCATCGACAACATCGGTAATGTTATCGTCCGAAGAAGAACTCGAATTTACCTCTTCATTGCTCACGTAATCGGGATCGAGGCGATCAATAACAATCGGGTGGAGCGCATCTGTTTCTTCCCGCAAAGATTCCTCCTCGCTGAGACTGAAGTTAATGTCCAAGTCGAATATATCTTCCGCAACTTCCTCCATTATGCAGTAGGCATAGCAACTGAATAAACCTGAATAAACAACACAACAGCTTGCCAGAATTTGCATCAATAGAAATCAAAGATTGCATGCTGCGCGCATCTTAACAAGCGTTTTTGAAAAAAATGCGTTTGATTATTTAATTTGATAATTTGACGACTTGCAAAGCACTACTTGTGTGCTTTCTATTTGATATTATGCATAAATTGTTTTTATGCTACATGTGCACAAGTGAATTTCAATATTTATTTAACACTTAAAAGTTCATATCGAGTAAGCTGGACATTTTTTTCTGAATTGATTAACTCATTTTGCAATGAAAATTGAGGAATATAAGGCACACTAAAAAACCGCCAACGCCGAGTGGAATAATTAGTAGTAGAATAATTTGATTATTGCTTTGATACCACAGTTTGCTTGAGCCGTGTTTGCCATAAGATCCCTGAAAAGTAAAATTATGAATTTTTCGTGGTTAAAAGCAACGTACATCATTTCTTCCATTATGACTTTCCATCTTGTCTGCTAGTAATTGCTCTTGTCTTTGGTCAATTCCAGACCTTAGAAAGGCAAATGTATTGCAGAGCGTTTCAGTACATGCACAAACTTCGGCCCACTTGCTCCATCCCTCAGCACAATTTGCCGGTGGCTTTTCATCATCGTCCCATCCGCACTTTTGGTCTATCCTTCCAGGTTCTTCTAAAATATGAATTCGCACTCCAAGTTTTGATGGAAGAAAACATATTTTTCTTCCATGTCAATTTTTATTATTAAAAAAACAAAATGTCTAAAAAAGAATACCCACCACCATCCGTCCTTATGCCAATGAGGCACCATTTTCCGGCGCATACCAAGGATTCAGGACATGAAGTCTTGTCGCAAAAACATTTTATCTCGTCTAAAATTCGTTTAATAAACCAAATGAGTCTTATATATTGTAATCGCAACTTACTTTCGTAAAAATCACTCTGACAGGGGTAAAAAAGGCAAACGAGAAGCAGTGGTGCGTAGTAATCCCAAAAGTTTTCAAGCATGACAAATGAGTCAAGCACGGCGGCATCTGAGATAATTCCTTGACGAATCTATAGGGTGCCACTTAAAGCATCGCTTAATACAGAAGTTAAGCTAAAATGGTATGCAAACTTGTACAAGGGCATGTTAGAATAAAAATGCGAATCACACTTGATATAGTGCGGAAAAAAGCAATAATAATACATCATGAGAAAAAATATTACATCATGAAAACATAAAATTGCTAGTTTTATAAAGTATGGAGATGCTGGCAGGGTACACATATAACTAAACGACTAACAGATTAATTTTTACACCGTAATGTAGTGAATGTAACAAAAATTGTGGGTCAATATTACGTCTTTCGACTCTATATGATAAATTCGTCAGATTAAAAAACATTATTTTGACAAAATATTGGTTACTGTCGGAAGACAAGAAAACATCAAGAAAAAACAGAACTCGTATCTGCAAAAAAAGGCTATCAGTCAAATAAGCAATTGTCGTCAATTGCTGAGACATTTCTGGAAGTGGATGAACTGTCTACAAGAACATGAATCAAAAAGTAGTTGCCCCGTCAAATCATGCTCGGCGTCGGAGCCATGCCATTTCGCTTGAAGTATTTAAAAAAATGCAATAACAAACTCCGCTGGTCTTTGTCAAAAGTTCGTTTTTAAGGATGGCAGAAAAAAAGAACAGCAAAGATAAATGAAATGTTGGCTGCACGGATGAAAGTGAGATAGGCTTCATTCAAGATGAAAGCAATTGTTTCACTCCCTAATTTGCCTCAGCAAAAAAGATGACCCTGTGTTTACATTAAAATGGCTTGTCTGAAAACCGTTGCACTAATATATACTGATATTCACAAAAAAAGTTGAAGCGTACAGAGCATCACAGCCATTGTGGTAGTCTTAACCTTCACAATTGCCAAGTCAGTTGACTAAAAGCATCGACATATTGAAAATAAAGCAAATTTGGAAGGCTCTTCTTTTCCCAAAAAAGTTGGTTGCAAGCTGGAGTGATGAAAGCCTCGTTCGCCTTTCTTTTTTTCTGCGCCAACCCAAAGGGACAACATTTCAGATCGAGCACGTCTTGACAACAGCAGCGGGCACCCGAAAGCATTAACAAAGGAGGAAGGATATTGCCTCACATACACATGTGTTTGTTTCCATACTCCCCTGAACAATATTTAAAAAACGAAAACAGTGACGTATAAAAAGTTTTTAATTCAATATTATGCAAAGTAAATGATATTCTGCTTTATACTCTAGTACACTCGAATCATAAAAGCACAAGTAAAAGTCATAGTTGCCAATAGCCACTGATTTCCAATAAATAATTGAGCAATACAAAATAGCAAACTCGTCGTTCTCAACACAAACCCTCTAATTTTAATGCGACAAAAAAAAGAGTGGCATTCACAATAAAATGCTTCCAGCTTGGCCTGGGCATGCCATGCTGTCAAATAAGGGTTTTTTGAGAGATATATTTTCCATGACTCCGAAGTCCGCGTCGACATCCATCGACAGAGGTATACGTCCCATGGAATCGCACTATGATATCGTTCGTAATGTGGGGTAGCGCAACATGCCTCAGGACTTCACGACTTTTCGACTCCGAAGTCCACGTCGACATCCATCGACAGCGGTAGACGTCTATGTATGTATGTCTATGACCCTGACGATAAATAAACGAAATGTAATGGGGTACTAATCATTGAGAAGAACAGTAAATAAATAAAAAAAAATTTAAATCAGATATATTTAAATATGCAATTATCATAGATGTTCATTGGCATGCAAACAATTTGTTTCACCTATAATTAACATCTTTAATCCCTAATATAGTTTTAGTGAACGTAGAAACGCAACGAGGGGGGCAAAATCAATCAACTTAAAAAAATGTATAAAAGTACTAAAAAAAACGACTGAAACGTCCAAAATGCAAACAAAATATATTCAAATCGTAAATTATTTGAATGTAAAACTAAAAATTCATTAATGGATCGAGTTGACACTCAGTCAGTTGACGACTACCGACGAATTGCAGATATAACTCCATTGGCATTAAAACACGGTTTCCAAAAACTGAAAATAGTTTACAACACAGATAAGGCTAAAAATAAATAAACGCTCCGTCTTACACAGGGTGGCGCAATCCCCCGGGGGATAAAAAGCGGGGGATTATCCCCGGGGATCCCGGGGATGTCCCCGGGGACATCCCCCGGTACCCGGTACACATACTCCACTACCTGTTTGAAAATTTAAAAAGGGTGATTTGAATCGTCATCAACGCAAAACAACCATTAGTGTCGAGTGTAACGCAAACCAAAATTATTGCCTTTGCCTTCACCTTCGCCTCCGAAGGCTAAGGCAAGGGCGATGAAGGCGCCTTCATAGACGGAGGCGATTAGAGGCGCCTTTAGTGTCAATTCTCAAATTTTCTAGTACAAAATCATAGCAAAAAGCAGAATTATGATAAAAATACCATTTTAATTCTATTAAATAATAAAGATGTTTTTTTGACAATTTTTGGTAGGAATTTGAAGGCATTCAATTTTTTTTGTGGTAAATTGTAAAGTAGATACACTAGGATAGAGGCGAAGGCAATTGGAGGCGGTCGATTTTTTGCCTTCGCCTCCGCCTTCGGCCTCCGCCTTCGCAGAAGCGAAGGCAATCTGAAGGCGCCTCCGAGGGCGATGAAGGCGAAGGCAATGTTACACTGTCGAATACTTTAATCAATACTTATAGGGGTTTTTTTCTTATTTTTGAATTTTACAAGTAAATTTGAATTAAAAAAGTGTCTTGGAAATTCTCCCTTTTTTTAATTTTGATCCCCAAATTCCTCGAGGGATTACTTTTGGGCGGGGGAATCCCCCGGGGAATCCCGGGGACATCCCCCATGTTGAATAAAAGGCAAGACTGATGCGAATAACTGAAGCTTGTTCATAGTCAAAGCTTTTTAAGCATTTTAATACTCCTAACACGAACAAATATTGATGCTCAAAATAATTCAATGAACGAGTGATGTGGTGTTTTTAAAAGCATGGATAACGTGGCCCACAAGGTGGCATTAAATTTGACGTCTTCTGACTTTGATGGCGATGTCTATGTATCAAATCTGCTGCAAAAAAAGGGTCTTGATGAGCTGGTTGCTATCGAAGAAGACATGGTTCAAAATGTAGGTAGCTTGTGATATTAACTTGTTTTCATGTATTGCTTGTAGGTTCGGCGGCTGGATTCCGAAATGCAGCAACTTGTTTATGAAAACTACAGCAAGTTTTTGACTGCTACCAATACTATTAGACACATGGAAGGAGAGTTTAACAAAATGGGTGATGTATGTGATATTTATCCTTGCTGAGAATGTTGAATAATTTGCATCATTTCAGATCATATCAGGGCTGTCTAATAAAATTGAATCTATCAGTAGTATCAGCGACTCCATTTGCTCGACTTTTGCTCATCAGCGTAAACGCGTGAAGAAACTTAACGAAGCTAATACAGCCGTCAAAGGACTCCAAGAAATTGTCAGGCTCCCACAACGCCTGCAATCTTTTGTAGCTCAGAGAGACTACAATAGCGCAGTGAACAGTTATGCACTTGTCAAAAAGAAACTTTTGCTTTATAAAGATGTTCCGTCAATGACTGGAATCTACCAGGATTGCAAAGAAATTATGGACGAGGTTGAAACCAAGCTGCGCGAACGTCTTGAATCTCAGTTGACGGCTACCGACGAAATTATGGAAGCAGTAGGGCTGCTCAAGCTTTTGGACATGCCGGTTGAAAAGTTGGAATTAAAGCTTACTGAATCCTGGAATAAACAAATGGCAAAGGATATGAACGCTTTGAAGGATGGTAAATTTTCCGATATTCTCGAATTCACTGAACATGCTTGCTGCAATTTTTTAACGACTGTTTCCATTGCGTCGAGTTTGTATCTGCAGCTTTTCGATGAAAAATCGTCTATTGTATTTATGCAGTGTATTGTAAATTGGGTGCTCAAGTTTGAGAAGCTATTGGATGCAAGGTTCAAAGCAGAAGCCAACGTTGCGGAATGTGCGCTCTACGTGCGCGCCCTTGACCGTGTATATCGAAAAATGGCAACTTGCGTACAACTTATCCCCTGTGCGTTTTATGCAAATTTTTGTCTAATTTTATAGTTTTTTCTAGGGCAAGACTGTTCTCAATTAAATACGAACTTAGTTGCAAAAGCAGCTGCATACCAGATTACAGCCGGAAGAGACAATGCTGTCAAAGTTTTCAAATACTCACTCACTGAAGTATGATGTTTTTTGATGGTTTTTATGAAATTTATTTCCTTGTAGACTCTTGAGGATGGTGTCAATGCACTGCAGCCAACCGATGATTTCACATCTTTGGTACAAAAACTAGAGCAAACGTATCTTGTGACTGTTAAAACAACCTTGGCTAACCTCCTTCTTTTTACTGCCAGCGATATCACGTTTTCGTCTATAGAAAGTAGTAAGTTTTTTTGATGACTGAATTCAACGCCAAATAATATAATATGCATGGAAAAGGCTTATCAACACTGAAACGTTTGCTTAAATTTTTGAATTATTTTAGTTTGTAATGCTTACCTGTAATAGTTACACAAAAAATATAAAGACATTTACATTTACATTTACATTTACATATATTACTCTTTTTTTATTTATTTACTTCATCATTACTCAGTGGGTAGTTATCATTAGACCCGATGTTAGGAGACACAAATGATGTCCACGTAGACGTCAACGATATATTACTCTTCCTCGTGTTTAATTACTCATCACAAAGTTAGAAAGATAGCGATGAGTAAATATAAAGACAATGCAGTGAAAATTTAATAATTCTAGAACACTTTTTTGATGCATTTTCTCGATCTGTCTACGAAGAAGTCATCATTGAATCAATCATGTGTATTGCAAAACATATTTCCGCATTTACTGAGCTCAAAGTTCTCGATGATGTACTTTCCCCGTTATACTATTACCTGGTTATTGCCGAGTTCCTTCACAGAACGCAAAAGAAACACTTAAACTACCTTATGGATCTTTGCCAGGAACAATTCGGACTTACCGATCGACTCTCAGAGCTAACACCTTTTGATACACCGAACGATAAGCTAGAAGAGGTATCAAAGCTAGTGCTTCGCAGGTATATTGATCTTGTTGGTATGGAAATGAATCATATTGTCTCTGTGGGTGTTGAAACGACTGATTGGATCAACTGCTGTGCACCAACGGCTGTCAGCAATGGCATCTTGCAATTTGTTAAGGCGATGGAGCGCATCTTTGAACAGACTAGTATTTTGGTAATTTTTTTACGACTTATAAATATTAATTAGTATTCTTTTTTAGCAATATGAGTCACCCCGAAAAATGCGTTCTCCTGATACCGGACGAGCTGTCACTCCCCGTCATATCGCATCTGCTAGCACCCTTGAGACTGGATCTCTTAGCAGTGCACTGGAACGCATGTGGAATGAAAAAATAGACTACAATTTAGTTGTTGAATTTCAACAGGACTCTGTCCATGCTGCCATCGTCAAAATATGCCTTCAAACGTTGATCGAGATCGTTCGTGTCAAGGTGTTTTCCATGCATGGTTTACAACAGATGCAAGTCGACTGTCTGTATCTAAAGCAACAGATTTGGCCACATGTTTCTGATGAGCACGTTCTTACTTCTCTTGTTGATGAGGTTATTGCATCCGTGGTCAACCAATGTGATCAACCCCGAATGCTAGAACCGGCGATGGCAAAGCACATCTGTGAAAACATGTAATTATCATAACTTATTGCGTAAGGAAAATCTGAATGCATGCCACATATAAAGTTTTATTAAAATTATTACTTAAATACAGCGAATTTCTTTGGCACGTTGCATTAAATGTTTAAGGCCCATTGCATCAGCAACGGTGCCTGTAACTTTGACGTCACCACTCATGTAGGCAGCAAACGGCGTCAGGCTTCCATTGACTAGTTGAAAAAGGTTTGGTTTTGAAAGTGTGAATGTAACGTCGATCATTGTGGGATCGAAAGCGACGCAACTTGTTTTAAACACACAGCCGTTACCTTCCTTCAGATTGACAATAAAATCCGTCTCACTTCCTTGTTCGTTGATGCACAGCACTCGATAGCATTTTTGCACTAAGCGCACCAACTCGTAATCACAACATTGACGTATCTTTTCGATCAGTTCCTCGATTTCGAGGTCTTCGCTGCAAACAGTGGAATGAACTTCGGCTGATGCTGTTGCTGATACTGAAGATTCAGATTTGTTGTTATCTCTGTATATGGACTGATCTGCTTCTTTGGAAGAAACGTGACTCAGCAATTGCGTCTGAAGATGTTTCATAACCGTACTTCCAACATCACTTTTAAGAAGTGTATTGAACAATGCAACTGCCTGATTTTCACTTTGTTTTAGTACATTGATTTTTGTCACTTTTAGTTCAACAATTTCGATCCCCATAGGCTGGGAAAATTTGTTCAATTCTTGCTGAAAATGTACCATTATCTTCTCCAGTTTTTATTATAAAACCAAACCTGTACACCGTTTAATATTCTGCTGAGATTCGGTGGATTTGTGATGTCGTGTAATTTTTTTTTTGACAAATGCTTATACGTAGAAGTGTATGCGAGACTCTTGATCGTCTAAAAACAATTTGGTGACACAATTAAATAATGTTAAATTCGTGTTGCACCTACTGTTTCTCGATCTTGTACCCTACAATATGATCGCAATGGATCAACGACCTTGCAGCATACTGTTGTTGCATACTCGCAGATACCTTTATCAATTGTAATGACATGAATATCAGGTAACTCGTAGGAATTGGCTCTGACGTCAATTTTGGCAGTTTTGTCTATAAAAGGCAAGACAAGCGTAGTCCCGGGTCCCCGAACTTTTTGTGCCCTTCCAAGACGCAAAATCACCAAACGTTCGTACGAACTAATGAACTAAAATGCAGAACATTATTCAAACGTTGCAAATTTTAGTTACTTACCTTCAAGCTCAATAGAAGCGAGAAAGGAAGTGTACAAATAAGAAGAACAAATGATAATCCAACGATAATAATCTCCACCGTTGATTGTGGTTTTGCTTCAAAATTGTCGTTATCACGATCTTTTAGTTGTGAGTAGTTGTTTGATTGATCTTAACGTTAACGTGATTGATCATTAATAGTAAACTGAATCCAAAACGAATCGAGACATTTACGCCTACGTGGACGTCATTTGTGCCTCCTAACATCTGGTCTAATGATAACTAACCACTGAGTAATGGTGAAATAAATAAATAAAAAAACTGAATCCCGTTCCCAATAAAGAATTGGCTAGCTCAGGGTGACGTATCGCAAACAGGCATCCGTTACGGATATGCCGTTCTACGTGCAGCTTTGCCTATCATTCTCTGACTATTGTAATGTTGCATGATATGTAAGAGATAGAGTAATAAATGAAATTGAATGAAACGTTATAGTGAATATTAAAAGTCACATTACACTTACCCCAGTTAGTATATCGATTATCGTAATTGAATTCTGTGTTGTAGGTGAAAGCAGATTGAAAAGCCCGACTTCGCTGGTGGTCACTGTCCGGATAAGTAGTATCGGTGGGGGCATCTTGCCATGAAAAACATACCATGATTGTTTGACGTAGAGCTTCAAAATAAAACAAACACTATGGCATACTCACAAAATATTGATAACTTTTGTTTCGGTTTTTTTTCGCCCTGGGCATTGCGGCGGCGTGACTGCACAATGAATGCAAAATAAGCTTTTGGCTTTCGTTGTGAGATGCTAGCAAACGCATCGTTGAATTTGACAGAAACACTAGTGCCACGTTCAACAAATGGTGGTAAACACTTTAACATACGAGGAACTTAAGCAAATGTATATGTGCAATGTTTTTTTCGTTTCGATGCATCACATTTTAATAAATCAGTGTGATGCACATTTATGGAACAATCATGGTTTCATTAAGCATCATGATGTGGAAGTTATTTATTTACCACATTCAGGTTCTTCCAGCAGTTTTGCGACGACAAAAAGAATCGGTGTTCAATATCGTAGTTTTGGTTTCCAATCAATGCTGTTATTTTACTCCATACGTTCATTTTCCTCTTTATTTTTGTTTCTCTACTCCGTCACCAGATTGTTTGATTCCTCAAGGCGTTATTTATCAACCGGTTAATGACACGCAAGCAACACGAAAAAAGTATAGACTGTTGTTATGCTCTTCATTGTAATTTATGCTTTCAGAGATCCTTACTTCCAATTCAATGTGCCCCCTCGATTACGTGATATTTTATTAAAATATATTAACCTGATATCTGATTCTCATAATCAGGTTTTGTTGATTCAGCATGTTTTTCATCTGCACCATGTTTCCACAAAATCGATAATGTATCACAATCTTTTTTTTAGCACTTGTGATACAAAACGATTGTGCATTATTATCCCAAGCTTGCAGCTCATTGTTACCAAACCTGTGGGGATTGATGAGCATGTATATACAGCTAGGCCTGCATTACTACCAGCATCGATGCTGACAGGTTACTGAGCTTTTGAAAGGAGAGAGACGGAGAGGGAGAAACGACGATGTGGTTGGTTGTGTGGTGGTGGTGTAGTGCGAACGATTTTATTGCTCTTTTTTTATTCTGTATGTGAGGTTTAAGCCAGTGGGACTGGCCAAAAAAATGGCTGTCTGCTCTGGATTCATATGCGAGCGAGTGTGCAAACTCTGTATACATCGATAACTGACGACAAATACCAATCGTTCTTTTTTTTCTTTCTCTCATTTTGCGTCTCTTATTCTCTCTCTGTCTCTATTTTTCAATGCATGTTAAGTTAACAGAATTCACCTTTCAAACAATGCTGTGTTTTGGATTTGCTTTGAATTTGTTGATAGTTTTTTTTTTGATTCGAATAATAATATATTAATTTACAGATTTCACTACTTTTAGGAGTAAAGCCATGAATTTTTCATGTAATATTTCACGGTTGTTTGACACTCTACATCTGTTACAGCGGCATTCATTTTCTTAACAAGGTGGTAAAAAAAACAATGTTGCACGCTCTGTTAACTTACAATGAAATGAGTTGAAAAATATATACTGGTAGTAGTCTTGAGCAGACAACGCAATTCCTTTATCGATTGCGATCGTTAAGTGTAAAATAGGAGAGGGACTTGACTGCATGATGTGGAAAACTCGTAGTAGTCAATACTCATAATCACGAGTTAGTTTAGTGATTTTTGCTTGCCTAATATTTTCTTACTACTGCCCAGTGTCAGGCAATAAACTGAACGATGCTTTTGATAGTTTTCCTATACATTGTGCAAGTTTTCGTTGTTCACAATTTTTCATTCCGCGGTTGGCAGAAGTTATAAGTTTATCTTTGTTTTTTTGAACCCAATTTCTTTCATTTCTTTTAATAAAAGCGATATGTTGCTGTGTTTTACTAAAACCTATTATCGTATTTCATTTCATTTATTTCATTGATCTCGTACATATTATACCATATCAGGAAAAAAACTCATGAAAACATGGATTTGCTTGTATGTATTATATTCATTTAAAAAATGCAAGGACTATCTGATGGCGTAATAGGGGGGAGCGTAAAAATTTGCTCACAATTCTAATAATAGCAAACGCTGCTCTCTGACGTTTCTCATTGTACGCTGATTGCCTTTAAACATGACTGTCTTTTTTTTTGTTTTTGCGCAAATTGAGCTGGTGAGCGCAGATGTATTGCATATAATGGAAACAAAGAAATTGGTAATGGACTGCATGCAGATATGCCTGGGTTTTTCAATCCAAAATATGTGCAGAATTCACGTTTATCTCACTAGTCAATGCCTCTGCCACTCAACCGTGTGTATACATGTCTCGTAAATCCATTGAACTAATCCGAATAGTCTTCTCCTTTAGTTGTTCATGAAATACACTAGCAAAAATTATCGTTAAATCTTTTTTTATGCACCCATCTGTAATCAATAACTCACCTAGTTTCGTTTTTATTGAACATCTATAAAAAATAGTTCAAGTAGTGTGTGACTTTAAATAATGAACGCAGTATTAGGGCTTTAATGCAAGTTTTTTTATCTTCTTACATCATAATTTTTTTGTGTTTATATGTTGCCCATAGGAATGCGTGATATATTGAATATTATAAAGATAACAAACATATTTTTTATATGCATTTGTTTTTCAAGTGTATTTACGTGTCTAGTCTCGATGATTATAAATCGCGAATACGCTGTAGTGTGCATACGATTTATCACGTTTTCTCCGTTAAGGGTCGATGCTAAGACACATAACACCTCAGCATGCTTTGGGTATCAGTGAAGAACAAACCACCAGATTTCCATGTAATCTGCCTCATGACTCAAAGCTAAAAAGGAGTCACTCACAAGGCCAACAAGCTGTCTCCGTGAAGCTTACTGAAGATTGTTTAAATAATTTGTTAGATGCCGCGGATAAAAATTTGCCGGTAATTGTTCAAGTCAATTCACAGGTTTGTTAAAAAGTGGTTTAAAAAATTGTTTCATACTTTCGCTTTCAGGGTTTGAGTTTTCACGTTGAAACTGGTAGTTCAGCAATTAAATTTGATTGTTTTATTCAACGGGTAACGGGTGATAGCCTACATATCGTGTGCAACGATGAAGAAAACTGTTATGATGATCTTGCTCTGGTATCCACTCGAGCCCAAGTGAAACCAACGCAGCACACTCTGGAATCTAGCAAACAAAAAGCACAAGAGGTGTCCAAAACGTTAGAAATAGAGAATAGCAAGTTTCGAACTCAGGTTAGTATTGACAGATAGTTCATGAAAAAAATACACATGCATAATATATCTTGTTTAGATTTTACAAGGGTCAACAACAAGTGCTCGTAAGCCTGAAAATCGCCACGAATTTCGCCGTACGACAGAAAAAAGTTTTTCGAAGAAAACCGAACAGGAGAAGAAAGAGAAAAATACTACAATGATAAAAAGTGTAATCTCCGTAACACCAATAAATACACCTGTCCGTCGCAATACAAATCTGGAGCTGCGTGAACACGTCATTAATTGTATTGCAAGCGGCAACTTTTTGACACACGAAGACGCTATTTTTAACATTTTGCGGTCTAATTTGCCATCGGGTTTCACGTCAGAAATTGCTAGAAAGAAAGTGTGCGAAGTCGTACATGAGGTATGCACGTTATTATTATGAAACATTAATGCCACTAATGACGCTATTTTTTGCCAGGTCGCTGACGTTAGCACTGCTTCGTCTCGACTCACGCTTTTGCCATGTTCCTTGCCGAGTGTCAAAACCAACTGGCTGCACTCCACAACCCAGGAAAAATTGCGCGTTCTACCACTTTGCTCTGATTCCACCGAAGAAAGTTTAGCTGATTTTGCTCCAATTCGCTCTAACAACAGAACAGCCATGCGGACATCTCACCGAACTAACCAACAGGCAACGCCGACTATGAGTCATTCTACAACTACGTCACCCGATGAGACGGATACCAGTGCTTTCAGTTCGCCAAGTCCGGGAGAGCGCCCTACACAACGGGTTGAGTCCAACATTTTTACACCATCAAAGCGAAAAATAGATTTATTATTTAAAGATGATGGTCCCCCAAACAAAAAATGCTATAATGCCGCCGAAAATGATCATTCTTCGACGTATGTTTTAACAAGCTCGAGTAATAGAAAAAATAAAGAAAACGCTTTTTAGATCAACAAAGCGATCCACAGAAACGGATATCAAAAAATCTTCGCAACCTTCTCGACATGTTTCTACTGCGTCTAACGAAAAAACGATTGCTTCTGTTGGCGAAAAAGATTACAAAAATCAATCGGGGCACAAGCACACCAAGGCGCGTGACACTGTTCGCGAAACTGTCAAAGTCACTGATGAAAAACCACAAACGGGTCAAAGATTGAAAGAAAGCAGCACTATAACGAAAACTTCAAACTGCAGCAGTTTTTCATTGCATGATACCAGTAAGTCTCAAACCTCGAAAACATCTTCACCTGCGTCAAGTCATAAAGCAAAAATCAGTGCAAACGATATTTCTAAGAATGACTCAAAAACGTCTGCATCAAATACATCCAGACGTAAAAAATCTAGCTCAAAGAGCGATGAAACAGCTCATTCTGATCAAAAAAAAGTTAAAGAAGAGCAACGAAAGTCTAAGAAGATCAAGAATGAAGCAACTGCAGAAAAAAATTTGATGCCTATTGTTCCCGCTAATACTGCTATTTTATCGTCGATTGAAAAGATTTCATTGAGATCTAAAAAATCGGAAAATCGATTGTCAATGATGGCGATCACTGACGATAAGAGTGCCTGTTGTAATGATGTCCCCCGCATCAAAATAGAAACTCAATTAGTTCAGCAAAATTCCCCGAAAGATGAATCTCCTAAATCGAACACATGTGAATCACCTCCTGCAAAGAATGCAGATAGTGGCATCAACATTCGAAGTGGCAGCAGTACAACGTCGTCGGATATAAATTTGGGTGTTTCTTCGCAAAGAGCAGCAGCATTTTATGAATCCCCAGAATTTATTAACGGCGATGGAATGGATGCCAAAGCACTTCACTTGCTTGACATTAGTGTACTATCTGTGCAAAAAGCTATCAACTTGATTAAAATGGATGTTAAACCTAACAAAAATTACCTTGAACGCTACAAAAGTGTTTCTGATGCAAAAGTCGCTGATGATTTTTTTCAAGAAGAAATTGTAAGTTGTTTTCTTGTCAAACGGATTAAAAAATATAATTATAGCGGCTATACAAACACTATGACGATATATCGAAGAAGTTGGATCGCATTTATAACGATATCGAACTGTATGTGAACCGTCTAAACGCCGCAGATAGCGAAGCTGAGCAGATTCATGTATGTTTATTTTTCACAACCACCGATTTACTTTTACTTTGCATTAATTAAATTCAGGTGGAAGGAAGAATCCGAACATACGTCGGACGTTGCCTTGCGGATACCCACTACATACAGCTGCGCCAAGAAATTGGTAATCTTGTTGCTGCCATTAAAACAATTCGTTACCGTTTGACGGACTACTACAAAAACAAAAGTTCTAATGTTATCTGATCTCAGAAGTGATATAACACTTGAAGCTTCTTTAGCAATTCTTTTTGCCGGTTGTTTTTTACATCGCTTTTTTGTTTAATGAACGTTTTTTACACGTTTATTGTTATGTGAAGTATATAGGAATTCATTAAATTATGGGTGTTTTGTGTTGTTCAATTCTCACACCTGCATATGTATGTCGATGTCATGAAGAGTTTTTTTT